>JANKKI010000300.1:1231213-2462427 GCA_025175665.1 Cinchona pubescens | reverse complement strand
CCAAGTTGTTCCAAAGGATCAAACGCCAGTTATTAATGGAATTCTAAATTCATCAAGTTGTTCAAACGCCAGTTATTAATGGAATTCCCTGTCGGCTTTCTGTGAAATAATTAGCCACGAGGACTTCCAAGCACATCATAAGCTTGTATAAGAGACAATCTTTTCAAGTGTTTCTTCCTCCTCTTTCTTCTCTTTTATTTGGGGTTCTTGATCTTGGCATATTCAAACTCAAAATGAAGTGTTGAACACAGATTCCTTTCTTGTATCATCATATCCAAGTCGTGTAATGTCAACACGGGTACTTTTGGGGCAGGAGAACAGTCCAGGTAGATTTGTATACGAGACCCCAGTAGACTTGATGGAGCATTTATTGCTGATGTGTTAATAGACATGTATAAATGTATTGGACAAAGCTGCAGTAATGTGATCAATAGTCCCAAATAGTCATACATTTGCTTCATATGTCCTTTTAATATAATTGAGATATGTTTATTAGATCTAATACTCAACAATTTGATCATCATATCCAAGGAATAAAATATGTTAACATATCAATAAGATTAATATGCTACAGGGAAATTCAGTTACACAAGTGGGTCTAGGCATACACACCGCATGTATAAAAATAAAGAAAGATTTTATGGGATCCTTTAGTAAACATGAATTTAGATCCACTCATGCAAAAGGAATTGCATAGCCAATAAACAAAATACAAATCATATGCTTAAACAGACCCAATCTTAATAAACTTAAACCCATCCTTCTAGAAGTGTTCTGGATGCGGTACATTGAGCTAACTGAAATATGCAAAGTTCGACATGATTGACAACAACAATTATGACTAAGTTGCATTCATCAACGATAAACAGACATAGGACAACAAATATGTAGTTAAATCAGGGTAGTAGTTTCCAAATATGAGTTATCACACATTTCCATGTATTCTAAATACATATTCTCTTAACTTCTTAGTGTTATACACATCTCATGTGTATAAGAGACAGAAGAAATGAATGTGCCTCACCAAGAAGTCCCCAACTAAGAAAAGTAAGAGAAAGGAGAAGCTTGACATACTTAGCTTATATAGAGTCCATCGTACAAATGGATTGAAGGGTTTGTCTTCATCTCCTAATCCAGCTATAACAGGTTGGCAGAAATATGGACCAAATCTAAAACAAAGACAGAAAACATAAAATGTGAGAACTGTAAGTATAACACTTCATAGTTATGCATGACTGACACCATAAATCTATTACATCAAACAATCACAATTTACAAGTCTTATGTATGAAGGAGGTTTCTTAGATGAGAACATGTAGGAAAATAACTTACTAAGAAACAAAACATTGAACTTAACTGCGCTAAAAACCAAACTAAAAGCTAAGTGTTTTGATAACTAAAAAAGTACAGACTAAAAGGAGAACATCCAGATGTTATATAATTACAATGAGAGAGTACACCTGTCTCTTATACACATCTAGATGTGTATAAGAGACAGCTCTCAACTCTTGTTCAAAAATAATGATGTGTCTAAGAGACAGCATTCTTTGAGACAAATGATTAACCGTGATATCTTCCAGGGCACAAAGCGCAAAAGCAAAGCGCTCACTTTCTTAGGCAAAAGCACTGTTATGTATATGAAATATGATTTTAGTCATAAGTTTATATCTCAAATTTATGCAATAATAACATGTGCAAAAGAGAATAAAAAAATATTTCATAATACATAATATTCTAATACAAAGCGACAAGACATTGCAAGTAAGTGCATCCCACCACTTTTTATTCATCCCATGATCCAAAAACAAAATAGAAAGAGATTCAAAAATTAAAAAAGAGAACAGGAAACATAAAAATTCCACCAAAAAAAATATTAGAAAGAGCGCTTTTTGTGCAATCACTTTTGCACTTTGACTGCAGATCTGCTCTCTTCAAACTTGAAGATAAAAGCGACCTTTTGTAGCTATCTCTTTCTATTTTGTTTTTGGATCATGGGATGAATAAAAAGCTGTCTCTTATACACATCTAGATGTGTATAAGAGAATTAGCCTGAAGGGAAGTTGAAGGAAATGAAGCAATAGCATCGTACCCTGTCTCTTATACACAACTATTCTTTGGTAAAGCAACAGCTTTCACTTCTGTGAAGAGCTGGTTAGGTTCTTTTCTTATGCCTAACACAAGGACATTGCTTCTTCATCCTCCAGGAGGATTCTACATTCTTATCATGTTACTAAAATGTTGACTTTACGCATGAGCAAATTATAGACATTGCAACAGGATGTTATGTCCAATTATGCATCAGTGTTACATCACTGTCTAGAACAGAAACATTTCCTCCATTACAAGGTATAACCATTAACATCGGCTAACATCTGTATCACATTGGAAAACTAACACACTGTCACTATGGACATAATTTGGTGAAACGTTCAAACATGTCCAAATCATCAAATTCCTGTGATACAGTAACATAAATGCAGATGCCTTGATTACAAAGAAAATTATGTTGTTTCAATGGAAAATTCAACTAACCTATTGTGATCCAGTTGATGTGAAACAAGGCTGGCAAAGTTTCAGGTTTCATGTCCCTCTCTTCTCTTAGCTGATATAACTTGTGACGAAAAACAAGCCGTTGATACCTTCAAAAGCATGCCACATTAAAAATAAAAATAAAAACCCAAACATGCCTACCCAAATTCATTGAGGAAAAACACAAGTAAATAAACAAACCCAAAACAAATCTTTAGGATATTCTGAAATTTCCATCCAACTAAAACTTCTACCAAGCTTAATTCTTCCACTAAAAATTCCATCTTGTACAACTGCAACCCATCTTCCAAATTCAATTCAATATCACCCTTATATACTTCAAAACCACTACTTTAAGAAATAATTACTAAATCTTGAGAAACCCAAAATCTAGATTTCGGAATAAACATTCTTGGATATTTAATTAAGAAGATGGGTTTTGTAGCAAATGGAGAAATTACAAGGTTTGGGCATCGGTAGCTAGACCGGAGAGTCCCATGAAGAGCTTATCGTGGATTTTGAAAATCCTCTGGAAGTCGGTGGCGACGGTCTGCAGCTGAACTCCGAGCCGGCGATCACTGGCGATGGCAAAGCAGTTCTTGCCCACCATTGCCACTAGGGCACTTCCATTGTACTCGAAGATCTGCCCAATTTGTTAGAAATCCAAGCAATTAATTAAAATCTGGAAAAAAAAATTAAAATAAAAACTAGGGTTTTGCGAATATGAATAGAGAAAAAGGGCTTACCGACATAGGGACAGATGGGAGGGACAGTGGATCTGGTTTGAGTTAGTGTGTGTTGTGCGTGTGTTTTGTTTGAACAGAATAACTGCAGTCAGAGGCTCTCTTTCATCCCCCTATAATTTGCTATGTCATTTGCTTGGGGGATATCCATCAGTCAACAACCTGTCTCAGGAGTAGGCCTTACCGCCTTAGGTTAGGCCATCAACAAGTCGGCCCAGATCACATTCATTTTATTGTGACTGAATTCATAAGAAATCTTCCTTTCCTCCTTCATACATGCTGTCTCTTATACACATCTAGATGTGTATAAGAGACAGGTTCATTACAAATTGAATATGGATCTTATTGTTCGATCCGATTAATCTGTCTCTTATACACATCTAGATGTGTATAAGAGACAGATGTTACCCTAGAATAAAAAAAATTAATATGTATAGACATCTTACTCTTATACACATTATAGATGTGTATAAGAATGAATTTTGCTCCAGTTTCAATAATTTTAGAGTTTATTTATTTGTTTTCATGTATTTCTATTTTTTTTTTTGTACGTGAGAGTTTTGTTCCATATTTAAGTATTTATTTAGTGTTATACTATAAATATTAATGTGTGTTTTTATTCTAGGGTAACATAAGAACAAACGACACATCAATCTTAAACAAACGGTGTTACTGAGATCCTAGAGAATCACATCTAGAGGTGTATAAGTGTTACAGATGCGTATGCATGTATAGTGATAATACTTTCACACTTACACATCTACTGTCTCTTAATACACAGTCAGATATGTATATTAGACTAGTTTTCATTGTCAATTGAACAAGAGTTGAAGATAAGGTTCAAGATTAACAACCTTGGATTGAAAACTTGTGATTTTTCATTAGATACGAATTATTGAATCTTATTTTATCTTTATTATGCTATTTAATTCTATTTTTATTGTTCTTTTTAAATGCTTTATATGGTTTACAATTGTTCATCCTGCCTTCAATTCAATACTTTGTTTAATTGGTTTCGTAGATTAATGGATAGAATAATTAAATTCTTTCTTAGATTAATTATAGTTTTAGTCTTTAGATTAATTTTAGTTAAATCTTTCTCACAATAGTTTCTTCAAATAACATTTGAATCAAATTATCAAGACTTCTTATACACATCTAGATGTGTATAAGAAGACTGATCTTATACACTATTGATTACATAAACAACAGATATAACATCTAGTTAATGTTAGTATAAGAGATTAGATAATTTAAGATAATTAGAAAGATTGATGTGCTCTATTCAAATAATTATTTTAACTCATTTTTGTAGCTCTTGTTTCTTATGATTATTGATGATACTTAATTTTATGACTATCATATTTGAGCTATCAAGAATACCTTATTCTTTCCCTACGTACAAAGAGTCTACATATGAACAAAGAGAGCCCTAATATGGCTATGACTACACTCAATCATCATCAACCGAAGGAAAGAAGAATGCAAGTTTGGAGACGATGATGATGACTCTCATAGAGCAATCAAATATCCATCTGTAGACGATTCAAACTCAACTTGATGAAATAGCACAAAAGGTGGTAGGTACATCATTTGAGTTGGAATTGATGGTGACAATGCTTAATCCAACAATGAAGAAATAATGGAGCTTGTTTCACATCAACCGGATCACAATACATTTTTAAGGAGAGTTCACCAACTCAAAGAGACCAAGAAGAGGATGAGGGAAGATTGGAGAGTATAATGATGACTTTTATGGAAAATCAAGCTAACTCTATGAAGAGATTAGAAGACCAATTTGTCGAGTTTGCAAGAATGGTGGGCAGTCAAGACCAATGGACGTCAACACCTCCTAACTCTTTCACCAATTGACAAAATAGACACTTTGAAGACCAAGATGAGATGGTTGAGTCA
Organism: Cinchona pubescens; assembly: GCA_025175665.1. Lineage (NCBI taxonomy): Eukaryota > Viridiplantae > Streptophyta > Magnoliopsida > Gentianales > Rubiaceae > Cinchona > Cinchona pubescens. The sequence continues at coordinate 2,457,241 of JANKKI010000300.1, read as the reverse complement.
TTAAGCTTAATGATATAAGATGAATTGTCTCTTATTTCAATTTCCCTACTTTTTCTCAGATATGCAAAGTAGTGGAGCACATTTACAAACGACTATAACATCCTTGGCAAGCCATCTTTAGCTTTACTATGATAGTGTTTCTTTTATTTTATTTATATTTCATTTTATTATATTCTCTAGTTTAAGAACTCGAGGGGGTAATATAGGCTTTAAGCCTCATGATTAGTTAATTTTATATGTTTTATATGTTTTATATTATGAATTGCTTTTGGTTATACTTGTTTAGCTGATAATAGTGATGGTAGTTATATTATTTCTAGTGATTGTGATTGTGATATGGTATATATAGGTGCACTTGAACTTTTTCAGCTAATGTCTCTTATAACGCAAAACATTCAGATTGTAAAACATACTTGTTCTTATAATTGATTAGAATGAAAACACACATTAATGTCTCTATGTCTACACACTAAATTTGTATTGATTGTTCTTATATTTATGACATCTATTGTATACAAAGGTATGTTGGGGGTATGAATATTATACACATCTAGACGTGTATAAACACATAGGAATATAGCTAAACATAATACTAGTGAATATACACATCTATCATGTGTTATAGAGATCTAGATGTGTATAAAAGCATGTGCTATTGACTTTAAAGCAAATTGGAGCTTTTCCAAGAACTGGGGTTTAGCACTTACCAACTAATGAAAAACGGCTGCCGCATTTGATTTCTATACCTTATTTACTTGAAGTATCAACAAATATTAAAATAGAAAGATTTTCTATTTTTAGCAGTTTTTGTGTTCATTAACTTTTGTATTTATGTATCAATAATTTAAAATGTTTCAAGGGGACTATTTGTAGAGTTTTTAGATTGAAAATGTATATAAGTTTTCTTCACTTGTTGAGCCCTTTGAGATGTGAAAGTATTATCACTATACACATATACATTCGCTTGAGTAAGGGTGTGTGAAAGCCTAGATAATTTCCTATGAGTGTTAATCATGATTGTCTTATGATTTTTCTTTAGCTCATGATACTTGTTGGAATGGTGTGTAATTTTTATGGTTGCGAAGTACGAGTGAACCTTGAACTAAAGATATGATTTAGGAATTTTCTTTGGATCGATTGAGCCAAATTATCTATCTATTTGAAATATTATCCCTAGTTATCCCTTTTGAGCTTAATGAGATTTATTTTCTTTGTTAGCCATGTTATTTTAACCATTTTGCATATTATTTAATTTTACCTTTCTTTCTACCCATTATCTTAGTTAGTTAGTATTGGTTGTTTTAACGTCAATACTGTGATTAAGATGTTGCTGTGGTAGATAGTCGGGAAGAGAAGTGTTTTGTTAGGAAAAAAGTCAAATTTATGTTTTGATTGTTATAAATCCCCTATGTTATTGACATGCCCCAAAATTAAGACTATGGAGGTACATCACATGAGAATTGCATAAGTATGCTAGGCTAGATTATTCAAGCCAAAACTTAAACCATATCATTAAATAAAGCACCAACACTATCTAAAATAAAATCAAACTAAAACATTTTTTTGAAAGAAAAGAGCAAGCATACTACTAGAAAATAAACAAGTCTTATTTGGCATGTAGGCCTTATGCAAACTAACAATAAATACTCCTTCCGTCCTATTTTATTTGGCATGGTCTATCAGTTGCACACAGTTTAAGACTAATTGATATTTGACCAACTAGTAGAATAGTTTTCCATTATTATCCTTCAATTAAAATTCAAAATTTGTCAGTCGGTTTTTTGTTTTAAAAATTTGAAATGGTTTATGAGAGTAATTAATGTTGAAACATAACATTAATGCACTTTTTTTAAAACTTGCATGAAGGGTAAATTAGGTAAATTGGCATTTATTTATTTGCCATTTTAAGGACGATAAATAATTTGAGACAAACTAAAATAGAAAGAAAGACAAATAAAATGGGATGGAGGAAGTACTAGATATGGTAGGTTAATCTATCACGAACCCCACTCATCAGGATCCACTCCATCCTGAACCCCATAGTACGAATAATCCACTCAGGTATCATCACTAGTTGCATTAGTCTCAAGAGCTAGAAAAATGTTAAGAGATGGGATGATCAAACACATTTGCTGAGCAACTAGCTCACATATCCTTTTATTTGAATGTTATAGCACATCATATAAGTATAATACGATATTGATCAGGCATTCATGTATTAACCATTTCATATGCCATGTAATTTTTAGTAGTAGTAGACATTCAACAGTTAGCTTATAGTTCACATAGGCCTATTGGCCGTTAGACAGGGCCAGTGACAGTACAATGACAATGGCAATGGCAATGGCAGTGGCAGTGGGAGTAATAGTAATAAGAACTAGTTCTCACTGAAAGCACATATTTACCAATGAGCTTAAAGCACGCATACACATTCAACACATTCTCACACCCTCCACAATTTAGTCACAAATATAATTCAAATATTCCACATGCTCTATACACAAATGTACTCAATTCAATTTTTATATTATAAAGTACTTTTAAACATGATATATTTGTAAAACAATTGAATAAAATAATAAAAAGAAAGAAGAACCACTTACGTGAATAATTGATTCAAAAATTACCATAACTTAGATACTCAAATTCTGACAACCGTTCTTCACCTAAAATACAATTTAAAAAAAAAAAACTTTAAATACTAATACGACAAAAGATACCTAAAATTTCCTAAATTAATATGACATCAATTTCCAAATAAAACTCATGGGATCAAACACCCTAAACACACTCCAACTTGTTGCTAGAAACATTCAATACTTTATTTATTTTAATTTTCTTCCAACACTATTTTAATTCCAAAAAACATTTGTAAGCTTGAACTATTAAATAACCAATCATATTTGTATTGCTCAAGTATGCATGAATACTCTATTGTTTCAAATCATCACCATCGTTTGACTATAATCAACGATACAATGGCCTAGCAAAGCATAAATGTAATTGCAAGCCTCATGGCTTGCAATCCAAACAATGCATTCTTTATTTATTTTTTACCGTAATTCATGCGTGCCCAATTTGTCACCTTCAATCACACACACATCTATGATTATCACAACTACAATATGAATTCTCAAGCATTGTGATTTTTCCTTTAATCCATTAATCCAAATTCATTTATACTATCGACAACTTACAAATATTTTTCTTTTTTAGTTTAAATTACAATTAAAAGTTACTTATTAAACCGCCATACTTATACAATTCTATAGAAATTTTAACAAAAGGATTCTAGGGTTACCTTCAATGCGTAAGATATATGATTACTATCTAAGAATGGAAGAAGATAGATAGGATTCATATATCTTACGCATTGAAGATTAAAATTTAATTTAGGCATTAAATGATCTTTATACCACTTATACAAATTAGATGTGTATCACACACCTAGATATATATAATTTTGTCATTGAAATAAACGTACCTTGATCTTAGAATAAGAACGGGTATTGGTTACGCATGTCTTTCTCAAGTTTCCTATAGGTTCCATCTGAAGTGATTTGACCACTGTATACACATCTAGATGTGTATAAGAGACAGGATAAATATGTCAGAGTTTAATGTACCCGATTGGAACCTCTTTGTAAGTGATAGAGTATGAGCCAATATTAAGTAGTCAAGAAGGGCTGCCTTACGAGTAGAGGTTCCAATCAGAATTGTCGATACATGAAACTGTCTCTTATACACATCTAGATGTGTATAAGAACTGATAAGCCAAATCCCATATTTTCGTTAAGATTTTAAAAGGCCCGACGTATCTAGGATATAACTTTGTATCTCTCCCAAATCTTACCACATACCTTTGGTCGGCGACACTCGCAGATACACCTTATCCCCTATTTGGAATTCTAGGGGTCTTTTTTTCATATCTACCCAATGCTTTTGTCTATCTTGTGCCGCTTCCAATCTCCTCGTACTGTGAATTTCTTCTTAACTGTGCTTTGTATTAACTCCGGCCCAGTCAATGTCATCTCTCCATCCTCATCCCAATTCAACAAAGATCTACATTTTTTGCTATAAAGTGCGTTATATGGAATCATCCCAATGATACTATGATAGCTGTTATTATAAGAGAACTCTATGAGCATAAGATGTTCATCCCAATTTCCTTTAAAGTCAATAGCACATGCTCTTAACATATCCTCTAATGTTTGAATGGTCTTCTGAGACTGACCATCAGTTTGAGATTGATAACCAATACTAAGCCTGACTTCTTTCCCGTTGTTGATTAGCAAACGGTCCAAAATCGAGAAACGAGCCTGTGTCCCTATTTGAAACAATTCTCATCGGTATTCATGTAATTTCACTATATTTTTGGTCTACGGTTCCATCAACTTTTCCATTGAAGTAGTAACTTGCATATGAAGAAAGTGAGCTGACTTGGTAAGTTTATCCACAATCACCCATACACAGTCATTACCTAGTCTTGTCTTAGGTAGACCCACCATGAAATCCATGGTGATACGCTCCCATTTCTATTTCGGTAATATCCAACAGTTTAAGAAGCCCACTTAGTTTTTGGCGTTCTACTTTTACCTATTGACACACCACGCACCTAGATACAAAATCCACTATATCTATCTCCATGCCATTCCACCAGTAGTTTTGCTTCAAATCTCTATACAACTTTGTGCTACCTTTGCCAAATGTATTGAGAATTTAGAGTGATAGGCTTCTAGTCATTAGCTCCTTTATCAACTCTATACCTCTAGACACAAAGTTGTCCCAACATCCATAAACTATGTATCGTCTCTAGTCTAAAATTCCCTTGGTTCATCATTACTCACCCTATCTCTGATTCTTACACATTCTGCATTGTCTATTTGAGCTGCTTTGATTCGGTCAATAAGAGTTGGTTGAGTAGTCAAGGCCAATTGTGGATTCAACAACTGTGTAGATTAACCTTCTCGAATTGTTTTGCCAACATAGCTGCTATAGAACCTATAGACTTTTGGATCAATGCACCAGCTACCTTATTTGTCTTTCCTGGGTAATAGCTAATTTTCAAGTCATAATCCTTCAACATTTCAAGCCACCTCCTTTGCCTTGTATTCATCCCTTTTTGTGTAAAAAGATACTTTACACTCTGATGATCCGTGAATGCCAGCATTGCACACCATACAAGTAATGCCCCCAAATTTTTAGTGCGAAGACTTCGCTACTGCCCGGATCATAGGTATGATAGTTCTATTCATAAGGCTTTAACTGTACTTTATAGCATAAAAATTAACCTTACCATTGTGTGGGTGTCTCTTAACACAAACCACCCTTCAATGCATCGCTATATATTACAAACCTCTTATACACATCTAGATGTAGTATAAGACACTAGTGTAGATACTGGCCTGTTCTAAGAACTCTTCAAAACTTGATTCACACTTAGAGTCCATTGAAACCTAGCTTTTTCTAAGTAAGGAAGGTTAATGGAATGAATAACAAGGAGAATCCTTCGACAAATATCAAATAATAGCCCGCTAATCCTAAGAAGCCAGCACCTTTACCATATTAATACACATCTAGATGTGTATAAGAGACAGACCCTATCTAGTATCTGTTGTTGGTTTGCATAAGGCCTAATATGACATGCCCCAAAAAGGCTACACTTTTCAAGTAAAACTTGCACTCGCTTGAGTTTAGCATAAAACGTTTGCTTTCTTAGTGTCTGAAGAACCACCCTTAGGTGCTTCTTGTGTTCCTCCTTGTTGGTGGAGTACACTAAGATGTTCTCTAATGTTACCACCACAAGCCTTGTCCAAAAGTGGTTTAAACACCTGTTTATTAAATCTATAAAGACAGAAGCAATAATAGTTAAACCAAATAGCAAACTAAAAACTCGTAATGGCCATACCTGGTTTTGAAAGTACATTTTGGAATATCTTTTGCCTTGATCTTTAGTTGGTGATATCTCGATCTCAAATCTGTCTTTGAGAAAACTGATGTATCCCTTAATTAGTCAAATAGCTCATCACTTCGGGGCAAGAGATACTTATTCTTGATGCTGACCTTGTTCAACTGTCGGTAGTCAATACACAACCTCATGCTACCATCTTTTTTTTCTCACAAACAGCACTAGAGCTTCCCAAGGTGACACACTAGGCCAAATAAACTTTTGATCCAACAATTTCTGCAGTTGCTCCTTTAATTTCTTGAGCTCAGCTGATGCCATCATGCACTAAGGGACTATGAGATTGCTACCAATCTTGGCAAGAGATTGATCTCAAAAGATTATTCAATAGAATTGTATATTGGATTATTAGCTCTAGTGCACAGTCTAGAGTACTATACCTTTTGTATAAGAGACAGTTTCGAATTTCAGTTCTTCCTTTTTGTATCTATCACATAAGCGTATAAGCTTCACAACTCTTTCAAAGTGCTCTCCATACTCGCATGACTGATAACACTGGTTTAACCTGGTTTAACCCTCTTATTGGTACACTCTGATAAACTAGCACTTTCGCCTGGTAACGGAACCTCACCTTCTTGTCTCGACAATCCACATGAGCATAATTACACGATAGCAGCCCACAACCAAGATTACATTAAACTCTGACATATTTATCTGTATCACGTCCGCTCCAAATTCTCATTCCTCTAGAGTCACCCTACAATTATGGTATACCCATCTAGAACTCTATAATCTTATTTCGGGGTTCCTGCTCTATATGGTTTATTTAACCAATCATGTTTCATAGCAAGTTATCTAGCATGCTGCCTAAATATAAAAGAAAGAGATGCACCACAGTCAAAAAGCACATAAGTAGGCATATTATTAATCTGCGAGTATCGCCACCACTGTTAGAACCTTATTAACTAGGGACTGGACGCCAAATGCATTGAGTCTATGTATGACCCTGTCTCTTATACACATCTATTTTGTGTATTTTTAGGTATCTTTTTTTGTGTGGTGCGATCCCTACCAGCTCCCATGAAAAGTGCAATTCGGTTTAATTGGGATTCAACTAACATTACTATTTTCAAAACCTACTGATAAATGGTGAGATTAACTACTGCAATCCTTGATTGTATAGCATTATGCATACTGTCACGAAAGAAATTGATATTCTTAGCCTCATCGCTCATAATAGTTAGCGCATAACACCCTAGAGTATGATATCAGTGAGCATACTGGATCATAGACATCCCGAGTGTCTACTTGAATGAAGTGAACTCTCTTCTCTTATTAGCTCAGAGAAAATGTGGTAAGTAGTGTTCCAAAAACGCCTACAATAGGTCAACCCAAGAAACAAGCCCATTTGACGACAAAGTAGGAAACACTACCTTCCACCATTTGGATGCCTTACCAATTAGAAAAGGCTTGACAACCTAACGTTTGAGATAATCAGGCTGCTGTAGCATTTCCTTCAACTTCTCAACTTCTGTCAACTACTTGTCACCTTTCTCAAAATTATCTCCTCCATCGAAAGCTGGTGTACAGACCTTCTTCATGGATACAAAGTAATCCTCCAAGTCCTTAACCCAAGTTGGAGGTTGAGAAGGATGTGGTGTCTCTTAGACAGTCTCTTATACACATCTAGGTGTGTATAGCTTGAGCCAGGGTAGAATACCATATGAAGTGACCAAAAGTCTGCTAGGGGTTTGGTCTCCAAGCCTCTAGTTCATGCGCCTCCGGCAGGGTGTTTAAATCTCTTAGTAATCTCCAATTGGGACATTCATATAGCATGGTCCTTATACCTCATCAAGGATTCATGACTGTCTCTTCCACCGTATCTTGATTCTCACTGAAGTTCTTGATAGTTGTGAGTTTTCTCGCAACAAGAACTTGATTTCCTTATCTTTCCTTAGACCCATGATCCTACGCCAAAGAAGTTGTGAGTAACAATAAATAGGTGCAAGTTTTACTTGAAAAGTGTAGCCTTTTTGCTGTCTCTTATACACATCTAGATGTGTATAAGAGATTGAAGGGTGGTTTGGGTCTGTCTCTTATACACATCTTATCTTTTGGACAAGTTTGTAGTCTGTCTCTTATACACATCTAGATGTGTATAAGAGACAAGACCTAGGTGTTGTTCTAAGTATGACTAAGTTGAATCATAACCTAAGCTCGATACCACTAAATGTCACGCCTCAAAATTATGATCTGTCATCATATCTGTAACATGGGATAGAACCCTAGTATGTTAGGTTACAGTATTCAAGTCAAAACTTAAACCACAAAAATATTCTTTGTCATTAAATAAAGTAACAACACTGTTTGGAATAAAATCAAACTAAAACATCTCTTTGAAAGAAAAGAGCAAGAGTACTACTAGAAAATAAACAAGTCTTATTTGGCATGCAGGCCTTATGCAAACCAACAACAGATACTAGATAGGGTAAGTCAATCTATCATGGACACTATTGAACCCCGTTGTATGAATAATCCACTCTAAAATCATCATTAGTGTCATCAGTTAAAGGTGTACTCCTGTCTCTTAATGGGATGAGCAAACACATTTGCTCAAAGAAGTACTCACATTTCCCTTTATGTGAATAGAGATAATAATATAAGTATTTATGATATTGATCAGGCAATTATCCATTTAACATTTCATATACCTATTTGGTTTCTGTCTCTTATACACATCTAGATGTGTATAAGAGACAGGCCAATAGGCCTATTGGCTAACGGATATCCAGTTGAAACTCTTGAAACTGATGACACTAATGACTGCTCATTACTATGGCAGTAATAGTAATGAGAAATAATTCTCACTGAAAGCAGACATCTAGAATGAGTATCAAGAGACATCACATTCGACACATTCTCACACACTTTTATTATTCAATCACAAATATAATTCAAAAATTTATATGCACTACACACAAATGTACTCAATTTGATTTTCATAGTATAAAGTACTTTTAAACATTATACATTTGTAAAACATTTGAATAAAGCAATAAAAGGAAAGGAGAACTACGTTAATTGAATAATTGATTCAAAACCTCTCTTAGCTCCTCAAATACTCAAATTCTAACGACCTTTCTTTGTCATAAAAGATAATGCCATTGCCATAGAACTTAATTCTAAGTACAAAAAAAGATACCTAAAAATCCCTAAAATAATATGACATCAATTTCCAAATAATACTCACGAGACCAAACACCCTAAACACATTCCACCTTACTTCTAGAAACATTCAATACTTTATTTATTTTTATTTTCTTCCAACACTGTTATATTTTTTAAGCATTTTGATTAATCATTTATAAAATAACCAATAGAATATATGAGATTTCCTGTAAATATGAGACATCTAATAAACTTTTCAAAAATCTAGATTGTTTAATAATGTTTGATATTTAATAGTGATTTTGTCTTTACTAATGATAGCCTCATGCTTGCAATCCGAACAATGCGATCTTTTTTTTTTTTTTTTGAAAACTCAGAATTCATGGATGGCCCAATTTGACACCTTCAATCACACACACATCCATGATTACCAAAACTCTAGTATGAATTCTCAAGCCTGTGATTTTTCCTTTATCTGTTAATCCAAATTCATTTATTCTATTGACATATGCAAATATTTTTCTTTCCTTCTTTTAGTTTAAATTAAGATTAAAAGTTATTTAACAGACCTCCTTATTGTACAATTCGATGGACATTTTAACAAAAGGATTCTAGGGTTACCTTCTATATGTAAGACATATGGTTCCGCTCTATCTTCTTCCCTTCTTGCCTTGTCTGCTCTTTACTTTCTTGCCCTAGTTGCCAGAACACAAGATACGTTATACGTTTTCGACAACCGCCTTAAATGGCAATTACATATTAGGGTCTCAAATAAAATATTAGCCCCTCAAGTTTATTAGGTTAAACTTTAGTGCCCAAAATTTAATTTAGGCATTAAATGAACTTTCTAATATTACAATTATGCCCCCAATAATTGTGGGGTTTCATAGTTATATTGTTAGTTAAAAAAAGAAAGAACAAAAAAGAAGTAAAAGAAAAGGAAAATATATGTGCTAAAAAATGTTGAAAAAAGAAAACAAAAAAGAATTGTTTAAGTGTTTTGTGAATAAAGATGAAAAGTTCTTTCTAGTTAGAATAAAGAAGGTTACTTTTGTATTCAAATTGGTAGTTGGATAAATGATATGGTAGTTTGGGGAATGATCTAGAGGATTATGGGTCTTAATTATTTACTAACATATCTAATGTGATATAAGCTACTTATATCCAAATTTATCTTACCTTTATCCCTTAGCCTATGTTACAAGCTTGAGTGACCTACTTGATTCTTGGTTCAAGTTAATTTGTATTAATGAATATTGTGTGTTAATTTCTTCCAACTTGTCTATCACTTGTTAAACTTTAGTTCTTTTCACTGATTAGTGAGTTGATTGATATCTGATTTAACATGAGTAGAGAGATTAGCACTTTATGGTGATTTGGGGCTGATTATCAAAGTTCTCTTATTACATGTTTGGTTCATTAAAGTCTCTACTTATTTGATTTTCTTTTTTACGATTGTTGATATATTAAAGGAAGTTAATATGTTTTGTGTCTTTCTTAGTTTTGTTTTGTGCGGGACTAGCAAAACTTTAAGTTGGAGGGTATTGATAACTCCACGAAATTAGGGGTCTCTTTAATTTGGAATGATTTTTACTCTAGTTTCGACAATTTTTGGGTTTATTTGCTTGTTTTCATGTATGTCTATTTTTATGTATTCGTGAATGTTTTGTTCAATGTTTAAGTATTTTTTTAGTGTTATTTTTAAATATTAATGTGTGTTTTTATTCTCAAGTGTTCGTTCTTACCCTGTCTCTTACAACCTTGGACCAAAAACTTGAGACTCTTTGTTAGATGAGAATTCTTGAATCTTATTAGATCTTTGTTATACTATTTAATTCCATTTTTATTTTTGTTTTAAATGCTTTCTAGGGTTTGTGATTGTTCATCCATGCCTTCAATTCAATACTTTCTTTAATTGCTTCTCAGATTAATGGCTAGAATAATTTAATTTTTTCTTAGAGTAATTATAGTTTTAGTCTTTAAATTAATTTTCGTTAAATGTATTTCTCATTACTATTACTGCCATTAGCCATAGTGATTATCACTGTATTGATACTTTGAACCTGAGTTTTTTTGACAACAAAGTTATATATTTAAATAGATAATATCTTTGCTATTTTATTTGTGATTAATGTCACCTTTATTTGTTTTACTTTGTATATTATTTGTTATTTGTTACAACTATATATAAATTTTATTTTTTTCTCAAATAATTAAACAAACTTTATCTTTTATGAGAAGAATGTATGTATGATATTTGCATCTTATTTTTATTTCTTTTCTAGGCTGTCTCTTATACACATCTAGAACGTATAATAAGACATATAAATAGAAATACATCAAATAAAAATTATAAAACCTGGTATAGAAAACTAATATATTCTTAAAATTATGGATGGGTATCACATAATATATTAAAATCATTATAAAAATTGGAATATAAGTTTTTTTTTCTTTCTTTCTCTGAGATACAAGATGTTTTCAAGAAAAACAGTCCTTTATTTATTCTAAAATGTGTATTCTAGACAGTGTATTTAACGAGATTATATCGGTCAGTTAAAGATAAAGACATTTCTATATATTGAACTTTGAAATATATCTATATATTCTTTATTATTTCTAAAAGATAACATCACTATCAAGTATCATCATCATTTTATAGTTAAAGTGTGTTGTTTACTCTAATAAAATCAAGAGTGTTGCTCTAATGAAAACTATATATTTCTAAAAAATCTAAAATAACAAGAAATTTTATATAATTTCTATCACAATTAAATATTTTTTTAACATACTGTGTAAAATATGTGTGCATATAAAGAATACATTGGTATTTGTTTCATATTTTTTAATTTATGATGGCATTTACTTTATGATTCTATTGATGTTTTATTACACTTGATTATAAAAATTAGACATTTGGAGGGGCAAAACTATATAGATATATATTTGGAGAGACATTTATAATTTTTACAAAAATTTTAGGAGGCATCATTGAAATTTTCAAAAATATCAAGAAATACAATATGTTTTTGAAACTCTTATATATAAATACAAATAGTGATCAATTTTATATATGAACTAAAATTTTAGATAGGCAAAATTGTAATTTTTATAATAGTGTAATATAATTTTAAAGAATTTCAATGGAAGAAAAACATAATATTAAGAATCTTGAGAACCTGCTACCCTTCCCCGCCCCATAATCATTCGGTTGCCAGCGAACGCTTCAAAAGGCGACCATTCTCATTTTCAAGATTCAAGGCTATTCCTTGCACTTTGGAATTTGTTTTTAAGCCTTCTTCTTGCTTTATAGGTGGCCGTCCGTCCTATAGCCGCTCGAAAAGGAGGAAATACAAGAGGTACCTATTGATCCTATCAATGCAATTTTTGATGATCTCTGTGACAAAAAGATGAAATGGGTAGATAATTTTGTATATCAATGGAAGAAATAACGATGTGGCTTATCATGAATGTGTATCCGACCCAGGTACTTCTTTAAGGCCCAAATGCCATCCTCATTGTTTCTTATATGCCCCCGAAGAGTAAGCCTTATTGAGCCTCAATTGGAGGAGCATATATTGAGATAGTCTTCTTCTTTCTCTTGGCCACAAATGTTGAAGCTGCATAATAGTATTTGCATTGTTCAACTTCTTTCTTTCCTTGCGAAGTGAAGCACACCAGAGCGCTGCTTGCGTAATTCTACTGTGGATCCGCTGGGCTGGATAAGCAACCTTCTATCTCGGCCTCTCTATCAAGATGCGAACCTAAAAGCTCGCAAGGAAAGAAAGAAGACCGTAACACGCCGCGCTAATGGCACACCGGTCCAAAGCGCAAGGCACAAACGAACAGAGCAACAAACTTAACCACAATGTAATAGAACCATCAAACCATTTCTTAACTATAAAACCGAATATTTCATTTTACACAAAAATACGAATTACAAAATTTCTTCTTAGTACAAAAGATGCTACAACAAAAACAAAGTTCATAAATACAAAACTCTATCTAATACACTGTCTAATTGCGCTTTAGACCTGTCTCTTAAGATTATCTAGAGAGTCCTACCAAGAATGTGGAACTGGAGAAAATCTAAAGTCGCTAACGCGTGGAGAGTCCAAAAAGTGTTTCCTTGGTAGTGGGCTGTCTCTTATACACATCTAGCATAACTAGCTCATGGATATCTTAACAGCTCTTCAAAGTATGGCCAAATGCAATGTGTTAAAGAAAACATAAAGATAATAACATGTGCGAAAACCATAGTCATAAAGCAGTTTCTAAAATGTCTCATGCCATTTAAACGTCAATAAACCATAATCATAAGTAGTTTCTAAAATGTATCATGCCATTAAAACGAACTACTCTGTACAGTCATCATGGCAATCCCATGGGCATGACTATAGAACCGGTGTCTCTTATACAAACATTTCCAGATGTGTCCAAGATTACATACCTAGGTCACCTATGAGCCAAACAGTCATAAAATGCTTTCATATCAAAAGAGTTTACAAACATATCATTTGATTAACATAAAATAGCTTGGTCCCGATTTCATATGTAATAATTCCAAAACATTGTAAAAGTGCAGTTCCAAATATCATACACATTTTAAAATCCATCCAAACATATTTCGAAAGTCGTTAAACAAAGTGCAAGTGGAAGAGAATCTATGTTACCCACCTATCAAAGCAAAAACTGCACAAAAGATCACTGAATGCGATCGCCAGCGGTAGGTGGCGTGGTACCTAAAACAGATATAAGAGGACTCTTAGAAAAGATGTAGAAGTTAAAGAATGACTAGGGAATCAAAAGATCATTAAAGACCCTTTAAACATAACCAATTATCCAAATTATCCTAGTTGCGCCAAACTTCCGCTTACTTACAAAATGAAGGGAAATCAATTCCACTTGGTTTCAAGTCTCAATTCCTATCCAAACTAACCTTAAAACACTCTTAAAACATCATTACAAGCATAGACATAAGCATTCATAGCATAACATTCTAGGCTCATATGGAAGACAAAACCCTAACTCATAATCTTAAAATTTGTAATCTAACCATGGAAAGTTGTTAAAAATCAACCCCAATCACTTCCCAACCTCCAAAACACTAAAAACAACCCATAACATACATAAATCACAACTTATAAGGCTGCAAAGAGGGTTTTCTCAGCCATAAATAATCCTACAAAACTTGAAATTAAAGCTTAAATCATAAAGCCCATAAGCCATAAATGCTAAAATACATAAAATCTTACCTTCCAAGTGATTTCTACTTGTCCTCCAAGAAAATTTTTGAGGGAAAAATGGAGGAGAAGAGTCGGCCAGCAGCAAGGAAGAAATATACAAAAATAAAGCAAGAAGAAGGCTTAAAAACAAATTCCAAAGTTGATTAAGAATAGTGCCAAATTGACCAAATAGTGTCCTAAGTTGACTATTTGACCCAAAACGTATTTTTGTGTAAAATGAAAGATTCGGTTTTTGGTTAAGAAATGGTTTGATGGCTAGTACCCTGTCTCTTAATTCACTAATTACACTTAGTCCAATATTTGACCGTTAACCCGTTTGATCGAAATCGCGTAAACCGAAAAATTTGCCGAATTGAAAAACGAATAAGTTGAAGTACTTTATGACTATTTATAATATGAAAAACATTTTAAACCAGTTAAAATCAAAGAACAAGACTATTAAAATACTGGGTTTCACAGGTTGACCCACTTCATTTGCCAAGCGAATGATCTTCAGGTACTACGAGCCCTCTGTTCCATGCATCTAACCAGCTCGCGTGGTTCACCGGTTCCTTGCGGAGGAACCCTTAGGTTTTCGGGGCATTGGATTCTCACCAGTGTTTTAAATTCTTACATTCATCCTGAATGGCATCGAATGTGGTTAACTCCAAAATTGTATTTCGATAAATTATTTTACTGTGAAATTAAATTTTCATTTATTAAATATATAAACAAAATTAAAGCTAATAAAAATGTATGAATTTTTTTTTTCATTTTTTGCATTCTTTTTCGATGAATTCCAAAAATTGCTTACCAAGATTTACTTTACATCTTTTCTTGATTTATTAAATAGTGTACCATTGCATTGTATTATCCAAAGTTGACGCATAAACTCAATATATATCTACAATTATTTAGATTATTCAATAGTATGATTTTATTGGCAAAATTTATGTTGTCTTTTAAACTACTTACTTATTTTTTCTATACTATCATTCCTACAATTTATACATAGTATTTTTGTAGGTCTTGCAATGATTACTCTAAAACATTTATCATGCATCATATCATGGGTTGAAATTTTTTTATCTCATCAATACTAGTTATTTTAAACCAATATTTCTTTGTTGTATTAGCAAATACTATAACAACTTGTATTATAGTTTCTAAAATATAATAGTGATATTAAAAAGATATTTTAAATTTTTAATTTTTAATTGGTATATGATTATTAATCTTGTGACTTTTAACTTAGAGTAAAAGTTTAATATTAAAAAGATGTGTTATTGAATTCAAACCATGTAAACTGAATGCATAAAATTTGTTGGAGACATTTCATGTTCTTCAATTTCTTTTTTGTTAAAGGTTTAGTAGAGTTGAATTCTTTTGATAAATGATAAAATAATAAGTAGTCTTGTTAGATTAAGTAGGGTGTATTTTAGATATGTCAATTACACTTCATTAAGGACATGTTAGGAATGAAACTATTTCAATAATGGTATATTAGGCATGACAAAAAATGAGAAAAATTAGTAAATTATATCGGGTAAGATTAAATGAGGATTATTTAGATAGGTCAATTATATTTCATTAAGGATATGTTACTCTGTCTCTTAAAGTAGTTAGATTAATATATGGTTGGAATAAATGACTTTCATGAAATTCATTCTTATTAAATTCTATCGAGAATTATATTTCATTAAAATGCATATTTTAGGCTTATACACAAAAAGAAAATAGGTAGTTAGAATAGATGAAGAGTAATTCATTTAATTATGTCCCCTATTGGGAGTTAGGAATTATATATCATTAACTATAGATATTTTAGGCATTCTATAAAAGGAAAGAAACACTTAATTAAATCGGGAGAATTTTATGTAGGTCAGTTGCACTTCATTAAGAATATTTTAGACATGAAACTATTTAATTAAGAGCATAATAGGCGTGCAAAACAAGAGAAAAATAGTAGTTTATCTAGGATATGATTGTAAGACAAACATTATGTGGTAGTATCCTAAAATATAGGTAGAATAGATGATGAGTAATTTAATTATGTTTTTCTATTGAAAATTGGAAATTATATTTCATTAAGGGTGGGTATTTTATGTATCACAAAAAGTGGGGAGAAATACTTAAATATATTTTGCTATTGACAATTGAAAATTATAGATGATTAAGGACGGGTATTTTAGATATCACGAAAAAGTAGAGAAACACTTAATTATTTTTTCTATTAGGAATTGGAAATTATATTTCATTAGCGATGGATATTTTAAGCATCAGAAAAATAATAGAGAAACAAAAATTGGGAGAAACAACTTGCATATACATACATACATACATACATACATACATACATGTTGTATATATATATTAGCAATGCACTAATTACACTTAATCCATATAGAAATTTCATAATTTATACAAATTTATTTTTTCACAATTATAAAAAATTTATTTCAAAATCTATATTTATGCATGGGTTGTATAATAGAATATAATTTACATTGATAATTTATACAACATATCTATCTATATATTGATCTATCTATCAATACTATTTTATATATACACTATTATAAATATATACTATTATTCTTAGGAACTGATCTCGGTAGCAAAATTAAGTTAAAAGAAAGAAAAAGAAAAAACTTTGCTAATTTAAGATTTCCACAATATCTGAAAACCAAATTTAGTAAGAGATTTGTCGACGGAAAATTTGGTCGTTAAAACATGTCAATAAAATCGTTGCTATGTTTTATCGAACGGATATATTTTGACGGATGGATTTCGCGTCATCAAATCCATCGGTAAATCATTTAGCTATTAATTTCATCAAAAATCTATTGCTAATTCTATCGCTAAATGGGTTGAGAAGTATTATAATGTAGATAAGCATGGTGAATGACTAGGCATTGATAGTTAAGAGAAAAGTGAAAATATGATCCAATAGGTTGATAGATAGATAGGTAGATCGATATATAGATGGATATATTGTATAAATTGTCAATGTAAATTATATTCTATTCTACAACCCATGCATAAATATAGAATTTGAAATAAATTGAATCGATATTTGTGAATGTTGAAAGTTGTTAAAAATCAACCCCAATCACTTCCCAACCTCCAAAACACTAAAAACAACCCATAACATACATAAATCACAACTTATAAGGCTGCAAAGAGGGTTTTCTCAGCCATAAATAATCCTACAAAACTTGAAATTAAAGCTTAAATCTGTCCGGATCTACTAGTTCCGACCCGAATCCAACCCATTTACTACTATAGGGTTTTGGGTTGACTTATCGGGTTAACCTGTCTCTTCTGGTTAGATAGATGTGTATAAGAGGCAGATTGAGAACAAACCCATAGTAATGGAGACAGCATATCAATTGATTAACATAAAATAGCTTGGTAAATTGAAAAATAACTTTTAAAAGGATCTTGTTGAAAAATTCAAAAAGGATTTTGTTTTTGATATTTAAATTTCAGATAAAATTTATTTTTAAAATCAATTTTGTATCTGCTTTTTCAAATCTTACTTTTTTATACAGGAAAAAAAAAAAAAAACAACTTATAATTTTTCAGAAGCAATTGAGATGTATCAAGTGTCTTGTAAAGAAGGAAAATATTTTGCATCCTGCTTATGCAGCCTCTGATAATCAAGGGTTTATTTTTGTCGAGTATTTCCTTTTGTATTAAAAGGAGCTCGAGCTCGATAGCTTGGTGTTGATCGAACTTGACCGAAATTTTGGTTGTTCGAATAGCTCGACAAGTCAAGCTCAACAGCTTTAGTGCTTGCATCAAGGTTGGTCGAAAAAGTAAGTTTGAAAAAGCATTAACTCGACAAAGTCTGTCTCTTATAACATCTAGATTGTATAAGATTTTTCTCATAACCCCGTATCAAATAAGTTCATAACAATGCCAAGAAATTTTAACAAACAAACCCTAAACTTATTGTAACTCTTCCTCAAGCTTCAATCCTCCAAGCCTTCTCTTCTTTCTCATGAGACTAATTGATAGTACCACTACCACCACAAATGTTGATTCAATGAAAAAAATCTGGCACTAGAAAATGCAACGTGGGAAGAAACATATTATTTCTAAACATAGTACAACATGCTTTGAAGTTCGGATAGGGATGGGCAAAATTATGATCCAACTAGCAAACCAATACTACCCGACCCTGACCCAATAAGAAAATGTAGGATACTCAAAATTCTTTTAGGATGAGTTTGAGAGTTGAGAATTGGAGAGAAAAGAAGAGAAAAGAAGGGAAAGTAAAGTATTTTCTTTTGTTTGGAAATTTTAAGTAGGAAGAAAAGAAGTGATTTGGAAAGAAATGGGAGGATGAAAAACTTAAAAACTCTTATCTCTTAATATGGAGAGAAATAGAAGGAAAATAATTTTTGTTCCATAAAAACTTCTTGTAATGTCAATTTTAGCCTCTAATACATATCAAAATATTTAAAGAGATGGATAAACTTGACATTACAAGAAGTTTTTATGGAACAAAAATTATTTCAAATGAGGTTCAGGTATCAACAAAGTGAGAGTCACGTATGCATTATGCATTTTAAAACCTACGTAGCGAAACCGAACCGAATAGTTAAATATCATACAAAATTTAAGGGTAGATGTGAAACCCAGTATTTTAATAGCTTTGATCTTTGATTTTAACTGGTTTAAAATGTTTTTTTTCATATTATTTTTAGTCATAAAGTACTTCAACTTATTCGTTTTTCAATTCGGCACTATTTCGATTTACGCGATTTCTTGCATGCGGTAAACGGGTCATAGCGAGTCCGATTAAGCGTAATTAGGTACATTGTTGGACTTGTCCCTCAATTGATAATAGATCCGGATAAGAGACAGACTCCTCCATTTTCTCCCAAAATTTTCTTGGATTTCAAGTAGGAATCACTTGGATACACATCTAGATACAGTATAAGAGATGTGTATAAGAGACAATAAGCCATGTATCTCCTGCAAATAGATCCCCACCAGCCCGAAAGCCAATTTATGGCTGTTTTTGTTCTTTGCAGCCTTATAAGTTGTGATTTATGTATGTTATGGGTTGTTTTTAGTGTTTTGGAGGTTGGGAAGTGATTGGGGTTGATTTTTAACAACTTTCCATGGTTAGATTACAAATTTTAAGATTATGAGTTAGGGTTTTGTCTTCCATATGAGCCTAGAATGTTATGCTATGAATGCTTATGTTTATGCTTTTAATGATGTTTTAAGAGTGTTTTAAGGTTAGTTTGGATAGGAATTGAGACTTGAAACCAAGTGGAATGTCATTAAAGATCCTTTTTGATGGTTTTAGGTGTTTTCCTTTGTTGTGGAATGCTATTGAGACAGTCCCGCTATTGCTCCCAACCAAGGCTGTCTTTTATGGATTTTGTTGAAGAGGTTGAATATGTCTCTTATACACATCTAGATGTGTATAAGAGACAGAACTTCATAGATACACAAAAAATACGTAGGTTAGTTCAATATGTTCTTACGGACAAAAGTTGTAACCAAGGTCCCTTGAATACCTTGGAATTGGATTTTGTTGGCAGGGAGGATAACCTACTTATAGCCTAGGGAGAGGCGAAGTTTTTCAGTTTTTCTGGAAAACTGAGCTTATTATCTCCTAATCTAGCTGTAATACAAATCTCAAGGGGTTAAAGAAGCCTTGGTTACAAGTTAGGGTAATAACTCAGTACAGTAGAACGAAGTTAGATGCCTGATTGTTCAAAGCCTGTCTCTTATACCAATGTAAAGGTGATCTACACTTACGATAGGTGGGTAACATAGATTCTGCTTCCACTTGTATTTTGTTTAACGACTTTCGAAATATGTTTGGATGGATTTTAAAATGTGTATGATGTTTGGAACTGCACTTTTACCAAGTTTTGGAATTATTACATATGAAATCGGGACCAAGCTATTTTATGTTAATCAATTGATATGTTTGCAAACTCTTTTGGTATGAAAGCATTTTATGACTGCTTTCTCTTAGATCCATGTATTCAATAACCATCTAGATGTGTATAAGAGACAGTTTTTGAGCCTAAAAGATACTCATGCTATTTTGAACCTACTTGGATTTGTTCGCTATGCTTTATTAAATTCCGGATTGAAACTACACTTACTATGTTTTGAAATGATTGGATCTTTTTGGCTATGTTTTGGACATGCCTGACGTTTAATTGGCATGAGACATTTTAGAAACTACTTATGATTATGGTTTATTGACATTTAAATGGCATGAGACATTTTAGAAATTTCTTTATGACTATGGCTTTTCATAAATGTTATTATCTTTATGTTTTCAGGTAGCTGTCTCTTATACACATCTAGATGTGTATAAGAGACAGGTATAAAAGATGCTACAACAAAAAATAAAGTTCATCAATCCAAAACCTAAAAACTCTTCAAATGGGGCCAAGCATTACGACTGTCTCTTATACACATCTAGATGTGTATAAGAGACAGGGGTAATGCTTATCACTGGTTCTTTGTTTGGAGATGGGTAGTGTATTAGATAGGTTTTGGATTGCGGATGAACTTTATTTTTTGTTGTAGCATCTCTTATACTAAGAAGAAATTATAAGAGTAATTCGTATTCTTGTGTAAAATGAAATATTTGGTTTTATAGTAAGAAACATAGATGAAGATGGTTCTATTACATGTAGTAAACTTCCATGTTTCGTTTGTGCCTTGCGCTTTGGTCGGTGTACCATTAGCGCGGCGTGTTACGGTCCCGTTTTTGGGGCGTGACATTTAGTGGTATCAGAGCATAGGTTTGAATCCTAAGTCCTGTAATAGGTTTTCGATGAGTCTTTCGAGGTTTAAATCGATGTGCTCGGGCTTAGAATTATATAAGATTCTGTTTTGCTCGCGACATTACAGGATCTGTGGAATTCTTTGACCTGGAGTTATTGATTGACTTGTTTTGGGGGTTTTGAGAGGTGTATGCTTATGTAGATCTTTGTTTAAGCTCTTTTGTTGAAGCTTGATGAGTTATTCTTTGCATCATGATTTCGTCTTTGATTCTTATCAGATGCCGCCTAGGACGCGCTCGGTTCTAGAGGTCGCGGTAGAGGCTCAAGATAAACAGACCCCCACTGGGAGCTGCCTGGCTGGGGATCCACGCAGAGATCCTCAGCCGAGTCGCCTTCGAGAGAGTGTTACTAGGCCTGCGTCTACCCTAGGGACGAGGCACGCAAGACCTCCTCCTCCGATTGGACCGCTGGTTGATTATGGCGCCATTGCGGCGGTTGTGGCACAGTTATTCGCGCTTGGCGCCGAGCGATCCGTCTGCTCCACCACCTCCACCACCTGCACCGACATTCCATCCCTGCTTCGTGACGCTCAAGAAGGCCGGCTACCTACGTTTGATGGGGCTCGGATCCGCTTAAGGCGGAGTCATGGATGGGCGAGATAGAGAGGATTTTGAGTTATTTCGATTCCGTGGAGTCACGGACATCTTTGGCTATTCCTTTCTTGGTTGAGGCGGCCAAGTGGTGGCAGACTTGAGGCTACGTTGCCCACACCGAGACACACATCTAGATGTGTATAAGAGACAGCGCCTAGTCCGTGGTAACCCATGTACAAAATCCATAGTAATATGCTCCCATTTCCACTCTGGTATGAGCAGCGAGATCGGTCCGTGGTGCAAGATGCATTCCACCTTCAGAGGCTTGGAGTATGTTCCCATTGTCTCGCGTGACGAGCAAAGCGTATGTATCATTTTAAGGGTCTTAGAGCCGAGCTTCGGAGAGAGTTGATAGTGGGTCGTCCCTGACTTATGAGGATATGTATAATCTAGCCATCCACTGGATTCGAGCGAGGCGTGAGGAGAGATCGGGATACCTTCGGAGGGGTCGAGCTCTGCGCTAGCATGCATGACAGCCGGACTAGCCGACCATTTCGGTTTCGGCCTCGGCCTCGGGCGTGGACGCTGGGTCTTGTGCTAAAGTCCTGTCTCTTATACACATCTAGATGTGTATAAGAGACAGACTGGATTGGGACTCTAGGAGGGTCCGTCGACAGTTCTTCTGCTTTTCTCGCATCCCAGCTGGAGGTGCTAAAGAGATGTGTATACTCTGGGAGTGTTATTGGAGGACTGGAGCTTGCTTTAAATGTGGTGAGCACGGCCATTTGATCAGAGATTGTCCTAAGGTCGCATCAAATCGAGGGCAGACTAGTGGAGTGCAGGGTGGTCCGCCTGAGGACAAGAGGCGGAGGACTCAGTCTCTTATACTCTTATGACCGAGTTCCAAACATCATACCTGTCTCTTATACACATCTAGATGTGTATAAGAGACAGCAATTGTAAAGAGAGGTATGTGATGTTTCGGATGCTGGTTTAGATACGGTGATTTTTCGTGGGAATGAAAAGAAGCCCAAGAGTAGGATTCCGATTATCATCGCAAGAAGGCGTTTAAGGCCTTAGATAGGGGTGGTGAAAGCTATTTGGCTTATGTGATAGACTCTGATATAGTAGAGCCAGGCATTGAGGATATCTTAGTGGTTAGAGAGTTTCCTGACGTGTTTCCCAATGAGTGCTGAGTTTACCTCCGTCGCGGGTTGTCGATTTTGAGATTTGCTTAGAGCCGGGGTGGCACCAATTTCAAAGGCCCTCACGTATGGCACTGCGGAGCTAAAGGAGTTGAAGGAACATATCCAAGAAGTCTTGGACAAGAAATTCATTCGTCCAAGTGTTTCACCTTGGGGAGCACCGGTCTTATTTGTTCGGAAGAAAGATGGTAGTCCGGTTGAGACTTTGCATTGACTACCGTGAGCTTAATAGTACTGCTTTCAGATCAAAAGAGTTTGCAAACATATCATTCTGTCTCTTATTTGATCGCCTTAAGGGTGCGAGGTACTTCTCTAAGATTGATTTGCGGTCCGATTGAGCGTCTGAAACAGGGATGGAATGTCAGTACGCGGTGGTTCTCAGCCATAAATAATCCTACAAAACTTGAAATTAAAGCTTGATGAAAGAAGCTCATTCTTCGCGCTTATCTATTCATCCTGGGGGTCACGAAGATGTATAGGGACTTGAAAATGAGATTTTGGTGGCTTGGAATGAAAAGAGAGATAGCTGAGTTTGTGGCGAGTTGTTTGGTGTGTCAGCAGGTTAAGGCTGAACACCAAAGCAACTGTTGTTCAAAAAGGAAAATTTCTTATCAATGAATGGCAGCGTACTCTCTGTCTCATTAGTGAAGTTATATGATCGGAGATTGTCCGCTTTGCGGTGTGCCTAAGAGCATTATTTCGATCGCGATCCCGTGTTTGTATCCGTGTTGGACAACCTACCGTGAGAGCTTGTGGCACAACTTTGAGTCTTAGTACTTATCATCCTCGCATGCATGGCCAATCCGAACCTAGACTCCATAGTGCTGGCCTCGATCTGTCTCCCCACACTATAAGGATCCTCTAACCATCTAGGTTTATCGGACAGACATCTAAGAAAACATCTAGCTACAAATGAATGTGATGCACCAGAATCAAATAAAGCATAAGCAGGTATGGAATAAAGGCTGTCTCTTATACACATCTCCATGGCGTCCCATGGCCCAGATTTGATTCGCAATGATTGATAAAATTGCTATTGTTCGCGAATATGAAAGCGGCTCAAGATCGTCAAGAGTCGGATCGCTAAGAGACAGCCAATGGAGTTTGCGATTGGGGATAAAGTGTTTGTGAAAGTATCGCCGACTAAAGGGGTAGCTAGGTTTGGGAAAGGTGGAAAGTTGAGTCCACGCTATATAGGCCCCTATGAGGTGTTGAACAAGGTTGGTGATTTGGCATACCAATTGGCTTTGCCTCCGGAGTTGTCTAGAATTCATAATACCTTCCATGTCTCTCAGTTGAGGAGGTATATCCCTTATCCCTCTCATGTGTTGAGCCATGAACATTTAATAGATCGGGAGGCACGACATACGAGGAGGTTCCTGGAGAGGATCTTGGATCGACAAGATAAGACATTGAGGAATAAAGTTATTCCCTACGTGAAGGTTTTGTGGTCTAATCATTCGAGCGAGAAGCTACCGGGAGCTTGAGAGCCTCATGAGATCGAAGTATCCAGCTTTGTTTGCTTCAGATTCTTTGTAAGTTTGAGACGAAACTTTGTTTGGGGGTAGAATGTGAAACCCAAGATTTTAATAGCTTTGATCTTTGATTTTAACTGGTTTAAAATGTTTTTTTCATATTATTTTTAGTCATAAAGTACTTCAACTTATTCGTTTTTCAATTCGCAAATTTTTCGATTTACGCGATTTTGTATCATGGGTAAACGGGTCAAAATTTGGATTACACTTAAGATGTGTATAAGAGACAGCTGCTGCTCGTCACGCCAGACAGCGATAGGAAAGCGGAAGAGCATTAAGAAAAAATTTCATTTTGGGCCTAATAGTAGATATGGAATTATTTGGTCAATGGGGTACTATTTGGTCAACTTTGGAATTTCTTTTAAGTCTTCTTCTTGTTTTCTTCCTCATTTTTCTTCCAGCAGCAGCCGATCAACACTTGAGAGTCACAACCTGGAAGGTAAAATTTTATGTACACCTAGCATTTATGGCTTATGGGCTTTATGATTTAAGCTTTAATTTCAAGTTTTGTAGGATTATTTATGGCTGAGAAAACCCTCTTTGCAGCCTTATAAGTTGTGATTTATGTATGTTATGGGTTGTTTTTAGTGTTTTGGAGGTTGGGAAGTGATTGGGGTTGATTTTTAACAACTTTCCATGGTTAGATTACAAATTTTAAGATGTATGAGTTAGGGTTTTGTCTTCCATATGAGCCTAGAATGTTATGCTATGAATGCTTATGTTTATGCTTTTAATGATGTTTTAAGAGTGTTTTAAGGTTAGTTTGGATAGGAATTGAGACTTGAAACCAAGTGGAATGGATTTCCCTTCATTTTGTAAGAGACAGCGCTAAACCAACCAACAAAATCCATAAATTTATGGATTAACCTAGCAATAGAACTGTTGTTTTGACATTAGACTGTTGTAATACACAGGTAGCTTGAATACCTTGCGACTTGGATTTTGTTGGTTGGTTGAATATTTTGTTTTGAGTTAGTTGTAACCAAGGTCCCTTGAATACCTTGGAATTGGATTTTGTTGGCAGGGAGGATAACCTACTTATAGCCTAGGAGAGAGTTTTTCAGTTTTTCTGGAAAACCGAGCTTATTATCTCCTAATCTAGTCTGTAATACAAATTTGAGGGGTTAACTAAGTGTTTTGACCGAGGTTTTAGCTTGTCAAGTTGGGTGGTTTTTGTGAATGATGTGTATGAAGATTTATCTCTAATCTCGCTGGTAGATGTGTATAATCTAGATGTGTATAAGTGTACACCGTTTGGAACTGCACTTTTACCAAGTTTTGGAATTATTACATATGAAATCCTTTCCAAGCTCATTTTATGTTAAGTTATGTCTCCTGTTTGTTGTTCATTGTACAGCTCGATTAGTCGACATTTCTTAGTTCTCTGCTTTGGCTCATAGGTGACCTAGGTATATAATTTTGGATGTGTTTGGAAATGTTTGATTTGGGGTGCACGGTTCTATAGTCATCCATGGGACGCCATGGTGACTTCGTGATTGTTATGAATTATTTGATACGGGGTCTTGTGATGGGATAACTTGACCTCCCGGTCGACTAGTAGTGTGGTAGATTACTAGATCCTGGCTAGATGAAAGTCATACTTTTGAGCCTAAAAGATACTCATGCTATTTTTGAAATCAGACTTGGATTTGTTCGCTATGCTTTATTAAATTCGGATTGAAGCAAACAAAGCTGGATACTTCGATCTCATGAGGCTCTCAAGCTCCCAGGTAGCTTCTCGCTCAGAATGATTAGACCACAAAACCTTCACGTAGGGAATTATGATTATTCCTCAATGTCATATCTCTGTCTCTTATACACATCTAGAAATGTCTTTATGACTATGGCTTTTCATAAATGTTATTATCTTTATGTTTTCTCTTTCCTACGCGATGCCTCTTTCTTCCTCCCTTGAAGAGTTTTTATCATATCCATTGAGCTAGATGTGTATAAGAGACAGACTTATAATTTTTCAGATTAAATTAATTGTCCTTTCCCACACACGTTAACGTAGCAAATTGTAGATTTTCCAGACTCCATATATTGGTAGGACTCGCGGATAATCTTCAAAGCTTCTCTTTTGTTTGGAGAGGGGTAGTGTATTACAGATAGGTTTTGGATTGATGAACTTTATTTTTGTTGTAGCATCTTTTATACTAAGAAGAAATTTTGTAATTCGTATTCTTGTGTAAAATGAAATATTTGGTTTTATAGTTAAGAAATGGCTTGATGGTTCTATTACATTGCGGTTAAGTTTGTTGCTCTGTTCGTTTGTGCCTTGCGCTTTGGTCCGGTGTACCATTAGCGCGGCGTGTTACGGTCCCGTTTTTGGGGCGTGACAGTAGATATGTAATATTGTGGTACAAATTCTAATTCTAAATAACTAAATTATTTCATTACTCATTAATGGTGTGATTGAATATGTTTTCATCAATTGTTAGAATTGAAACTATTGATATAATCTTCATCAACATTAAAATTGACCTAGTTAACAAACAAAGACAAGTTTTGCTTATTTTGTTTTATGTTGTATGTTTTAATATTGTTTTGATTTCTATAATATTGTTCCATTCTCTAAAAAATTACCAAACACTTGTTATTATTTTTTCGAATCTTTAATTTTTTAAATAGATGATGAGGGTAGAGGGTTGTATATATCACGGGTACTTGCAAGCAGACAAGGTATCCCCTAACCGGATACCAGATCACTTGAAGAGCAAGTAAGGGTCACAAAATGGCTGACAGCTTGACCTAACAGGTGAGCGTCAAGTCAACCAAATTGCTTGGGGACGACAAGTACTCGACAAGTACTCGACCTTTGCTCATCCCTACTTTAAGGGAGAGCAAATTGTAATGATGTAAATGCTACTGAGTGAAGTAGAAATGAGAGGGAAAGATAAATAAATGATGTAGAATTTTGTTAGTTTACATAGCAAATAGTTGAAGTAGTTTAGTTGCAGCAAGAATTGAGTTGATTAGTTAATTTCTTGTTGTAGAATAAAGCTAAGTGCCATTGAGCTGATTGTAACAAATGTATGAGACATGTATTGAATGTATTTTCCTAAAATTCTCTTAATAAAATCTCTTCTTTCTCTCTGTCAATCTTGTTTCAATATCTTTTATTCTTTCGCAATTTTTCTTCTTTTTTTAAATCTCTTAATTTCACTGTGAAAGTATTTAATTCATAACATGTTGGACCTTTGACTGTATCAACATGATGCTATGTTTTCCTTTTTTTAGTGTAAGCAGAATAAGGTGAAGAAAATTAGCAAAAAATATATAGAGCATTATGTTGGGGAAAATATGTATATGGTAGACAAAAAACACAATTGAAAATCAAGATTTCGAAACACAATAAATTTCTTTCTTTAGAGAGTTATTTGCCCCCATACAAAGTTTGCTAATGGGTCTAAGCAACAACACTCGGAGGATATAACGAATCCTTATGAGTATTGCAATTAACAAAATTGAAGTACTCCTTAACCTCTTACTCCAAGGATTGAGTAGTTTTAGAATAAATGGATTTTCTAATAATTGGTCTAACTATTTATAGATCATTAATAGACAACATTCAAAGAATATGTCACAAGTAAAATACATTTCTATAAAATCTAGTTCTTGAACCAATGATACTATAGATGTATCTCTCTTAATAGTAAGATACATTCCTATGAAAATCCATGTATTTACAAGGGGAATGTATTAATATAAAGTTCATTGGTGCATATACATACATTCATCTAAGATAGCTAGATAGTTGTGGAGTATCCATTAGAAGTCAATTGGTGAATGAACTTCATATCAAAAGACACAAAGGTAGTAATGGATTCAATGATGTATAGATAGTTACAAAATTTGTAAACTATCATTTATCATTCATAACAATCCTCCATTAGATTACAAATTTTTAAAAATACTCATAGAACATATATAATTATGCATAAATGAAAGGTATCATTGGCTTTAAACTTCCACTAGTGTAAACTTTTCAAAGCTCTAATAAGTAATTGGTAGATATTTTCTTAAACTATTACTCTTAAACTAGAACCAGAAAACTACACATACAACAATATCTAATTTGGAATGAGAGGATTTAAATTGCTTTAGCACTATTATAGCCATGTGCTCACTCAGGTGTAGCCTTCATGAATATTTTGCAAGAACAAAACCCTTTAAAGTCTTGTTAGAAGAGACACTACTTCTATGTTCATATAGCTGGAATTCTATGATAATATAATTATTAATCCATTAAGGGTTTAACTCATACTCTTAAAATATTCGACACTAAATCCATTTCTTAGTGTCTAGTCATTAAGTGACTTGTTATTTCAAAACTAAATCCATCTATTTAAACCCTTTAAATCTCGAAACTGACTTTTGCTAGAATTATTACGAAATGGTACAATCACCATGATAATTTTGATAAAAGTTTTGTTCCATTTTAGCATGTACCTTTTACTAAATCCCTTGACAAACCTTTTGTCAATGGGTCTGCTAAATTGTTACTTGACCTTACATAGGTGATGGTGATTGTACCATTTCTTAATAATTGCCTTACATAATCATGTATCAGATTGATGTGTCAAAACTTTCCGTTGTAAACTTTGCCATGGGCTCGAGACATTGTAGATTCACTATCACAATAAAGGGTATGGTATGACCACAATTTTATGTCTAACAAAAGATTTCTTAGCCATTCCGCTTCTTTTCTTGCGGTTGCTAAAATTATAAACTCAGCCTTCGTCATTGAATGACAAATGCAAGTTTGCTTTGTGGAAACCTAAATTAATAGCTCTACCAGCATGGTAAAAATACAACATGATGTTGATTTATTATCATTTAGACCAGTGATCTAACTTGTATCTAAATAACCTTCTAGTACATTGGGATAATTACTAAGAATAACCTAAATTTATGATTTTCTTTAAATAATAAAAATTTCTAGATATTGCTTCCAATGGTTTGTACTAAGTTTATTTGTAAACCTTGATAATTTGCACACAACAAATGCAATATCAGGTTTTGTACAATGCATCGCATACATCAAACTCCTAATAGCACTGACATATTATAATTGTGCTATTGCCCTTCCATAATTTTCAAGTAACTTGAAATTAGGATCAATTGGAGTATTGGAATCCTTAAATTTTAGGTGATGCTCAAAATTTTCCAATATTTTGTTTTGATGTAATGCAATTGACTTAATACAAAACCTCCATTACGCTTTTACACTTTGATTCCTAGAATATTATCTAATTCATTAAGATCTTTCATCTTAAAATTTGAGGTAAGATACTCTTTAATTTCATGAATACTTTCCAAAATTGTTGCAAAAATTAATAAGTTATCCACATAGAGACAAATAATTACTCCATAAGTTTTTGTAAATTTAAAGTAAACACATTTATCTGCATTATTATGTAAAAAAACCATTTAACAATATTATGAGTCAAATTCCCATGCCATTGTTTAAGTGCTTATTTTATGCACATATAATGATGTGCATTATTATATATATATATATATATATATATTTCATTTTTAGGCAATGCGAAATCTTTTGATTATTTCATATATACTTCTTCATGAAGTTCACCATTTAGAAATGCCGTCTTAATATCTATTTGACACACATGAAACTTATAAATAGATGCTAATGATGACCAAAAGAATTTGGATAAAAGTCATCCTAGCCGCCAGTGCATAGATATCAAAATAAGATAAACCTTCTTTCTGCCTAAATCCCTCGACTACTAAATCTAGCTTTATTGTATTTCCTTGTAAATATCCATTTGCACCCGATTAGCTTTGATCCTTGTGACAAATCTACTAGAATCCAAATATTGTTTAACAATATTGAATATATTTTATCATTGATTGCCTCTTTCCAAAATTCTAAATCTCTAGATCTTCACTATAGGTTTGTGGATCTCCTTCTATATTTAGCTTTATAGGGATTTTATTAATTAAAGAATCCTTATCTCTTTTCAACAAGGAAAATTATGGATTGCAAAGAAATGAAATTCGGATATAAGTCATTTTCTTTCCTCACCATTTGACTTTTCCTTGATTTCTTAATAACTTCATCACGAAGACTGTTGTTTTGATTACTTGCAATTCTTTTTGAAGAATTTTGTTGATACAATTTGTTGGCCCCAAAGCAACCATAAGTCTCTTATAGTGAATTAGGTTGTTTCGAAAAATAAATCTTTTAATGTGCTTAATGAAAATGTAAACTTTGTGCACCAAATAAATACTTAAGCACAAATGAATACAATAGATATTCAACAGTTGAATCTCAAAGAACACATAAGAAAATTGAGATTAAGAATATCAAACCAAACTCCCGAGCTTCTCAAGCTTGGAGCTTACATCCACAAAGAGCTTCTCTCAAGGCAACTACCAAGTTCTCAACTTGAAGTTTAGCCACTAAGAGTCTCTTCATAGTAGGTGAGACAATACCCTCTTGTACACAAGTGAGGATCACTCTTACTCACACTAATTTTCTTTAGTTGAGCCAAGAGTTTTACATTCACAAGAAGAGACTGTTACAATTATTATCTATCCACTCTTACAGTTGAAGAACTCTTACACTTCTAAACTCTTTCACAAAACTACCTACACTATGACAACACTTGTACCCACTATTTTTCTCACAAATAGCTCAAGAATTACTTATTTTAATCAATGTAGAAGTTCACACCATTTAATTCAGGCATAGGGGTATTTATAGTTGCCTAAAATCTGCTTCCAACAACTTTTCAACGGCTATTTTCTATTTACTAGAAAACTAGCCGTTAGAGTATTCGGACGGCCGAAGCAGTAAATGTGCATCCGAACGAACTAGCTGTTGGACCTCTCGGACGGCTGCTGCTAAACCCTACGTCCAATGTTGCATCCGTTCTCTAGAGGGTGTTTGTCTTTCTTTTTTCAGACATTCGAGACTGATTCCGAACTTGCGTCCGGTCAATGTCAATGTCTTCTGGAATATTGATCGGATGCTATTATTCGTCCGAGGCTGCTTCAGCTTCTTGGTGTCGGACGATTATCATCGTTAGAACTATCTTCCTTTTGGACAGTCATCATCGTCTGAATTATCTTCTGGTTGTTTTCTTGATTGTATTCTGACAATCATTTACGTCCAAACCTTCCTGTTTATCTGCACACTTATTTTCAAACCGTTTAGAATGATTTTGTCATCTTCAAAACATGATTATCACAACTGGCAACAATCTCCCCTTTTTTAATGATGACAAATCAACTAGACAATTCTAAAATGACCAAAATATACAAAGCACAAGACAAGAGGTTTTGTCCATTGTTTTCTCCCTATTTGGCATCATCAATTGTATAAGAGTGGAAACAATTTATACACACAATCTCACCCTTAAACTATGCATGCAATTCAATTAAGTATATAGAGGATAAGTCAAGTTCAAAACATTTCTTCCCTTCAAGAATATAAAATCAAGTAGAAATGCGGAAATCTATGCAAAGGATTAACATCAAGGCTTTTATAACTCATTTCTTACCAAAAAGTATCATCAAAACAATAAAGCATATGTGATGCAATTTCTTGTGATGCAAATTAATTTCTAACAAATAATCCATTTAGAAATGAGAATGCCCCCCCTTTCTTTTGCAAGTAGTGACTTAATATGGATAAAATTTGGGGATACTCATACCCAAGCATATAATTCTAAACGAATTCAATCATATAGTTGACTAATATTCAAGAGATTATAGTTCACATTAACACATTCTCAAAAAAAAATTAAATGTTACCCATTTCAATGTCATCTTAGCTTATATGTTTTGAACACCCTTTATAGATAATCCATCTTGAATCCCTTGGTGCTATCTAAGCATACCTACATACAAAATTAAGCAACAACTTTTGGTACTCAAACTTTTTTGGATCCAATTGGGTTAGTAGCATGTTTGATCACCCAAATTGCTTTCATTCCAAGTTTCTCATTTTGTTTAACATAGCAATCATTTTTCACATGTCCATGTTGTTGACAATAATTGCAAATAATATTCTTATTGCCATACAAAGAAGATTAAATTTTACAAAGTATACACATCTTTGTGTAAAGAGACAAAATTATTGTTGATAAGCATATTTCTAGTACTTTTCTTCTCAAAAATATTTTTCTTTTTATTTTGCAAAATTACATCAAGATCATCTGATCTCTTGACTTCAGTGAAGCTTGTTCTTCCTTGATCTTGGTTTTTGTATCCAATCCTTTTTTCTTCAAAACATCATTTTCTTGTGTCAACATATTATTTTCATGCACAAGTTTTGAGTTTGCACTCAATAAAGCATTAATCCAAATTTTTAACTCTTTGTTCTTAGCATATGATTATTTCAAACATTCATGGATTTTAAAATTAAATGATTCAATATCATCATCATCACAAGAATCATCACATGAATCATTACAATAATCATAACTACAGGATACCTTATTATCTCCAATGGCCATGAAAGCCATTTGAGTCACCTCATGTTCTTCTTCAACTTCTCCATCCAAATTGCAATCATCCCATGTGATTTAGAAATTGTTGAAGTGAGGCTTCCTTCCTTCTTTCTTTTTCTTGGATGGACACTCATTTGGAAAGTATCCCAATTGGCCATATTTATAGCATTTTTCACTTAGCTTCTTGCTTGTATATTTTTTGTGAATCTTTCAATGCTATGCTTCTTAAGTGTCCTTGCCTCCTCCTCATCTTGTACCTTATATTTCAACTTCAATTCAAAGGAAGTTAGTGAATTTATCAAAGACTCAATGGACATAGAATTTAAATTTTTACACTCTTCTATGGCAATGGATTTAGGTTCCCATTCCTTAAGTAAAGCATTCAAAATCTTTCTATTCTTTTCACCCAAGGAATATTATTTACCTAAACCTTCCAAATCCTTTACAATTTCATTGAACCTACAACACACCTTGTCAATATTCTCATGAAGTTCCATTTTGAAGGATTCACATTTAGCCACAAGAAGTGACTTCTTTTACTATCTTATATCTTCATTTCTTCATAGATTTCTTTCAATTTGTCCCATATTTCCTTGGTCTATTTGCAACCTTTCACTTTAGTAGACTCATCTGCATCCAAAATATTATACAAAATATTCATGGCTTTAGCACATAGATAGACAAATTTACTCTTTATTGTGCTTTAAATCATTTTATGTAGATGTCTTTGAATTCTATGATGAAAATGATCTAATATTCTTAGACCAACACATAGATTCTCTTATACAATGCTACCTCTTATGGATATCTAGATGTGTATAAAGGTTTTATTCTTTCCCTTCAACAAACAAAATTAATGCCATTAAACATGGGAGGTCTAGTAATGGAATGTCCCTCTAAAAACAAAGTATTGTTGGTTGCCATAATGATCTTTACTCAAAGGTGATTAATCCAAAAGAAAGAGACCAAGCTCTGATACCAATTGTTGGCCCCAAAGCCTAAGAGGGGGATGAATTAGGTTGTTTCGAAAAACAAACATTTTAATGTGCTTAATGAAAATGTAAACATTGTGCACCAAATAAACACTTAAGCACAAATGAAAATGAATACAATAGATATTCAACAATTGAATCTCAAAGAATACATAAAAAGATTGAGATTAAGAATATCAAACCAAACTTCGAACCTTCTCAAGCTTGGAGCTTACATCCACAAAGAGCTTCTCTCAAGGCAACTACCAAGTTATAAGAGCATAGTTCTCAACTTGAAGTTTAGCCACTAAGAGTCTCTTCAAAGTAGGTGAGACAATACCCTCTTGTAGACAAGTGAGGATCACTCTTACTCACACTAATTTCCTTTAGTTGAGCCAAGAGTTTTACATTCACAACCTCCCTTTGTTACAATTATTATCTATCCACTCTTACAGTTGAAGAACTCTTACACTTCTAAACTCTTTCACAAAACCACCTATACTATGACAACACTTGTACCCACTATTTTTTCTCACAAATAGCTCAAGAATTACTTGTAATCAATGTAGAAGTTCACACAATTTAATTCAAGCTTAGGGGTATTTATAGTTGCCTAAAATCTGCTTCCAACAACTTTCCAATGGCTATTTTCTGTTTACTGGAAAACTAGCCATTAGAGTTTTCAACAGCCGAAGCAGTAAGTGTGCTTCCGAACGAACTAGCTGTTGGACCTTTTGGATGGTTCCTGCTAAGATGTGCATTCAGACATTGCGTCCGTTCTCTAGAGGGTGTTTGTCTTCCTTCATTCGGACGTCTGAGACTGTGTCCGAACTTGCGTCCGGTCGATGTCAATGTCTTCTGGAATATTGATCGAATGCTATTCTTCGTCCAAGGTTGCTTCAAGTTCTTGGTGTCAGACGATTATCATCGTCCAAACTGTTTTCCTTTCTTACAGTCATCATCGTCTTGAATTGTCTTCTGGTTGTTTTCTTGATTGTATTTGGACAATCATTTACGTTCGAACCTTCCAGTTTATTGTACACTTGTTTTAAAACCTTTAGAATGACTTGGTCATCATCAAAATATGATTATCAACACTGGGGTTCAACACAATTGTGAATTTCCTAAAGTAGAGGTAGAAACATTGGAAAATTTGTTTTTCAATAAAATTCTGCAACTCTAGTTTCAAATTTTATTAGACACTAAGTCTAATATTCTATATGTTTTAGAATTTTGAGCCCTACAAATATACCTTTTATAGTTTTTGACCCTAATTTAGTTCACTTTTGATCAAGTGATCTAATCCTATAAAAAGCCAAGCACCCCAACACTTTAAAATATTTCGAATTTGGTTTCCTTCATTTTCATAAATTATATGGAGAAACTTTCATTTTTCTAGACGGAATCCTTGCCTTTCGGTGTTGTATTTCTCTTCCAATTCCTTCCAAATCTCAATAGGAGAACTAAATGACATATATGGATTATCTAGGCGATCGCAGAGAGTGTTAAGAATGTGTCCCCTACAAGCAAACTTATCATCCTCTCACATTTTCTTTTATTGAGCCACTTTCTCCTCCTTGGGACTAGTATCATAAGTAGGATCATCTATTTGCTTCAATTTTGGATCTAAAACATAAGAGATGTTCAACACGATAAGAAGAAACATCATCTTGTTCTTCCATCAGTTGAAATTTCACGAACTCTTGATTCAATACTTTGAAAGTGGTGTTCGTCTCTATGGTCATCTTCAAATAACTCTCTAAAATTATTGGGAAGTAAAATATGTAGATGATAGATAGAAAACTTAATATAGAATCAAGATTTTGAGACACAATAAATCGCTTTTTTTAGAAGGTAATTTTCTCACACACAAAATTTGCCAACGAGTTTAGGCAACAACACTACTAGGATATAACAAAACCTTATGAGTACTTCAATTAACAGTATTGAAGAATTATCTAATCACTTACTCCAAGTATTGAGTAGTTTTAGAATGAATGAATTTCTAATAATTAGTCTAACTATTTATAGACCGTCAATAGTCACCATTCAAATAATGTGTCGAAAGCAAAATACATTTCTATAAGATCTAGTTCTTGAACCAATGCCACCATAAATGTATCTCACCTAATTAAAATACATTT
Source organism: Cinchona pubescens (assembly GCA_025175665.1). NCBI lineage: Eukaryota > Viridiplantae > Streptophyta > Magnoliopsida > Gentianales > Rubiaceae > Cinchona > Cinchona pubescens. The sequence continues at coordinate 2,421,239 of JANKKI010000300.1, read as the reverse complement.
TTATGAAAATACATGCAGTCATAAGAGGAATGTATTAAAGAAAAATCTATTAGTACGTGTACGTATTCAAAGATACCTAAATGATTCTGAAATATCTATTAAAGGTCAATTGGTAAATGAATCTTTCATACAAAAAAACATAAAGGTTGTAATGAATTCAATGATACATAGATAATTACAAAATTTATAAACTATCATTCATCATTTATAATACATTAAACATAGTTCACCCACTTGAACGTAATTGATCCAAACAATGAAAAAAGAAGACAAAATTGCTTTCCACAAATAGAATATTTGAAATTGATCTTGTCCTCTAGTAGAAATATTTATAGATTAGGTACCCATTTCATATGATTGATATGCGACTCGGAAAAAAATTGACCTAACACTCAATTCATATACATAATTTTGAAAAATAAATAAAAAATTGACTACTAGCACAAATATCCCTTTAAATGGGAAGATAAGGGGGGAAATGTCTATTAATATTAGAAGAAAATATGTACCAAATTATATAATCAACACTGTATGTGGATTGGTTTGCAGATTCTCGACCTGCTAACCTTAATAACTAACCTACTATCTGATCTAAAACATTAGCTAATCGTATCAAAATCTCCATTTTTACAATATGTCAAAATGGATTTTAGCTGATTTTTTGGATCAGCATGTAAAGATGAATACTCGTAGCTACATGTCACCTTACCCACATGGCCTCAGAACAAATAAATGAATATTTTTAGCAAACTCAAAATCGGAAATGGTTTTACTATTTAAGTTGTTGTTAAAGCCATAGAGTTGAGTATGTGGATGGTAACGATAGGTTTGAAAATTTTCTCCTAATCAAACTTTTTAGTTTAATAGTTAAATATAATAAATTCCGTTAAGATTTAGACTATTTTGCACTAAATCTCCTAATGTTATTTTTTTTTTCATTTTATTTCTTTGACTAACAGTCAAATATAACTCCACCATTAGTTTTTTAAAAAGATAAATTTACTCTTAAAGGTTAATTGTAGTAAACCCCAACCCTTAAGGTTTAATCGAGATTTTACTTAATTCTCTCATGTAAGTTTTGTATTATTTAATACTTTGGAATAAATAAAAAGTAATAATATATTTTTAAAAATATAAGTAATGCTGTAAATTAATTAATATTCTAATTCTCTAATTATACTTTATTCAATATTTAAAATTTAAATACACGATGAAATAATTAATTTTAAAATTTTTGTTGAATTATTAAATCTATTTTATCTAAATTATTTTAATTTGAGTTTTAGTTTATATGTATAAAGTTACTTCTTATAATTTAGGTGATAGTTGAATTATATTAGCAAAGGAATAAAGTAAGAAGAAAATTATTTTAAATAAACATAAAGAAAAGCAAAAAGAAAAGAGGCTGATAGAATTTTAATAGATGATCGTGAGTCTCGTATATTTAAAAATATATTTTTACACAAAAATAAAATAAGATCAAAAGACCTGAAATAGTAGATAGACTGTAAGAAATTACACATTTAAATTTGTATAAGAGACTTAAAAAAAACCTCTGTTGTTGGTGGACATCATTATATTTTTAGTTGTTTTGATAATATTTTTATATTGATTAATGACTACAGTAGGTCAATTGATACAAAACTAATTCAGATGAATTAGGGACTAAAATGACAAATATAATAAATTTTAAGGGGTTAATTTTATGTTTTCTTGTAGCATCAGGAGAGAAAAATGTCTTTCTTGCCTTTTTAATTGTCAAATTATTGATATGTACTAACGGAAGAGGTAAAATGAGAAAAAAAATAATGTTAGAAGGTTTAGTACAAAATAATCCAAACCTCAGGGGTTTTACTGTATTTAACCCTTTAATAGTCAATAGAAAAATTTGAAAACTCAATATATTTACATTTTCTTAGTTCAATATCAAATGGCGAACCCTTCAAAATTCAACAAGAATTGTCACCTAGAAGTTGACAGACGAGTATAACTTTTGTTTGGTCTTCATGGTTGTTTATACGAGCCAACTTTATTAGCCAATTTAAATGATCATCTATTTGACAACAAATGATAGTTCTTTGATTGTCTTTAGATAAGTTCGAAATTTTTGAGAATAAAAGACATATATAAGCAATTCTTTTCTTTTCAAAAACTGCCAATTTTTTAGGAGGAGAGGAATTGGCAAAATAGTTGAATTTCCGTGTTGAATTTCCAATGCATTTGCCTTAAAAAATATACACATCTATATAGCATCTATATCTATATATATAGCATAAAGTGAGATGAAGACAATACCGTTAAAGGATTCATTTTAAGAGGGATAAACAGAAATCCTTAATTATTTGGCTTTACCCAATCTCCAAGGACAGGCATATGACTTGTGACTTTTGCCATGTGATTCTACCGTTAAAGAATTTTCGGTCGGCAAGATTTTCAGCTGTGAAAAAAAGTTGGGAAGGAATGAAGGATTCACTATACATTCAGGCATTAATAATACATTTATATAAATTGAGAAACTCACTTATATGTGTTATTAAATTTATAAAAGAAGAAACGATATCCGATTAAATATTTTAAATATAAATTAATGATTTAATATGATTTTATTAAGTGAATTGATTTTAGTAAGTGGTTTTAATGAGTTTTTTATTTTCTATATGATTTTCATCCATTAATTTGATAATAGCTAACGTTAAGAACGTTGTCATATTGATAAATAGTATTTTACCATGTGGTTTTTGAAGAATGATTTACTTTTTACTATCTTGACCTTCATTAAGAAAATTGAAGGGGTAAAAAGAATATGGACTATTTAAGACTTCTTATGAGGACATATCAAGAATTGTTCAAATTGGAAACAACTATTTGTCATCCGGGAGATGTATCATGCCCCTTCTATCACATTAATGTTTTAGCTCATTTTGAATTTTACTTGAATCTGTCGGGGAAATAATTCGTAAGGACAAGATTATTATTTGGTTGACTCCCTTTGCTGAATATTTCCCCTTAATTCCTTTAGATTAAATTATATTACCCAAATTTAGGCCTGCAATCAATTATTTTCCTTTTCAAATTAGAGACATAAACTTTAGGCCTAGAAATTCGGTAGTAAATAATTATTTCTGGTAATAATGTCTAACCATATGTCTTGAACCATTTTAAGAGTAAGATTTTAACAAATCAAATAAAACAATAGCAAAAGGAAATAAAAAGGACAAATCTCACCATTTTAAGAGTAAGATTTTAACAAATCAGATAAAACAATAGCAAAAGGAAATAAAAAGGACAAATCTCACGCCTTTAAACCTCAAAGCATTTATTTTCCAACCAAAAAGAACAAAAAAAGGCCCTTGGAGCTTGTTTTAATACATAGTTGATATTTCATAGTTGAAAGACGAGAAATGAATGAGAACAATAATAATAGCAGACATAGATTAGAGATCTAGGTAGTAAACATTATCTATATAAATTGATAAAATAATAAAGTCACAATGCATCACTAAATTTAATAAAGAAAAAATAAAATTCGATTAAATATCTAAAATGGGGAATATTTAATTAAATATGATTTTATCATGTAAATCGACTTTAGCAAATGATTCTGAATTTATAACTTTATAAATTATTTTATTAATAAAATTTTGGTATATTGTATAATTATGCATCCCAACATTGATAAAAGATCAATTAATAAAGATGTAGATAAATAAACTAACATACATAAATAAATGATTTATTCATAAAAAAAATAGAGCTATTTGGCAATGGACATCCATCAATTCTCACGTCACGCATTGAAAAAAGAAAAAGAAAAAAAAAAAAGAAAAACAATTGAGCTGGCAATGGTTATAACTTATAGATAGCTTGCTTGCCTCATTGAAAGCCCATGACATAAGAAGTCTCACGCATATCTTTTTGTTTCTCCTCACACCGAAACAATCGTCCACCTCCATGCAAATCAGGTTGGTTCTTGCCGTCTCTTTCTTTCATTTCTCTACGCAAACACACTAATAAATTATGAATTTTTCTCTACGTTTACCATAAAAAAGAAAAAAAAATTTCCATATTTTAATATGAATAAAATTATGTCTATAAAAGAAGAAATACAAAAATTCAGATTCAATTTGATTTCATTGTTTTAAGGAAACTATAAAAATTTCTACTCTTATCAAGCCATATTTCATGCCAAATTTTATGCATTTTTTTCGTTACCATCATATCTAGCTTGCCTTATAAATTTAATAAAGATTTTCTTTGCTTAACTTCCAATTGTCATATTACCAAGCTTATATTATGGGATGTTCTATAATCCGGTTAAGAAATAATCTGTTGTACTTTAATTTAATGCTTCTATAATAAATTTTTAATTTATAAGATATTGTATTGTATAAATTTTTATAAAATAATCGAATAGTTATCCACACTATAATTTTCTTTCCTATACTATATATAGACATTTTACAACACTTTAGAAAGACTGATACAACATAGTTTCCAACTTTTGCCACATTATAAGCATTTGGTCCTATTAAATAGAGAGGCAAAGATCCATTCTTCTTGGATTTCAAGAAGATAATTGGCATAGTTAAGAATATATCATTACATGCAAGAGAAAGGAGGGCTACTGTGTGTTGTGTGTGTAAAATAATACAAGTTTTTTTTAGTACTTTTGGGCCATTGGAGAAGATGGAAGCATTGTGGTTAAGCTGTTTGGGATTAGTATTGTTTATGGTAACAAGGGTTGTTAACGGAGTAGAAGTTACTTATGATGGAAGATCACTTATAATTGATGGCCAAAGAAAGCTCTTGTTCTCTGGTTCAATTCATTATACTCGAAGCACCCCAGATGTAGGTTCTCTCTTAATCTCTTACTTTCTGTTTTTTTTTTTTTTTTGGGTATTTTAAAGTGATAATTAAGTGTTTAGTTTGAATTAGTTAGTTCAACATATTTGTCATCATTAGATACACATTTCTGAGGTAGGTAAGGTTTAGCTTGTGAAGAAATCCAAATGTTCACATTAGTTCTTGGCTTCTTTTGGTAGTGTGGGATGGGGGGGGCGGAGAGAACGCATTAGTTTTGCCAAATATCACAGGCGAGATTATTGTTTTGTACTGAAACTTCAAGGCGAGATTATTGTTTGATGGCACAGCTAGGAAATGTTTGTTACTAATGTTTTGAGGTCTTAGGCATATGGTTTTGCTAACAAAAGCCTACTAAATATTTTGCTTTAATTGCACCTACTTTTCCATGTCTATAACTTTCTGTCTAACAAATTTTGGCCATGTGAATTAAGTTACAAGCATCAAGTAAACAGTAAGTAACGATGACATTGGCTCCGTTTGGCATGTTATTTTTTCATTATTCTCCAATTCAATCATTGTTTAAACGTTTTTTTCGACCACGGTTTATTTCATATACATTACATTTCAAAAATTACTATCATAATTATTGGAAAAAAGATACAAATGGTCCCCAAACTTTTAACTAATCTAATATTGGTCCCTTAACTTTAAATTGGGACAATTTAATCCTGAAGCTTTTTTTTTTTTATTGGGCCAATTTGGTCCCTTTTTGGCAACACCACCATAATTATTAAAATCTCTACCCAAATGACTGCTCATATGAGGGTAATTTAACTCTTTAAGACGCCAATAGAAATCACTACTTGAATAATATACACGCAAAAAATTAGGAAAAAATGAAGAAACCAAATTGGGGTAAATTGAGGCACTAATTTTTCTTGAAAGGGCAACACAAATGTCTTCTCAATTTGGTTATTTATTTTTTTCCTCTTTTTTTTGACACTTTTAATCAAACAAAGACTTAAATAGCCATATCAAATATGTTAAATAACTGACTTGGCCTAATATGATCAGCCATTTGGGTAAAGATTTTAATAATTGTGGCAATTCAACCAGGTAGGGACCAAATTAGCTTAATAAAAAAAGTATGAAGACCAAATTATCTCAATTTAAAGTTGAGGGATCTATACTGGATTAATAAAAAAGTTTAAGGAACATATGCATTTTTTTTATAATTATTTCAATAATATTTAAATAATGATTGTTTAAAATGAAGTATTATTTCCTTACATACTGGGGCTTTTTTATTCCAATCATACATAAATTTCTTTATAGATGTTCATCCATTCGAAAAGTGATTGTTATTTACTAATTGATAAAAAAATATTCGAAAAAAAAAATAGATATGACTGATCTATGAAAGGTTTAATTGGTTTGGAAAACCATGATGATTTTCGTTTCTGTCCCTGTGGATTTGTGAGCCCATCAAAATCAAGTAGTGCACAAAAGCACGAAAATTTTATCATTTAACACAAGATTAAACAGCCCTAGTTAAAATCTAATTCATTGGATGGAGAAACAATTAATCATGCCTTCCGTATCAATTGTTTAAAATTCTGAAGATTAAATATAGTTTTGTTAGAGTGAGTGAAAGTTGGGAGAAATATATTATAGTAGTATTGTATGCTATTGATTGACTTATGATACAAAGAAGGGGTAATCCCATATTTATAGGTAACAATCAAAGTTAATAATCACTGATCGATTAGGTAGATTGATCAAACTTTACTAATTAGTTTGAAAGGTCAGCTATTCGGTATGAATACCTATTCATTCCGCTGTATCATATAAACTAAATTATATAATTATGTTTAATGAACTTTAATTACATATAATATGGACTCAATCTATTGATTAGCTAATTTCTGTATCGTCATTCTCCATAAAGTCATGTGTCTAAAGGTCAAGTCTTCTTTGTTTCTTTTGTTTGTTTTCATCAAATAATGCCACATACTAGCTTCTCCCCGCCAATTCACGAGGAAGCAGTAGCAAGTTAATTTTTTTTCTACTCTTCTAGAATGTGTTTCACTCTATCTTTCGACAAGTGATAAATCCCAAGTCAGAAAAATAAAGTTTAATTTCCTGTTCTTCTTTTTATTACTATTATTATATGTTGTTTTCATGTTCTCAATTTTCTTTTTTTTTCTTTTGTACAATGGCAGTTGTCTGACGAGCTTTATTAAGTTTTTTGTCCGTTTATGCCATCTCAATAATCACCACAAAATGAAAGATCGTGCTAAATCTGGTTCATTTAGCAATCCAGTTAAGAATCATAATGTACAACTAATTATACTATTATACAATAAATACTTAGTAAATCATCTTACTATTATTCATACATAAGGTTTTTACAATTCCGGAATTGTTTCTTGTACTTATCCTTTTTTGATGCGTATGCTCTTGTACTTTTTGACCGAACTTCTAATCACACTTCTGAAAAAAAAAAAAAAAAAACATAGCGTGCATTCTTTGCTTTCTAACAATGTATGAAACAATATTATATTTTCGTGGCAGATGTGGCCATCTTTAATATCAAAGGCCAAAGACGGTGGACTAGATGTAATTGAGACATATGTCTTCTGGAACCTTCATGAGCCCCAGCCTGGGCAGGTACCTCTCCTTCGATGTGCCTTTTTGTGTCTATACACTTTGTGTCGGAAAAATTCTTTACTTTTCACGTCGAATAAATATTATTTTTTTATTGAATAATTAAAAAATAATAAAATTTTTACTTTTTAATTATTTCTACCATTGTAGTACGCATTCCGCATTAAAGATAACTAACTCTCCATATGATCTCAATCTAATATTCATCTTCTCATTTGAACTTCATTTCAGTATGATTTCAGTGGAAGAAATAATACTTGACATAGTAAAATTTGTTAAGGAAATTCAAGCCCAAGGTCTCTTTGCATGCATCCGGATTGGACCCTTCATTGAGAGTGAATGGACCTATGGGTAAAATGAGTTTTTGAAACTTTTACTTGGTTTGAATGCAATATCAAATTATGTTTGCACTTCAATTTGGTAGTTAAAAGGGTTAAGTAGAAAAACTCATTTATCCATTGACTTTGATCTGTCCTGTTTTAATCGTATTTAATACTACAAAGGATTACGCACGAGCAGCGCAATATACACATATTTTTACATATTAAATAAGCAATTTATCAAAAATAGATGCATAATTTAATTTTTGATCCATTTTACTTGGGTTCAAGAATGAAAGTTAAAATGATCAGGCAATAAATTAAACTGGCTTACATATATAACATATTCTACATGTTCAGTGCACTTAAAATTCCTAAAATATGAAAACTGGGCAGTACTTAATTAGTTATACCTTCATCACTAATGTAATTGATTATTGTTGTTGCAGAGGTCTTCCATTTTGGTTGCATGATGTCCCGGGAATTGTTTTTCGATCTGATAATGAACCGTTTAAGGTACCCCATTTTCGTTAATCAATTTCAAAACACAAACAAACAAATCGAATTTTATTCCTACTAAATGTGTCGACTACGTAAATTCCAACTACCCGTTGCACTATATTATAAACCATTTCGTCAATCAATTGCAAGAAAGAGTAATTGGAAGTTTCTCAAATATAAAAGTTTCGAATTTCAACTTCATTAGAAAGTAATTTGAATCAACATTAACTTCAAAAAGTATTTTATAATTCATTTGGCATTTCCTTCAAAGCAGAAATATTCTGGAGTAAGAGTACTACTCTATCAAACAGATACAAAATGTAACACTAGAATCTAATTGATAATCACATTCTTTTTTCTTTCACAACAGTTTTATATGCAGAATTTCACGACAAAAATTGTGAACATGTTCAAATCAGAAGGATTGTACGCTCCGCAAACTTCAGGAGGGCCAATCATACTTTCGCAGGTTAGCATTTTATCACATTTTGTACCACAACATGCATTTGAAGCTGTAATAAGGAAGTTGAGTAGTGCAGATTGAGAACGAGTATCAGAATGTAGAGAAAGCTTTTCATGATAAAGGTCCACCTTATGTTCGATGGGCAGCAGCCATGGATGGGACTTCAAACTGGTGTGCCATGGGTAATGTTAGATTTTAAGATGTATAAGAGGATCCCGTGGTAATCATTTCTACTCTCTTCTGGGCACTCATACTCAAATATCAAAAGTAAGGTAAATAGGAAATTAAGTATCACGATTTGAAAATATTTTTGGGTTAATGGCACTTTGGTCCTCCCAACAAAGCGAAAATGTTAATATGACCCTCCAAACTGAAAAGACATTTTAATATAGTCCTCCAAAATAAAAGAATTTCAATTTGGCCCTCTAACTAAAGTAAGTGTTCCATTGTGGCTCTTTACACTGCAAAAATCTCATTTAGGCCATGCAAAATAAAAATGTATTCCAAATGTAGCCCTTGGCTACAGTTTTGTTTAGATCATTTTTGTATTTTAAAATATTCATTCTCCAAAATGATTACATAACTCAATTTTATTATTCCTACTTAGTGAGTATATGTTAGTGTATACCCTAAAATCAATTTATTTTGGGGATAAATTACACTTTAATATTTATGTATATTTTGTAATATGACACTTTTCGAATAAAATATATATATGTGAAATCATAAATAATTATGATGTAATTATATTTTATTCGTATATATCCCAAATCACAGTGTATGACACTAGTAGATTAGCACATAAGTATATGTGGATATTTATTGAGAATAAGTGCATCGGTTTGACATGCTAAGAGTATTTCACTTGGATTATTATTTAAATGCCAGTGGATAAATCCCTTTGTTATAGTTGTGTAATAGTCCTTTAACTCGAGGTCGTGAGTTTATCTTGATTGTAGATTATTATACTTTGGCTCTATTATTTAGTCATTACTCTTAATGAGTCCCACATACTGTAGTGTTCGGGTATAATATGAATCATGATAAGATAAGATATGACCAATAGAGAATTTACTACTCCTTATAATATTATAGCATATTCTAATGTGGCTACTTCTTGAAATACGATTAGGAAATCTTTGCGCAAAGTGGAAATAGAATTGAGAGTGTCTTAAATTCTATTTCAAATGAGTTGTATTTTGGAAAGAAGTAAATTTGATTAATTCAATAAGAGTTGGCATTATATCTGTACTCTTGAATTAATCGGGATATAAGTTGGTGAAAGGATAATAATTACATGGGAACTAAATCACAAATGGGTGATGTCAAACCACTTGACATATTTCAACACTTGGGTGGTCATGATACTTTGATAGAATCCAATCTTGATTTATAAGTGTAAATTAATTAATAGAAGAATTAATGATAAATTAAAGGAGTTTAATTTATCTAATCCAAATTAATTTAGAATTATAATTTATACATATTACTGCCTACGTGATTGGGAATCTAAAGGGTCATACACTTAAGGATAATTAATTCAAGATTAAAATGATTTGATAAGTATGAGATACTTATGGGTTAATTTATCTCATAAATTAACTTTTGGGCTTAATTATAATAAGTTATAAATTTTAGGAACTAATATGTAACAAATATCAAAAGTCCTAATAGTTTTATATTTATTTATATGCTCGTGACCCAAACTAATTAAGATTATTGTAATTCTCTAAATTCAATTCCATTAGAATTCTAAGTTATTATATAAATATATATTATATTATATATGCAAAATATATATGTATGTGAAACATATATAATATAGTAGCAACAAGCAATAGTACGGCTTTGAGATTGAAAAAGCCGTGAAAATAATTAAAAAAAAAAAAAACCATGAAAGTCACGTTTGAAAATTTAGGAGCCAGTGTTCCGTGGTTTGGGTCAATTAATCTTGTTAAGATTCCTGATTTAATTATCTATGTGGATACCATTAGATGTTGGGCACTTGTGCGGATTGTGGATCGACGTCCTAAGTATATTAGAGATTTTTTACTGCAATTTTAAAGTATAATCTTTATACTTTTCTTGCACCACGTATAAATTAATCAAAGTGATCCATGATAGAAAAGTAAACATTATAAATTCTACTGCGTTATTGATTATTTACTTTCTAACAGTATATGAAGTACGAATTGTATTTATAAAGTAATTACCTTATTTTTCAATGGAAAAAACTTACATAAACCCGGTCTTTGACCTCACATGTAGATCTTGCGGTCAAAATTAAATCTTATAGAATTTTGCTTACATCAGCTTATGTCATAGATTCCATAACATTTAATCCACACCATAATATCTACAAGTGGGGCCAAAGAACGGGTCTACCTAAGTCTTTCCCTTTTTCAATACATATATCTGAACCCCATTTTTATAAATAAAACACCCAACTTTTTTAAAACAAAATTTTAATTTGGAGGGTCAATTAAGACTTCTTCAAAATTTGGAGGGTCATATTGAAATATTTATTTTAGTTTGGAGAGCCAAATTGACACTAGTTTAGTTTAAAGGGCCAAATTCAAATATTTGATTTAATTTGAAGGACCAAATTGAAAATTTTTCAGTCAAAAGCTCATATTAAAATTTTTACTTAGTTTGGAGGGCTAAAATGGCATTAACCCATGATTTTTAGGTAAGTTAAATGTAAAATCTAATCATACACTGTAAAATATACAAACACATGATGCATAATATAATAAATTTTTTTGCTTATGAAATACAATCATCAAGGTCTCGGGCTATTGTTGCAGAACAGAGAACTGAAACTTTAGCAATTTTCAGATAAACACATGTAATGGAAGGAAATGCGGAGAAACATTCGTGGGACCTAATTCGCCAAACAAGCCATCAATCTGGACAGAGAATTGGACAAGTTTGTAAGCTCTCAAGTAACAAGGTTTTCTGCATTGAACCATTCAGGTCAGACCTAACAACATTTTGCTATAAATATATGTTTTGTCTTTGCTTGAAGTTATCAAGTGTATGGTGAAAGTACTCCATTAAGATCAGCAGAGGACATTGCATTTCATGTTGCTTTATTCATAGCAAAGAAGAATGGAAGCTTTATAAACTACTATATGGTAAGTAAAATAAACAGTTACTGATCTCAAGACTTTCTCCATATAAAGATAGAAAGCTATCATCCAAATGAGAAATGTATTTACTTGGTGCTCTTTCACTTGTATTAATATATATACGAATACCCTAGCTACTAAGCTAGCTAGTTTGGTACAGATTTGAATTCTTCTTCTGTTGAGTAGAAGGATAGCTTCTCCCTGTAGTTTGTAGAGCAATCATAGGCCTTTCTCTGAGTAGTTGCTCAGTACTTGTAAATTTACTTTTCTATTCAATAAAAACTTCTGTCGTTTAGAAAAAAAAAAAAAAATAAAATAGAGAGAGATCAAATAATTAGAATTATTATTTATGATATAATCTTTCATCTATTTCACATCGACATATCACTATTCATAATAGAAAATGTCAAAATAACAAATTTCATCATCTTTTAGTACCATGGAGGTACCAATTTTGGCAGGACAGCTTCATCATACATAATCACAAGTTATTATGATCAAGCTCCTCTTGATGAATACGGTAAGTAATCCAATTTCTTGTCCATTGCATGATCATAGACTCCAAATAACAAGAAAAGACATATGCACAATGACAGGTTTGACTAGGCAGCCGAAATGGGGTCATCTGAAGGAGTTACATGCAGCAATAAAGCTATGCTTACATACTATACTTTCTGGAGCACTAACTATATCATCACTTGGCCAGCAGCAAGAAGTAAGATTAGCAACTTCATTTCTTTCATTTAATGGTTATTTCATTTAGGCCTTACTCCATTTTATACCCCTTAACTTGTGTGAAATTCTCACTTTGAATCTTATTCTGAACTTTCATAATTATCTTATTTCAGTTTAATTTTTAATAATGTTATCAAAGTTAATGATGATATTAAGTAAGTGCGTTCCACGTGCTTGTTTGGTGGCGCATTGCATTCCACTTTGTATTCCCTAACTTATCATCAATTCTCACTTTGTACCCCTACAAAATTTTGGATACATTGCACTCTTAGCTCTTAGATTTGTCCCACTTTAGTCCAATTTTAAATCAATGTTAAAAAATTTGACGAATGTTTTCCACTTTTATTCCTTAACTTATCATCAATTCTCACTTTGTACCCCTAAAAATTTTTGGATACATTGCACTCTTAGCTCTTAGATTTGTCCCACTTTAGTCCAATTTTAAATCAATGTTAAAAAATTTGACGAATGTTCCATTTTTAGTGCGTGGTGTGTACAATTAGAATGTGCCATAACTTTGGTAATAGTGTTTAAAATCTGACTGAAATAAGTAAATTTGAGAATTCAGAATACAATATGTTAAAAAAATAAGTATAAAGTGAAAGTAAAAATCAGGTACAAGTTAGGGATGCAAAGTGGAATAAACCCTCTTAATTTATCATATGGAGTTTCTTTTGAGGCATACAGCCATAATGCTGTCTAGTATCCCTTTCAACTTTTCCGTGAGGTCGAAATGGAAGAAAGCAATTCATAAGACTTTTATCATTTCTAAATTATAACTTCATTCTCGTCTTATTCAACACAGGCCTACGTATTTTACAGTGCAATAGGAGAATGTGCAGCTTTACTTATGAACAATGACAGCCGAACAGAAGTGGCCGTGCAATTTCAAAATTCTACATACGAACTGCCTCCAACATCAATTAGCATTTTACCAGATTGTACGACTGTAGCCTTCAACACAGCTAAGGTATGTGTAGCAAAAATTTTCACTATCAATACATTTTTCATTTCCTTATATTTTACAAATAAAAGTTATTCCATCTCCTTTGACTTGTCTTACAACCGATGATGCACAATTAGAAAAAGAAATTAATCTTACAGTGAAAAATATGGTACAGGTAACCATACAGTCTAACCAGAGATCAGTTTGGTATTCCATCTATGAAGTTCGATTCAGTTGAAAGATGGAGCGAATTCAAAGAAGTTGTTCCGGTATTCGAAGAGACCTCATTAAGGTCAAACTCATTGTTGGAGCACATGAATACTACAAAAGATACATCTGATTACCTCTGGTACATTATCAGGTAATTTCAAGCAAATCAATGCATAGAAAATCTCACTTGGCATGCACTGATGTGATTGAAATGTTTGTCTTGCTTTCCTTTTTCAATCCTCACTAGGCTAGGTAATATTTTCCTCAAGGTCTCCCAAATAATACCTCTTATAAGCAATTTGCAGCTACTTCTATCTTTGTCCTGATCATCTTTTTTTAAGGGTAAATTAACATAAACCCTCATTTGGTATAGATGACAGATAAAGTAGATAAAAAGCATCCAAATTGATAATTTTGGTTGAAATTACCCTCTTACCCCATATTTAAATTAGGATAAATACATGGGTTAATTTGAATGATTTTTGTCCATTTTATCTTTCATTGAGACAAACCATATACGGGTTTAAGGTATATTTCCAGGATTGAGGTTATGGGTCAGAGGGTTAATACCATATATGAGTTTACGGTAATTTACCCTTTTTTAATGAAGAGCCATACAAAATGTTTAATATGCATCAAAAATCCAGAACATGTATAGTTTCGTTATGGAAAACAAAGTGTTTCATAACACCTATTGTATTTTAAAATAATTGTTTCCTTCAACCATACTAGAGCCATAATTAAGTTAAGCGAAATGATGCTTGTTCTCACAGTTTTGGGGTTCCAAATTTTTAAGTGCTAAATTCAATATTTGTCATCTACTAACAGCTATAACATCTGCAATGACAGTGTTAATGCATCAGAAACTCAGTCGGTACTCAGTATAGACTCTTTGGGACATGCTTTACATGCATTTGTAAATGGAGCTTCTGCAGGTAAGAGGCACATCTATACAGGGTTTTCACTCATAATCTTCCAAATATGCTAGTAAAGGTGTAGGTTTAGAACCTAGGGAAACTGAAATTCTATATATCAAAAATGTATAATAATCTACAACATTTATAGGAGTGGCTTATCACTAAAAAAATAAAAATCTCTTGATTTTAGGAGAATCCCTTGATTCTAGGAGATTGTTATTTTCAAAAAAATTTCGTAAAATAAAGGAGACAAATCCTTCCTACTTCATCTAATTACTTGATAAGGTCAAGGATTTTATTTCCTTTCCCTTATCTTTACATTTCCCCTCAAGTTGGTGCATAGATATCGATCATGCCCAATTTGCAAACAGGACTTTCAAAATTCGATTTTAACAAGCCCTTAGTAAGAATATCAGCTACTTGTTGAGCAGTTAGAACAAACAATATACAAATCATTCTCGCTTCTATTTTTTCTTTAATGAAGTATCTGTCAATCTAAACATGCTTGGTTCTATCATGTTGGACTAGATTGTGTGCAATGCTAATGGCTGCTTTGTTATCACAATACAATCTCATAGGCATTGCCACTGGTGTCCTTCAATTCCTCCAAAATTCTTTTAAGTCATAACATCTCACAGACTCCATGTGGCATAGATCTATACTCCGCCTCTACACTACTACGGGCTACTACATTTTGTTTTTTGCTTCTCCACATTACTAGATTGCCCCATAAAAATGAACAATATCCCGACGTGGATCTTTTATCTGAAATGGAACCTACCCAATCAGAGTCTGTGTAGGCTTCCATACTCCGATGTCCATTTTTCCCAAAGAAAAGTCCTTTCCACGGAGAGTTCTTCAAGTACCTAAGAATGCGATAAACAACCTTGAGATGTTCTTCGTGAGGAGAATGCATGAACTGACTTACTAGACTTACTGCAAAAGTAATGTCTGTCTGAGTATGAGATAGATAAATGAGCTTCCCAACTAATCTTTGATATCGTCCTATATCCACTGGATTCCTTTTTTTGTTTCCAAATTTTTTATTTGGATCAATTGGCGTCTCAGCTGGTCGACATTTCATTCCTATTTCCTTAAGCAAGTCAAGGTATATATTTCCTTTGTGAAACCACAATGCCCCTTTTTGACTGAGAAACCTCCATGCCAAAGAAATATTTTAGTGAGCCCAAGTCTTTGATTTCAAATTCAGAGGCTAGTTTGCTCTTCAATCACTCGATCTCTGTGGTATCATCTCCGGTTAAAATAATGCCATCTACATACATGATCAGAACAGCTATCTTCCCTTCATTTGAGTGCCTTGTGAACATAGTACGATCTACTTGTCCTTGAACATACCCTTGCTTCTTTACAAACTGAGTGAATCTTTCAAACCAAGCTCTCGATCGCTACTTCAAGCCATATAAAGATTTCCTTAACTTGCACACTTTTGAACCAAACTTCCTCTCCAACCTTGGAGGAGGATTCATATATACTTCTTCATCTAAGTCCCCATTAAAAAAGACATTCTTCATGTCAAGCTGTTGAAGGGGCCAATCAAGATTGACTACTTCTGAAAGGAGTATTTTGATAGTATTTAGTTTTTCCATTGGAGCAAAAACTGTCTCAAGATAATCAATCCCGTATGTTTGAATGAACCCTTTAGCAACCAAGCGTGCCTTGTATCTCTCCAGTGATCCATCTGATTTGAACTTTATTGTGAATACCCATTTGCAGCCAACTATTTTTTTCTCCCTTGATAGCTCCATGATTTCCCACATCTCATTTTTTTTTAGGGCTGTCATTTCCTCTAGAATAGCTTGCTTTCATTCAGGAACCTTTAGAGCATCCTGCACATTTTTTAGAATCTCCACACTAGATAGTTGTGAGGTAAATGCAGAAAATATAGGTGACAAATGTTCGTAAGATACAAACTTAGACATGGGGTACTTGACACAACTTCTAATACCTTTGCGTACTGCAATGGGAAGATCAAGATCAGACACACTAGGCTCAGAGTGGGCAGACTCAAGATTGGTTGGTTCATAATGGTTAGACTCTATGTGAGGAGGATTACCTGACGAGTTGGTGAAGTTCTGAACAGTTTGGGGTGTAGAATCCTGGTGGTGTTAGTGTGCCCACTGGAGGTTTTGGTTCCTTTATCCTAATTCTGGTTCTTTCTCGAGTAGACAATGAGTTCTTTTGTACCTGTCTAATCATTACTTGTATTCCTATTAATGTCTTGTGGTGACTTTGTTGATTCAGAATTCAAGTTTTCATTATTTAATTCATTTGATTCCATATTGTTCGGTATTATTGGAGGAAGAAAGTAAAAAAAAATCAAAATTGTCACGACTCTCATCTTCACTTAACTTCTCCCCCTGAAGATGAGAATGAAAAAAGGTTTGAGACTCAAAAAAGGAAACATCCATGGTAACAAACATTTAATTAGTGTTAGGATCATAACACTTATATCTTTTTTGATTGGGAGCATAACCAACAAAAACACATTTCCTAACTGTAGGATCTAATTTTCCATGGGTTTGGTCTAGTAAATGAATAAAGGCACTACACCCAAATATCCGAAAAGGTAGATTATTTGTCAACCTAGATGTAGGAAATGTAGCATGAAAAACACTTAGTGGTGATTGGATAAATTTAGAACTTTGCTAGGCATCATATTGATCAAGTATGTTGCAGTGAAAAGAGGCTCTCTCCAAAGATACTTAAGAACATTATTTGTAAACAATAGTGCCCTAGTGACTTCCAAAAGATGCTTATTTTTTCTCTCAACAATCCCATTTTGTTGAGGGGAATCAGGACATGATTTTTGATGCACTATACCTTTTTCTGAGAAGATATCCCCTAAGATCTCATTAAAATATTCTCAACCATTATCATTCCTGAATATTCAAATTTTCTTCTGAAATTGTGTCTCTACCATTGTATAAAAAGATATAAAAATATCTTTGACTTAAGATTTATCTCATAAAAGATACACCTAACTAAGCCGTGTATGATCATCAATAAAGCTTAAAAACTATTTTTTTCCAAACATAGTTGATATCTTAGATGGTCCCCAAACATCACTATGAATTAATAAGAAGGGTTTTGTCGCTTGATATGGCTTAGAGGGAAAGAAAGAACGATGGTGTTTAGCCAAAGTTTGCAGATTTCACACTTAAAAAAAGATGGATTCTTATTCTGAAATAATTCTAGTAACAAATGTTTTAAATAATAAAAACTTGGATGTCCTAATCAGTAATGCCAAAGCAAAACATCATTAGAAATAGAGCTAATGTTCAAACAGGTATTCTGAGACTCAAGTTTCGAATCAGTTCCATCCTCAAGGAAATAGAGACTTCCACTTTCCCTAGCACTGCCAATCATCTTCCCCAAGATTATTTCCTGAAAGACACATCAAAGAGAATCAAAAATCACGTGGCAACGAAGAGTACGAGTAAGCTTACTTACTGAAACTAAGTTACAAGATAAGTTAGGAACATGGGGAGCATCATGCAACACAATAGACGGAGAGATTTCAATGGTTCCTATCCCAGCAATAGTAGAGAATGAGCCATTTGCAGTTTTGATTTTTCTGTTTCCTGCACAAGGTTGGTACGTAGAAAAAAAAATGGGAGCAATCTGTCATATGATCAGTGCCCCAGAATCAATAATCTCAAGGAAGAATTTGTCTGAACTTGATACTGATGAATGTCATGTTACCTATTTGTGCAAAAGAGCTAGAGGGATTTGGTGGATTCATGACTTAGAACTGTGGAGATTGGAGAAGTTTGTATAAGTGCTCTAACTGTTCCTTCATGAAAGAAGGCATTGCTGAAGTGTCCTGCTGCTCTTGCTCCTCTTTGGTTGCTTGGAAAGCCCGATTGTTTGTACTATTCTTCTTCTTCCAAGTCGGTGGTTTTCCATGAATTTTCCAGCAGGTATCTCGTGTATGCTAGTGCTTCTTATAGACAGTCATACCAAGGCTTCTTTCTTATCGCTTTCAGGCTCATTCCGTATTGTAGCAAGAGTAGAATTTTTAAGGGTTGTCTTCATATCTAAATCTGAATTTAGCATGACCTTCCTCCTAATTTCCTCCCTCCTAACTTCAGAAAAAGCCTCTCTATGGGTAGGTAAAGGCTTCTTTACGAGGACTCGATATCTAACCTCATCAAACTCCATTAGCTATTTAGTCCCGCCAAAAACAGATAAACCCTATCATTTTCTTCTACTTAACACTATCAGTTGTACAGTCCCATTCATCATTGTAGCACTGCTCTAACTCCTGCCATAAGGACACCATTTCATTATAGTAAATTGTCACCTCTTGCTCCCCTGTCTAGAGTTCCACAATTTTGTTTTAATCTCAAATATTTGTGAAAATTTTTCTACATCAGAGTATGTTTCTCTCACTGCCTCCCAAATATTTCTTGCAGTAGGGAGAAAAATATATCGCTTACCAATAGTAGGCTCCATGGAGTTAATCAACCATGTACTAAGCAAGGAGTTTTTGGACAGCCATGCACTCATCCATGGGTCACCAGCCTCGGGTTTCTTAACCTCTCCAGTTAGATGGCCCAGCTTTCCTCTCTCATCTATGGTGAATTTTACGGACTGTGCCCACTCTAAGTAATTAACCTATCCAATTTGTGGGAGGTTAGTTGAAATAAATGGTGCGACGTATCTCTCCCTCCAAGACTCATGGTTGTCTGATTTGGTTCTCCACGAGAACCACTGCCTCCTTTGGATGTAACTGTCGATTGTCTATCTCTAGATGTGGCCATTTCAACCATTAACAAAATAGAAAAGATTTCTGCTCTAATACCATGTAGGTTTGGGGAAACTGAAGTTCTATATATCAAAAATGTAAAATAGTCTACAACATTTATAGGGGTGGCTTATCACTAGAAAATAAAAATCCCTTGATTCTAGGAGATTGTTATCTTCAAAAAAAATTTCTAAAATAAAGGAAACATAATCCTTCTTATTTCATCTAATTATTTAATAAGGTCAAGGATTTAATTTCCTTTCCCTTATCTCTACAAAAGGTCATACAATTTGAAAATATGTCATTCACCCTAAAAATGCATGATTATTTTTCTCTTTCTTGTAACATGTTTTGGTTGGTTACCACAAAACTCATTGAACTGCTTACTGCTTGTGTTGCTTTAGGGTTAGCACATGGAGCTCACAACATAAATCCAGCTTTTACACTTGAAAGCACCATCAATCTAAATCAAGGGATAAATAATATCTCCTTACTCAGTGTAATAGTTGGATTACCGGTAATATTTCCCATATCTCATATTTCTCTTAACTTGTTCTTTATTTCAATCATAACTAAGCATTTTGATGCTATGCATTCAATACAATATATTAAACCTTTTAAGTTTGCCAACTAATACATTCATAAGGCACATGCCTTGGATGTTGTCAAAATAGTATATATATCGCTTCCCCTTTAGTTTATTATTTTCTTTCTAAAGTGCCTCTAAATCATAAGAAAAATGCTTCTAAATTATAAGAAAGAAAGTAGTTTCCCACTTGAGTAGGGGTATCAAAATAACTAGTCAAAGGCACCGACATTATGGATCCCTTACACCGCAGCTCTGTATTTGTGTTTATGATGAATTTCTAAGGCAAGGAAAGATATGATTTATATTATTTGGACAAAGTATGATTAATCCTGAAAGCATTTCTTAGCAATTTGTAGGATTCAGGAGCTTATCTTGAGCGAAGGGCTGCTGGATTGCACAAAGTTGTTATACAAGAGAAACAACAGGCAAAGGATCTTAGCAATCTTCAGTGGGGATATCAGGTTTGCAATTACTAACAGAAACCAAGATGTTTATATCAGCCTCCCAATTTTTTAATGATTTTCTAGTTGCTTTATATACTTTATGCAACTAAGATACAATAAAATATACCATAAATTCCACAGTTCTTTAAATTTCATTCTTCTTTTCATCAAAATGACTCTCCGATATTTTTTCTTGATTTTCAAAAGGGTTTTCAACAATTATTTTCCCACGAAGGGCATCATCAATAAATATATACCTATTTTCCTCCATTATAAGAATTTTCACATTTTTAACGTGTAGAATTTATGCTTAGAGTGTTGCTTTTAAACTAACTATGTCATGACTATAAAGGTGGGATTGCTGGGGGAGAAGTTACAACTTTACTCAATGGAAGGATCAAATGCTACTCAATGATGGAGCAAATTTGTTGCTTCACCTCAACCACTCACATGGTATAAGGTAATGATGATTAGTCCAATAGCTTTATTTGATTGATTTCATTTCTTAAATTTCGACCCTGAAAAATGTCATGTGCTATTTTCCCAAAGATAACAAAACCTTGGTTCTCTAATCAATAAGAAGGCCTAGCCTCTTCTCTATTCAGGTTAAAAATATTGATGTGTAAGAAAAACATATGTTCTCTAATGAATAAGATTGATGTGTAAAGAAACGTATGTTCTCTAAAAGTTGCTTCAATGCACATTTTATCATAATATTTGACAAGTCAAAAGTACTGGCAGTTTTAATTCTATGTTGTTTAAAGGAAATTAATTTGATTGCAAACAACAGACTCTATTTGATGTTCCTGAGGGTGATGATCCTTTAGCATTAAATCTTGGCTCCATGGGGAAAGGAGAAGTTTGGGTCAATGGCCAAAGTATCGGTAGGTACTGGGTCTCATTCCTCACAACTAATAGCATTGGCTCTCCTTCACAGACATGGTACGTCATCACCATATATCTGGTATATTTACCTACAAAGATCCATTCATTAGTTTTAGGTGATTTTTGAATGCTTTGAACAATTAAAGTGAATCAACTTTATTACCCAACTAGTTATGTAGAACAGCTAAAAATCTCTCATCTCTGATTTTGACTCCATTTACTTGTAGTGGCTAACATTTCATCTATTTATTAGGTACCATATACCAAGATCATTTCTCAAACCCACGGGAAATCAGTTAGTTTTATTCGAGGAAGAATCTGGAAACCCACTTCACATTTCAATAGACACTGTGACAAGAAATAAAGTATGTGGGCGTGTATCAGATTCAGATCTGCCACCAGTGTATTTGTGGAAACAACATGAGATAAGCTCAAGTAAGCATGAGAAACACTTAGGTAGAATACCAAGAGTTCAGCTTCAGTGTCCACCAAAAACAAGAATTTCGAAAATCTTGTTTGCTAGCTTTGGAAGCCCTCTAGGGTGATTGTGGAAGTTATGCTATGGGGAGCTGCCATTTTTCCAATTCTACAGCCATTGTGGAAGAGGTAGGGATTATTTGCTCATTGATCTTTCAAAAATTCACCCTAATTGTTTATATACCTTGTTCAAGTTTTGGAGTCAATGTCAGCGATGGTTCAAAGACTCCATCGAGTCTGAGCAGAATCATATTCGGAACGGTTAGTACCGTTTTAATATCAATACGGCGTATCGGTCTATATATAGATCCTACAATATGAAAACAAATTATAGTATAAGCCTTATGTTTGACTATTTAATTCATTTGAACTAATCTATGAGCAACAATTTATTATTTTTATCTTTTTTTTTTATAATTTTAGATAAATTTATTGTTTAATACTGATCCGATATTATCGAGATCAATATGGAACGGTCATTACCGTAACTGCGATTCATACCACGACTTTGAATGTCGGCTGATATAACTTAAAGGATCAGTCTATGAATTGAACTAAATAACTAACTTTCTACTTTGGTAGTCTTCTTTATATGACTTTCCCAGGCTTGTATAGGGAAGAGGAGATGCTCTATCCCTCAATCACAGAAAAGATTTGGTGATCCATGTCCAGGCATTCCCAAATCTCTATTGGTTGATGCACAATGCTCAAGAGGATGACAAACAGAAAATCTTCAGCTGAAAATGTCCATACATCTTAGAAGAATATTGATATATACAATATAAAAAAAAATCAAATATATAGCTTTTAATTAAAATAATGATTTGTTGATCTCAAAAGTAGAAACACTTTCAAAGAAATTAAATTAATGCAATATAATGAGTGCAATCATCACTGCTCAAAGCCAAGCATCGGTTTTTAAACTCCCTGCTAAGAGTTTAAATTTTACTACCATACGGATGATCCGAACAAGCACATAGTTCGGATGCATCCCGTATCCAATCAAAATCCCCACATAAGATACGTGGGGGATTTTGATTGGATACGGGATGCATCCGAACTATGGGCTTTCGGATCATCGGTATAGAATAATCTTAAGACTCCCCTGCTAAAGATGAAGAGTGCCATAAAGGCATAAAAAAATTTCAGATGCAATATCTCATACATAAAGACACAGACAAACGCCGAAAAGATAGAAAGGAACAACGTGTGATGGGCAGTTCAACAGAAAAACTAATAAAAGAAAAAAATTTATCTGTGCACCAACAAAATAGAAATGAAACAATGAAGAAAAACATAAAGCAGTAAAGGAGCAATACATAAACTGTCATATAGGAGAACCAATCTCAAATTTCCGCTAAGAAATCTCAATTTAAAATGGGTAACTTACAAGGAACCTTACGATTTGGATAATGTTTAAGATACTTTATAGTTTGCAAATCTACAATCCAATAACTTCTGTTTTGAGTTAAAGTAAAACCATTAAATTTTTATTAATTGACCATTGGGAAGTTGAAAATTGAGATTTAAATTAAGGTAAATTACATATTTTAATATAAAATACAACCTCTATCTTCTTGCAGGAAGGGTTTCTAGGTTGTGAAATGGCTACTAGCTAGGGGTATTTTTGATTTTTTGCTCAATACGTCAAGTCTTATCTTTCTATCCATTTTATAAAACCATAAGGAAATAGTAGGTTTGCAAAACATAAAATAGTAATTTGAATATTTTCTAAATTACAAGAAATTTCCTTATAATTTATCCATTTAAAATCTTTCTATTATATGGCGCACAAGCTTCTATCCTCCAGATTTCTCCACTAACCTATGCGCCGTGCACTAGAGTAGGATATCTATTTACAGTAGTCACGGTCCTTGTCAAATACCTCTTTTTTTTCTTTTTTCTTTTTTATAAAACCCAAGACGGGTAATTAATTTATTAAGAACCAAATTCAATTTTTACAACGCCAAATGTAGGGACATTTTTTAGCATCCAAACGCACCAGGCCTTTTACCATGTTTGGGATTGTGTGCTGGTTATACTCAATATATGTCTAATATTTTATACCCTCATTGGTTAGTGTGTCTGCTACTTGGTTTGCTTCTCTAACAACATGTAATGAACAAAAGAAAAATTCTTTCCTATGACAAGATGATAAAGAAGTTGCACTAGTGGATCAATACTCCAAGGCGGTGTTGTTTTGCCATTCAAAATGTTAATGATTATGAGTCCATCTCTACTTGAACTGATGAGAGTTGAAACTTGGCGCAGAGTTTTAATCCATCTATCAGGGCCATCATTTCTGCTTTAAGGTTGGACTGATTGTGATAGAAGTTGGAAAATGCACCATAAAACTGACCTTTGTGATCTCGGATGATTCCTCCTCCAGCCGCATTCCCCGGGTTTCCTTTAGACGTGCCGTCAATATTAAGCTTTGTCACGCCTTGAGGAAGGGGAGACCAGCTCACTGCAATAAGATTTCTTGGTTTGTGGTGGATGAAACCATGTCTTAAAACTCGAGATAGGAGGAGTTCATCCACTTGGCAGTAGCGTGTGAAAGGTTGAATTGTGGAAAAGTTTTCCAAGGTAGTACATATTCAGTTATGATGTAACTTGGGTGGGTCTTTTTAAGCCTTCATAGAGCAGCGTGTTTCGGCTTTTCCATAGGGACCAGCAAATCAGGCTTGGAATGATTTTGTAAATCGTCGCCATTGTGGGTGAAGGGGTTGGATGCTACCACCAGGAATTGAGCTTTTCTACAATTGTGTTTGATTGCGGGAACTCCAATTCCAACCAAGACTCAAAAATTAGCCATATTCGTGTGGACCAAAGACATGTTGTGAAGAGGTGATCTAGGATTTCTTGTGATGCTTCACAGAAGTTACATCGTGAGGTAAGAGCAAAGCCGTGCTGTAGGAGTATATCATCAATTGGGAGCTTTCTATTTAGCAACCTCCACATGAAAAGAGAGATTTTTGTCTATAACCTTGCATCCCAAATCATTGTCCTTGTAAAGCTTGAAGGGAAGGTTGGTAGGGTGGATGAGATGGCAAAGGCTCCTCTTGATGTAAGCTTCCATATCAACACATCTTTTGCATGTGAAGTGGTCAATAATTTCCCTGAGATGGCATGAATAAAATATTCTATCCCAGTCTGCTTGTGTGTATCTAGTGTCCAACGCATTGAGATTCTAGCCCGTAGTACTCCAAACTTGCGCAATTGTGATGTCTTGGTCAAAAACTTGTTCCATGTCTTGAGCTAGAGGGCCACATTCAGTCCAAGAGTCATACCAAAAAGAGGAGTTTCCACATCGCAGGAGCACCAAAAGGTTAGGTTCAGCCTCCTCTCGAACCTTTAACATTCTTTTCCATGTTGAGGAGGCGGTCTGCGTTTCTTTTATTGTGCACGGGTGTATTGAACCGCCCATGTATCTTGCTTGAAGAAAGCTGCGCCATAGAGAATTGCCTTGACGAAATTTCCACCAAAGCTTAGGCTAAAACCATGTGCTATGTCTTTGAGAGAAGGAATTCCTAGACCATTTGATGACGTTGGTTTACAAACCTCTTTCCAAGTGGCCCAATGTCTTCTCTGTACTAGGGCGGATTCTCCCCAAAAAAAGTTTGCAAGTTGCCGATTCACCTCTTGGATTACAGCTTTTGGTGGTTGGAGGACCGCCAAAAGATAGGTAGGAATGCTGGTGAGGACATGCTTAATGAGGATTAGTTTTCCCCCTGGAGAGAGAAGCTTGGAGTGCCAACCACTAATCCGAGCTGTAATTTTATCAATCATCGGTTGAAATCGTGCTATTCTTTTCTTGCCTTTTTGGATGAGACAGCCTAGGTACGTGAATAAGAAAGATTTCTTAGCAAAGCCCATCTTATGTTGGATCATGCGTATTCGAGATACTAATATACATGGTAGGAGTCTATATTAAACCCTTGACCATCTCAAGGTGGTTTTTTCTAATTATATACATTTACTATATTATTACTAAATAATAATTTATAATTATAATTATTGACTTATACTAACAAGTAATAACTTGATCTAATAAGTACAAATTTGGAATAATGAAGTACTAATGAATAATAAGTAAACAATTTTGAAATAAATACTAAATTTGAAAATTAGTTTTGAAATAATAAGTGAATAATTTTGAAATAAGTAAATAACTTGAAATAATAAGTACTAATTTTAAATTATATAACTTTGAATATTAAGTAAGAACTTGTTCTAATAACTAATAATCTGTTCTATTAAGTTATGAAAAATGAACTACTAATAAGTAGTGACTTCAAATAATATGTATTAGTTTGGACTACTAAGTAGTAAGTAGTATGTATGATATTTGATTAATAAGCTCGTGCGGTCTAGTCAGTAGGCTAGCCCGCCTGGCACGGCATGCCTCATAGTAGGCCTAGCCTGAGGACTGGGCTTGGGCCAAGGAATTCTCATTTTGGCCTAGCCCAGTTAGCAAGGCGAGCCAACCTGATAGCTACATGGGAAGACTTGACCTAACGGGTTTTTGGCCCGACCTGACCTGACCAATTATCATGGCTAACCATCGGCACCACTATGGTAGTAATAGCTCAACTATTACGTGCTCGGAGAAAACTACCCTTGCATCTAGCGCTGTTGCTGCTCTTACCTCTTCACATCGCTGCTGCTTTGGTCGAAGCTTTTGCTAGAGAGAGGTTGGGAAATAGGGACAAGTGCCATGGCCACTGTTGGCACCATTGGCCCTGCTACTAATGGTGGCAGCTCCACTGTCATCTACTCGGAGGAAACCAACCCTGTGCCTATCGTTGCTACTACTCTTGCCTGAGTTGCTGCTGCTCCTGCTAAAGCTTCTTCTAGAAAGAAAGGCCGGGCAGCATGACCAAGTGCCAAGACCACTGCTGCCACCATCAGAACCACTACTGGTGACGGTGGCTTTGCTTAGGTGATAAGGTTAAGTGCTCAATCTTAGGTATTGAACTCAAGTGGTGCTCAGCTTAGGAGTTCAAGTGTGAGAAACATGTGCAACCACATATACTAGGTTATTTTTTGCCCATTATTGAAGATGTTTTGAATCTTACTTTGGATATGCTCAGAAGCTGAGAGTTGATGATTTAAGTGGATTGTCCCAAGTGAGGTGTCTCCCAGAGGATGTACTTTGTATTCAGCAGCTCTACTACATAGGTTTGAAAGTGCCAGATTTTGAGCACTCTCTTGGTAAATTATTTGATATCCGTGGAGGTGTAGGTAGGGCCTTAGAGGATATAAACAGCAAGCTCTGCACTGGAGTGCGTGAACAAGTAAAATTTTGAGCACTCCTTTTGAGGCTTATTGATGCCTCAAGATAAGTAGGTTTCACTCTTGGATGGGACTTGGGTTGAGAAGTCTCTATTTGAGAAAAGTTAGGTCTTTCAATCAGAGGGATAAATTGATCCCGAAGGATATGATTTTTGAACCTCAGAAAAATCAGTATCATTCTTGGTGTAAGACTTAACTTGAGAAGGCTTCACTTAGGAAGGCATATCTTTTGCCCCAGCAATGATGACTTATGCTAGAAGGGTGTGTGATCTTAGAGGATGTAGTTTTTGCACTCAGAAGGACAAGTTTTACTCTAGGTATAAAACTTAGTTTGAGAATTCTTCACGTGATAAGACTGTTTTGGCCCATGGAAGAGAGTGAATTGACCCCAAAGAACGTAAGCAGGAATATGCAAGTAGGGTTCTTCTTTGGAGAGCAAGAGCAATGTTCAACTCTTGAGAGAGCGATACTGGAAGGCAATAGTAAGAGGTAACTTCAGAAGCTGTCAGTCAGGTTCAACCCTGAATGGTATGATAAGTGTTCTATGCCAGAGGGCTAAGGAGTGACCACGAAAGATGTGAGTAAAATGAGACCCTATAGAGTTTCAATATAGCCCAACTTGGGGTGTGTGAGTAAGGGTTTTGCCCTGGTAGGTATGAGTGAAGAACAACCCAGGAGGCTCTAGTAATGCTTGACCCTAGAGGGTTTTAGCAGGGCTCGACCCCTGAAGGAAATGAACAAGCATTCTATCCCAAAAAGTATGACCAAATTTCTACTCCGGAAGGTATGAGCAAAGAATGACCCAAGAAGACGTGAGCAAGGCGTGATCCTTGAGGGTGTCAGTAGGGCTCAAACCCCACAGGGTGTCAGCAAGTGTTCTACCCCGAAGCATATGTAGAGCAATAATTCTATAACAGAAGGTGTGAGTAAGGAGCGACTCCAGAAGGCGGGACTAAGGTGTGACTCTGAGGGTGCCAGTAGTGCTCAACCTCGAAATGTATCATAGGCATTTAACCCTAGAGGATATTAGCAAGACTCAACCCCGAAGAATGTGAGTAAGTATTATACCCCGAAAGGCAAGAGTTAAAGTGATTCGAAAGGCATGAGTAAGTTGTGACCTCTAATGATGTCATCAAGGCTCAACCCCAGTGGATGTGAGCAGGAATTTTGTTCTGGATAGTGTTTCTCTAGTGAGTGTTATGCGTGCCAGATACCATGACTTATGATGATTTTTAATTCAGCTTCCCATCGACAACACTAAATATTGATGTTGAAATATGCTAAGGGATAAGTCCAAGCATAGTTTAGTGCTTAGGTAAGAAATCACGTGTAGTACCTCTGTTCAGAAGACCTGAGAAAAAAAATGTGGGGCTTTGTCACTCGAGAAAGTTTTGGCCTCATGTTAATTACTTTAGATAAGAGGATATAATTCAGAGAGAATACAGACTTTTAGAAATTATGAAAGTCTTTAATGAATCTAACCTACCATTTTGCTATTTATACCTGTGGTTGATGAGTCAAGCTGATGCACGAGTCAAGATTTAATTATTTGACCCATATTATTTTATCCACGGGTCAAGATTTATACCTATTTTTCTTTGGTTCACCAAAATGCCCTTATAGACCCGACACATTTTGGTCAAGTAATTAATACAGAGCTTTAGGAATAGGGTTTATTATTTTGGCATTATCATTTGGGTTAATCTTATATACACTATTGGTATAGAACATTTTCTACACTACAGGGTGTAGATGCATGCCACATGTGAAAAAATGATATTTGAAATTCAAACAATGTGCACGTGGCATACATCCATATCCGATGGTGCAAAAATTTTTTTATACTGACGATTTATGAAAGATTAATCCCATTCATTAACCATAAAGAAAAGAACACATACTTAAAGGGAAAACGTATAGATAGAACAATGGTATGAAGCTCAAAGAACTGCATGCATAATACCATTTGCAAGCCATCATTACTAGGAGGAAGAAAACCTAAATGAAGTTTGTGCCACCCTTTATGCTTGCATGATGTGGGGGATGCACCTGTATATCTATGTCTCAAAGAGGATATATGTCTACATAGTTTCAAAAAGACTAGAAATTCTTATATAGTAATATTTAATTGATAGCTCGCAAAGGCTGTAGTTCTCATGCAATCAGTTAGTAGTACATCCTTGGAAAGAAAAAAAAAAACTGGTTAAGATTTGTTTTCGTAATAAATTTTTTTTAAGATGTTGTCATCATAGTTTATACTGTGAATATGGGTTTACAAAACTTGCCAACAAACAAAATATGTTGGATTATATGACTCAAAACATTACTTATACATAAAAATGAAAAAAAAAAAAACAAAGAAAGTATATTCCTTTACCTTCCAAGAATTTGTCAATACGAGGCAACTTTTCACATCATTTCTTATATATGAAAGTTTGTCCACAGATTATTTTTTTTTTGAAAATAATATTTACCCATATATTTAGTATGTCATTTCAAACACACTACTTTTTGTTATTTGTTAATAGTATAAGATTATGTTCTTGTGCTCTTTCGTGAAATACTTCTTTCTTTTTATGCAAATTGACCTATGTATTGTCATATGATAAACGCAAATAGCTTTTTTTTTTGGTAATAAAAGTGCTAATAAGTTTATAAATTATAGAATAGAAATAGTACATGGGAAAGCAATTCCTTGAATGTCTTCCTCCCATAAAGAACGTAGTTGTGGAGGAGCAAAATCATAGAACAAAAGAGAAACATTTTGATCAATTCCTAATTTTGCTAGAGCATCTGCACATCTGTTTCCTTCTCTGAAGACATGTCTAATTTAGCACAATCAGAAATTAGTATAGTAGATTCATGAGTTGAAGTATCATCAGCATAAATCAAATCGACAACAATAGATGAATCTACTTCATTCTCAGTATGTATTGTATGCTCAAGGATTTTGCTAGCAAGAGACCCTCTCTAAGCCCCCAAAGTTCGGCAGCAGTATTAGAAATTAAATCAAGCTTTATGCTAAAGCCCTTAATCCAATAACCATCCTAGCCTCTAATAAGTCTTCCTGCTCCAGCTAGCCCTGGATTCCCTTGAGCAGCTCCATCAGTATTGAGTTTGAAGAAGTTGGGTTTGGGGGTATTCATCTTACAAGAATTTCAGTTTTAGATAAGAAGCGGGAAGAGTGTCTTGGTCCTAGGAAGGCGAAGTCACAAGAAGAACTAATTGAAAAAGACAAAGGTTCTTAATGGTTAAGATTTGACTCAAAAATATGTTTATTCCTGTGTCTCTAGAGAGCCCATGCAGTGAAAGAAATTAAGGTTTCCCAAGTAATACCATGAAATGGAGATATTGTCTGCAATAAGCACCCTTGCTTCAGCCACTCAGCAAGATGAGGATTAGGA
This sequence comes from Cinchona pubescens, assembly GCA_025175665.1. NCBI lineage: Eukaryota > Viridiplantae > Streptophyta > Magnoliopsida > Gentianales > Rubiaceae > Cinchona > Cinchona pubescens. The sequence goes on along the minus strand of JANKKI010000300.1, from coordinate 2,390,685 downwards.
TCAAAGTATAGGGGTGCCCCTAAGGAGATTTTTCCACAAGTTTGCAGCATGGTTGCATTTTCTTAACACATGATCAGCATGTTCAGAAAAGGATTTACAAATATTACATAGAGGATAACTCAAGATATTTCTAGAGCAAAGATTAGCTTTAGTGGGGAGCTTGTTTTGACATGCAATCCAAAGAAAGTGTTTAACTCTAGAGTTAGTATTATACTTCCAAATCGATGAAGGATTGTCCTGGGGCTTTTCATCCATAGAGCCATGAATATGATGAAAGCTGATTTCACAGAGTAATTTCCATCAACATTTTCCCTCTACCTTAAGGAATCATTTGGGTTGCAAATTGTTTGTCTTGGAATTACCTTAATGGCCTTTAAGATGTCATCAGGGAGTTTAATGGAGATCCTATCTAGATTCCAACTACCATTTTCTCTAAAGAATTCTTGGACTAACATCTCATATTCCCCACATAGAAGAGGCCCAGAGATAAGTGACCTAATAATTCCTTTACCAATCCAGTCATCCCACCAAAATTAACTAATTCTCTTGCCATTTCTAATTGTCCACATTGTCCCTTTATTAAAAAGGTCTCTGTCTCTTTTTAAACATTGAAGATTTATGGATCCCTGACCATTTTTTAGCACAAGAGAATTAGAGCTATCTGAAAGGATGGAATCAACACAAGTGGATTCCAAAACTTTAGCCCAAATGGCATTTGGTTGTTTCACCAATCTCTAACAAAGCCCAAAAAGAGAGACAGAGCAAATATCTTCAGTTTTCCTGATGCCTAAACCTCCCTGACTCAAGGGTTTACATACCATATCCCAATTAACAAGGTAAATTTTTCTCTTTTCCTCAGAAGAGCCCCTAAGAAACTGCCTTGGATCCTATCGATCTCTTTACAGAAAGCTATGGGGAGTGGGGCACACTGGCTATAGTATAAAAATATAGAAGACCAAACTTCTTGTACTAAGGCCTTTCTACTAGCTAGAGAAAGCATACAGGATTTCCATCCAGCTAGTTTATTTCTTACTTATTTTAGATGTTTTATAAAGTATACATTCTCTTAGAAATCCTTTTATGACAAAGGGGAAAACCTAAGTATTTCCCTAAATTGTCAGTTTCAGCAATCTGAAGTTCACTTACAATCTGAGCTCTCCTCACACTATCAACATTTACTGAGAAGAAAATGCAAGACTTTTGGTTGTTAATAATGAGTCCCAATCGAAGGCTAAAGTCAGAAAGATCACTTTGCATAGCATCAATTGATTTTTCCTCACAGTAGTTGAAGAGAATAATGTCATCTGCAAATCAGCAATAAGAAACGGAGAGGCGATTTCTACCAAATTTAATTCGATTCCAAGCTTTCTCTCTACATTTAGCTTCAATACTCAAAAACAAGAATTCCATACATAATATAAAGATATAAGGGGAGAAGGGGTCATCCTGTCTGATACCCCTAGAAGGAATAATCCATTCAGTAGAAGTGCCATTATGAAGGACTGCCAATCTAGAAGTAGAAACACATCTCATAATTATATTGGTCAGTGATTTTGGGCTGTAAAATCAAAATGGTGAAAAGCCTCCTTTATAAAGTTCCATTCTAATTTGTTAAAGGCATTCTCCAAATCCATCTTTACAGCACAAAAGCCAAGCTTTCCATTCTTTTTCTTTTTCAGCTTATGTATAGCTTCTTGAATAAATAATAGAATTATCTAAAGCTCTTCTGCTAGTGATAAAACTAGCTTAGAGAGGGGAAATCATCTACGACATAAAGAGGCCTAATTCTGTTTACTAAGATTTTAGATAGAATCTTGTAAACTGAATTACACAAACTTATAGGTCTAAACTGTTTAATGGATTCAGGGGAATCAAGTTTATGAATTAAGCAAATATAGGTATCATTAAGGCCTTCAAGAAAGGGTTCACATTAGATGTGTATCTGAACAAAATAAAGAAGAAAAAGTTTTACTTCAGGCCAAAACTTTTGAAAGAAACAATGATGTAAACCACCCGGGCCTGGACTCTTGAACGACTTGAAGTAAAAAATTGCCTTTTGCACTTTAGAAACATCTAGAAGGTAGCTTACTGAGAAAACTTTTAACATCTTCATCAAGAGGAATTATCATAGAAGGGAATTCCTCAGGGATCAAAAAAGAGCAAACAAGATCTATTTGAAAGAGTTCAAAGAAATAACTGCAGTTATTTCCTTAATAGCCTTAATATCTGTAACACAAATGGCATCAGAGTTTTTTAAAGCAAGAATCTTGTTTCTTTTCCTTCTACACAGAGTAGTTGTTTGAAGAAATTTAGTATTCAGATCATCCCAGACAATGGAAGCCATTCTAGATTTTAGAGCCTAAAGGTCTTTTTCATGTAGAAGGATTTTGTGTAATTCTTCATGAAGACATTTTTCTAGATGAACCAAGTGAGGGATAAATCTATCTTGAGTAATTTTTTGGATACCTACATTTCTCGCTAAAAGTTTTTTCTTCTTCTTGAAGATATTATCAAAAATCACCTTACTCCATTTATGAACAGCCTCATTGAAATTTGAGATAATGGTCGTGACAGGGTCAATTGTAAGATTTGGTGAGGGTTTGTCCAAAAATTTAAAATAATATTTTTCAAAGAAGGACTAGAAAACTAGAATTTTTCAAATCTAAAAGGCCTTTCCAAACCAGAGGATAGAGAAGGATGACAATCTACAAGGATAGGGAAATGATCAAATCTAATCCCAGCCAAGTGAAAAATAGTAGCTTCAGGACTCGAATTTCTCCAAGAAGCATTACAAATAGCTCTATCAGTCCACTTAAAGATTAAATCTCCATATAATCTATTATTCAACCAAGTAAATTTAGGACCAACAAAACCTAAATCCATCAACCCACACTCATCTAAACAATCTTTAAAGAGAGACATTCTCTTTTGATTGGGATTTTTACCCAGTGCAAGTCTATCTGAAGAACAATTGGATGCATAACTTTTTGTATTGAGAAAGCATAAAGGTGCAATTGCATGGAACATTTATGACATATGAGGATAAGTCCGACTATTTACATTCATAAAATTTTAATGACTGAAAATTATAGAGCTGTTTTGTAGACAACCTCAACATCAGCTGACCCTACGTTGAAGGAAGTGGTAAGAAAAGAGATAATGAAACTGGAAGATGCTGGAATAATTTATACAATCAGTGAAAGTAAATAGGTAAGTCCTACTCAACCAATACCTAAGAAGGGAAGAATGATTGTAGCTGCTAATGAAAATAAAGAAATCCCTTCTAGGTTAGTCACTAGATGGAGGGTATACATTGATTATAAGAAACTTAACGAGGCTACCCATAAGGTCCACTTCTTACTTATCCTCATTGATCAATTTAGAAAGACTAGTAAGTCATGCTTTTTATGGCTTTTTAGATGGTTACTCTAGTTATTTCTAAATTGCTATAGCTCTTAAAAATCAAGAGAAAATCACATTTTACATGTCCCTATGGCACGTTTGCTTATAGAAGGATATCTTTTGGTTAGTGTAATGCACCTGGCACTTTCAAAGATGTATGTTTGAAATTTTCTATGATATGATTGAAAAATGTATAAAAGTTTCAATCATGGATGATTTTTCAGTTTATGGCTCTTCATTCCATGATAGCTTGTGTAACTTGTCTACTATTCTTGAACGATGTGAAGAGACAAATTTAGCTCTTAATTAGGAGAAATGTCACTTCATGGTTGAGGAAGGGATAGTTTTAGGCCATAATATTTCTGCGAAGGGCATAGAAGTGGATAGGGCAAAAATTGAAGTTATTAAAAAATTGCCTCCACCTATGAATGTTAAAGGAATAAGGAGTTTCTTGGGACATGCGAAGTTCTGCCGGCAGTTCATAAAGAACTTTTTTGCAATCTCTAAACCCTTATGTGATTTATTGCAAAAAAAAAAGAGGTGGTGTTTATTTTTTATGGAAATTGTTTTCATTCATTTAATTTGTTGAAAACGGCCTTAGTATCCGCATATATTATCGTATCACCGGATTAGTCATTATCGTTCAAAATTGTGTTATGCTAGTGATTATGCCGTAGGTACTATTTTATATCAGAGAAAAGATACGGTCATGATGCATGCCATTTACTACACTAGTAAAACTCTTAATGATGCACAAATTAATTATATTACTACAGAAAAGAGTTACTAGTTGCGATTTTTGCTTTCAACAAATTTTGGTCCTATTTAATACGGTTTAAAATGGTTGTTCATATTGATCATGCAGCTCTAAAATATTTGTTTTCCAAAGTTGATGCAAAATCACAATTAATTCAATGGATTTTATTGCTACAAGAGTTTGACTGGGAAGTTGTGGACAAAAAGTGAAGCGAAAACCTTGTGGCTGATCATCTGTCTAGCCTAGAGTTAAATAAAGAAAGTAGTGAGTCACTAGCCATCAAGGAGGAGTTTCTAGAGGAGCACTTGATGATGGTTGGAGCTAACGCTTAGTATGCTGATATCGCAAACTATTTAGCTGCCAATATTGTTCTGCAATTAATGAACTTTTTCCAAAAGAAGAAATTCTTCTCTGATGCTATGTTTTACTACTGGGAACCGCATTTATACAAAAGATGTAGTGATCAAATTATTTGGCAATGTGTGAGTGATAATAAAATCAAAAATATCCTTTGGTTATGTCATTCATCGCCAGTTGGAAGGCATCATGATGATAAGAGAACAGCTGCCAAAGTTCTTCAAAGTGGGTTATTTGGCAAACACTATTCTGAGATGAATGGATGTTTGTTGAGCAATGTAATGAGTGTCAACTAGAAACATATCACGCAAAAATGAAATGCCGCTAAACAATATCCTCATTGTTAACATATTTGATGTATAGGGAATAGATTTTACGCAGCCTTTTCCAAGTACATACTCCAACAAGCATATCTTGGTGATGGTGGACTATGTCTCGAAGTGGGTTGAATGCCTACTAATGACGCTCGAATTGTAACTAAATTTGTTTGGCATAACATTTTCTCAAGATTTGGGGTACCGAGAGCAATTATAAATAATGGAGGTTCCCATTTTAAGAATTCTCAATTTGAGCCTTGTTGGCCAGATATGGAGTAAAGCATAAAGAAGATTTGTTTCCTTACCTTATTACCCACAAACTTTGGGACAAGTTGAGGTTTTAAATAGAGAATTGAAGCATATTTTGGAAAAAAAACAGTGGCTTTCTCATGAAAGGATTAGGCTTGGAAACTCGATGATCCATTATATGCATATCGAACTGCACCCAAAATACCTATTGGAATGTCCCCGTATAGGTTTGTCTTGGGAAAACATGTCACCTACTAGTGGAGCTCGAATACAAGGGATTTTGGGCTATTAAGGCATTGAATTTTGATGCTAAAGTAGCTGAGAAAAAAAATTGCCGAACTTGTGCGAGCTTGAGGAATTCTAGAATGAAGCTTATGAAAATGCTCGAATTTATAAGAATATATTGAGGAAGTGGCATGATAAGTAGATAATCATCAAGTGACAACATACCTGATCAGCGCAATGGGATGTGTCTATTTATCTATCTCTTGACTCGAAATGGACCAATTCGAGTTGGCTCACTCCCCTTTGATCGGTCGTCAAATGTTTAAATNTATTGTATCATGAACTGGAAAAATAAATGTATGGGGAAAACTAAAGTGCACTCTTGCACACCAGCTGAAGAAAATGAGCTTTGGAAGCTTACCATATTATTATTAAAACGGGAAGGGACATTAAGCACCTATCTTACTAATAAGAAGAAAGAGGCAAGCCAAAACTACGTTAGATACGCGTGACTCGATTGGTGAAATAGTATCTCTCCCCCAAAAAGCATCTTTTTTTGTTTTTTACGTAACTTCAAAATCTTTACAGAAGGAATTTCATGTTGGTGAAAAAGGCCTCTTGTATAACTCTAGATTGTGATTGTTTCCAGGAAAACTCAAATAAGAGATGGAGTGGACCTTTTAAGGTGGTGAATATCTACTATTCAGAGAAGTGGAAGTACAAGGAGAAATTTGACATTCAAGGTTATGGTAATCGGTTGAAGATATACAACCATAATCATGTTTTTGATGATGGATTTAAAGAAGTCCAGTTTCTTAAATAAATATCCACAAGAGAGTAACTGAGTCGAGCTAATGACTTTAAACAAGCGCTTCTTGGGAGTCAACCCAAGCATTTTTATTTTAATTAATTGTTTATTTCACTGATTTCTTTTGTTTAATTTTAGTTGAATAATTGAGTCAAGAATTTCTAATTATGTTTTTATTGGTTGTTTTGTTGGCTTGGAGTAGTTTTGAATGTAAGGAAGTGAAAAGAATCGAGTTGGCTAGAATATGTCAACCGCTTACAATGGCTGACCCTTATTCACAATCACCCGCGAACAAGAATTTAACAAAAGGGTACCGACTAATAGCGGGTGAAATGAAGGAAATCAACTACTGACAGCAGAAACAGAATGCCAACCGCTAACAGCAGTTGAAAAGAAAAGAATTAGCCACTGACAGCGACTGAACCAGGCGGGCAAACATTTCTTTTAAAAGACCTTTTGAATGTCTATTTGTACCAAAACCAACAACTCCTTAGTTGTTACTTTATCATCACCAATAGCCATAAAGGCCATTTGTCTCGATTTTCCATCTCTTCTTCAACTTTTCCTTCAGAGTTGCAATCATCCCATGTTATTTGAAAATTATTGAAGCAGGGCTTTCTTCCTTCTTTTTTTTTTCTTGGAAGGGCACTCATTTGCAAAGTGCCTGGGTTGACCAGATTCAGAGAATTTTTTATTTTGCTTCTTAATTTCTAGTTTGGTCTTTCCTTTGAAGTTATTGGAGTTGATTGCTCCTCCTTTCCTCATTCTCCTTTATTGATGTAATGTTTGAGAAATCCTTTGATGATGAGTGCAAGATCTCCTTCATCAAGATCTTCTTCTAAATTGATAGAGTCACTTTCATCTTCTTCTTGGGAAGTCTTCAAGGCAATGCTTATTTTCGATCTTGCTTCTTCATCATCCACAACTTAAGCCTTGAGCTTCAATTCATTAGGTGTAAGAGAGTTAATCAAAGATTCAATGGGCATGGAATTTAAATTCTTTGCCTCTTCTATAGCAATAGATTTGGCTTGCCATTCCTTGGATAGAGCTCATTCAATATTTTTCTATTCTTTTCACGTAAAGAATATCCTTACCCAAGGCCTCAAGATCCTTGACGATATCATTGAATTTACAATACCTCTTACCAACATTTTCATGAGATTCCATCTTGAAGGACTTACACTTAGCAACAAGCAAAGATTTCTTTTGTTCTCTCAAATTATCACTACCTTAATGAATCTCTATCAATTTATTCCAGATCTTTTTAGCTAAAACATAACCTTTAACACGAGTAGACTCATTAGCATCCAAAACATTATACAAAACATTCATGGCTTTAGCATTCAAAGTCAAATTTGCCTTGTCTTGTGGGGTTAGTTCAATTGGAGTTTTTTCTCTTCTTCAAATAGTGTGCTCATCAATGATAGTGACTTCAAAAGGACCTTCATTAACAACATACTATAAATCAATATCAATAGATTGCAAAAAGATTTTCATTCTTACTTTCCAACTAATAAAATTCACCCCATTAAACATAGGTGGTCAAGTGATAGTTGATTGAACTTCAAGAAACAAAGCATTATTGGTTTCTATAGAGATCTTTATTCAAATTCATTTTAAGCAAAAGAAAGAAACCAAGCTCTGATACCAATTGTTGGCCCAAAAGCAACCTAAGAAAAGGGGTGAATTAGGTTGTTTAAAAACTAATTGCAACTTTTGGAACAATAAAAACTCAATTAAGATGGATGCAATGTAATTAATGATCAAAGCAATAAATGCACAAGGAGGAATAAATAAAAGACAAGTATTGAGATTTAAAAAGATCAAACCAAACTCTTAAACTTCACAAGCTTGGAGTACAATTCCACTACTTTGTGCCTCTTCAATGTAGGTAACACATATTCTTTTGTACACCAAGTAAGATCATTCTGGCTCACACTAATTATCTTTAGTTGGGCCAAGAGATAATCATACCTTTGTATAATAATTATTTCTCCACTCTTCACACTTGAAGATCACTCACATTTACACAACACTATTGAAAGCCTATTTTTTTTACTTCGGACTCATGTTAAATAGCTTTTGTAGATGCTTGTATTCAATGTGGAAGCTGTTCCTCATAAATTCAAATTGGTTGGTATTTATAGATTTAGTAAAAGAGCTTCCAACCACCTCCCAACGGCTAAGTAATAAATGCTGAGAAACTAGCCTTTATATGATTCGGAAGTCCGAAGCCTTTTTTATGCGTCCAACAAAGCATCCGATCATCAACAACACAGAAGTTGAGATCTATGTTCGGACGGCCGAGGTTGCATCCATACCTGTCTGAAACTAATTGTTTGTTGAGTAGGTCCTCGGACAGTGCAGTGCGTCTGGAAGATTTAATGCCTTATAAATATTGATTTTCTTTCAGACGGTCAAGTGTGTCCGATAGAATTTCTTTCGGATAATGTTGAGCGTCCGTTGTCAATTCTTCAGAATCCTTGCTCTCAGTCTAATCATTCGGATAATGTACTATGTCCGAGACATTCTATTCGGATGAATTCCTACATCTGAAAAACTTGGTCCCATTCAGACTCTCTTATGCGTCCGAGATTCCTCCTTTTCGGATGATATATAGCATCCGATAATCCTATTATGTCAAGGACTGCAAAATTCCTACACAACTAAGTTACAAACTATTAGATTGTATTTGCCATCATCAAAACCAAGATTGTAGGTTAACATACTATGGCACAAGTGTTTAGGTCATATATCTAAACAAAAAATTGAAAGACTTGTGTTAGATGGAATTATTGATCCCCTTGATTTGTCAGACTTTCAAGTCTACGTAACATAAGAAGATTAAGTGCCAATAGATCTTCAAACGTCTTGAAAATAATACATATGGATATTTGTGAGCTATTCCCTATGACATCTTAGAATGGTCAACAATATTTTATTACATTCGTAGACAAATTTTTTCATTAGGCTACCTTTATCGAATTCATGAGAAGTTTCAGTCGATGGACATGTTCAAGACTTTAAAGTTGAAATTGAGAACCAACTTGGCAAAGGAATTAAGGTTGTCAGATCTCGCTTTATAGTGGTGAATATTATGGCAGATATGACGGATCAAATGAATAACATCCAAGACCTTTTGGTAAATTCCTAGAGGAGTGTGGAATCGTCCCACATCACATCATACCACGATCTCCTAGAATGAATGGTGTTGCTGTGGGACGAAACAGAAATTTAAAGGATATGGTGAGAAGTATGATTAGTCATATAACTTTACCGGATTCACTCTGGGGAGAGGCATTAAAGACTATAGCTTATATCCTTAATAGAGTCCCAATTAAGGCTATGACCAAAACATCTTATGAACTATGAACTGGCAAAAATTCTGGTATAAAGCACTTATATATTTGGGGTTGTCTAACTGAGACAAGGCCTTATAAGCAAAATAAAAAGAAACTGAATTAAAAAACGATCAACACCTATTTTGTTAGGTACTCTGAACGGTCTCAGGGGTACAAATTTTATGATCTCACATCCAAATCCTTCTTTGAGAAGGGAAATGCCAGTTCTTTGAGGATATTGAGTTTGGGATGTAGAGATAAAGTTAGAAACTTTGTTTTTCAAGAGGAATATATTTCTCTTTCTACAATTGTTACGGACAATAATCAGCATTCTATTCCTGACATTGTTCATGAAGCAATACCAATACCACAAGACAATGTTGAAAATCTTCCCCATAAAGAATAGCAGCTTATTCCTAAAGAACAAACTCAACAACCTCAAGAACAAATGTCATTAAGGAGATCCACCAGAGAAAGGAAAAATGCGGTTCTGGATGATTATATCATATTTCTCCAAGAACATGAGGATGGAATTGGATTGGTGGAAGATGATCCAATCAAATTTCATAAAGCCATACAAAGTACTAATTCTCAAAAGTGGATTAATGCCATGAATGAGGAAATTAAGTCCATGAAAGACAATAATGTTTGGGAACTCGTCACACTACCCGAAGGTGCAAAACCCATTGGTTGCAAATGAATATTTAAAACCAAAAGAGATTCGAAGGATAACGTGAAAAGATATAAGGCACGTCTTCGAGTCACAAAGGGTTTTACTCAAAAGGAATGCATTGATTATAAAGAGATTTTCTCTTTGGTATCATCGAAAGAATATTTCAGAATAATAATGACTTTAGTGGCACATTTTGATCTTGAGTTACATCAGATAGATACAAAGACTGTGTTTCTTAATGGTGACATTGATGAGACCATTTATATGATACAACCAAAAAACATTGTTTCCAAAGATACAAAGAATTTGATTTGTAAATCAAAGAAATCCATCTATGGGTTTAAGCAAGCTTCTCGTCAATGGTATCACAAATTTTATCAAATTATCATCTCATTTGGTTTTGAGATGAATTTGGTTGATGATTGTATATACCAAAAATTTAGTGAGAGTAAGCATATTTTTTTGATTTTATATGTTGATGACATACTACTTGTCAGTAACGATATAGGTTTATTGCACAAAATCAAGAGATTTCTATCAAAGAAATTTGAGATGAAAGATCTTGGGAACGCTTCTTTTATGTTAAGGATTCAGATACATCGAGATCGTTCTATATCGAGAAGGTACTTAAGAGATTTGGCATGCAAGATAGTAACCAAGAGATACCCCTGTTGCTAAGGCAAATTCCGTCTCACTCAGTGCCCTAAGAATGATTTTGCAAGCAAGGAAATGTAGAAGATTCCCTGTACTTTAGCAGTAGGAAGTTTGATGTGTGCTCAAGTTTGTACGCGTCTAGATATTGCGTACATTGCTAAGATGTTAGGAAAATATTTAAGCAATCCGAAAATGGATTATTGGATAAAAGTCAAAAAGGTCGTGCGATATTTTAAGAGAACAAACATTACATACTCACATATTGGAGATCGGATAAATTAGAGATCATTGGATATTCCGACTCTGATTTTGCTGGATGCCAAGAAAGTCATAAATCTACTTCGAGCTATACTTATATACTTGCTGGTGGAGCTATCTCATGAAAGAGTGTTAAACAAACACTCATAGGTCTTTCCACAATGGCAGCTGAATTTATAACATGAAAGTTATAAGTCATCCAATCATTGAATATGGTTGTGAAATTTTGTCACAAAGCTGAGAATTATGGATGGTATCGAAAAACCACTTAAGTTATTTTGTGATAATAAATCAGCAGTTTTATATTCCAACAATAATAAGAGCTCAACGAAATCTAAACACATAGATATCAAGTCTGTAGTTGTTAAAGAAAGAGTTTAGAATAGTCAGGTGTCTGTAGAGCATATTGACACAAATTTCATGATTGCAGATCCGCTTACTAAAGGATTACCACCCAATGTCTTTCATGTGCACACTGTTCATATGGGTGTTATGTCTTTTGAAGATATTCAAGATTAGTAGGAGTTTATATTCAATTTATATGCTTTTATATTTTTAAAAACATCTTTCGTTTGCGAATATTTTTTGTACAAAAAAGAATTCAGTTTCAGAAATAAAATATTTGATTTAGTTTTTACTTTGAATTCAATTTTAATTTGATTTCTATAAATAATAAAGTTAGACCAGTTAGAAGGTAAGAGCATAGGTATATTTAATATCACATTACATGTAAGTTTCCATGCTACACATCTATACATAATCTATATCATTTGGTTACGTTGATGTACGTGACCAAAAATGAGTTTAGTTACAATTAGTATAACAAAAATCGTCTTTATTCTATTTGACATGACTAACAGACGAGATTGTTCGAGGATGACTTTGGTCATGATAGCACAAGTTTTTGAACTCATAAAGTTTTATACAATGAAAATATATGTGTAATCCAAGTGGGAGAATGTTGTGTTTTGGACATTTACATATATATTAATTTGTATTATGTGTTATCATAATTAAAAAGCCTAATTAAAGTGATCTAATATATATTAAAGATAAATGGGTCTAAATCATTTAAGTAGTATGGTCTTTTTTGTATAGATATCTTAAAATTTTATTTCCTATTTTATGATGGGCAAAACTTGGAGAATAAGGAAAGTGTGTGTATGTGTGTGTGTGTATATGTTATAATTCCCAAATTCTATGTAGAATGTTACTTTTCCTGACATCCTATCATCAGAAAAGTGAGAACCCTATTCTCTAAAATATATACGAGGTAATTTAGAAAATCAATAATCACAATATTCAAGAATCAAATTCGTAGACTCAAAAATCACATCTGAGTATTCAAGAATTACATAAATTCTTATGGATTTAGGTACGCTTCCGCATTTAATATTTAACTTATGTTCTTGATGATTAAATATGAAGAATCTGAATTATGATAACGTTGATTGTCTAATATTTAAGTTTATTTGGTATTCATCAATAGAGTTTATATACCTCTCTCCTTCCCGTAATAATTATAAAAATTACAAAAGGTAAACTAGAACACACAGAGGTTGAAGTGGAATATAATAGGGTTTTAACCTTTATTACAATGTACAGTATAATTTATACAACTAGTGTAAACTCTGAAATGTGGACTTACAATGGATTAAACTTTAATGTACCAACAAATGTTAAATTTGAGTGTACACCTAAACCCCACACCTGACACTAATATTAGGAGACAGTATTCATTGAGATTTGAGGTCTCTGCTCCAATAGAAAAATCTCCATCTTATCCAATTGCTGTTGAAAATGGATGAAAGTATTTTATTTATTTATTTATTTATTTAAAAAGCCACCTCTTTTCTTTATTTTTTATTGACTCGAACTCATAACCAATAAATTATAAGAAAAGTGTCTTATTACTTAAATTATACTTTATTGTCTACCCAAGGTATTTTAATCACATAACCTCTTCACATCTTGTTTTGATGATGCTTCAATTCGTCAGCTCAGAATTAGTTCTAGCAAACAATAATATAAGTTGCTAGTCAGCAAAGCCACACCATTCCCTTCAAATGTCTACATATAACTCCTAACAAAAAGGGGGGACAAAAGTGTATAAGATTTTTAGAAGGTAAATAAAAACCAAAATGAGATATCTGGGGCCTACCAAGTCATTTGATGAAGATTCAAGCCTTGTTCAGTTATTAACTATTACCGGCATAATTGCACCTTATGGATGTCTAATTAAAATATATATATATATATATTTACACCATTTTTGTAAAGGTAGTGAAAATATTTGTAAATAAAAATATACAAAAAACTTTTAAAAAAAATGTTAAGGTGGTAGAAGGTGGAAAAAAGTTATGTACACTTAAATATAATAAGGATGCAAATAACATAACAAAAATTGACAGATTCATAACCCATATCTCTCCCTTTATATATATATATATATATATATATATATATATATGTATATATATATAGTGTATTATTGTGAGTGTTGATCTCTCAATATTAAGCAGGACCAGAAATTCAACACAGACTATGATTTTAAACTAATTTAAAGGTCAAACCCCCTCTTCGGTCTAAGGCGGCTAAAGAAAAAGAAATGCATGATTTGAACAAGCATTGTCTGTTATATATTCTGAATTTCAAAGTTGTTGCTAAATTAAAGTTCTTAAATTTTACTTCTTTTAGTTTTTTTTTTTTTTGGGTTAAATTCTTTTTTTGTCTTTTTTTTTTTTAGTGTGATTCAAGGATCAATTGTGTACTTGTGCTATAAATAGTATTGATAACCACATAATTATTTGTAACATTACTAAATATCAACTAAATATTGCACTTACAAAAAATCTAAATATTTCTTTTAAGACAGAAATTGACATTTAACTCAGTTTATCTTCACTAGAGAGATATTATATACTAAACCGCATGATGGAATAGTCTCCCAAAAGAAAAAGAAAAAAAAAATCAAGTTAACAAAAGAGTCAAAAAAAAAAAAAAAAAAAGTGTTTTTCTGTTTGTTTTTTAACAAAGCATTTGGAACAAATGTATAATTAGTGGCATTTTTCAAAGTTAGGTGGAACGTTCTGTCCTGTCTTGTAAGCGTGAGTGTGACTAAAAAAAAAAAAAATCCTATATATTATAATAGCATGAAAAGGATATTATTAACAAGATACAAAATTCATTCATCGTGCAGATTGAAATGAAATACTCATGCACAAGTTTTAAACAAAAAATAAAATTCAAGAAAAGATGCCTATCCTTAGACGTCAATAAAGAAAAAAAAATACAATAATCTTTGACTAGATTGTTACATTAGACAATCGCAATTTAAGAAAAAATGCAATATTTTTTAGTAGGAAAACTAGTAAGCATTCTATTCTTTTCTGGGACCAAAAAAAAAAAAAGCGTTGTTGTCACTTAACATCCCATCAACTCGCCGTTCAATAGCCGATATCCAACCCTTTATTTCATTGTACATCATGACTTGGCGCAGCATTAGACTGTCATTATCTTATTCTACAGTCAAAAAAAGATGATGTCGCCTCACGTATAATTAAAATGGTTCCAAATGTTAAACATTTTTAGCATTGTTTAGAAATAAGAAATTCTGATCGATGTTTTTGGCAAAGCAGAAAAGGTACAAAAGATCCAAACCCAGGCGAAAAAAGATTTTATTAGTATTTTAGGCCTTGTTCTCAACTTCTTTTGAAAAAGCTATAAAGTGTGCTTTTAAATAAATAAATAAAAAAGAAAAAAAAGCAGGTACATAGTGGTTTTTAAAAATAATTTTTAATTTTTCTAAACATGAAAAATAAAAATATTTTTTTAGTTTTTGTCGACATATTCTTTTAAAAATTATTACTAAATTTCAATAAAAACTATAAACAGCTTTCAATAAGCTATTTAGAACAACCTTTTAATCTTTTTCTTGTTTACATTTTTTGTATATTGAAGGTGTGGGAAAGCTGATTCATATTGTAAATTGTAATTGGCCCTCGTTGGCTGGAGACTGGAAAGTGAAAGTAGTTACACAAGGAATTAGGAACTCCACAAGTTATTAGAGACTGAAGGTTACTTTACACTATTTTGATAGATTGGAAACAGTCAAAATTACCCCCAATTGGATTGAACAAAATTAAGGAATTATTCTCGTGATATCATTTAAACTTTAAATAATCTGGGTTTCATCTCAAAACTAATTAGTAGTGAGTGAAGTGACTCATGAATCTTATCAATTAATATCGAATTTTTTGTTCTAGACAATGTGAGATATTTATATTTTAACATCATTTCTCACACATGACTCGGGTTAACTCCCCCTCTCACACATGAAAGAATTGAAACAAGGAACTACAGGCATAATCTGAACCAGTGAACAAAAGTATTGACATAACTGATATTCATGAAATCAAACCCAATATCATATGTGTAAGAAGCACGAGGCCAAACTCAATATGCAGAAGAATCCAAATCATGTGTGGATAGAAAAACACTTGAGATTAGCTCTTATACCGTATTAAGTAACGTGAAATTCTATATCAAAATCAATTAGTGATGAATGAAGTGATCCATGAATTTTATTAATTAGTTTAACATCTCTAGTCATTATATTTTAATATTCATTCTTACACATCATTCGGGTTAATATAAACTACCAAACATAAAATTAGGATTTCGTCCAATTAAATTAGCTTTTTAAGCTCATTTCCATGCCAACCAAATGGCTGTATTCGTTCTCCTTGCCCAGTCTTTGCTTTCAATGTTTCACGTAAATTATTCTCTAATTGTCCATTTGAATGTATCATGCTTTTTATTTTGGAATTTTTAAAAAAAAAAATTTATCTTAATAAAATCAAAGGTATTTGTTATCTTTTTTTCATTGTTTTTTTTTTTTTTTTCAAATAGCAACAATCAAACTTATTCTTATTTATTTAAATTTAAAGAGAAGGGGAAGTCCAACTGGATGAAAAGATAGAAAACCTAACATCTATCCTAACAATGTGAGAAGATTCGAACTCTCAACCTCATACCCAACTAAAGTACATTGTTTTTTTTCCATTGTTGTCCATTGATTGAATTACGTAACCAAAATTTGAATTTAGGAAGTAAAATTGAAAATAAAAAAATTAAGATAATAATCAAAATATTGTACTTAAAAAATTAGATTCCAAAAGCTAATATATTCGGGTCAGAGCTGACGGCTATGCATTTCCTCTAGTCCAGCTTTGCTCTCTGTTTCATTTGAATCATTTATTGGAAAGATCCCTTTTTCTTTATAAAATTAACAAAATTCTCAATATATCTATGATTAATTACAAACTACTCCAATAATTAGTATATTCTTTTTTTTTCTACTTTCCCATAATCTTATATTTCCCTTTTTTTTGATATTATACTCATGTAATGAGTAACACTTGTCTTTTATTTAATATTTAATTACTTATATTTAACATAAATATAATATTAAAAAAATAACAAATGATCCAATCCCATATTTCTCCCTCTTCTCTTTTGTGGTTGAAGTCAAAGGAAAATATAAATTCATCAACTCGCATGAGACAAAAAGAATTGACTTCCATTAAAAAAAGCATTTCTTCCCGCGAAGGGAATTATATAATGGTTTAAATACAACATACCCCTTAAGTTTGGGATGTTTTATAGTAAAATCTCTAATGTTATTTTTTATTTACTTTATCCCTTTGACTAACAATCAAATATAACTCCACCGTGCATCTTTTCAAAAAGACAAATTTTATTATTCCCTCATGTGACTTTTGTATCAGATATTCAATGCTTTGAGATAAAAATAAAATACAATAATGCTGTGAATATTGTTAAAAGTATAAGTATACTATAAATAATTAATATTTTAATTCTCAAATTATGCTTTTTCAATATTAAAACTTAAAAACATAGTGAAATATTTAATTATAAAATTTTTGATAAATTATTAAAGCTTTTTTATCTAAATTATTTTAATATTTTTAGTTTATATATATGAAGTTACTTCATATAATTTAGGTAATAATTGAATTATATTAGCAAGGGGGGAAAAAGTAAGAAGAAATCATTTTAAATAAACATAAAGAAAAGAAAAAGAAAAAGAAAAGAGAATGATGGAACTTTAATTAGATTATTATGAGTCTCCTATATTTAAAATTTTACTTTTACATGAAATGAAATATGATGAAAAGACCGAAAAATACTAATAACATTAGGAAATTTTATATTTAAATTTTTTCACAACATAAGTATTTAAAAAAAAAAAACATTAGTGTTAGTAAGCATCATTTTAGATATATTTAGTTGTCCTGACAATATTTTTATATTGATTAATGACTAAAGTAGGTTAATTGACATAAAAATGAAATTAGCAACTAAAATGATAAATATAATAAACTTTAAGGGGTTAATTTTAGTTATCTTGTAGTGTCTAGGGGTAAAAATGTGTTTCTTGAGTTTTTAATAGTAAAATTGCTGATGTGCACTAATGAAAGGGGCAACCTGGAAAAAAAATAACATTAGGGAGTTTAGTGCAAAATAATCCAAACCTTAAAGGTGTTTACTGTATTTAACACTTATATCAAATGCAAAGAAAATAAATGGCATAATTAGCTCTATATAAGCAGCAACTTGTTAACTTCAAAAGTGAACATTCTCTTCCAAAACCAAAAATATCTGCAAGGATGAAATACAGCACAATTTTTGTTCAGGCTTTCTTGATAATGATCATGATGCTAACCTCCAGAAGCTGTAAGTGGACGTGCATTTTTTCATATCATTTTATTTATTTGTTGTTTTGTTTCTTACTTCTTCTTCTAGTTGTTATTATTTCCTTACAGGCTAAATTAGTTGCCTACTTGAATTTTTAGGAATGCGACAATTTACTCTGTGATGTATTCTTTTGTGACAATTTTTCTTTTTCCCAAAAACTAAACTGAAGGTTAACTGTTAAACATGGACTGAATATTTGTACAGCAGTTCATCCTTCTTACAAGTTTTGAACTAGTAAAGAGGAGAAACTAAAGCTTTAACACTAGGCTATATTTTATTCAATTTCAATAGCCCTTTTATTTACTTTTATTACTTATGTGGTACGTAACTTGTTTCGCTTCATGTTACCTATAAGTAACATATGCAAATATAGAGATTTAGGGAGAATATATAATTGAGCAAATTAAGTGAATAATTTTCAATTATAATTTGAAAACAAATTAAGTAGTGAGGCTTATTCCTCTTCGCATACTCTAATTTATATTCAATTCTCACTTTATATTACATACTTATTTTGGACATAATAAATGTACCCCTAAAGTCGCAAATTTATCCATTCAGTCTAATTATTAATACCGTTACCAAATTTAACAAAATTTTTAACTGTGCACACACGCATCTAAAGTGGAACATTCGCAAAATTTTTGATATTATTAAAAATTGGACCAAAGTATGACAAATATTAGAGTTAGGTGTGCAACATGTTCAAAAATTTAGAATTGAGGGTGCAAAGTGAGATTGATCATGAGTCAGAAGGTACAAAGTGAAATTAGTTATGACTACTTAAATTATTACATTATGTCATGTTATTCACTTACTTAGCATCCATTAACTTTGGTAATGATATTAAAATTAGATTTAAATGAGATAATATGAGAGTTCAAGATGTAATATCCTAAAAAAATAAGTAGAGGGTATAAAGTGAAAATCACATACAACTTAAGAAGTACAAAGTAAAGCAAGATCTTAAATAATGCTTGATATATTAAATAGTAAGAAAATTTTGTTAATAAAATTTTGAATTTTAAATTTAGCTCTTTAACCCAATAATTTTCAACATCAGTAGAGATATGAAACAATTTTCAACATCAGTAGAGATGTGAAACTAGCCATTAAACTAGAATATCAAAACCCGCTCACATAGCCCGGCTTGAGCGTTCAGACCCACCCAACATATGCAAATTTTGGAATTACAAAAGGCTGGCCATGTCTACTTTACTAAATACTTTAAATATTGGTAATGCCTCTTAACTACTTGACTTCAGCACTTTACATGATTTTTAAGTGTAATAGCGAAAGCAAGAAAATTTGCTCGGGTTAAATGAGAGGTAGGCTGAAAATGCCTTAATTTGACTCATTGTTGGCTCTTGGGACCATTTCTTTTATGAGTAAATTGTAACGTTCCTCATGATTTGACTAATGTTTATGTTACTTACTCCTCCAAAGATTCCAAACTTCCAATTCGCTTAGTTTGAGATTTTTTATTTTTTTTTATTTTTTAAATGAATGAGAAGTTAAAAATTAACGAATTTACATAGCTCAAAATTTTAGAAATACTACTACCCGCTACTGTCTAGAAATCCTTTCCACGAGAAGGTAGTGATTGTATTTTATGTTAAAATACACAACAATTATTGATTAGAACTTTAAATGACTAAAATAACTATTTTAATCAAGATCTTTTAGCCTTCTAATGGTTACTTAACGGAATATTTAACTATTTCACTTTAATCTAAATAACAAGAGAGAAGATTGTAAATTTGAAGATTATAAGAAGATAACGACAATATTAACCAAACTACAAGGAATTCCTTGTAACCCTTCTTTTATTTGTCTCCTTGAGTACAATATTTCTAATAAGTGTTTTTTCCTTACCAATAAGATTGCTCAAAAGTCTTTCTACCTAATGTTCATCTATGACCAGCTCTCACAAAGCCCACTAAAATAGGAAAAATAGCACTTACACCCTTCGTACTTAGTTTGGTCATTTTTTACATGACTCCTAGTTTGGTCGTTTTTTACATGACTCCTATATGGTTTAGAAGAGCAATTATAAATATCCCATTGTACTTTTAGTTTAAGTGTCCAATAGATAGAAAATGAATTCTAACGGAATTGTTAATTTGGTCATTTATACCCCCCTATATCCTTTCCTCTCTTTCAAATATATATTCCTTAAATTAAAAAAAAAAAAAGAAATAAGAATAAAAGTAAGAATAAGAAAAAATAAGAACAAAGTATGAAAGTTAGAAAATATTTCTCTAGATGGAATGAAAGTTAGAAAATATTTCTCTAGATGGAATTGAAAAGAAAAAAATCTTAATAAAAATTGGAATGAAAAGGGAAAAAAAAAAAAGGAACAATGATAAAAATATTCTAAAAATTCAAAAAATTATAGAATGAAAATAAAAAATGGTGTATGAGTGCCAGGGGTGACCAGACTGTGGGTAGAAGGGAGGCCAGTGTAGCGAGAGTGGGGGGAGTAGTTGGATTGTTGATGGGTGGCATAGTTGGGAAGGGAGGAAGATGATGAGCTTTTGTTTTTTATTTTGACATCAAAAGTCTTGTTTCAAATTCTATTTTGTCTCCCAATTTTATTATGTATGCACATCGTTAATCCAAAGTAAATTATAAGGGGTACTTGTGGGTAGATAAAATTTAGTAATTCCAAAATCTCATGATCATATGCACACTTGATGCGCGTCCCAGTTAATTTTTATAATTCGAGGTATTTTCTGCTTGGTTGACATTTAAGCCGATTGCATATGAGGATATATTTAAAATTTTAAAATATAAGAGGTATCTGAAAATGACCAAATCACAAAGAATGTAAGTAAAATCTACCCTAAAACATTAAGTATTAGTGTCGCATGTGCCATTGTTTCAAAGATATATCATTCCAAAGAAAAATAACAACAATCAATATTTTGACTCCTTTGGTGATTTAGTTTGTTACCTTTGAAAGGACGTATTAACTTATTAGTTTATTGGTCAAAGTTTAGATGGTTTTCTTACATAAACAAATTGCACTCCAAGTTAAGGAGTATTTGTTAATGTTAATGAATACTGAATTCTGAAATTTGAACTATAAATTGTAAAAGTATTAATTGCTGAATTAATAAATTTATTTATGTTTGATAATCAACTGAATTCCATCTCTGAATTAAATGTCACTTTATACATTTATTAATTTATTATAAATAATTGTCATAAATGCGTAGAAAAGAAAATGAATAATTAAGGATGGTATAAATGTGTATGAGAAAGAATATGTGTGTGATAGAGTATGTATGTGTGTGAGAGAGAATTTGTATGTGTGATAGAGTGTGTGTATGTGAGTGAGAGAGAATATGTGTGTGTGGTGAGTGTGTGTGAATATGAGTATGAAAAAGTACAAGAGAGAGTGAGAGACTAAGTGTGTATGTGTGTAAGAGAGGCAATATATATATATGTGTGTATATATATATATATAGGGAAAGTGTGTTTTTGTGTGTGAGAGAGTATGTGTTTGTGTGAGAGAGTGTTTGTGCGCAAGAGAGAGAAAGTGTGTGTGAATATGTGCCCCTGAGAGAGAGTATGTATGTGTTAGACTATGTGTTTGTACATTTATTTAAAATTCAGTAGATTAAGTGAAAATATTTTCACTTGAAATTTTGAATACAAATTAAGTAGTGTTTAATGTATTAAGTGATAAGAAAATTCTGTTATTAAACATGTTAAATTCAAAAATCTCTTAATCAATTAATTTTTAGTATTAAATTAAGTTATCAAACAAACCCTTAGGTTAACAACTTTGTCTCCCCAAAGCTTTATACATGTGGCTTCGATAATAATAAAGGGGATAATTTCACATACCATCCCTGAGGTTTATCATAATTACAGCTACTTGTATTTAGGTTTCAATAATTATACTTACACCCCTTAGTTTAACTAACAAAGAACACCCAATTTGTTGACCTAAGGCAATTAACCAATTGACTATCCAAAAATACCCCTATTATTTTTTGCTCATAAACGAAAAACAATAAAACAAATATTAGTAAACCATTCAAGCCTCAAACACTTGAAAATATCCCCTTCTACTGCCACCGCCTCACACAACAATGACCTTCATCAGCTCCAACCTAAACACATACCCCAAATACCCAACGATACTATCATCTCAAAGTCTCAATAAAAAATCCAGACACCAAACACTTTTTTGATTACACAGAGCAAAGGTAGAGAGAAAAACCACAAAGAAAATTCATGCTCTATCCCACTAGTATAAAGTTGAATCAAAATTCATGATGAAACCTAAGAGCATATCAAACTTTCATAAATAATATGTAGAACTTCTGTTCAGCACCATAATTCTAATCCTTGTGGGAATTTAAATACAAAGAGAAGGGTGTGAATACCACAAAAAGGCATATGTAAGACTTTTATTAGTAGTATTTAAGAATTACTCCGCAAAAGCTTCAGATCATTTATTTCCAAGATTTCCAATGAAATGGTATGTAATTTGGTTTGGAAGACTTTGGATTTTGGGATCAGATTTCAGCAAAATTGGGCAGGGAAAGAAAGAAACTGAGTTTGCACTGTTATATGTTTGTTGAAAAGCCTAGATCAAAATCTCTGCATTATGTGTCTATTGTCTCACCCTTGTCGGTGTTTAAGAGTGAAAGGAAGAATGGAGAAGGGCAACTAAAGGATGGAGGAGAAATTGGAGAAGGAAGGAAGAGATTGAGAAATTGAATCAGAGAAAAGGAATGGGGTTAAACTTAAAAGCATTGGGCTACTGATATGCCTAGTTTTCTTTGTTTCTTTTTTTTCTTTTTTAGGTTTTCTTGTTTTGGAGTGTGGTTTAATTTAATGCAAAGGATATTAGAGTCTTTCACGCAATCAAGGGAGGTAGCTATAATTATGATAAAGGTAAGGAGAGATATGTGAAATTATCCCAAATAAAAGGTTTTGCGATTCTATCCCTGAACTGCTCATTTTGTGACCTAATCTAATTCATAGCTTTTAACTTTTCAACTGGATTTTGATCAAATCATTCCTCTACGAGTTGCAATCCGTGGAACGTATTTAGTAAATATCTTTAAGACCTATCCCTCAAATGCCATGTTTCAGCCTTCTTAGAATCTTTCAGACTTTTTTGTATAGTTCGAGACCTTGTTATAAAGGTTCCTAACCAAAGTTCTGCCAAGTAAAAGTCATTGAAGGATGAAAAAAACTTTAATATCCAACAATATGCCTTTAAGGTAGTTTATAGATGATCCTATGATTGTAGTTTTGCACAATCAAGTTCAAACTTCTCAAACATTGTTCATGTATCTCAATTGCTATAAGATCCCGAAGACTGAATCTTTCTAGGTAAACAATGGCTCTTGACAAATTGGTAGAGATTTAGCAAATGGAAATATCTAGAGGCTTCCCAAATTAAAAGGTTAGAACTAGGTGTTGGTTTCTCTTCTGGATGACATTTTGTAAGGGTACTCTTCTTTTTTTTTCTTCAAAAAACCCACCCCTCCCCCTACCCTCTAGTGACCTAAATCATCACCTAACTTGCACTTCTTCGTCTGTAAGGGTACTCTCATACTGTGTTTTGACTAACCTCATAGTCTTCTTCTTTTTTAGTTTGACTTGTCCTTTCATTGTTCTTCAGCTGGTGAGCAAGTGGATGAGCCATTAGATAAAGCTAGTAAGTTTAAGATTGAGGAGGAAAACTCAAATAGTGGTGATAACAAGGACAATCATGATGAAGATGAAGAAGAGAATGATGATGAGAAGGACAGTGTGGCTTCTCCTATTGGTGCTGACATTAGTACAATTGAAATGGATAAATCAAGCCAAGCTTCAGATCTTGAAACAACTGCAAGTAAGTAATTTCTTTCTTTGCCATCTCTTCTTGTCATTTATGCTTGACTTTTTTAGAAAATTCTACAATCCTATTGAGGAAATCATTCCATTTCATTTTAAAGTTTTGTACATTATAATATCATATGCTTTAAAAATTTGTACAGTACAAGCCGTTAAAATCAACGAGTCAGATTGTTCCTCAACATGCTATAGAATTTCCTGACTTTTTTAATTAACCATTTTTTTTCTATTTTTGTAATTAACTGCTGTGAACCCTAAGGTAGAAAAGATATCTCAGGCTGAGATAGAGAAAATTACAACTAAATTCCAAGGTCATTAACCCAACTTCCCTACAAAAGACATATATATGACTCTCATTTTTGTTATTAAAAAAGATCAAATGGAAGTTTTACCTAAATTAGTTATTAATGTGTTACTTTATTTTATAGCAGAGCATGGTATGACCACATGTGTAAACGAGGAAGATATTTCAACTCATGATGAAATTTTCACTTTGCAACAAAAACATGTTGATCCAGCTTCAATTGTTATAAAGTCAAATCCCATAGCCGGGAGTGGCTCTACTTTAAATATCTCAGGTATCGCTTTTTTTTTTTTTTTAGCACATCTCTCCCCTTACTCGTTAATGGCTCGAACCCATGAACAATATATCAGGAAAGAAGTTCTTACCACTAACGTTGTACTTGGTTGTCAGGATTCTTCTTTACTCCTGGAGAAATACCTTTCTCTGGACCTGATGGAGACTTGGTAGTTCAATGTCACGTTATGAACTACCAAGGAAGACTTTCCGAGTTGCCAAGAGATGCATTCCTTTACTTGACAAGATTGTTGAAAAGTATCCAACTATTCTTGAACATTTTTCAGTTAGAACCACAGGGCTTCAAGCTTCTTATTTGGGCACCTTGGCTTTAATAGTTCATATTATGAGCATAACTTTGGTCCGCGATGTTGGTTCTGTTCTCATGAACTTTCTTCAAAGCTCTGTAATGGATCTTCGTATGGCTCATATCGATTCTAATTGGATCCAAGACAGAGTTGATGCTCTTAGGATTTCTAATGGGCAACGCGAGCTATTTGAGTTAGAGGGACAACTTACCAAAGAAGAAAAAGTTCTTGTTGAATTAGAGACTGCAACAATAGCGAAAAAACTTGAGATAGCTAAGATTAAGGATTCCATTAAGTCACTTCGTACTCAATTAGATAGCTTAAGACAGGGTTTGGACCCTTCCTCTACTATCCTTTAGGACTCGATCTAATCTTATTTACTTATGTTTATTTTTTTCAAAATATGAAAGAATGCTATTTCTAAACAATATTTATGTCGGATGTAATTTGTTCCTAACTGTTTTTGAATTGTATAGTGGCTAAATCTTTGAGTGTTATGCTTAATTCTCCAAGAAATTTGGTGTACTTTTGCTCATTTGATTGATTTTTTTTTCAAATAGTGAAGCAGGGTAAACCGTCACTTCAACCCGTCCTAGGGCCTGGTTTTATCAACCCCGCCCAATCCATCCAACCTGATAGCCTGCACCAACCCACCAGTCAACGGGTTGGCCTGTTGACTAATCCGATTAATGGTTTGACCGGTTAACCCGTTAATTAGATCAGATTTTTAATTTTTATAAATTTTTAACATTTTAAATGACTTTTTTTTTTCTAAACATTTATATATTTTTCTTCTTAAACTAATAAATAATAATTTGTAACAATAAAGATTAAATTGGACTAACAAATAATACTTTATTGCATAGCAGTAAATAGGACTAATTTATTTGTAGGAAGTACTATATATCATTTATGCACTATCCTCTTTGACAAATAAGTAACAAATTAAATAATAAGTAATAACTTTGAGTAAAATGAGGAATATCTTGTGCTAATAAATATTAATTAGAACAAAAATAAGAATTACTTGGTCTAATTAATTAAAATAGTAATATGTAATCAAAGTATTGAAAATGAAGTACTAATTAGCAATAACTTAAAATATAAGTAGTAATTTGAAATAGGGTTAATTACATTTATCAACCTCAAAGTTTAACCAAATTACCAAATAAACACTAAGATTTGACAAAACGTTTAACAAATAGCCCCTCACCGTTATAAAACATTAAAGATGGAAATTAGTGTGTGTAGTCAAATATGCCCTTAAAAGTTAGAATTAATTTTTGATTTCACAAAATACCCTTACCTCAAAAACCTTTGGGATCGATTGGAGTTTGGTCAGAAAATATTGGGTCAAAATTAAGAGAAGTGATAATCACATTTCTTTGCTAGAAACCCGAGATCACAAACCTTCTCCACCTCGTCTCTCTTCTCATTCTTTGACACATCTCCTTCATTCGAATATCATCTTCCAATACACATCCCTTTCTTTCCTCTACCAACCAACCTCCTTTCCCCTTCCCTTTCTTTCCTACCCATGTCGGCCAGCTCCTCCCCTCTCTCTTGTTCAGATCCCCTTCTATCTCCCTCTTCTTTCTCGAATCCCCTTCTTCTTCCCTCCTTGGCATCCGTCACCCTCTATCTCGCTAGCTAAGCCTCCTCCTCCAACCGGCTGGCTTTTTTCCTCTTTGTCCTCTTGTATGGATGTGTCCCATTCCTAAACTCCTGCATTCCTACCTCTTCCCTGACGGCTAGCCTCCTCTCATTTCCACTTCTTATAAGCCGTTAGTGGTTGCTTGGTGGATGGGAAGAAAAAGGAATTCACATATAATAGTGATAATGAACTATTAGTAGTAGAACTTAGAGGTGAAAGTTATAGGAAAGATGTTGATATAGACTAATAATAACTCTTAATACACAGTATTTGTAATTTGTTGATGGTATATTTTACCAGTTTTTGCTTTGCTTTCCTATTTATTCCAAGTTTTACTTTGGTTTGTAGGGATTAGATGTCCATCACTAGTAAATTGAAGGGAATGATGGCAAAATATTTTTGGAATAAACTTTGATATGCAAGTTCTTTGATGTACACCAGTAGATGGCTGAAGGAACAGGGAAAAGAGAGAGGTAATAGAGGGAAAGTAACAAAATTAATTAAGGGCAGTTTAGTCATTTCTAATTTTATTGTTTTTGTCTTTAAAACTTCAATTCAAACTCACAAAATAACAAGAGTGGTGTTGTCTTTTGACACATTCTATTAACGGACGTTCGCAATAATGGAGTATTTGTAATATTGCCAAACCACAAGATTTGTTTGGTAATTTGGTCACCTCGAAGGAGGTAAATGTAATTAACCCTTTGAAATAATAAGTAGTAATTTGGAATATTATGTAATAACTTGATTTAATAACTAATGATTGGTGCTTCTCTTAGTTATAACTTATATGATAAGGATTGAAAAATGAGTACTAATTAATAATTAATTCATATCATAAGTACTTCCTCCGTCTCACTTATTTTATCACAGTTTGATTTTTCTTGTCAACCTGATCAGTTTTGTAATAAATAATTCATATAGTTTTATTTGATTTTTTATGAAATTTTTTCAACAAAATGTGAAATTTATATAAAGTATTATGACATGAAAATTTGAAATTTATAAAAAAAAAATTAAAAAATCTATAAAAGATTGAGCCTTGAAAACTTGACTCATTGATAAAAAAAAGAGTCAAATGCGACAACTATATTGGGTCAGAGATAGTAATAACCTGGACTATTAAGTACAATCTTTGAATTAAAAGTAATAACTTAGACTGTTAAGTGCTAATTTGAAATAAAATAGTTAGTAATTTAGTCTAATTTCAATTAATCAAAAGTGGGCCAACCTATGGGCTAGATCGTGGGCCAATCCGAGCCCGACCTACCTTGCCAGTCTGTGGGCCTAGACTGTGGGTTGAGCCTAGGTTAAGGAATTCTAAGTCTAGCCCGACCCGATCCGCCTTAATCCCTAGCTCGCCCTGTGGAGGCAAGCACGAGCCCTTAACCAAAAGAATTTTGGCCCGGTTTGGTCCACTACCACCTCTAACCGCCATAGGTTAAAACACATTCGAAGCATATGAAGAACAATTCTGGGGAACAATTGTCATCAAAATGAAAAATGTATTAGCATAGTGGCATATCTAAAAAAAATTAAAGTTGGAAGTATATGTAAAAAATAAAGAAAATAAAGAATGAAATAATAATGAATTATGAAAAAGTAAAAATACCACAAAAAAGAAAAGCATAAGAGTGAAAGCCTTATTCTATGTAGAATGATCTAGATTGTAAAAGGTCCATCTTATTTTATTCTACCATCATGTATGTATGAAATATTTGAAATCCCAAGCTAACTACTTAATTAGAAAATCATTACATAACTAAAGAAAATAACTTTTCAATGTAATTTTGACTTGGAAGACAAAATTAAAGAGTGTCTAGTTTGCTTTTACATATCGTGATGTTTAATCTTTCACATCTCAACTATTTTGCTTTCCAACGTCTAAGAAAATTGTTACGAAATTGGCTAATATTCTTTTAGGAAGTTATTTTGTATGGGGAATAAGTAGTTTCCCAATAGTTTACTTGCTTTGAGTACTGGTCAAATAATTTCCTATTGGTATAGGGTTAGATTGTAAGACAAGTTGTTTCCTATATTGCATGGAGTGATGACCAAGTAATATTCTCTATAAATTGGTAGATTGACTAACTACAAAGACACAATACAAGAAGGAAAAATAAAAGTTAGGAATCATATAGTCCAATACTTGTGGTGAGAATGTTCTTGGGTTGATAAAGGCTATTGATAACTCTAGTAAACAAGAGTTATTTTCCACTAAATTGTGGCATTTTGATAGCTTAAATCCCGAACTTTATGTAGGTAATTGAAAGTTTAAGATAATTTCCTGTTTCATATGTGTTTATATTTTGTTCCTATTAAATATGATAAATTTTTATTAAAATTTTAGTTTAATTAATTGCTTAATTGTGTTAATGTTATGCAGGTTAAAAATCAGAGGTTTGAAGCTAGGATGGACAAAGCTCAGAGGACCAAATTGCAATTATCAAAGAATATAAATATTTTTGGGAGGAGATCTGGACACATCGAAAAAATCATTTAAAGGATTAGCGAGTCGAGATCGCGATCTCAAAATCCCAAATCGCGAACTCAACTCAAGAAATTGCTCTAAATGCATTAGAGTTGAGATCGCATCTCAAATAGCCATATCGCGATCTCGACTCGCTAAGGGATAAGTTGTGAGGGCAATTTGTAATCTTCCAACCAATAACTCCTGATTTTTGCCTTGTGTAATGTTATACTATTTAAGTTACCTTTAAAAATTGTAATAAAAAAAGTAGGATTAGAATTAGGAAGTGTTAGGATAGATTAGGATAGCTTGAACCTCAAATATCCATTCTTTAATGAAAATTTTTCTTTAATTATCTTTTAGATCTAACTTTCATTTCTTAGCAAGTTTAAATTTTGATTAGATAGCTGTAGTGGGTTTATCATTAGCTTCAAGTAGATATAATTTTTACTTGCTTTCTAGTTTAATTTAGTGAAAATCTTTTTACTTGCAATCTAGGGTTTCTTAGTAGAATCAGGGTTCATGTCAATTTCTTGCTTTTTAATTAAGAATTCTCAATTTGTAGTTAATTTTTAGTGGGCTTTCTTTATTATCATTAAAAATCCAAAAATATTGAGATTTTGATTTTCACTTGTTCCAATTTCTAGAGTAGAAATGGTTTAGTTTATTCTTCAAGATTCTTAATTTTAGTCTTTTTAATTGGATAATTTGCTAGCTCTTAACTTTAGCTTTATTTCGATCAATCTAGGGTAGAATTAAGTGCGTTTAATTAATTTCTTTTGTTAGAATTTAATAGCTAGTCTCTTAATTTCATTATTGCATAGTTTCCGTTACTCTTGTTTATTTGAGTTTA
This sequence comes from Cinchona pubescens, assembly GCA_025175665.1. NCBI lineage: Eukaryota > Viridiplantae > Streptophyta > Magnoliopsida > Gentianales > Rubiaceae > Cinchona > Cinchona pubescens. Next base: position 2,361,137 of record JANKKI010000300.1, on the reverse strand, counting down.
AATAAGAATTTGATTAGTGTAGTTTCATCTCTCACTCATTGATTTTTGCTTAACTATACAAATACCCGTATATCTCAGTAATTGTCTTCCAACAATCCTAGTGGGAACGATCCGTATTCCCCTTTACTACTAGTTAACAACCGTATACTTGCGGAATGCCACTTAGTTAGTAGGAGTAAGGTGTTTTATAAATATTTAACTAGGTGTGTTGCAAAGAGCATCAAGTTTTTAGCTCCGTTGCCAGGGATTGTCCTTGGTTTTGGCAATATCAAGCGCTATACGAGTTTTGTAAATTAAGCACTTAGTTTAATTTAGTTGTTAATTTTGTTATTTTACGTTTGTTGATTGTCTTGTGGAATTAACTCGGCACTTCAATTGACTATTTGCTTTGGTTTTGGTTGTAGTGCATGGAAAGATGAGATCAAAGGCCATTCATTTGCTTGGATAAGGATAAGGAAAAGGGAAGAGAGCTAAGGGAAATCCAAAAATTGAGAAGGGTACAACAAGAGGAAGAAAGGATAGAAATGGCAAATGCTAATGCTCATCAAAGGAATTTGAACACGGAAAACGAAGGAGAAGAGGTTGGAAATAATGGGATAGGTGGTTATGGCAGTGGAAATGGCATGAATGGGAATGGAAGGCCATTAAGGGAATGCCTTGCCAAATTTTGATGGTCCGAAATCTAGTATTGCACGGATGCTCGTGTAAGCTAACAACTTTGAAATTAACCCTGCCTTAATCCAAATGCTCCAAGCTCATGCCATTTCGAGGATAGTCCCAATAAAGATCCCTATACATACCTTGTGAACTTTGAAGAAGTTTTGGACATGTTCAAGTTTAATAGAGTACATCCGGATTGTGTGCGAATGAGGGTGTTTCCGTTCTCTCTTCGGGATAGGGCAAAATCATGGTTCCAATCCCACGCCCAAAGAACATTTACTACTTGGAATCAACTTGCCCAAGAGTTCTTGGCAAAGTTGATGCATTTTCCACCCGCAAGGACCGCTAAATTAAGAAATAAAATCACCTCCTTTAAGCAAGACATTGGTGAAAGGTTAGGAGAAGCTTGGGAGCGGTTCAAGGAGTTGCTAAGGAAAAGTCTTCATCATGCGATTCCTTTGTAGTTTCATATCCAAACTTTCTATAATGATTTGACTCAAGAGACCAAATCCATAGTGGATGCTTCCGCCGATGGGTCCATCTCATACAAGACTCTGGAAGAACCTCAAGAGTTGCTTAATAGGATGGCAAACAATCACTATTATCATGGACCGATGACCTCACCGGTGACTCAACACCAAGCCAATGCCAATAGTGGAGTGTTGAATTTGAACATGCAAGATACTCTTTTGGCACAACAAAGCATGCTCATGAGTGTGATGAATAACATTGCAAAGGAATAGGAGAATTTGGGGAAACCAAATAGTGTAAATGCCATATCTTCTTCTCCAACCCAACCAAGCATGGTATGTGATTTTTACGGAGTGCGGTCATGCAAATGGACAATGTGAGATGCCTTATGGGTCAAATGAACAACTCAATTATGTGTCTAATCAATCATCATTTCCAAAGAACACATCTGGAGCTTATGAGAACACATAATTCTTCTTGGAGGAACCATCCCAATTTTTCATGGAGCAACTCCAACAATCAATCCAATCCTCCTTACCAACAAAATCCCCCACCTCAAAATATCCCACTCAAGCCTCAAGTCCCTCACCTAGACCTTATCAACCGCCACATCAAAGAAATTTTCAACCCAACACATATCAATCTTTTTCTAATCCTTCATTTCAAACCCTACAACCGAGGCCTCAATTTCAATATGCAAACTCTCCCCAACCTATGTATCATGACCAATATGCTTCAAGACAGAATGTGGGAGAAGATTGTCGGAAAAGAGAAATCGAGTTTTTGAGAAGAGAGTTAGATAGGAAAAATAAAGAACACAAGAGAGATTATGAGAACTTTAAGGAATCTGCAAGAATAATTTGGAGATTCAATTGTGCCAATAGGCGAGATTGAATAATGAGAGGCCTTTAGGGGTACTTCCAAGCGATACCATTCCAAACCCTTAGAAGTGGTAAAGAGTTGGAAGAAAGGGTTGAGAAAAATTTGTTGAAAAGTGGAGAAAAATAAGAAATTGAGGATGAAGAGAAAGAAAAATAGGAGTCTTCAAATGGGCAAGACAAAATGATGAATGAGTCTATTAAGCCCAACTCACTAAGCAATGAAGGCGAGGATCCGAAACATCATCAGACGAAGCACATTAATGTGCCCTTTCCTCAAAGGCTAAGGGATAAAGAAAAGGCAAAGAAGTTCAAGAAGTTTCTTGAGATCTTCAAAAAGCTTGAAATCAACATTCCATTCATGGAGGCACTCGAGAACATGCCCGCCTATGCTAAATTCATGAAACAAGTCCTCACTTCAAAAAGAAAATTGCATGGGGATGAAATCTTATGCTTAATGGAGAATTGTAGTGCACTTCTTACCATGTAAAAAGGTTACCACCAAAGCTCAAGGACCCTAGATCATTTTCTATACCTTGTGAGATTGGGGGTTTACAATTTAGAAGCGCATTGTGTGACTTTGGAGTTTCAATAAATCTCATGCCTTTTGCGGTATTCAAGAAGCTAAATGGAAGACAATTGAAGCCAACAAGTATTTTATTACAACTTGCGGACCGGAGCATAAAGTTCCCAAAGGGGATCATTAAAGATATGGTTGTAAAAATTGATAAACTCTACCTTCTAGCTGATTTCATTGTGCTTGAAATAGAAGATGATGAAGAGATGCCAATCATTCTTGGGAGACCTTTCCTTACTACCGGTCGTGCACTTATTGATATTCAAGAAGGGAAGTTGGAATTCTAGATAAATGATGAAACTGTTACATTTAATATTTTTAGTTCATTAAAGCTTCCTTCAATTTTTGAAGATATCATGAATATAAATGTGGTAGATGATTTAATTGATGATTATTGTAGGAATGCAATGAAGTAAATTTCTCAATAGAGGAAGAGGTCTTAGAGTCAAATGCTCTAAGTCAAGATGATGAAGAAAGGATGAAGAATGTAAATCATTTGGAGGACGAGACTTTATTGCAAAAGGAAGATGAGGCGAATCAAGAAAAAGGTAAAGGAGGTCTCTGACCAACGAATCCCCCAAGTTGGAGCTTAAACCTCTTCCCACTCACTTAATGTATGCAAATCTTGGTAAAAATGAGACATCCGGTGATTGTGAATGCATCTTGGACAAGTGAGCAACTTGAAAGATTGATTGTGGTGCTTAAATTGCATAAAGACGCCATTTTGATTGTGGTGCTTAAATTGCATAAAGACGCCATTGCTTGGTCCATTGATGATATTAAGGGAATTAGCCCTTTCAAGGTTAATGGTCATCGGCTCAAACCCTATCGTGGAGAAATCATTGAAGGCGGACGAGAGATCGTCCAATTTGTGCAAGAATGAAGCCGTGCCATAGTCAAACTAGTGACTATAAAATGTATAGCACTTCTTGGTAGGCAACCCAAGTCTTTAATTTAGTTATTATTGCGTTCTTTTTGGTGTGATTTTTTTTGTTTGATGAGTAAATTAGTTGAATTAGGTTAGAATTTTAGTTAAAAATCTAACTTTTTTTTAGTTGAATAAATGGTGCTAGGAATTAGTGAAATTGTCATCCTAACTTATTAATTTTGTGTTTGTAGGTTGTCCTTGCAAATGGAGAAAAGTGATAAAGAATTGAATAAATTTGGCTATGTGTAAAAATTACAATTTGCAGAAATTGAGTTTGATCTCGCGATCTCAAACTCAAACTTCTAGAGGGCATTTTCGTTATTGGGTTCGATATCGCGATCTGAATTTTGGGATCACGATATTAAACCCAAACTTCTGCAAAGCCATTTTTTTTACCGAGTCGAGATTGCGATCTTGAAATCGATATCGCAATTTCAACTCTCTCAAGATCGTGATCTCGACATCAAGCCAGATCGTGATCTCAAAATCAAGATCGTGTTCATCTCGAAGAGCATATTCGTTTTTAATTATAACTCTTCTTCTTCTTTTTCAGACAAACCTTTCATCTTTTCTTCTTCTCAACCGAAAATTCTCTCCCCCAATTACTCAAATTTCTCCATAATCTTCACTCCAAATCATTCCAACCCACCTAATCACCACTAATATCATCTCATTTTTCTCTAGGATCATCAAAGGAAACATCTTTTGGAAGATTTTTGGGAGAAATTGGAACAACAAGGGTTGACATACAAGACCTTTTGGGAATTTTTCAATCCGTTTTTTTCGGGTAATATCTTTCTTTAACCTTGTAGTTCCAATTGCAAATTTCTTGAAGATAGTTGTGGGTTTTTGTTGATGAATGTGTGGTGGAATTTTTGTTAGGCAATTTGTGATTTTTGGGCCAAAATTTGTGCGAATTTCTTGAAGGAAAAATTTTTGATGTTGAATTGTTCAATATTCTGAATTATTGGCTTGAAAATTGAATTGGTTTGAATTGGGTGGAGAAATGTTTCAATCTATTTGAAGTTTGTTGGTAATTTGTAAATTTGATTTTGTTGGCTGTGATTCTTGCATTAGGGGTGATTATCTGGAATTATTGATTGAATTGGACTGTTAAAATGACTCGAAGAGTTTATGGTAGTATTGAACATAGGGCTAGATTGACGGGAAGAGGACTGGGTCTAGGAAGAGGAAAGTCAGAGAAAGTACTAGTGGGAAAGGGGGCTCAGAACAACAGTTAGGAGGTGGTGGACATGTAGAACCGCAATTCTCTAGTGATAGGGCTCTTCAGTTGTATAGGAACAATGAGAAACATGAGGTCATTAGAGAGCAGAATTTTGGCCTTTCAATGCATTAGGGAGCTTATGATGATGCTAGAAAAGCAATTGAGGATCAATTAGGTCGAGGTATTGGGAGGGATTCAACACTCCAATTGACTCCGGGCTTCCCAATTAGTGAAAGAGTTTCATTGTAATCTATGTGAGTTGGAGAATGGTATGGTGCGGGTACGAGGGGTATTAGCTTAGCAGGACTTTAGCACAGATTTGATTAATGCTTATGTTAATATACCTCCTGTATCATCCAATCAATATTTGGCATTCTTAAATGACAAGGAGAATGACATGAATGCAATTAAGGATGCCATTTGCGATAGGCCAATTGATTGGGTTAGGAGTGCTTCCTCAAATATTGAGTTAAAATTTGCACGTCAGGGACTTTCTTTGGTAGCCAAATTATGGTTTTATTTTATCAACTGTCGAATTTAAGGGTCCAATGCCTTGAGCTATATATTCAAAGGGATAAAGTACTCCTAGTTTATGCTATTATGACGGCGGTGCCGATGAATATTAGTAGCCTTGTTAGGCAGGGGTTATTAGACAGCGGGAGGTCCAGGCGACCTATATTTTATGCCCCTAGCTTGATTCACCATTTATGCACTTTGGCAGGTTGCCCGATTGATCCTGCGGAGCCTATAACCTATTCAAGAGGAAGAATTAATCGGGTGTATGTTTACCGAATAGTGAGAGAGTCCGACAAAAAGCACCACTAACAAGAACGCCTTGTCCAACCACCACCACCACCACCTCAGACTACTTTTTTTATTCCAATGCCCCCAGGTTATGTACTAAATGCTCCGGTGAATGATGAAGAAATGAATGAATTACAAGGGTTTTGGACATATAGCCAGATGGTGATGCAAAACAACTTGACCCTAATTGGAAAAGCTTTAAGGACCACTTCATTAGGAACATGGGTTCAGCCACCACCACTTCCAGTTTGGCACTTTGGTCTACCTCGTGGGCAATACTACATACCACCTACAACAGCAACACATCAAGAAGGATCCAACAAAGCAAGTGCGACTAGAGGAGACCAAGATGATGACCACGAAGAAGACCAACCCAGTGATGCCGAGGAGGGTCAAGAGGACATGGAATGAGAAGACTGATGCCACCAACTGCACTGTGCACTGATGACCTCCAACCCTTGCAATTGAAATTATTTGTGGATGATGAATAATTTCCTTTGATTTTCATGAGACTTTGCACCATTACTTTCGATTACTTTTACTTTATTTTATTTCTAGTCTTTGGATTTGGGATATTTTAATTTTTCCTTTTTATTAGATTGGCTAAGGGCCTTAAACTGATGCCAAGTAGATATCTATGGTGATGCTTCATGGATTGAATCTTTATGGGAGTTTCTTGTTGGATACTTAGTGTAATTTTGGTCATGACTATTGCCAAATAAGAGTAGAATAGCTAAGGGCCCTAAGCTGATGCCATTTTTGCATTTGTTGATGAATTAAATTGGATATTGATTTTTATAGGGTTTAATTGATGAGATGCAAGGCATGGTTAAATACTCTTGGCATTTCTACTCAATTTCAAATTTTATTTAGAAATTATGTCATAGTTTCAATAGTTTTTGTTATTTTTGGATATGTCATTTTGTTGGATTTTTAATGAGCGGTATCATGATTTGTACTCATTATTTGAATAAATACAAGTTTGCGGGTATACACATTTTGTTTGGGAATCGGTTATTTTGTGTAAGTTGATGTCGCTTGATACATAATGGATGAAAAATTGATCAATTAGGTACTCGATGATGAATTTTGACATTCAATACTCTATGATTGAAATAATTGATTGAGTCATTCCAAGGATTTTTGTGTGAGCGAGTAGTTCGTTTGTACCATAAAGATTTCATAAACTTGGCATCACTATTTTTCAAAAAGAAGTGCTGAAAATTTAAGAAAATTTATTTGAAATGTTGTTTCTGATCAAATCACTTATATTATTTGGTTAGATGATCTGTCTTTTGGAAAAAATGAGTTAAATGAAATAGAAGGAATTTTAGGACATTTTGTGTGTTTCCATAGGGAATGTTCTTCTAACTTGTGAATAATTGATATTCAAGATTAATTTTAGGTACATGTCACTCCTTTCCTTGGTTTAGGACCATGTTAAAAGAAAAATTGTGTTTAGGAATAAGGCGAGTACGGGATTCCAACATGTATCCATATTGTTTGTCCAAAATAAAGCCATTAAAGTAGTAATAAGGCGAGTACGGGATTCCGACATGTACCAATGTTGTTTCTCCAAATTAAGCCATTAGGAATTGTGATTTAGTATACCAATAAGTTAAGGAGTAAATGTTTGCAATACTTATCATTGATCTCATATTGCTTATTCCTTGTCAAAGGTCTATTCCCGAAATGTGTGACATTTGCATTTAAATTGATTCCTAAATGAAATTCTATTTTCCTGATGCCTATTTGAGATAATTGATTAACTTCATAATATTTGTGATTTGAGAAGCAATGATATTTTAAATAAATAGAACTAAAACTTTTGGTAACTCTTTTTGAGAATAGTAATTCTTGATTATGTGAAATCTTGTGTAGTGAATGAATGTGTGCTTCTATGTAGAACAAAATTGCAACTTTGGATTGACTCACTTAGATACTTCACATATCATATAGTATTGAATGTTTCTTGAGAGACTTCTTAATTGTTCTAAGTACATTTACAAGTCATCAAATCCGTGTCATGTCAATTTTGGTGGTGTTTATGTGTTTAATTGTAGTAGGTTTCTTTTAATTTTTGTTTTGCTCGGAAATAGCAAAACGCTAAGTTTGGGGGTGTGATAACTCTAGTAAACGCAAGTTAATTTCCTCTAAATTGTGGCATTTTGATAGCTTAAATCCTGAACTTTATGTAGGTAATTGAAAATTTAAGTTAATTTCTTTCATATGTATATATATTTTTGTTCCTATTAAATATAATAAGTTTTTATTAAAATTTTAGCTTAATTAATTGCTTAATTGTGTTAATAATATGCAGGTTAAATATCAAAGGTTGGAAGCTGGGATGGACAAAGCTCAGAAGACCGAATTGCAAATATCAAAGAACAGAAGGATTGCTGGGAAGAGAGTCCAGATCACGATATGAAATTCTCCATATTGCAATTTGGACTCAGGAAAATCATTTAAATGATTAGCGAGTCAAGATCGCGATCTCAAAATCCCAAATCGCGATCTCGACTCACTGAGAGGGATAAGTTGTGAGGGCAATTTTGTAATCTTCCAACCAATAACTCCTGATTTTTGCTTTGTGTAATGTTATACTATTTAAGTTACCTTTAAAAATTGTTAAAAGTAGGATTAGAATTAGGAAGTGTTAGGATAGATTAGGATAACTTGAACCTCAAGTATCTTCTTTAATGAAAATTTTTCTTTAATTGTCTTTTAGATCTAACTTTCATTTCTTAGCAAGTTTAAATTTTGATTAGATAGTTGTAGTGGATTTATCAGTAGCTTCAAATAGATATAATTTTTACTTGCTTTCTAGTTTAATTTAGTGAAAATCTCTTTGCTTGTAATCTAGGGTTTCTTAGTAGAATCAAGGTTCTTGTCAATTTCTTACTTTTTAATTAAGAACTCTCAATTTCTAGCTTTAATTTCTAGTTAATTTTTAGTGGGCTTTCTTTATTATCATCAAATATCCAAAAATATTGAGATTTTAATTTTCACTTGTTCCAATTTCTAGTGTATTAGTTAGAAATGGTTTATTTTATTCTTCAAGATTCTTAATTGTAGTCTTTTTAATTGGGTAATTTGCTTGCTCTTAATTTTAGCTTATTTCGGTCAATTTAGGGTAGGATTAAGTGCTTTTAATTAATTTTTTTTTTTTTAGAATTTAATAACTAGTCTCTTAATTTCATTATTGCATAGTTTTCGTTACTTGTTTTAGTAGATAAATTAGTTTAAATTGGTCTTGTTTATTTGAGTTTAAATATGAATTTGATTAGTGTAGTTTCATCTCTCACTCATTGATTCTTGCTTAACTATACAAATACCCGTATATCTCAATAATTGCCTTCCACCAATCTTAGGGAGAACGATCCCTACTCCCCTTTACTACTAGTTGACAACTGTATACTTGTGGGATGCCACCTAGTTAGTAGTAGGAGTTCTGTGTTCTATAAATATTTTAACTTGGTGTGTTGCAAAGAGCATCAGCTATATAAGGGTTAAGGTTGAGATTTAAGTTGTATTCTTGATAGTCATGAGTATTTTCTCTCATAATAAAAAATGAGTTTTTTCTTCACGAATGTAGGCTTGGTAGTTAATCCGAACCACATTAAATCTTGTGTATCACTCATATTTCATATTGTGGCTTATTTTTCATTAAATTATTATATTCGTGGTTTCTCAATTGTTGTGTTTATTTCATGTTGGATATCAACAAATTGGTATCAGAGTTTGGTTGGGTTCTGTTCAACTATTGAGAATCAAGTAGGTTAGTGGCAGTTTCCAATTGAATAATGAATGCGTGTACAAGTTTTACTCATTGGGATTGAAGAGTGAAGGACATCCAAGTTCAACAAGGGTTTGCAAAAGTGTTGACGGGAAAGTGTGGGAAACCAACAAACATGAAAGATGGTGAGTGAGAAGAGTTGGAATCAAGATGCATAAATTCAATTTGACTCTATGTTGCAAGCACAATGGAAGTTTGGATTATCTCCAAAAAAGTTGGCATTGAAGTAAAGAAGGAAATATTGGCCTTTTTTGTCACTATTTACCTCGGGTCCTTAATTCTTGCGAAAGTGTGATAACGTTCCTAGTATGCAAGAAAGACACTTTGAAGTTCAAGAATGTGAAGTCATTCTTTATTTCAAAATAATGCAAACCATGGTGAGATACAAGAAACTAAGTTGATTGCTCAAGAAGAGAATCTCAAAGAGATGACACTTAAATATGAATCTAAGGCAGGTGATTCAAAGAACAAGAAAAACAGTGGAGTCCAATGTTGATTTTGGACATATGCTTCAGGTGGAGATCTTTTCACATTCTCCAAAGATTTGGATACTTTTTCAGTGTTGGATTTTAGATTTGGTTATGTTTTACATGTTTGCTCCTGGTTAGAATATTTTGATGTACTTTAACTAAAGAAGGCAAGTTTTTGTTTTTGGGTGACAGGTATACTTTTGAAGTCACGGTGTTGAAGTGAGAAAATCAAAATATTATATGGTGTGGTTCATTTTTGAATAGAGTGGCATATCCCAAAAATACGAAAGCACCGTGTCAATTTAATTTTCTTGAGCCAGTTAGACTCTGAGACAATGAGGTTTTTGGAGAAGGTGGAATTTTAGAACCACACATGGCAGGACAATTTTGTTGGAAGAGAATAAGTATTTTGATTTGTACCACTTTGTTACCTCAATAGGTTGAGAGCAGAGGGATCCAAAGTTGCTTCCAAGTTGGAAATAGTGGTAAGAAGGAAAATCCTACTAAGGGAGAGAATGAATTGAGGCCCCCCTTGCGAGTCAATTGGAGATTAGACTCGATTAGCTATACATGTTCATTTGCTGGTTGAATCAATTCAGGACAAAACTGTATTGGATCAGTGTGTATAGCTAATCAACATGTTAATTGGTGGTGAAAGGCAAATGCGTATTTTTTTTTTGTGGTTTGTGTTTGATAAAAGAAATATTCGCCAAGGTGGAGATTTGTTAGGAAATTAGCTAATATTCTTTTAGGAAATTCTTTTGTACGGAGAGTAATTAATTTCCTAATAGTCTACTTGTTTGAAATCATAGGGACCAAGTAATATCCTATTAAGATAGAGTTTAGTCTGTAAGACAAGTTGTTTCCTATATTACTTGGAGTGATGACCAAGTAATATTTCCTATAAATAGGTGAGTTGGTTAACTACAAAGATACAATACAAGACGGAAAAATACAAATTAGAAATCATATAGTCCTATACTTGAGATAAGAGTGTTCTTGGATTAAGAGAGGTTATACAAGAGTTGGATTTGGAATTCAAGTTGTATTCTTGTATAGATATTTTTCCTCATAATAAAGAACAGGTTTTCCCCCCATGGACATAGGCTTAGTAATTAAGACAAACCACGTTAAATATTATGTATCACTCATATTTTATGTTATGACTTATTTTTTATTAAATTATTGTGTTTATTATGTATTAGATTCTAACAAAAAATTTGAATTATTACTCTTATTACTGATATTTTGAAATCTTTTAAGAAAGACAATGTACTAAGAAGATAAAATATCATGCAATTATTTTAACATGACTCTACACAACTTACATGCTGTTTATATAAATATGTAATTATGTATTACGTAAAAATATCTTTAAATTTAAATTATAGAAAGAGTATTCTTACAACCATGCCGCATATAAAAGTCATGAAGTACATTATATTATTTGACAAATCAAGAGCCTTTAACTCAATTTTACACAAATTTGATTGCATTCTATCGTCCAAAAAGGATTGTATCAAACACTAATAGTGATACACATATTTTATACTGATTGGATTTATGAAACAATGGAACATTCCTATCTATTTTAGGAGGAAATATATTTTGGGTAGAATTGCCATCCTATTCTAGGCTATTCTAATACAAAAAATAATGTTAATTTCACTCTCGACATTGTCAAGACCAATATTAAATAACTTCTCAAAATTCTATTCAAACCATCCAAAAAATAACAAAAATTTAGTTGTGAAAGTATGAATTTTTTATTTCTAGATATTGTTAGGCCGATCTTTATAATTGATGCGTTTATTATGATCTTATACATTTAATGCTTTGAGTTTTTGACCTATTATTGAATTATTGTTAAATATTTGATAAGATAAGGAGGTTATTTATAAATTTAGAACCATGCGTACAATAAAATCATGAATTGAACGAATGATACAGATAATTTATTGTGATTCATGTGATCGTTATGTTATATGAATTCTATGGATCTAAATCACAGCTTTTTGCTGTATTGGTTGCCTCTATAGATTAGTCAACTAATTGAAGAAAAGAGGGTCAATATTACACGAGAGCAAATATTGGTTAGTTAGGGAATTCGGTCATCAATCATAGAAGTTAACGAATATTAATGAAAAACTTGAATTTATATTGGATCAATTAAGTAAGTCGATGCATTAATACTTATTTTCTTAAATTTAACGTTTAATTTGCTTTAAGTGGAGCAACACCAATCATGTACCACCATACCTAAAGGTGGCAATTTGATCCAATCAATCTATTAATCAAAATTAATCAAATTTAAATGAATATGTATGGATTATGATAATAAAAAAGTTTATTGGACATAAATAGTTTATCCATTTAAAAATATTTATCCATTTAAAACCAATAGTATGATGGATTTTAATAGATAATCAATCTAAACCATATAAATCCATTTAATTATAGTAAAATATCAAAAGTGATAATCCACATTCACAAATAAATATTCACACACACTCGCACACAAACTTCCACACTTAAACATGCTCACACACCTACACACGCTCACACACACACTTACACACATGTACGCGCACACACAAAATCATGCACACACTATTACACATACTCAAACACACTCATTCACCCACACACACTTGCACATATTTACAGACATACACATACACATTCTTACTCCACGCACACACTTAGACACACATAAATTTACCCATACTTACATACATTCAAACACACAGACAAACACATATTTATACACATACTTGCTAACACATACATTTACATAACACAATACTTACACACATTTATAAAAACACACTGGAAATACATACATACACACACACTCTCTCTCATACACATACGCTTACATAAACACACATACCTACACATACATGCATGCACACAAACACACTTACTCAGACACACACAGACACACTTAGACACACACACATATACACACTGAAACACAAACACATTAATACATACATTTACATAACTCACACAAAAACATTTACACACATACCCACACTTATATACACACTCAAATACACATACACACACTTGCAGACATACTCTCATATAGACATACTTACACACACACACACACTTGCAAATTGTGTATGAGTGTGTGTAAGTTTTATGTGTGGGTATGTGCGTGTGGAGAGTTTGAAAGAATGTTTGAGTGTGTTAGTATGTCTAAGTGTGTGTTAGTGTGTTAAGTGTGTGAGAGTGTGTTTATATATGTGCACGTGTATGTGCGTGAGTGTGTGTATGCATATGTGTCTTGGTATGTGTAAGTATATGTGAGAGTCTGTGTGGATGTGGGAATTGTGTTAGTATGTATGAGTGCATGTATGTAAGTGCATGTGTGTGTGTGAGAATATGTGATGTATGTATGAGTGCATGTATGTAAGTGCATGTGTGTGTGTGAGAATATGTGATGTATGTATGTGTGTATGTTAGTGTGTCTGTAAGTGTGTAAAAGTGTGTTAGTATATGTAAGTGTGTGTGTATGTGTAAGTTTGTTGAGAGTATGCGTGTGTGTTAGTGTGTGTGAGAAAGTATATGTATGTATGTGTTAGTGTGTGTGTGAGTGTGTATGTGCTAGTGTGTATGAGTATGGATGTGCATGTGTATGTGTATGTGTGTGTGTGTATGGGTAAGAGTGTTTATGTAGATGTGTGCGAGTGTGTGTATAAGTATGTGTGTAAATGCGCATAAGGGAGAATAAGGGAGAATAGGAGGTGAGAAAATTTGACAAAAGATAAATTTAAATAGTTTTTATATACATAAATAGTTTATCCATTATCTATTTAAATTCATCCGTTTTACGCTTTTGAGATGCTTATATTAAATGAATTTAAATGGATTAAATGAATTTTATCCAAATATATTTAACTAAAACCATGAACCATTCATTTATCTATTTTGCCGCTTCTAACCACAACTACCCCGGCAACTCCCGCCCCATATCTACCTCGCCCTTTCACCTCCTTAGCTTCCCACCAAAGATCCGTCTCGCCGAACACCCACAACAATTTTTTGAGAAAATGCAAGTATCTCATATTAAATAACTTTGGTTCCAATAGCTATCTTTTCTATCATTGACACAAACAAAAGAATAAAAAAAAAAAAAGGTCTACGGCAATTTCAGAAGAATAAAACACAATCATTTTAGGTGACAAGGTGAGATCTCTAGTTGCAGGTGTGCCATATTTTTTCTTTCCCCAACCCTTGCCAACCAACCTGCTGTCCCCTTCCTCAACCCTATCAACCTATATGTTGTCCATTTGTGCAAGAATCGACAAAAGAATCAAGGAGAAAAAGGAAGAACAAGAGGGAAGACATCAGGTAGGGAAGGAAAAAGAAAGATAAAAGAAGAGAGAGAAAAAGAAATAGAGAATTTTTAAAACTTAACAGTGACAGCCAATTCGAATAATAGATAAAAATGATAATTTTATTCATCAAAATATGCTAATGTAGTTCACGTACATAATATTCTACTCTAACGGCTCAAACTGTCAAAGTGAACCTAGGATTTTATTAGTTCCATGACTATTTTACGAAATACTATTAGTTCAGTAACCCTACTGAAACAAGGTAATATTTTAAGGACCATTGGCACATTTTCTCTATTTTTCTTTTGTTGTAACCTCAAAATTAATTGAGAAAAAATTCTTACCCTACTCAACAATAATTCTAGTGTTAATTATATTTTATGTCCTTGATAAACTATTATTGATTTGTGGCTTGCAACCTAGACTATCAACTGTAGAATTTAGGTACCGTATTTTATCAATTTGTAGAATATTAGTAAATTTTGATAGTCATTTTTAATTTAAAAAATTTAACTCTGATATATAAAAAAAAGTATGTCATTAAATTTTATAGGTATTTTAGCCTCTTACATTAAAAATAGTTGGAAAATTTTTTCATTTCCAATTGATTTAAAAATATGCCACAAAATAATATAGGTACTAAAATGCTAAAAATTGATAGTTTAGAAGACTAAGTACAAATAGTGATAGGTCAAGATAGTTTAGAAGACTAAGTACAAATAGTGATAGTTCAAGAGTCCATATCTCGATTAACCCTAATTTCCAAACATTAAACAACATTTCCTGGCAATTTCCTCTATTCACCCCCTCCCTACCACTAGGGTTGTTAATTAGACTTTGTTAGCTGATTTTTGACAGGACTAAATTTAACCCATTTAAATTTAGATATTTAGATCCAAACTCGATCTATCGAAGTTCAAAAATATTAATTCCAAACTTAACTCACTTAAGTAAATAGGTTTCATGCTGACTTCATGCCAAAACAAGCTCACTTCTGTTTTTTAGATTTTGTATTTCAATTTCATGTAATTTTTTTTACTAACCAAGCAAATCTCATAATTTTATCTGCTATTAGCATATAACATTATAGTTTACACCATTTGTTGTACACAATGACATATTATATACATATTTAATGAAATGAGTTAAAAAAATTTATTAGAATTGTGCGATTAAATTGAATGGATAATAACAAATATATTAGTTAATGTAATAATGTCTCTTTAAAACATTAGCATATACCTGTAACTATATATTAATTTATTTTTCAGTATTAAAATATATTTTTTCGATCATATGGAGAGTGTAAGTCCACTACGTAACTACTAATCTACTATAAAAAAATTCCCAATGATATCCGTGGTGACACACTGTTTGACTTCATCTAGAGGGTCAGGAAGAACTGTGATCCTTGATCGTAAATTTAGTCTCATTTTTTCTAGAATGTCGGCACAGATGGTGCCTTCTCTAAAAATGACTCGGTTTGTATTCCAAGTTCAAATGCTCCCTGGTCTTTGAGAACTGATAGGTTCAGACGTTTATTGCTTTCTCTGTTCTGTAGCACCAACTCACCAACGTCCTTGAGTTTGATTCAATTTCAAGATGCGTAATTCTGAGATTTCATGCCATCTGAACACCTTTCCAATGCACCCATTCTGCCAATAATGCTAGTTGTGGTGGCGAATGTTCACTCCAAATCCAAATCCGATTCCCATAAGCCTACCCCTTTGATAAGTTCTTAGTAGACCACCTCTCCTAGCCATGCCATGATTGCCCAACGTTGATCCATTTACATTCAACGTCGTCCATCCTTTGTTTGGAAATCTCCATTCAGTGGGTATTCTTTGCTTAATAACCACTTCAATCGAACTCAGAGTTACCAAAACCCTCCCCACCCCTATCAATTGTGTACTAATTCATATGTATCGAGATATGATTCGTTAATGTCCCTACACATCACGATTCACGTTTCGGAATATCAAAATAGTGAATCCTTATACTAAAGGATGTTTTGTTTCCTTTTCTTTTGAATTCAACATATATTTTTTATTTTTTTCATTTATTTATTAAGAAAATGAGAAAATATCTCTAAATTTACCTAATTAGGATTATTTACTATTGCATTGAGGATAATAAATTTTGGAAATTAAGCATTTTCTTTTCTCTAGTTACTAAAAATTCAACATTTATTAAAAATTTAATACTTCTACTCTACTGCCGATTACTTTTTATCCATATAATATAGTAACTTTTCTAAAAAGTAACGTATCGCGACGTATTGAGTATTAAGCAAACTAACACCTACGTATCTCAAAGTTTTAAAAGTGAATCACGTCTCCAGATTCGAACCGCGTTTATGATAACTATGGGTTGAACACAACTTCTTTGTTATTTTTGCAAAGGTTACTTAGTTAAGATTTTCAAATTCCTCATGTCTAGCCCACCCCACTCATTCGCTTGACAAACAATAGGCCAAGCAGCATCATGGACCTTACGCCTTTCGCCATACACGGCCCAAAGAAACCTGAGTTACAAGAGACAGTATCGTTTATCAATCTCTGAAGTCGTCATTCTTTATATATCATCAGTTTGCATGGTATAAAATAGGAAAGTCTTTGATTACTTATTTTACAATGCAAAATAAATACGTATATTTATTATTGATATGATTAAAAGATAAAAAATTTAAATATTTTTTAATCATTTAATATTTATAATAATAATCACTCTGCAAAATGAACAAAAAGTTTTCTAAAATGGGATGATGGATTTTACTAATTGGATAAGGGTCGCACATGCCATTAACTTCTAAGTCTTCCAATTTGATAGCTTAGTCACGACTTTTCCACCAAGTGCTGGTGTAAGTATCCCTCATTATTCTTTCGTGAATTATAGGAACTCCTAGCTATCTATCCAATTCTTTTGTCAATAGGGTGTCAGTAACCGAACTTAAACTCCTACAGCTAGTTGAGGCACACTCCGTGAGACGAACAAATTCGAATTCAATCAATGTGCTCATATTTTGTCCAGATGCCTACAAAAGGACACTTGACATCGTTGGGCTCATGACCTATCCTTATAGTAGTACTAGTTCTCGGGTGTCGTGCAACGCGCGACTGTGTCTGTATTTATCCAAATTCATCAGGTAAACAGATGAATGTCATGACAACCTTACACACAAGACAAATTTAATCATGAACCTACCCAAAGTTTTCCTAAAATCGAATATACAACATAAGTTTAATCATGGGAAAAAATTTAAATAGACTTAATTTTTAACTTCACTTGTAAATTTTGTGATCAAAATTAAATTTTAAAAAATATTACTTATATCAACTGATGTTACAAATTTTTAAAATTTAATCTATATTACAAAATGTACAAGTAAAACCAAAGATTAAATCTACCTAAATCTTTGCTTAACCATAGAACCTTACCTACAAAATTTTTTTTCTAGTATTACTAGACTAATTCTATCTACCAAAAATGATGAATATAATGATGGACTGAACTGTCAATTATTTTCTTCCACATGCTTGTCCATGTCCTATCCATTCTATCACATTAGTGACTTCGCAGATTTTTCTGAGGAATGAAGAAAATAAGTCCTCTAAAACACTGAAAACAACAAAAAAATAATCATGATGGCATAGATCCTAAACATAGTAAACCAATCCAAAGAATAGGTATCTCTAGTCTACTTCGAAGAAGTTCAAAATAAGTCTTATGCAATGAAGTTTTAATGATTAAACATCCTATGAGGGATAGACTGTCCAAATTCTTTGAATCTATTTCCTAAACTGTCCATTTACTTTAATTACAAAACTACAATGGTAAAAAAGGGAGAAGGAAAATATTTCAGGGGTCATTGTTCAATCATATTTCACGGTTAATATACTAAATAAAATATGGCAAAACAACAAGTTGCAAGTGCATAAATAAAAAAGTAATTCACCACAAAAGGACATGGAGAAATTAATAACGGTTGTATATACATCTGAGATAAATTCTAATATAAGATATTGAATAAACATGTTAATACATTTTCCACACAAAAAAAAAAAATGAATCAAACAAAAAAAAATGTAGTCCTCGCCATGAAAATTTTTGGTGGATTCATAAAGCCAACTACTTCGTTAAGGTACACCCCAAATATCATTAGTGACTTTTCAAAATAACTTATGTTCTGTAAGTAAATATATCTCTATCCTTTCTGTGATGTCACTAGCTACCAAAAATCTCTCTGCTAACACTACTACCTTTGCAGTACATGCTGGCCAGACTAAGAACCATGATCTATCCTGCTATTTTGACAATTTGGACTAAAAACACTACATTACAATTAACAATGGAAAGACCACTAACAATCAGGTACTCAAGTGACCAAATACATCAAGCAATCAAGGAAACAAATGAAAACTTTTTTCACACTTAACTAAATAATTGAGATACTTTTATACCCCAGAGACCATAGAAACCACCAACAATATATGAAGAAATTTAAATACATATATATATATATATATATATATATATATGAGAATAGACTGTTTTTGTAATTAAAAAAAAAACACACACACACACACAAATGGTGCAACAAAATAAAGAAGCATAAAATACTACAAATTTGTGTACCTGTTCAAAGCATTGTTGGAGTGAGAACAAAACTCTCACCCAAGGTGAAGCCTATAAAGAAAGAGAAAAGGTCAGCAAAACATAGTAGATTTTCTTTCACCTAAAGGTCAAAAAATTTACTATTCCAGAAGCCATTATCTCTGTAGATTGTAAAGCAACATCTGCTCACACATGCAAAGGAAACATTAAAAAGCTAACAGTTAAAACATTTCTAGAACTGAAAGAACAAAAATTACAAAATGTAAATAAATACAGGTAACAGAAAACATGTGTTTCTTTCCAGTCCTCTTCCTTTTTCCATCTATCAACATTTGCTGAAATTGAGCTTTAGGAAGTACTACAAAACCTAATAATGGATAAAATAACAAAGAATTGGTCATTGCAATTTCTACAAAATGTATGTAAATTACCATTTTACAGTTAAAAAAAATATCTTGAATGACAGGGTTTATCATTATTAATATTAGGCTAACATATTTGAATAGAACCACATTAACTTGTACTTTAAAATGTGCTGCAATATTTCATCATAATGAGTATTCTAAAGACAATAACATAGAAAGAATTTATTTGATACAACAAACAATGCATACCCAACAACAGTATTTAATAAGCTCCTATACAATTCAAACTATATGCATTCAAATAAAAACCTACAATGGAATCCAACTGCATGATCAACGTCAGACTTGTAATTCTTGGAATCGACCTCAACTGCAATTACAGGTTTAGCAAAATGGCTTTAATGGATACTGTAAAACATAAAACTCTAAAGTTAAATGATTTAAATAAAAACTGAAAAAATACATGCTAATATAATACTGTAATAAGGCATTAGACACTAACCTTAGATTTAGTCCACATCAATATCATACACTAACTAATATGCATCAGAAAAATAGGACAACAATGAATCTGATTTTCTCCTTTTCTTTCTTGTAAGAGAAGCCTAGCTTTAGTTTTATTTCAAGTAATCATTCTAGAAAAGACAGTACCCAATTACAAGTAATCATTCTAGAAAAGACAGTACCCAATTACACGAGACAAAGGTTAAAAAGTTAAAAAAGAAGCTAGAAGATAAATTAAAAATATCCAACATCCAAAGAAGTATTGATTCTGAAAGCAAAAATTGACCAATTCTGATTGGGATTCCCATTAGAATGAACCTGAACCTGAACCAGTGGATGGGTTGTGATCATCCTCAAATTTAGTCACTGATTCCTAATTTATTTTAAGAAAATCAAATGGCAACAAAATTTCCAAAAAAAAAAAAAAAGAAAAGAAATGCGATAGGTAGAGACATCTAACATATTAAAAACTGAAATCAAATCCAAATGTCTACCACTCAAATAAAAAACTGTATATTTTTGTCTTGATAAGGCGATAGAAAACGAACTTTAAAAACCAATTCATACCCATTCAGAAGTATAAATTGATACAGATTAAATCATATGATGAAGTCATCGATAAAAACACAAATCAAAGTGAACAATAAATTTTGAAATCTTTTTATCGATTTCTAGAGAAAATACTGTATTTTTCATGTGCAAAATAAATATAAAATTCCATATTAGCATACGAAGAACAAATAGAAAAAAGCACCAAATTAATATAAAATTAAAGAAATTATCATTTAAAACCAGCAAAAAGAAATTAAAGTTCCCAATAAATAAGTAAAATTCATAATCATATAATTAAAAGGCAAAAAATTAGGCAAACCTATTGTCCCGATCTATAGTCTTGAAGAGTCGATGATTTAAGCTTTTGCAAGATAATTTGGTATAGATTTAACGGTTAGGAAAAATAAATTTTTATTTTTATTTTTATTTTGGCTAAGAGTGAAGGGATTTAAGTAAGAAGAGGCTAAGAAATGGAAAAGTAGTAAAAGAGATGTTTTAGTGGTTGAAGTGAAGCGGACTTTGGATCCATCGATAGTAGTGTCGAATTTGAACAAATCATTGGGAAAGTGTTAAGAAAAAGAAGGGTAGAACAAATCAAATAGATCGGAGTAGGAGAAGGACAAACCCAGAGAGAAGTGCTGAAGAGATATTGAAGGTTCTAGAGGGCATTGCCGACACTTGTGCGAGAATTACGGAAATGACCCCCACAAATCCAAAAATGACGGAAAACCATACGGGACCAAACACGTTGAGTGTGTGGAACTCTTTACCTTTTATATACGTTAGATCCTTCCAAAATAAAATGAGGTGACCCGATGGAAATGGAAATCAACCTCACACAAATACATATGTGCACATAATATTTTCAAAAGTATACGGACACATTCAAAGATACTAATACACACATATAAATATATATCTTATTCATATTCAATTTAAGAAAATTAAACTCAACTCATCTTGAAACCTAACCTCAACCTACCCATAATTATTATAAACTCTATCCTAATTTTAGCAATGCCAAACTTGGCTAGCTCAACCCAATTAACATTCCCACTCACCACTCTCCAATCTGTTGAGTCCAACACTCATTTTTTTTTTCCAATTATTAATATAAGTTTAATTTCAATCCAATCTATTCTAATTATAAATTCGGTTCTAATTTTTTAGAAAACCAAACATGGACTAATCCAACCCAATTGACCTTCCTATACTCATGACTCTCAAATCTCGTATTTTTTTAGTCCTTTGACTTCTTTCCTCAAATCCACCGGTGCTAATCACCACCTACCCCTCTCAATTTCCTAAAGACAAGTTTTCTCACTCCGCTCAATTCTCCCAAAATTTTTTGCTTAAACCCACATCCTTAAACCCCTCAATTATTTTTAATTTTTTCCCTCTTTCAAAATTTCTAGCAAAGCCTGCTTCCTCTTTAGGTTTATCCTAAAATCCCCAATTTGTATTTATGTATTTTTCTGAAATTTTTAGAAATTGAATTATCTCATATATGTGTGGTGGAAGTGTTTTGTATCGATTGCTTTTTTTTTGTTGTCATAATTAGATTTGTAAGGGTCCATTAGGTAATGTTTAGCTGCAATAATGGCCTACTTTTTTTAGAACTTACCTGAGATTTCTTTCCCATCTTTTTCCTTTTTCCCCTTCCCCTTCCCTTACAGCAACCCAATTTCTCTCTTCTTCTTTCCCCTTTCTCTTCTGTACGCTCTTTTTCTTTTCTCTTTTCTTGCCTTCTTCTCTATCTTCTTCTACACTCTCTTTTTCTTTTCTCTTTTCTTGCCTTCTTCTCTATCTTCTTCTACACTGTCTTTCTCACACAACACGCACAATCACACAGCAGCAAAGACATGCACATATGGATGAACACACACAAACACACACACAATCAAACACAAATTTAAAGATTAAGTCTTGAAAATTTTGCAAGATGATTATTTTCTTACATTTGTACAATTTGGGAGGCTAAAATTCTGATTTTTTTTTCTTTAATTTTTTAGGGATTAAGTAAGATGTTGGACTTAAAATAGAGAATCCAGGAAGATTTTCTCAATTCCGTTATCTTCTGCTGCTATTTTTTTTTCTTTTCAGACATAATTTTTTTCAATTTTATTATTTCCATTCATATTATGTTGTCAACAGTTTATCTAATTTTTTTTGGCTAATTTGTGTTGTTATAGTGATTATCTTTTTAGATTTAGACCCAGCTAGATCGGTAAGTTTCTACTCCTTTCTTTCTTTATTTATTTGTTTATATTTTTTTTTTTAAAAAAACAAAATCTTTTTTAGAATGGTGAATTTGATTAAAAAAATTTCCAACTTTATTTATATTTATCTTTGGTAAAATTATTCCGTTTTAATTAATCTGCATGTGCAAAAAAAGAATAAAATATGGACCCTAAAGAAGGAAATTTGAACTGGGTTGTTGAATTATTCTGAGTTTTGGATTGGGTGGGCTCAAATTTACTTATGCACACTGAATTTGGTTTTGACGATTTTAATTGAAAAAAGTTAAGATTTATTTATGGTTTTAATTTAACAAATGGTGAGAAAAAAAAAAAGATCTTTATTCGTTCTTTTGGCAAAAGATTATGACTTTAGGACTGATTACATGTTTTCATTGAATTTTGGACTTTTTTAATGGTTCATATGGTGGTTATTTTAGAGGTATTTAGTAACTGTTAGGAATGAAACATTGTGTATGAACTTTGCAGCCATGAAGTAAGAGAAGATTTACCTATATTTTTTTCTCTGATTGTTGATCTGGTCTTATGCCTTTTGTCAGTGAAGAGAATACTGTAAGATTGCTATCTGAATAACTTACCCGACAGCAAAAAAGATAATTACTCAACAGTTTGAGTATGTAAATTATTAAAAAAAAAAAAAAAAAACTTTTTCCTATAACTGAAAGTGAGAGACCATTGTATAGAATTAAGGCTGTTGTGGTTAAAGTGAAATAAGGTACAAATAGACCTGATACTGTTATTTATCATGTATTTACATTTTATGACACTGTTTTATTCTCATTGTGTTCGGTTTGGATTTGGGACTGAGACATTCCTCTAGGTACAAATTTCTAGTTTAGTTCCCAAAATTGAATTTTTGGCAACTACTAAAGTTTTTAAATTCTTGTTGCAAAACTAATAGATTTTTGCAACTAAAATTAAAATACTACAATTTGGTCACTATAATAAAAAAATTTACAGCCTATAATTGGTGACTAAGCATGTGTTATAAAGAATATTAGCTAGTCAAACTATTTGCAAGAACAAAATAATTAAGTACACATAAATTAAAATCTTGATATAAAACGTTTCAACGTATATCACCAATTAAATTATTCATTAAATTCAATTCCAAGGAACAAATTATTTAATGCATTTTGCCAAAAGTATATTAAAATTAAACTTTCAATTCAAATAAATCTAATAAACTACTAAGAGGATAACGACAAATGACTTATTAACCACCTCTAAATCTTTAGCTAAACAGCTTTATTACTTCAAAATGCACTAAATCTTTAAAGTTGGCTAGTTTTCTTGCATCATCAATGTACATAAAAGAAAAAAAAAAGAAGGTAAAACTTAAAATTCACAAAGTCATATACAGTACAAGAAGTATGATAAAAAAAAGTTTTTTCAATTTGGGTGAGTTTTTTATAATACTCATCATCACCAGATTCATCATACGAACATAGAGTTGGTGAAGTCATTCTAAATTTCTTCATCACAATGTCATTCATCCGACCAATCATTTTCTATCGCCTATTAAGCTTTTTCTTTGTTGCTGCAAACTCTCACCTGTTTCATCTAGCTTCTTAGTTGCTTGAGTCGGCTCCCCTTTAGTTTTAGTGAGTTCATCTTGCATTTGTTCATCTATGACTAAAGGTAGGATAGTTGTTGAAGATGACCGCAATTTTTTAGGTGGCTTTGGAACACGACCCTTACTACGTATATACCCTGAATTTGTCCCCA
The DNA here is from genome assembly GCA_025175665.1 of Cinchona pubescens. NCBI lineage: Eukaryota > Viridiplantae > Streptophyta > Magnoliopsida > Gentianales > Rubiaceae > Cinchona > Cinchona pubescens. The sequence continues at coordinate 2,336,958 of JANKKI010000300.1, read as the reverse complement.
GATGTTTTGCACATATTACTGCCTCATTTGCAGGAACATTCTCAATTACTTGTTATAATTCAAATTTCATTTTTTTCTGTTGTGAGATAATAAAAAGGAAAAAAAAAAGTTAACTCCCAACAATTAAAGGTGCCAATATTGAGAAGTATTACTAAAAAAAACCTCTTACATACCTCATGTTCCTTATCCACCCAATTTCCAATCTTAAGTCAATGTCTCCACATCCCTGGGCCATATCAATTGACAAATGTTAGAATAATATTAAATGAAAAGTTTTTTTTTTTTTCTTTTCAATAAAAGAAAGTTGTCACCACCTCATGTTGGTATGTCAAAAGTGAAACAGAACTGCTTCTTGAAAGAGTAATTAGGCAAGTTTTATTTTTAGAGTTTCTGATTAACTTCTCCTATAATAATATAACGGTAATTTTATTTAATATTAATGGTAGTCAATAAAATGCCTTCAACATCTTTTAGACAATTGACTTATAAGTCTTAATAGAGGGAGCCAGAGACGTGTGTGCATTGTTAGTAAAAAGATCCTATGACTTTAGCCAACGAGCTTCCACACACTATTTATTAAAAAATTACTCTTTCACTTTGGTTAAATTAACAAAAGATTTCCTTAAAACGGCTTCAATATAATAGCAATAGTAGTAGTAATGTCTAGTGTGAACGTAGGTAATATCAAGCATAATTGAGAAAACTTCCATGTATTCAAGAAACAAAAATATATGAAAATTTAATAAAAAGTAACTAACTGGATTACGAATACAAGAAACGTAATTATTACCACTTATGAGTGACATAAAATTAGCAAATCACAATCAAATTAAATTAGTGTTAACCAAATATAATCCGTATGTATATGTGTATCTAATGATTTAAAAAATCCAATACATACCCTTGAAGCTTGATATTAGGACTTAATTGCAAAAAGGCAATCAAACACATTAGGATTTATCTAAGAAGATGAACTTGTGAAGTTTATTAGATTGGGAATCACCAAGCTAGCAGCATAGCTTTGCAAACCAAAGTGACCCCTACTAGATGCGACAATTCAACCAACATGAGAGACGATTGGAAAGAAAGCTATTTTAACAAACAAAAAAAAAAAAAAAAAAAACCTCCAATTGTTTTCATTTAGAAGGCACCTTCAAACAGTAAAATAATTGTTATTTCCCAAAAACAATAATAACAAGAACATCAGAAAAATTAAAATTATAAAAAAGCCCCATATACCTATTATTAACCGTATCCTACACAAAAAATGTCAACTTGAATATAACTAATGTTTTACACGCCTAGTTATAAATTTATAAAAATATCTAAATCCTACAACTAATCAGGTGGCATCCCGCAAGTATACGGTTGTCAACTAGTAGGAAAGGGAAGTAGGGATCGTACTCATAAGAATTGGTCAATAATTACCGGTTATTTGGTTAGATTATAGGTTGAAGTGATTGATTAAGAGAAGAGATTTAACTAAAACTAGAACTAAAGAACTAAGAAAGCAATTTAAAACTATCCTATTGCATTAAAGTAAAGACTAACACTAAGAAAGCATGTTTAAGAAAGCAAGTAAAATGGAAACATGCAAAAAGAAGTCATTTTTTTTAAAAGGGATTAAAGCAATTAAAAGGGAAAAATAACTTGAAGAAGCAATTAACTAATATTTTTCTAGACTACTAATTACCACTAAGAAATCATAAATAATGAAAGTGCATAAACTATTCTATGAAAGCATGTAAAAAGAAAGCGCTTTTAAAAAGTAATTAACTAGCCTAAACTACAAATTAACGTTAGGAAAGCACAATTAAGGATAACCCATTAACAAATCTACCAATTAAATCAGCAAAGCAAGTAAAGAAAGCTATTACATGAAAAGCCTATAAAGTAATCTATCCTAATGAACTAATCTAAACTACAAATTATCACTAAAAAAGCATTTTTAAAGAAAACCCATAAATTAATCTAACAATTACACTAAGATAACAAATAGAGGAAGCAATTAGATTAAAGAAATTACACTAATTAACTAAAGGAATATGAAATTAAAGCTTGACTCAAGGAGTTTTAACATAAACAAAGCACTTACAACTAATCTTTTCAATAAAAGAGCTTGGATTTGAAATCTACAAGAAAGAGAAGTCCTAATCTACTCAAATCTAAGAAAACCCCTTTAGCCATAAATGGGAAGGAAAAAAGAAGAAAATTAATCTCTAACCTAGCATACTTCTACTAACTTTCTAATGGGTCTTCTATGTCTCAAATAATAATTCTTAAAAGGGGTATAAATAGTGCTAGGGTTGTAGAGTAATAGTGCAGCAAAAATCAGCCTCGAACAAAGTCATTTTTGCTCCAGCCGTCTCCAGATCGCGATATGGACTGAAACTTCTGAAATGCAGCACTTTATAGTTTTGCTTCGAAAATCTTCATCTGACGTCCAATTCATGCGACCCTAACACATTGGAGAATATTATCAGCTATAATAAACACTTAAAATAACACCTAAACATATAAATAAAATTCTCACAAAATAGACCAAAAAACGAAGGACAAACAAAGACGAACGAAAACTTAACTTCCAACGAAATTAAGTCAAAGACATGATACAACTCTAATTGGAAAAATCTAATAAAATATACTAATTATTACCTAAATAAGTACTCAAACACTTAATGAACGCATACTAACATATTATTCTAACACATAAAAGAAAAATAGATAAAATACACACGAAACTAAGAACAAAATCATCAAATTTATGGTACATATAACTTTGGTTTCTAGAGTTATCAATAACAACATAGTCAACTCTAATAAACCAAATATACATATTCTTAGGTAATATCTAATAGAAACCAATCTGCCCATAACAAAACACTACATAAAATAACCGTAAAATTTAAGCAAAATAATTTTTAATTAATTACCTCAGTTGCAAACTTTGGGGAGATTAAACCAACGCTATCAAATAATTCAATTCACCAACGAAAAGTATAATATGAAAAATTGGAAAAGGAAGATAATATTTATATCAACAAAATAAAGAGACTTACCTGTGGCATTGATAACTGATGCCTAATAGAAAAAGAAGATAGCAAAAGATAGGATATGCACTTGATCTCTATTATTCTTGTGATCAAGTCCATCGTGTTTTTACCATCAAATTTGGGAGGGAATCAAAAATATTTCGGGAGGATTCAAGAAAACATGAGTGAGGCAAATGGTAAGAAGAAAGGGTTTCTTATATTTATCCATTTATTCTTCTGCCGCAGAGAGAGCAATTGGGATATTTTATTGTGAGTTAATTTTTAACATGAGTTTCGAATGAGAAAATAAAATTGAGGCCAGTGATATGCTAGCGAATTAGTTTATAATTAGTAGTTCGTATATAACATGTTTCCTTTTTTTCTTATAATAACGTTACATATATTTTCCAACTCTAGCTTCGTATTTATCCCAAGTAAATGGTGTTTTATGCAACTGTATATACCAAGCTTGAAGTTGGGTACCAAAAATAGACCATTATCCTTGTACTCAATGATTATTTCATGTGAACAATAATCATATACTACATGTTATATATATAAGCACACACAATCAGTGTGTAATTTAACAAAAATGATTCTATGAATATTTAAGTTCTGAGAATCAATATTTAAGGTTTAAAACTTGAACAATAATATGTTACCCATCTGATAAATTACTTTTTAGCATTGACTTTTATTTTTGGTATTGATATGTTAATATTAAAATTTGAAGGTGATTTAATTTCTAGTAAAAATTAAATTGAAGAATTATGAGCATAATCAATTAAGAACGCTAGCATTTTGAGCACAGTGAGTGTGCGTGTAAAAATAGAGTATTAGATTTTGGGGTATTTATTTTGACTCGCCGACCTGAAAGACCGTATGAGTAGGTACATTTGAAACTATAGAATAAGGCATTCAAACCAGTCAATGTTAGAGGGATGGGTAGCTGGCTGATCATTAATATTAGTGGGTTGAGTAGCGAGTTGAAAATGTACGATCCGGCGAGTACACAACCTGGGGGTTAATTGTGTAATTTTAAATATTAGGACCTATTATTAATGGATTTATCTTTTTCTCATCCCCATTTATAGTGTTATTTGTGTAATTAGTAGTCAATTTTTTTTTAAAAAAAAATTTGAACCTCAAAATGTCATAACGAACCGAATGGTCAAATTTAAATTTTTAAAACTTCTTTCAATATAAAATATCATAAGTTGACTGAGTTGTGTACTCAACCAATCGACCAGCTTTTATTAGGTGCTCGGATAACCAGGTACCCTATGTATATGTACTAGGTAACATGCATATTTTTTTGATCAAGTGTGATCGAGTCAGGTCGTCCTGTCCATATGAACCGAGTATCCAATCCATGAATACTCCTATGTGGATTAGTGGTTAATTACGTACAATATTATTAGTTTAATTTATTAGAAGTATACTTTCTTGTGCAATTGAACTTCTAACTAAAGTCAAAGAAACGCCTATACTAAAACACCACAATTGATTAAAGACTAAAAAGATAAGAGACTTAATAAAGGATCCAAAGATACAAAGCAGCAAGCGGACAGGTAGAAGTCGTATAAAGCTCATTACCAAAGAGGCCTCACCAGGGTTACCTCCAAATTCTGTTATCAAAAAGCATAGTAAGAATAAAACTTTGTTATGAATTGTTGATTGGGATATTGGTTTGAATTTGTCCTATTGATTTGGCATTTGAATGAAATTTTGGTTCCATGCTTGAACAATATAATAGAGAAATCTTTAAAGTTTTTTATGCCCTCGAATGGTTTGTGAAAATTCCTAAAGGAAAAAGATGCTGCTATTTTTACTATTATTTTGTCCACTCTTTTGTTGACAATTAGCCACGTTAACTAAACATCTTTTGCAATCAATATACTGCTTAAAAGGTACTGGGTTGGAATTTTCTTGTCAGTAAAGGATTCAACCCTTTTCTGAGTTTGATTTTCTTTCTTGAATCGGAACCGAATCTATTCATTTCCCCTAATATCACAATATTTTGACACTTTTTCATAGCTTAGGTAGTTCACTTTTCTTGAGTGGTTGATGTTTCACAAATCATAGAAGAGTATCTTTGGATGAATAAGTATGAAATTAATCATGTATTAACATCTTTTATCTCTATTCTTGACAGTGAGGAAATCCCTATTGCAGAAATTGTTCCGTCTTTTGCTGCTGCATGGTAGCCACATCACTCTAAAGTATTTCTTGAATTTACACTATCTAGTGATAATTTATATTTTAAAAGAACAATGACACGGTCATAAAATATCTGAGATTGGCTGGTCCTTTGAATCACCGGTTTAATTGGTTTTCTCTTTAGCTGGTCCATACTTGTGTGCTACAATATCAGCATTCAAATTGTCACCTTTGATTCCAAGCCATCCCCTTGAATTTGCTTCTTCATCGTTTATAATATTTTTGAGGGATATCTATTTGCTCTTTGCATTCTTTAATGAAAACTGTAACCTGAAAAAAGTGAATCTGTTAGACAAGCTGTTATTATGGGTCCACACTGGCATATTCATCAATTCACAATAATCCATTAAGCTCAATTACAACAACATAACTAACTAACTCGAATTAGATAAGTTGGCCACCAAGTTGTATGTCTAGGTGTAAGATCGAAGGCTCAAGTCCCTGACCTTGCATTGTTAGGGTAAAGGTTAGTTTCTCTAGTTCCTTGGCCTAGCATTAGGCCTCTCCTTGCCCCTTAGTAATAGATAGTTAGGATTAGGTCATAGATTGTTGTTGATTGAAAAATAAAAAATAAAAGTTACAACCGCATAACTACGTTGAATAAGAGTCCTTCAAAACATGATATAGAGTGGTTTCGCATTCGGTTCACTATTTTCTAATGAATTGAAATAATTTAGATGTAAAGATGTCAAGCATGGTAATATAATGGTATTGACTAAGGAAGGTGAGAAATAATCTTCAAACATCAAAGCATATTCTTAAATTACGGTCAGATCATGATCTTAATTAGTACTAAATTATGATTACTTCAACAATTTATTTAAGCAAAATTATGTATTTATTAGACAGATCTCTTTAATAGCAAAACTTTTTGCCTTATTTAGGTAAATTCCACTTTGCACCTCGCTGCTTGTTACTATTATTCGCATTAAACCCAGAGCTTTTTCTTTGGGAGTTTATGCTTGACAAATTGTTATCTTTTTCATATTGTACCCAGTAAGTTTTTTTTTGGGGGACATTTTACACCCTAATGTTTTTATTACTTGTTACTTCTGTCTAACATATAACAGGATCTACTAAGTTAACATAATTTTTAATAGTTAGACTAGAGCAGCAAAAAAAAAAAAAAAAAAAGAAGATTAGTAACGAGAAACTTTCAACAAGTTACAAATTCTTCTAGAATTTTATCTCTCATTCCTAATAAGAGGTTGATCTTATCTCTAATTTTAGACACTATTCGATAAAATACAAACTATTCCTATTAGAATTATAACTAGTGTATGTGACTTTAAAAATCACAACAGCATGCTTTTACTTCTATAATATATATATATATATATATATATATATATATATATATATATATATTAGTATGCAGAGTTGTCCAATCTGAATCCTCTTTGTGGTAACTACAAATTCCCTAGAAGCTCTAACCACTTGAAGTCTTCCCCGTCTGGCTTTTCTGTTTAACAACTAATCAATTTGCTTTCTGTTTTCCTAAATCATAATCTTAAACTAAACTAACTGTAATCACCATATAAACTTCCAACCAAACTTTGAATTCCATTCCAGAATTATCCAAAAAGTTATTTCAACCAAAAATAAAATAAAAAGATATTGAGAAACACTGGAGGTAGTGATACTAAGAAATCTTAAAATGGTGCTGCAAACACATTAATGATTCTAATCCGTAGGTTTACTTTCCTTACATGGTTCTTCTTTATCATCTCTACGAAATTTCTTTCTATAAGAATTTTGCAGTTACTTCAAATAGTTTTGGTTAGTTTAGTCTATTAGTGAATTTTAGACTCTATCATGCTTTCGTGTATAAATGTTACCTTAATAATAATACTAAACTGTTGTGTATAAGATTACTAATTCTCCAACTTGGCACCTATATAGCAGCAAATGCTTGGAAGACACCTTTCTTATTTTCATTCGATTAGATTACCAAATCTCTTAGGTTGTGCTAAAATAGACAATTATTAGATTAAATCCAATATACACAACTATCTATATCCTTTGTCTAATTTGCATTCTCAAACGAGAACAAATTTTACTCAAGTAATCTCATTAGCTTGGCATATTGTTTATATTATAATTATTATACAGTTCATGCTAGACCTCATTTTAATTTGTTTTATAGGTCATAAAAAATGTATACGAGTTGGATGCTCTTAACAGATCGCCGATCAAAAGATTATCTAAAGGGAGTCAATGATTTCATAGAATTTGCTAAGTACAATATGGGAGATGAAAGCACGATTCCTTGTCCTTGCAAAAAGTGCATGAAATCAAGTCATAGGACTCTTTGTCAAGTTAAATCACATTTGAAGTATCTGGGAATTGACATATCATATGTGTTTTGGGAAAACTTTAGACGATGAGGATGATGACAATGTCAATGACGATTTGGAGAATGATGTGGCTGTTGATATTTTACATGAGAGTGATGATGTTCACCAAATGTTAGTAGATATACATAGGAGTAAATTTATTGAATACTGGGCATTGTGGTTCAGAAGGCTCTCCTGAAGTTGACAAAGCACAGGAAGATGATATAGCTCAGTTCGATAAGTTTCTACAAGATGAGCAACGCGAGTTATATCCTGGTTGCAAGTTGTCCTTGTTGTCTTCACTTTTGAAATTACTTCATGTGAAGATACTAAACAAATGGAGTAATAAATCTTGGAATACGCTAGTCCAAGTGCTGAAAGAAATTCTACCAGAAGGTGAAAGGCTTCTAGAAAATTACTCTAAAGCTAGAAAAGTCTTACGGGACATAGGTTTGGGGTGTGAATGGATTGATACATGCAAGAATGATGGTGTTATATTTTGGAAGGAATATAAAGATAGACAAGAATGTCTAGAGCGCCTAGAGTCAAGATGGAAAGTTAATAATGGTAAAGGTAAGAAGATTCGTCACAAAGTTTTGCGTAACTTTCCACTGAAACCAAGATTACAACAGTTCTACATGTCAGAGCAAACAACATCAAAAATGAAATGGCATAAAGAGAAACATGTTGAAGAAGAAAACACTATGAGACATCCATCTAATTTTGAGGCATGGAAGCATTTAGACAAGTAATTTCCAAGATTTGTAGAAGATCCTCATAATGTACGACTTGGGTTAGCAAAGATGGATTTAATCCTTTTAGTAACTTGAATAACTCTAATAGCACATGGTCGATAATTGTTATGCCTTATAATCTTTCACCTTGGCTGTGTATGAAAGATGAATATTTCATGATGCCATTACTTATTCCTGGAGCTCGAGCACAAGGGAAAGAAATCGACGTGTATTTGCAGCCATTAATTGATAAACTAAAAGCACTGTGGGAAACTGGAATTAAAACTATTGATGTTAGCACCGGTGAATGTTTCCAACTGCATGCATTAGTCTTATGGACCATAAATGACTTTCCTGCTTATGACGATTTATCAGGATAGAGGACTAAAGGATGTAAAGCGTGTCCAAATTATGGTGATCATACATGCTCACAATTAGTACAGATTAAGGAATAAGATATGTTATATGGATCACAAAATTTTTTATCGAATAATCACATATGGTGCAGAAGTTCCAAATTCAATGAGAAACATGAAAGAAGGTTGAAGTCGACAGAGGTATCAGGTAAAGAAATCTTGACTCAATTAGAGCCCTTGAAAGAAATAAAGTTTGGGAAGCACCTAAAAAATAGAAAAAGGAAACGTGATCTTGAAGAAGGTAATTGGACACAAAAAGTATTCTGTTTGAGTTGCCATATTGGGAAGTTCTCAAAGTGCGCCACAACATTGATGTGATACATACTATAAAAAATATTTTTGAGAATTTATTTGGAACTATGTTGAACAAATAAACAAACAAACCAACCCTTAATTCCACTAAGCAGAGTCAGCTACTTGAATCCTGCTACGCCATTACACTGTATCATGGACCGTATCTTCCTCAATTCCTAGATGGGCTATATCTTTCCTACAAGTTACCCACCAAGTCTTTTTCGGACTTCCTCTACCCCTCTTATGTTGACTACTCTCTCAAAAATCTATTCGCCTGATAGGCGCTTCTACTGGTCGTCTTAACACATGACCTAACCACCTTCAGCATGTTTCTCTCATCTTCTCATCAGTAGATACTATTCCAATCTTCTCATGAATATACTCATTCTATATCTTGTGCATCCCAGTATACCCACACATCCATCTAAACATTTGCATTTCTGCTACTCTCATCTTTTGCTCATGTGTGTGATTCACTGCCCAACACTAAGACCCATAGAACATTGCTGGCCTAATTGTTGTTCTATAGAATTTACTCTTAATTTGTAAAGGAATTTGCGGTCACATAATTTTCCCAATGCCGTTCTCCATTTAGTCCATCCCACTTGTATCCAATGTGTAACATCTCGATCTATATCACCATTACTCTGAATAACTGATTCTAAATATTTAAAATTTTCACTTATGGGTATCTCTTGATTTCTGATACTATCCCCAATTCCATTCCTACATGCACCCAATACTTGCTAAACTTAAATTCTATATATTCTGTTTTTGATCTACTAATTCTAAACCCATTTGCCTAAGTGTCACTCTCCAAATCTCGAGTTTAACATTAACTCCATCTTTTGTTTTATCTACTAACACAATGTCATTTGCAAATAACATACACCATGCTATTTCCTTCTGTATGTACCTTGTAAGTTCATTTATGACCAACACAAATAGATAAGGACTTAGAGCTGAACTTTGGTGATCTCACACTTGAATTGGAACTATGTTGAACGTCGAAGGAAAAACAAAAGACACATACAAGGCTCGTCTATATTTGGAAGACATGAATATTCAACATGAGCTGCACTTGCAACTGAAAAATGTGAAGAATGTGAAACCCTAGAAAATTGCACGCTATCCCCAAAGGAGAAGAAAGAGTTCTATGAATTTCTCAAATTTGTGAGGTTTCCGGATGGTTTTGCATCAAACATTTCTAAATGTGTCAATGTTAATGATTGCAAAGTATGAGGCATTAAAGAGTCATGATTTCTATGTTCTTTTGCAAAGAATACTTTCTAACGGAATTCGTGGATACATGAATAAAGACATAGCAAATTTTGTGAGTGAACTTTCTAGTTTATTTCGAAGTTTGTGTTCCAAAATTTTGAGGTTGGACGATCTAAAAGAGTAACAAAAGAAAGTTGTCCTAGTTCTTTGTAAGATGGAAAAGATTTTTCCACCTGCATTTTTTGATGTTATATCTTACTGTGCATTTGGCACAAGAAGCAATGTTTGCAGGTCCTATTCAATATAGATGGATGTTTCCAATCAAGAATATCTTGTTTGAATTTATTTACAAAAACTATATTATTATTGTTTCGCTTTAATTGAAAAGGTATTCATATTGGTGTAGGTATCTTGGTCGTCTTAAAGGAAGTGCTTGAAATAGAGCTCGTTCTAAGTGCCTAACTTTTTACTCAAAATACCTTCAAGGGATTAAGACCAGGTATAATTGAATAGAACGATACTATGTAAATTGGGAGAATCCTTGTGAAGGATGATTATCCATATTATTGCATAAGGTTCATCATTTTGTAAGAACCGATTACATTACATTGAAAGAAGAATTGTACAACTTGATGCATTGGTATGTTCTAAACAATTGTGAAGAGCTGAAACCGTATCTCAAGTAAGCTTTTACATTTCTCAATAAATGATTTATATTGTTTTAAGTTATAATTACAATTTTAGTACTTTTTTTTTTTTTTTTTTTTTTTTTTAAAAATTTGAACATGAGAGGGAGTTAATGATGCAAAATCCAACTTTAAACCCTATAGGAATAATGCAAAAGAAAGCATTTCCATCATGATTTGGGAAACGAGTAAGATATATATATGTAAAAATTTTAACTTTTTTATATTTATTTGGGGCCATATTAAAATTAATTCTTTTTTTTCTTTGTTAGATGGAAGATCTTTGTAAGAAAGGCAATGTTTGAGATACTAATGATATATATTCGCTAGCATTAGGTCCTGGCATGCGTGTTCCGTACAATGATCCAGAATATAATTAGGATGTATTGTCAACGGAATAAAATTTCTCAACAAAAAGCATGATGCTCGGCAAGTAACTCAAAATAGTGGGGTATGTGTAGAAGGCTTTCATAAAGAAAAACACATTACTTTTTACGGCATTCTAGGTAAGGCTATTGAGTTGAACTACGTAAACAATTGTAAAGATGTTTTATTTAAGTGTGAATGGTTTGATTTGGATAAAAATAAACTTGCGGCAATAGATGGACATTTCATTAGTATCAATATTAGTAGACTGTGGTATGATAATGATCCTTAAATACTTTCTACACAAGCTATTCAACTTTTCTACATAAATGACACAAAATTAGGAGGGAATTGGCAAGTTGTCCAAAAAGTTCATCATAGACATTTGTTTGATTTATCCTTTTTTAGTTATTTTGAAGAAAATCTACTAGCTGACAATCAAACAGTTTGTGGTGATGCTTATCAAGAAGATAAATCTTCCAATGTTCAAATAATTGATGAAGTGTTGTCAAGCCTGGTCCTTTAATTAGGAAAGTCATTGATGATGAAATTGTGTATGTGGTTAACAATGACATTCAACAAAGACATGAAAACTTGATTTCTACAAATGACCAAGGTGAAGGAGAATAGGACAGAGATTATGATAGTGATGATGATACACTCTGTGATTATAATGATGAAAATGAAGTTGATTTGCACCAAATTTTAGATAGTGATATGGTATAAGTTGTTGAAAACATATGTTTTTGCTAGGTAAGTATGTTAGTTCATAATTTGTTAAATATATTGTTGATGTTTTGTTGAAAAACTTGCATATTAACCTATTTTATTTATTATGCAAACTAATTTTTTTTATAACAAGAGATGTAAGGTATCATGGTTGGAGAGATCATAAATGTAACCTTATATGTCTTAAAACATAGGGGAGTACAATTATTTATTTCAAGAACAATATTTTGGTTTATTTTTTTATCACGTGAATTGATCTCAATGTATTATTTCGTTTTCACAGATGATACTTAGAAGTTACCTAGCATAGGATTTGTCAAATTATTTTATCAGGATATCGTGATGTACTCTACTTATGGTTACAAGATTTCATAATATTTTAAATGCTAATTATTCACAAATAAATTTGGGCATTTAAATAAAGGTATTCTGATATAAGTATCATATGTTATCAAAATTTGTTGATTGTACATAATTATCTGATGTTTGTTTCCAAAAATATAAGAAGTGAACTCTTACTGTTCTTTTCTAGTTAATATTATAGTTTTAGCTTTGTAATACTATATTTATTTTTTCTTTTGTTTGAAATTACAAGAGATTTTGTCAAAAATATATTTATTCTTTTTCTTTTTGCATGACTCCAATTTATTGTCAACTAATATGTATATGTTTATAATACTTTTTTCTATTATTTTGGAAATTTATATCGATGGTACAAACAACAAAATTGTGTATAAAATTTTATTAACTGTAAGTTATAAATTTTTTGTGCTACAGATGGAGCGGGAGGACTGATAGGTCAAAAGAGATTTTAATTGCTACATGGTTTCAGTGTCTACAAAATTAAAAGTTGAAGAGTAAGTTGTTTTTATGCTCGTTTTATTTTTATTAAATTATAATTGAAAGATCTATGAACTTAAAAGTAGTACAATTAAGCTTTTCTTTTTCTTTATCCATGTACTTTTACATGTTTTAATACAATCAACAAATGATTGTCAAATTTTGAGTCATCTGTCATGTGTGTAATTTTTGACACTAATCTAAAAAGAAGATTGTATGTATTAATGGTACTAAGGCTCACATTTTATGAATTTTAATTAACTCGCATTTTATGTTAATTGTTAAAAACTTTGAACCATTAGCATTAAAAGAACAAATAAGAATTATTTAAATTCAATTTCTTTGACTTTATATTATCAGAGACCACTATATTTTTTGGTTAACAATATGTAGAATTGGGCCATTTGCATTACAACTTATATCTAACAATGACCAAGTAAAAATTTCGTCGCTAAAACAAAAATAAATACTTTATGGAAAACTTTCAACAGCTAACTTTATTTGGATCGCTCATAGTACTGACTAAAAATAAAAATAACAATAATTTTAAGCCTTTTATGAACCTCATTTTTTCACCGCTAAAAGGCATTATATTTAGTGACCAAAGTTTGGTTGTTTTCATGCTCACTAAATTAAATGGAGGGAAAGAAAATTTTGGCGCTAAAGTTTTAACAATGACATTAGCAACAAAGGTCATTATTTGGCTGCTAATACTTTCTCATTTTATGTTTTTTCTACAAAGAGGGATTTTGGTCGCTGTATATGTGTTTTAGCAACCATTTTCTTTTCCTCGCAAAACTTTTTGTCGCTGAAACACATTTCTGTTGTAACCCTCATCACATTAGAAAGTGATCTCAATGTGTAATCTGTGTCAGTTTGAGAAGCAACTCCAGGTATACATAAGGGAACACAACTTTCAAGATCCAGGTAAGAAGAGAAGGATGATTTGTGAGATGATGCTTTGAGATTGATCTTTGAACCAGATTGCATAGACATGTTCAATATGAATAAGTTGGTCACAAAACATATTACTCCTCTTGATTCTATAAGTATGTGAGATATGTTACTTACAAATGCTACATGCTGTTTTGTAACTACTGTATCTTAGTCATTAACTTTTGTATGTTTGCAAAATAATCTGGTGAAGCTAAGAGATTGAAGGTTGAAGCCATGTCTACAATAGAAACTTCTAACTTAATCACCTCCTGTGGTTTTTTCATATGTCCTAGCCAAATTTTTTGGAATAGGAGAAAAGTGGTGCTTCAATCAAAAGCCCAAGGCGAGTCGAACTATATAAAATATTAACCAACTGGATGTGCATGTCTTATTGGCCTTCAAACTATATTTGTGATTATGCCTGACCTACAAATGTTATTTTTCTGTGGCATTGGTTGCATTGCGTGGTCTAGAGATTGCATAAGTCATATTAAGATTGTCTAAATTTGATGTTGATTCATCTATGTGTTCCAAAGCTTCAGGAGCTTTTAGGATGTGAAACCATTTCCACATTGGGAATATCTGAGATGGTGATACACAATCATTCATTCAGGCAGCAATCATTTTGTTTTGTACAGAATGGATAGTATAACATGCCTGAGGACAATTATTGTCTCATTACATTAGAGAAAGTTCATATTGATCTACTGGCCTATTGTGGATTGTGATATCTTCATATATGATCACCCTATAATGTGTTGATTGGTTTTTGCTCTCAAATTGTTGCATCAGTTTGAAAATCTTCTTTTGTTCGTCGTACGTTGATAATATCATTGTCTAGTAATTATTAAGTGTATTATGATTTCATTATCTTCATCGTAAGTAAATCACAATGTCTAACATGAAGTGATTTTTATCTATGATAAAGTTATTTGAATCATTGATCTTCATCATTGTTCTTTTCATTTAAATATATTATTCTCCTTATTTTTCTTGTCTAACTTCCATTTCAGCCTTAAATATTAGACCTCATCAAACATGTAGATAGCATGATATTTTTTTTTTATTTTACTCCGAAATCTGGGTACCCTCATGCGAAGCATGAGGTGAAAAACTAGTGTATGTGTGTGTATAATAAAGTTAATACTTTAAACTTATCTATATTTTCCTCCTCATTCCTATTTGACATGGCCTAATTGGGGGGTGACTTGCATGCATTATAAAGCCCTCTCTTGATTTTCTCTTCACTCTCCCATTCTCTCTCCTAAATCACGTCTTTCCTTCCCATCTTCAATTCTCAAACCTTGAACCAAAATTTTCTCATATTTTAAATTCAATTAGTTTTATTATAGGATTGAACTTATCTTTTCTCATCATAATTGAATTTTCTCTTCTTTATACACAATCTCGATCACTTCTTTTTAAGACCTATCAATAACTATCTATTAATGCATTTAAACGGTATAAAATCTATATTTAGCTAGTAATATAATTATCTAAGTTAAGAACATTTTCAGAAATAGTGAAAATTATTTTGATTTATGAACTCAAATCTAAATTATTTCATCACATTCTCTCTCCAATTTTTTTTTTTTTTATCCAGCACAACTTGATTGGAACATGAATCACACTCAAACATGGGTTGCAATCACTCTCCTAACTCTCACATGAATTTCTCCCTCACTCCTCATAAGTACCTCCCTCTCTTCCACCTCTTTCTTTTATCTTCTCAATCTAAATTCTCAAACCATCTTATAATTTTAAATCTTCCTAATATTTGAAATTCAATATTGAAATACTTTATCTTTATCAAAAAATTAAATTCTAATTATCTATATATAGTGGTGATTTACACAGATTCCATCCCTATATAAAAAATATGTAGGTTATCAAAATCATTGTTATTCAATTATGGAGGTTTAAGTCCTGGTAAGTTGAACAATTTCTAATATTTTGATGTTTTTCTTTTGACATAAAGTCATAGCATGTATTCAAGTTGTTATTTTGACAATCTCCAATCCAGAAAACTACGATTATATCGTCGGTGGCCCCAACCAAAAGTAGAGGCAAGCTATTCTTTTTTTTTAATGTAATTAATCCTACCTACTTTCCAACTTTATGAATTTAGGGTTTGATATATTGGTTGTTTCCTTTTTCGGTGTCTGTTGTATTGAGTTAATTGTCCAACCTATCAATTCGTCTTAGCCCTAATTTTTTATTTTTTTGCACAGGATAGTATATTTTTAGAATATTGAGGGATGATTTATTTTCCTTAACTTATTCAGTGTTTTTGTGATATTTCAATTGAAATTAATACTTGAATCAAAGAAAAAAAAAAGATTTTTGTGTATTGCCTTTAGATGAGTTTTGGAGTTGATTGTATATGGTTAAGTAACTAATTCAAATTGTCCAATCTTAATTTTATTTCTATAAAAAAAATGTGTTTAAATTTTGTCTCTAATTTTGTTTTGGTTTAATGTTGGTTTGCTTATTAATTTTTGTGTGTATTGGATGATTTGCAATACCGAAGTTGTGAATTTGTGTATTTTTATTCAGATATTGCATTACTAGAATTAATATTTTCATTTCGATAGTCTGTTCAAAAATCAGCTTTAATTAGGAGGATTTGATGATTTATCCTATCTCCTTCATTAGATTTGGACCTCAATTTATCAATTATTAACTATTACCATTTGAATATCTTGCGTGATGCTCTATATTAAAGAATATGAGTTTTTATTTCAAAACCAATTCGCTATAAGTAGAGTGGTCCATGAATCTTATTAATTAGTTCAAGATTTTTAACATAACCAATGTGGGATATTTTTATATTTAACACTCCTTCTCACATGTGACTTGAGTTGGTTGAGCTCCCGGGGAATTGAGCGTCGGGTATTAAATTTCTTTCTCTAGCCCCGGGCACTCAATTTACTGAGAGGTCAAGCAACCCAAGTCACGGATTTTCTCCCTAACCTCGAGCACTCAATCAACCCAAATTACATATGAGAAGGGATATTAAATATAAAAATATCCTACATTGATTAGACTGAAGATCTTGCGATTAATTAATAATGTTCATGGGCCACACCACTCATAACTAATTAGTTTGGAGATGGAAGCTCATGTTCTTTAGCCCAGCCTCAAGTATTCTCCTATCTACATGTGCCTTGAGTTCTTTCTATTCCAGCTTAAGGGGCTTGATCAATTCCCTAGGAGCTCAACTAACCCAAATCAAATTGATTTTGAGATAGAAATTCATATTTTTTAACGTGGTATCAGAACTAGTCACAAGTTTTCCTCCATCCACACGTGCCAGCCTAAAGGGCTTACTCAATTTCTGGAGAGCTCATCCAACCTAAGTCTCAGGTGATTTTCTCTTTAGTCCCGGGCACTTAATTCTCCAGAAACTCAACCAACCTAAGTCAAGGGTTCTCTCTCTAGTTCCGGACGCTCAATCAACTCAAATCACATGTAAGAGAGGGTTTAAATATAAAAATATTACACATTAATTAGCTTGAAGATTCTAAACTAATTAATTAGATTCGTGGACCATACCACTCATATAAATCAATTGATTTTAAAATTAAAAGTCATGCTCTTTATACTCTACGTACTTTTAATCGCACGCGTATACTTTATTTTACTCATTAAAATCAATGATTTGCATAAAAGGTTTGTTCATGCACTTTTATTTAACCATGTCTGATTTTTTGTTTCAATGACAAATTTTCTACTATTTTATAATTTTTTGTGAATTGCTTTTGTGTGTTTGAAAATTAATAACTAACAATTGCGTTAGATACGAATTTAATTAACTGCATTTGGCTCCCAGGAGTAGAGATGATCCAAATGAGAAAATAACTAGGAGAAACCCACAAATTGTAATGATAAGAACGATGAGGATGCTAAATTGGGTGGATCCTGATGACAATGAGGAGAATTACACTTCGCATATCGGAGCAAATAGCATATAGAGTTCTATGGTTCCTCAAAAACAATAAAGCTTAGTCATCGAAATGAATTTGATTGTAACAGAAATTTATAAGTTCGATCAGACAGTGTACCTGATGTGAATCAAGTGATAACGTTAAGGCATGAAATTCAAATCCAAGTCCAAATGTAGCACTTACAGAATTTTACCGATTGTTTATAATAATTTTGAAAGTTTAAACTTTAGCCTGCGGAACACAATTTGCTTTGTGTAAACTTAAGCCTGCGCCGGGAGGGGGTAGGGGGAATTTGAATATCGATGTGCTGAAGGGAATTTGCAAAATGATCCCAACCTGGATGGTAGTGCCTGTAAAATTTATTGGTAATGCTTTATATGTCCCCGCAGTGCTAATCATATTATACATAATAACTATCAGAATTTTTTTACTAATGTATAAGATGGTTGATAGACATATTATACTCTCTCCCTATTTCATTTAGTACGCGTTATTAAGAATATATTTCTTTTATATTTTTATGATTAGTGTATCTATAAAAAGTGATAAAGTAATAAAGTCATTGAGGTGTTTCAAAATTTAGAAAAAAAATGAATGAAATACGATTGAATATGTAAAATTAAGGTGGGTTAGTGATTCAATATGATTTTATCATGTGGAGTGACTTTGGAAAATGTAAATCATTTTCCTTTTATGACTCTGTTTCCGCTTTTTCTTTAATATTAATTAGTTCAATTAGATTTTTGTCTGAGCAAATACACAGGTTTACTGCACTCATTATGATAATACTCATGGTGCAGGATTAATTAATCAAGATTAGTCCTATCTCATTCAAATTTTAAGAATACGTAAGAGATTAGTCTTATGTTTTCTTTCTTAATGTTTAGAAGATTACTCATAATACTTGAATGGGAAAACCACTATATTAGTCCCTCACATTACGTATTTGTATTTATTTAGTCCCTCACTTTTAAAATAATAAATTTTAGTCCCTTACATTACACATTTGTATTTATTTAGTCCTTCACTTTTAAAATGATGATATTTAGTCCCTGAAAAATGTAAAATGTTGATTTTTTGTCCTTGAATCAAATCCCAAATATTTTGGCCTAAATTTGTCATGTCCTTCATCATATATAAAACATTGAATTTTGGTCTCTAAATTAAATCTCGAGTATTTTTTGCCTAAATTTGTCATGTATTGTTCACATGACATATTTTTCAAGGACAAATTTATAAATTCATCTGAGTAGAATGTTTTATGAGTGCGAAAGATATGAAGTGATTGATTAGCATTTGCTTATATTTAAGATTATTTCAATATCTGACTTGTGGTATTTTTTTTCCAAAATTTATAATCCAATCCGATGGTCGAGTTTTGTGTTGGAAAGGAAAAACGAGTTCCTAAATTTTACTCAAAAAATATGTCATGTGAACAATACACGATTAATTCAGATTTCAGACCAAAAAGTGCTTGGGATTTAGTCTAGGTACCGAATTTCGACATTTTACATTTGTGAGGGATTAAAATTCATCATTTTAAAA
The DNA here is from genome assembly GCA_025175665.1 of Cinchona pubescens. Lineage (NCBI taxonomy): Eukaryota > Viridiplantae > Streptophyta > Magnoliopsida > Gentianales > Rubiaceae > Cinchona > Cinchona pubescens. The sequence goes on along the minus strand of JANKKI010000300.1, from coordinate 2,317,656 downwards.
GTGAAGGATTAAATAAATACAAATGGATAATGTAAGGGACTAAAAATCATCATTTTAAAACTGAGAGATTAAATAAATACAAATAAGTAATGATGTGAAAGACTAATAGAATAGTTTTCCCTACTTGAATTTATCTCATGCCAGATTTAAAAAATAAAATAAAAGGGATATTTTATTTATATCATTGTCTCAAACAATATTCTTTATTCAAATTTCCATCTCTCACATGTAAGAATCATTTAGGATTAATTTTTTATATACCATCAGTTTATAAGATTTTCTACACTGTTAGATGTGAATACATGCCACACGAGTATTGTTTAAATTTTAAATATTATTTTTATGCATGTAATATGCATCTATATCTGATGGTGTAAATTTTTTACACAAGAGTACATGAAAAACTAACCCTTGGTTTTAATACTCACATATTTACATGGGGTTAAATATTACTCCTATTGGTTATATCCGTGTAACTATAAAGGTGGACGTTTAATTTCGATAGAAAGGGATTTCACCACAGGTGATGTAGCATAGTTTTTGAAAGAAAAAAAAAACTTATCAGTGCATATTTTCTGAGCAAATTGGGATTTGCTGGTGATTGATTATGCAAGATTAAAAGACTTTTGGGAGTCTCCCGCATAAAATAAGGTGATTATGACTAATAATTTTATAATTTTTAAAAATTGATTTCACAAGATTGAATTATAAAACTCAATGAGATAATAAATTTCAATACTTTTGAACTAAAAGTAATATTGTACTTATTCTAAATTTTATTTAAAATATTAAATCGGTTTACTGTCTTACATCTGTTCCCGTTTAAAGAATGGGATAACAAATAGATTAACATTGTATTTAAATCTATAGATTTGGTGAAAGATTTGAAATCCACTTATTTGTTGAAGTGATTTATAAAATTAAAGTACATGAATTTTAAATATAGCTAAATTAAAAAGTTATTTAAATTTTTTTATTTCATACTTTTTAATTTAGAAAAATTTAAATTCATTCATTTTAAAAATATAAATTCTTCAAAATATATATATATTTTAATTTTTTATCCAAATTCATCGATTTTAAATGTTTTAATTGATGCTTTTAAAAGTTATTCTGAGGTTAGAGACTCTGTCCTGAGGGGAAAAACCATGCAGCAGTCTTGAAATAGGGAAATAATCCTGTTAATTACAAGTTGTCCATCTACCATTCACCCTTTATAGATTTACTCATCACGTATTTTCCAAAGAATCCAGCAAATGAATGAAGACAGTAGTGAAATGAGCCATGTGGCAACCAACTTTGACAAAGAGGCAATACTGACATCATATTCCAGCTGCCAACTCCAAAATAGTACGTCGTACAAAGCAACGTCCATCTGCCTGCAAAAGGACACTTTGGAAGGAAGGTTGAATCCAAACTCCTCAAAACATCAGGACAAGGAAGAAACTATTGAACAATCTTCTCGCCTTTATACTTGTATCAATTCAATCTGTCAATGCATTCTTTTTAAATTGTTTGGAGGTTACACCTTTTTTCCCAATATACAATTATTTTAAATGCACAAAACTAAAAAGATTAGTAATTACACCAAAAATTTTATTTTGAGCTTGAGTAGCTGATTCAGAATAGTTGGTATTAGCAAATGGCTAAAGATTGACTGTCAGCACAAATATGAAGGATCTAAATGTTCATATTTACAATTAGCAAACCACCAAAAAAAAATAATAATAATCTTACGGAGGCTAAAGATTCAGGCTTAATTACAATTCGCACGCCCCATAACAGTTACATGAACTCCTTTGGGCTTTCTGTTTCATTCTATAGGGCTCCCGAGTCAGATTACCAATTTCAACTAACGAATTGACAATTTGCCCACGCTTGTCGCCGGCTAGGACAAGCATATGCATCCGTTGACTAAAAAACAGCAGCAGCCGGCCGCTTAAAAACAGTCTTGGAAAATATTTAGTCTGATTTAGTTTTTTCACTTTATTTATAGACCTTTGATGTGTATTAATATTATGAAATATATGAATCAACTATAGGCAAAATTTTATAAATTTAATTTTGACTACAAAATTTATAAATAAGTCTAAAACCTAATCGATACTAATATTTTTCCTAGTCTCATCTTTATCCTTTTATAGACTGTATTAGTGATAATTTACTTTATTTTTTTAAGTCTAACGAAAGAATTTAGCAAGAATACGGTTGATTGGGTCATGACAAAAATGTCTTTATTATTTAAAAAATTCATACACGATTCGAATTCATATAATCTTCGTCCTTAATGTTTCATATCATTTCACATTCTTTTTGATGGGTGATGTAAACTTTTAAGAATCAAGAGATGTATGATATTATATCTTAAATTCGTAATTTTCTATACTGTCTATATCTACTTTTTTCCTTCGAAGCAAAGTCGACAACAATTCTAAAAGAAATATTTAGGTAAAATTGAGTATTTGATCTCATTTGTAAATCTTGTGGTGTCAAATAAACTATATAGAATAAATTGAATTGGTAGATATGAATAAAATTTTGTAAGATTTAATTTTAATTACAAAATTTATAGATGGAGTTTAAAACCAAATCTATCTAATATTTCCAAACTTTTAATGAAGCCCACAATGAATTTTGTTTTATTTTTTCCCCCCGAGAATGGGTAAATTTACCAGCAAATATTACCTGTTTATTATAGGATAAAATTTGTTGATTAGAAAAGCATCAACACTATCTCGCAAAATAAACCTTATAGTGTGAATCTGTGAGGACCTCTATATCAGATGCTTTTCTATTCATATATTTCTAGGTTAGCATGACTTTTGTCAAATTGGATTTTTTGAAACGAAAAATTGGGACTATAAGCTTCTCAAAAATCATGAAATTTATACCACTTTAAGTTTCCCATTATTATATTATCTAGATTTCTAAATAATTAAAAGATAAGGAATGCTTCACCAATTAAACCGTCCTATGCCTAGTATTCAACCACCTACATAAAAGTTGGAAGTTTGCTTTCTGAAAGTGAAAATAGTACTTTTAAAAAAGTATGTGCATAATTGTTTCTGAAAATAATTTTTAACTTATCTCAACATGAAAATAAAAAAATACTTTTTTACTTTTTCGTCAAAAAAATAGTGTTTGTTTTCTTTAAAAAGTGATTTTTCAATTTCAAAAAAACTATCAACATTCTTAATAAACTATTGAGATCAAATCCTTATTATTTAGACACTTAAAATAAAAAAGGGAAAAATTTGAGTAGGCACTCATCTAATGTTCTACTCATAGGCCTTGTGGCCAATCAAGAAGTCACACGAACTATTTGTGTTATCTAACATCACATGACCTATGTGATATATTGGGCGACCACAAATATAAAAGTGCACCCATAAACCAATATTACATAATTTTTTTTTAAAAAAAATATGGCGCATGAAATTCAAGAAAATTTTATCTTGAGGTAATCAATTTACTATATAAAATAAAATTGCGCAGCACATGCGCTTAAAAAATTTCTTAAGATACAATTTAGTAGCATCACTACAGCAATACAAAATTACAAATTCAATATCATTTGACAAGATCATCAGTGATGTGTCATTAAATATGAAAAACAAAAAAATGAATCTGACTAAAAAAATCTCACATCAGGTTTAAATTAATGATTTAAAAAAAATTTATCACATAAATTGATTTTGACGATTAATCTTCAAATGTAAATAATTTTCCTTACTAGTATATCCAATTTCAAAAAGAGCATTCCTATTTCAAGAATATCTCACGTGGTTGTCATGTTGTGTATTAATTTCTACCTATTTTACCCTAATTGGTCTCCTTTCTCACGTCTCCTGTCCATTCACACAACCACCGCATCGACAAATACAAACACCAAATCGCCATCACTATACCAGTGGGGGCAAAAAGAGAGGAGGAGGAAGAAGTTAAAGTAGAAGGACAACAAAACAAGGACTCGTGGGGTTCGGGAAAGAAACAAGAAGTGACTCAGTAAGGGGCCGGGTGAATATTTTAGCTGAGGATTGTTTTATTTATCATTTTGCTTCTTTTATTCGCCATGCAACAACAAGGGGTGAATATTTTAGCTATGCAGTTTTTGTCATCGTCCTCGTCTTTTTATTTTTTTTGTTAGAAGATATTGCAATAAGTATATACCAAGTAGGGTCCGTGAATTACCATCTTTCACCTCCCTGCTTTCTCAAGAAAAGGGAAAAGAAATGAAAAAAAAAAAAGACACAACTTTCCATAAAATTTGATTTGTTGCTTACTTTTCCAGCTAATAATTTGAAAGACTGTATTCTAGGGTTAGAGTTTTATCCTAACGTGTAATTTATACCGATTTTACGCTAAATGAGAAGAAAAGTAAATTTTATGCGAAATTCACAAAAATTTCACAGAAATTCTCATAGAAATTAAAATGCTTAACTGGAAATTTTCATCAAAAAAAATTTCCGGAGGACCACTTTCAAATAGTGCACGTTTGACGTCGAAAAATAGAAAAAATGCCATTCTCGCTAGAAAATTCTAACGATCGCATTTTTTTTTTTTTACAAGAAATCACATATATTATTCAAAGACTAGCGGAGAAATTCCCATCCAAAATAATGGCTGTTTTTGGGCAATACGTGTTTTTGCCTTTTCGGCACGACAAACAAGCAAAATTATAAAATTGTTAGAGAATTATGGGAAAGACTTAGGTAGATTTGATTTTTTATCCCACTTGTAGACATTTCGGTGTGGATTAAATGTTATGGAATCTATGACATAAGCTAATGTACGCAAGATTCTATAAGATTTAATCTTGACTATAGGGTTTACAGATTGGGTCAAAAATTGGGTTTATATAAGTTTTTTCCAACTCAAAAATCATTAAATTTGCACGAAAAATCAGATATATTTAGTGTAAGAAAGTAAATAAGCAATAACGCAACGGAATTTAAAATTTTCACTTTCTTATCACGTATCGCTTAGATTAATTTATGCGTAGTACAAGAAAAGTACAACGATTATACCTTAAAATTGCTGTAAAATTTCCAATATGTATGAGATGTCGATTCACAAACCGCACTATAAGTCTGACGTCTAATGGTATACACACAGATAATTAAATCAAAAATTTTTACAAGATTAATTAATTCAAACCACTGAATGTTAATTCGTTAATTATATTATTTCTCCCTTTTCAAAAAACATGACTTTCACGTTTTTCAAAAAAAAATTGTTGACCCTTCCTTTATGTTTTAGTCGTATTAGTACTTATCTCTTATATATATAATAATAATAATAATAATTTAAAATTCTAATCAATTTGGGTTAAAGGCATATGAATAAGTATAAAACTATTAAGACTTCTAACATATATTACACATTAGCTCTTAAGAATTATAACTTATTACAATTATGCCAAAATAGTTAATTTATCTCGTAAATTAACCTATAAGTATTTCATACTTATCAAAATCATTTCAGGAAAAATGGCTGAAATAGTCCCTCAACATTTTTTTTAGTTAGGATAGTCCTTTAACTTTTTTTTTTTTTAGCCAAGATAGTCTTTTTGGGTAGAACCACCACAAAAATCTCTTTCTTTTTTTGATAAATTATACATACAACCCCTATAGTTTAGTTATTTTTCACATTAGCCTAATTTAAAATTTTACAAAATTTTATAGCCAACTTTTAAAAACATCTAAAAAGTATAGAATACTTAGTAGTTGACTAAGGGGATCTAGCGGTAGGGTTAGTGGGTAGCGATTGGTGTCTGGTGGGTGGGGGGAAGCTCTTGGGTGGCTAAAAGAGTGGTTTTGGGGTTGGATGGGTGATAGCTTCACCTAGGAGAAGGGGAAAAAGAAAGGGTTAGGATTTTAAATTTTTTTTTTTTTGTAACAAATAAATGTTTCATTTTTTTTGAAAATTGTTTTGAAGTTATTTTTTTTCCTTTTCACCCCTTCAAATTATTTTCTTTCTAATTTTTCTCATTTTAAACTATATGGGGGTTATGTGAAAAATAAGTAAACCTCAGGGGGTGTATGTGAAATTTATCAAAAAAATAAAAAAAAAATTTGTTGTGGCTCCACCGTAAAAGAACCGTCTTGGCTAAACAATAAAAGTTGAAGGACTATTATGACTAAAAAAGAGTTGAGAGACTATTTTAACTAAAGTAAAAAAGTTGAGGGACTATTTCAGCGATTTTCCCATCATTTTAATCATGAATTAATTGATCCTTAAGTGTGTGACCCTTTAGGTTCGCAATCACGTTGGCAATAAGTATAAATTATAATCTTAAATTAATTAGGATTAGATAAATTAAACACATTTAATTTATCATTAATTTTCCAAATAATTAATTTACACTTATAGATCAAGATTGATTTCTAACAAAGTATCATGACCATCTTAGTGTTGAAATATGTCAAGTGGTTCGACATTACCTATCTGTGATTTAGTTCCGTATAATTATTATTCTTTTACCAACCTATGTTCCGATTAATTCAAGAGTATAGATATAATGTCAACTCTTATTAAATTAATTAATTTATTTCTTTCCAAAATACAACTCACTTGAAATAGAATTTAAGACACTCTTAATTCTATTTTTCACTTTGCGCAAAGATTTTCCAATCGTATTTCAAGGAGTGGCTATATTGGGATATACTCTCCTATTATAAGGAGCGGTGAATCCTCTATTGGTTGTATCTTATCTTATCATGATTCATATTTAATACCATATTATGTTTCCCGAACTTCTTCAAGATCTATTTTGCTCCCACTTGCCCTTTCAAGAATAAACTCTTTCTAAAAAGGCAACATGTTTTGAGAAAAATATCTTTTGCTCAATTGGATTATAAAAATAGTATCCAAACGTCTCATTTGGATACCCCACAAATAGGCATTTATCTGACTTATTTTCAATTTTGTCAGATTCTACCCTCTTCACATATGCAGGGCAATCCCAAACCTTCAAATATGAAAGTTTAGATTTCTTTCCAAACCATATTTGAAACAGAGTGGAATCAATAACCTTTGATAGAACACGGTTTAGTAAACGGGAGGCAGTATTAAGAATATAACCCCAAAACGATTTTGGGAGGTCTGTAATACTCATTATTCATCGAACCATAGCTAATAGAATTTGAATTACATCTCTCAAATACATCATTTTGTTGTGGTGTATAAGAAGGAGTCCATTGAGATAGAATCCCATCTCCTTAAGATAATCTTGAAATCTATTGATTTAAGTATTTTCCACCTTGATCAGATAGAAGTATTTTAATACTTTTATCAAGTTATTTTTCAACTTCATTCCTAAATTCTTTGAACTTTTCAAAGGTTTCGAACTTATATTTCATCAAGTATACATAACCATATCTAGAATGGTCATCTGTGAAGGTTATGACGCATGAAAAATCTCCTCTAGTATGATTTAATATAGTACCACAAACATCAGTATGTATTAACCTCATTCACTAGATCTATCACCATTTTTCAGTAAAAGATGATTTGGTCATTTAACCAAGTAAACAAGATTCACATATATAATATGATTCATAATCAAATGATCCCAGATAACTATTTTTGTATAATTTGAACATGCGTTTCTCATTTATATGACCAAATCTACAATGCCAAAGGAAATATTATTTCAAATTATCAATTTTAGACCTTTTTCTATTGATGTTAATAATTGGATTTTTTATATTTAGAATATAAAGACCATTATTCAAATATCAAGCAGTTCCATACACAATGTCATCACGTGAAAAAGAACAACATTTATTCTTTTGCATAATGACAAAATCATCAGTGTCTAAACAAGGAATATAAATAATATTTCTAATAAAAAATGGAACATAATAACAATATTTAAGTTATAAAACAAGACTATTAGGCAAAGAAAGATAATAAATCCCTACGGCTAATGCAACAACATTTGCTCCATTTCCAACACACAGGTCCACTTCTCCCTTAGCCAACATTCTACTTCTCTTTAATCCGTGCATATTTTTACAAATATGAAATGTTGAACTGGTATCTAATAGGAATCTGATTTAGAAATGGAAATATTGATCTCAATCATAAACATATCTGAATATAAGTTTCATTAACCCTCTTCTGCTTCAAGGTATCTATATAGGCTTTGCAGTTTCTTTTCTAGTGCCGTTTGTTTCCACAACGGTAATAAGTACTCTTGGCCTTGTCCTTCTCGATCATAAGTGTTGATTTTAACCCAAATTTGACAGGCTTTCATAAAATTAATTTTGGATTTCTTTTTCTTCTTATTAGAAGAATCAACAACCATCACTTGTTTCCTTTCTTTCTTGATAGTTGTCTCAGCAGTTTTTAGCATATTTAATAGTTCAGTAGGAGTTGTAGATAACTTATTCATATTGTAGCTCGTTGCAAACTGTGAAAAGCTATCAAGTAGAGATTGCAAGATCAAGTCAACATTTAACTCATGATTTTTCTTAAATCCCAATCATTCTAATTTTTCAATTAGTCCGATCATCTTCAGTACATTAACCGCTACTAAAGTACCTTCTGCCATTTTACAATGGAGAGGTCTCATACTTCTCATTCCTTCACTCTTCATCAAACAACTCATTGAGATGAAGAATCATAGAATAAGCATCCATGTCATCATGCTGTTTCTACAATTCAAAACTCATAGCGGCCAACATGATACAAGTGACAGTATCATTATCTTCTATGTGCTTATGATAAATATTCTGAATTGCTTCAAGTTAGCATCATATGCTGGGACATCAAGAATAGGTTGATCAAGGACGTAGCCAATCTTCTCGTGCTTGAGAATAATTCTCAAGTTATGATACCAGTTCAAAAAATTTGGCCCAGTAACTTTGCTATCATGTGAAATAGGACGTAAATTGATATTGTTACTCATTTTCTATAACATATATATAAATAAAGATAGTATAAGAATTTGTAATTTATGCATAAACAAAACCAAAATATAATATAGTATTCTTTTAATTTGGTTTTACTCCCACTATTTTTATTCAAATCAATAGCTCTCACATATTGATTCGGAAGCTATCACATAACCCCTAGTGGTTAGGATCACATCTAATTATTTTGATCTTGGGTGCACCCAACAAACCAAAATAATTTCGTAAGGTAAGTAACTCTTACCAATTGCAATACTTTGTAATTTCTAGAGAGTTAGGTATCAACTCTTTGATAGCACATCTTATGTGACTAATAACCTTTGCCTGAAAGACATATACACCTTGAGTATGCCTAACAAATTATATGCCTCCATTAAATTATACCCATTATTTAAAGATCTCATTTCCTAACTCAAACATGTTCAATGAAGAGTAATCTTAAATTATCCTAACAAGTTAAATCTAAGAAAACTCACGTTTGTTGTTATAATAATGGAAGGCAACTTATCTATTGACTTAATATTAATTTGAGAAATTTTCTTTCATTCACTTTGTTAGGTCTTATCAAATTGCATGCAATATTATCATATCAATATATAATAAATAAAACATGCATAAAACCATGAATGATTATGGAATTTTATTAAATTAGTTTCCTTGAGTCATAAGGAAAATAGGTGGTCAAATTCTAAGGGTAATTTTCGACTTTTAAAAATTTCCTTCGTGGTTGCACCTTTTCGCCGTCTCCATCATTTGGTACATTACAAATATAATTCTATCTAAATATTTTAAATATTCAATCCGATCTCTAACCTACCTCTATGTACATTACATGATTACCAGTTAAGAAATCTCGAATTACATTAGAGGAGATTGAGATAAGAAAAGAATTACATGCAAAATAATAAAGAAAGGCAGGACACTTAAGCCCTATTTAAAATTTACAACCATTGAATTCGAACCAAATAAATTAAACACAATCACATTGGTCTTAAATCCATAATCATCTATCATGCTATTATATAATTCAATAATTAAATAAAAGCATAAACCCATTTTTAGTATCTAATCATGAATTACTATACATCATAATTCTAATCTCATTGAAATTATCAATTTTTGAATTATTTACGAAAATATTTTATGGAGAAAAATTGTTCATTTACAATCTCATTAGAAAATAATCCTTTAAATAATAGAATTTCAAAAATTATATTAAAAACAATTTCTAATATTGTTTTGAACATTTATTAAATTCCAATCTCATTTAAAAATAATAAATTTCTAAAATTTAAACAAATTATCTAATTCTAATCTCATTAGAATTAAATAAATATTGTCAAACAGGTTTTGTATTTTTTAAATTTTAATCAAATTAAAATAAAGAAAGCTTCTAAATGATAACAATTAATTTTTAACAACAATTGTTAAAAATGAATTGGTCGTTTCAAAAACCAAATTTAAAAAAGTCTTTTAATTAAAATATAAAATAAGTGTCACTAAAATAGGTTAACAACTTTTAGTCACAAAAATCGAAGTGTCACTAAAAGTGACTAAGAATATGCAATCTGATGACTTGACGTCATCATCATGCCATATATCAAAGCATTATTGCCATGAATCGAAACGGCAATTACCTTTTTTTATTTTATAGTTTTTTTCTCTAATATTTTAAACTAATATAAAAAATTCATATAGTTTGAACAATTCAATATTCATAACAACTAAATACATATACATCTATCTCGTAAATTAATCAAGGGCAGTCTAATACCATTGTAAGAAAGTAAATAACCAATAACGCAGTGGAATTTAAAATTTTCACTTCTCTATCACGGATCATCTTAATTGTCAATTTATGCGTAGTACAAGAAAAATATAAAGATTACACCTTAAAATTGTAGTAAAATCTCTAAATATGTTTAGAAGGTCGATCCACAAGCCACACAAGTATTCAACCTCCAATGGTACCTACACAGATAATTAAATCAAAAATTTTTACAAAATTAATTGACTCAAATCAGGAAATGTTAGTTCCTTAATTATTTTTCTCCCTTCTCAAAAAACGTGCAAAAAAATTTGCTGACGGCTTCCTTTATGTTTTTAGCTGTACTAGTACTTATCTCTTATATATATATATATATATTTCAAAAAACGTGCAAAAAAAATTTGCTGACGGCTTCCTTTATGTTATTAACTGTACTAGTACTTATCTCTTATATATATATATATATATATCAACGTGCAAAAAATTTGCTGACGGCTTCCTTTATGTTATTAACTGTACTAGTACTTATCTCTTATATATATATATATCGCATACACATATGTATAATATATATTTATATATAATCTCTTATAATTTAGAATGCCAAAACAAATTGGGTTTAAGGAATTACAGTAATCCTAATTAATTTGGGTTAAGAGCATATAAATAAGTATAAAACCACCAGGAGTTCTAAAATATATTACACATTAGCTCCTAAAAATTATAACTTATTACAATTAAACCCAAAAAATTAATTTATCTCATAAATTAACCTATAAGTATTTCATACTTATCAAAATCATTTTAATCCTAAATTAATTATCCTTAAGTGTGTGACCCTTTAGATTCCCAATCACGTTGGCAATAAGTACAAATTATAACTCTAAATTAATTAGAATTAGATAAATTAAACACCTTTAATTTATCATTTTTTTTAATTAATTAATTTACACTTATAGATCAAGATTGGTTTCTAGCAAAACTTTATGACCATCTAAGTATTGAGATATGTCAAGTGGTTCGACATCACCCATCTGTGATTTAATTCCGTATAATTATTATTCTTTCAGTAACATATATCCCAATTAATTCAAATTTTGAGTACAAATATAATGTCAACTCTTATTTAATTAATCAATTTACTTTTTTTTAAAATACAACTCACTTGAAATAGAATTTAAAACACCCTTGATTCTATTTCCACTTTGCGCAAAGATTTCCGAATCGTATTTCAAAGAGTGGCCATACTGGGACATACTCTTCTACTAAGTGATGAATCCTTTATTGGTAATATCTTATCTTATCATGATTCATATTATACTCAAACTCTACAATATGTACGACTCATTAAGAGTAATGACTAATAGAACCAAAATATAATAATCTACCGTCAAGATAAACTCATGATTTCAACTCAAAGGACAATTACACAACTATCACAAAGAAATTAATCCACTAGCACTTAAATAATAATCCTTCTGGAATATTCTTAACGGGTCAATTCGATGCACTTATTCTTAATAAGCATCCACATACATTTATGTGCTAATCTACAAGTGTCATACATTACGATTACGGATATATATGAATTAAATATAATTACATCATGGATTATTTATGATTTCACATATATATATTTTATTCGAATCTGCCATATTACAAAATATACAAAAATATAAATGTGTAATTTATTCTTAAAACAAATTAGTTTTAGGACATACACTAATATTTAGTAAAGAACATTCATAAAATCTCAGCTTGAAATAATAGCTTCACCTGTACATCTGACAACAAAGTATAATTTAGTGTAATGTGATTCATATGAATCAATACAATTGTATATCACATGCGTCTGTTCGCAAATGTATGATGTATTATACGGTTAATGTAATCGGTCTTTACCCTTTAAATTATAAGAAAATTCTAAGTTTACTATTCAATTTGGGAATTTTTTTTTGAGATAATTTCATAAACTTTTCCTGAGATTTATGCCAATATTACTTAGTATTTCTGAACTTTTAAAAATATCACTTTTCTCTCCTCTCTTGCCAATGGGTCCCTTTATGGTACTAAAATACATGAAATGACATAAATGCCTCATATACTTTAGCCATATCACATGAAAAAGTAGTTTAAAAAACAATCCTTGAAGTTTTTGACAATTTTCACTTGCCACTCTTTTAGTTTCTAATTTTTTATCAATTTATTTTTTAAAAAAATATGTGCATCCATTAATTTGATTACTTCTATATGTTTTAATAAAAGTCTTCACTACGTAAAAACACATAATTAGTATTTTATTTAGGGAATCACAAACTCGCCAATAAAAAAAATATTCTCTTGATAAATTTTTTGGCCAGTAAATTTATGAAAATATGGCACATATTAATGAATTTTTGGGCATCGATTTGAATAAAAGTTTTGATTATGTAAAACACATCATATGATATAATAAATAAATATAACTATACTATTTTGTTTGTAAATCAAAACTTGAAATTGAAATATATATTTTTCAAAAAAAATTAATAAATTTATTTACAAAAAGATATGGTTATGTAATGTGCTAGTGTGTGTTGATTTGGACAAAAATTTGAACGCGTAAAAAAATTATCATATATTATAGAAAACAAACAAATATGATTCTAATTTGTTTGAAAAATCACAAACTCTTAAAAAATTAAATGAATTCTTTGATAAAGTTTTTAGACAACTTATTTACTAATAATTAGGAACGTATTAATCTATTTGTATGTGTCGTTTTGAACAACAATTTAGAATATGTAAGTATACATAATATATAACAATAAAAATGTTATTGCTATTTTATTTTGGAAATCATTAACTTGTAAAATAAAAACTAATTAAAATATATTTTTTTGACATTAATTGGTGAAGGATGTGAAAAGTTACAACCTATTGTTATTTGTTAATAATTATTTTATACATTTTTTCTTTTCTTCAAATTATTTTAATCAATGAAAGCTTTGAACTAAGGGTAAAATTGGGAGAAAAATAGTCTCTCAATTTTTTAAAACAATGGGCTGAAAATTTTACAAAAAATTTGAAATAAAGGAGGTAAGTGATATTTTTTAAAATTTAGAAATATTAAGTGAATTAATTTAAACCTCAGAAGAGAAGTGATTTCTGAAATTATCCCAATTTTTTTATTTGATCATCAAATTGAGGACGTGATTCGCCTTGGAGTTTGATGAAACTCATCGCTTAGAATAGGAATGCTCAACTCCAGAAAGTACTTAAAAGTACTAGCACTTTTTAGAGTTAATATTTTATATGGTGTTAGTACATAAAATTTTCTATACCATCGATCGTAAATACATGCGATATATATAAAAATAATATACACATGACATGCATCTATACTCGAAAGTGTAAAAAAATTTCTATACCAATAATATATTAAAGATTAATCCCACTTTTTTATACTAATAAAAGTTACCTAGCGCAAAGAATGTCCCACAAAATGGCAAATATTATAAGTCTGTTACAAAATTACGACTTTACTCTTTTTTTGTTTCCTTATAAAAGCATTATAAGATATTCCTATGCATCCATGTTGAAGGAAAAATATAAGTTGTACCAAGTAGTCTATGGAATACATTTCCCCCTTCTGTTTGCCCAGAGAAAGTATCACAATGGATTTAAATCGATACGTAACATTACTAAAGTAGCCGCACATTACTATTGGATTGAGAAAAACTTTGAGAAATTTAAAAAAATTAACTTCTTTTATAGCTACACCTAAGAACAAATAATAACCTTCTGTAGTGAAAGTCGTAGGATGATTTTAAAAGTCATCCACATCTAATAAAACACTAATTGTAACACTTTACGGATGATTTTTTTATTTTCTTGAGAGAATGTCTAAAAAATTGGAGGTTGACAAACCTAATTTTTAGGGAGGAGAGAGAGAGTGAGAATAAGGAGGATTGGGAAGAATTTAATCGATAGAAGCTATTATTTAAATTCTAAGTAGAGTATGTGAGTTGCAATCTTTTACCTTCATGTTTTCTTAAAAAAAGGGAAAAGAAATGTTAAAAAAAAAAAAACACAACTTTCCATAAAATTTGATTTGCTGCTTACTTTTCCAACTAAAAATTTTGAAAGACTGTATTTCCGAGTTAGAGTTTTATCCTTTAATGTGTAATTTATACTGATTTTACGCAAAATGATAAGAAATGTAAATTTTATACAAATTTTCAAATTTCAAAAAAATTTCTCAGAAATTCTCATAGAAATTAAAATGCTTAGCTGGAAAATTTCATTAAAAAATGTCCAGAGAACCACGTTCAAATAGTGCATGTTTTGACGTCGAAAAATAGGAAAAATGCCGTTTTTGCTAGAAAATTCTAACGATCACATAAATTTTTTTTTTAAGAAATCACATATATTATTCAAAGACTAACGGAAAAATTCCCATGCAAAATAATGGCTGCAAGGTAACTTTTGGGCAATACGTGTTTAAGGCACGAAAAACAAGAAAATTGTAAAATTGCTAGAAAACTCAAAAACCATTAAATTTGCACAAAAAAACAGATATATTTAGTAAAGAACATTCCTAAAATCTCAGCTTGAAATAGCATCTAGAAAGTTATTTTCTCAAGAGTCGCGTCCGGCTCATAGTAAACTTAAAACGAAGATAATTTTGTAATAACTACAAAAATTGTGGAATTCGTACAAAAAAAAATCATATATTATTACTACTACTATTATTATTACATTAATGTCCAGTGACAAAATTGGGTATATAAAAAAATGACATCTTAAAAACTACATTTTGGCGCTCCTGTGAATAAATCCAAATTTGGAAAATTTTGCCAAACGGAATTCAAAAGTAATAACCAAAATTCATTGAGATGTGTAAAAGAACAAAATTGAATTTATAAACTCAAAAGTTCGGATGAGGTTTAAACGCCAAATGACTATTTTTCCCTTGTCATCTCAAAAATAATTTGAAACGGTTATTCCGCCCGAAAAAAGTTATAAAAATATGTAATTAAGTTATAAACCCATGAAAAATTAGTTTAGGGCTTCGAAATAAAAATTTTAGAACAAAAAATTCTAATCTTCTTAAAATGGTACTTTTCCTATAAATGCACGCAACTCGAAATTTTGCCCTGTTTTGGGTACTTAAATTCTAATTTATAATAGAAGTAGGGGTGTGTGTTAAAATTTGGTGTCTACAATGCAATCTCAAACATGACCCCCAAGTTTATTTTAGAACTTTTTCATCTTCAACAATTTCTTTATCTCATAGAAGTCACTCGTGTTTCTATTAAAGTTGTCCTCCTCCAAGCCAGAGTTAGATTTTTAAGCAAAAAGAAAATACAAGAATCTCACATGCAATACTTAGAAGGGTAAAATTGTCATATATATATATTGTGAAATTGAGTCAAAATTTTGATTTTTATTGAAAGATATGAACTAGATTTGGACAAAAATCATAATCACTATTCAATTTTTTATGCAGAATACGATTTCGTAAGACCTCTATAAGATTATTAAAAAAATAACTTAATTTTGTCACTTTGACTATGCATGTGAGAGTCACGTTTCCTTGTGGTTGAAAATTTTAATTCCAGTAGAGCGAATGACTACCTTGGTGCAAAAAAAAAAATAAAAAATTGTGAGATTATTGAAAAATAGTTGAGGAATGACATATTTAAATATAAAATTTGGGGAACATGTTGGAAATTGTGAAAAGAGTTTAGGACGTCTATAGGATTTAAAAAAATAGTTGTGGGATGAAAAACTTTAGGGGGGGTTTAGGAGACTTTTGTAAGACTAAAATAATAACGGAAGGACGAATAAGTTTAATATAATACTGGGGGACTTCCCTTGAGATTTCAGGATCTTTTTTTGGGTTCCACTTTCCTATAAATGCTACTACTCTTTTTATCACATATTCTTCAGTACCTAGGGGCATTAGATCACTTTTTTTAAGATTTCTTTTTCTATATATAGTAAGACAAGTGGGAATAAAAAAAAAAAAAAAAAAATATGTGGGCTTCGGCAGCTGCTGGCTTTGGTAGCCATATACATAGTAGCGCTAAAAGCAATGATGGAAACACTAAAGTTCATGATCATCAGTCACCACCCAGACGATCAGCAAATTATAAGCCTCCAAATTGGGATTTCGATGATATTCAGTCACTAAGCAATGAATATGCAGTAAAAATTATCTTTCAATCTTTGTGCTTTTTTTTTTTTTCGTTAACAATAACGAACTTCAAAATGAATTAATTAATTATTATTTTTCTGATCAATTATGATGAAACATCTGTGCATATATAATGCAGGGGGAGAGGTACATAAATCAGTCACGAATGCTAAAGGAGCAAGTGAAGATGATGCTGGATGATCAAGTAATGGGGTCTCTAAATCAATTGGAGTTAATTGATAACTTGCAAAGGCTTGGTTTATCTTGCCACTTTGAGGATAAAATCCAATCAATTTTAGGTGGAATTTACCACCGAAATCACGTCAATAATATGCCTAACCAAAGGGGCTTACATGAAACAGCTCTCGAGTTCAGACTCCTAAGACCGTATGGTTTTGATGTCTCTCAGGGTATGCTTGCTAATTGCTATGCAACTTTTTCTTGTTTCAACTTTCAACCAAGGATTTTTACCTTATGCAGTATTTGGGAGCCATTTGGTTTATGGGTATGAGACAATGAATAAGAATCAAAATTAATGATATATAAAACTGTTGTTTGATTGAACATTATGTGAATTATTCTATAGAAACGAAAGTGTTATAATATGTTCACATTCATTTAAGAGATTTGTGATTTGAGTTTCAAATTAATTAATATATTCTTATTTAAACCAAATAAGTGAGAAAAAAATGACACAAACCCATACTCATAAAATTAAGGATTCTGATTCTAATTACATTCTCAAATTCGAACGAAACATCTCCTAATGATTTCGAATAGACAAACAATTATTTTCAAGAATGTAATATTTACCCATAAAAATCTGAATTTTTTTGTGGGTGTGTTGGTTGCCCTCCTGGTGTCTCTCAGGAGCAGAGTTCCCAATTAGGCAAATTAGGATTTGGGTTTTGAAACTGAAGAATTAAAGAAAAAGAATTAAGAGAAAACAAGAGAGAGGAATAGTAAGAGATTGGGATAGAAAGATCATTATTTCAAATTTCTTATGATGGTCTTCTCTTCATACAATTCGACCCTAATTACGAGCTAAATCCTAACTCCCTCCAACTCATCATTATAACTATCTTATTCTAACTGAATAACTAACTACATGCCATATCAAACTGAAAATGAACTAACTATCGAATAACACAACATACAAAATAATGATTTTTACAATAAAAACTACTTTTACATTAAACGACTAATACAATTCTAGCCCCCATAAGACAAGCCTTGATGAATTAAGATCCATCCCAAGTCGCTTCTTCCAAGCTTACATTATGTCAACGAACCGAAATTAGTTATACTCATTCTTAAAAACTGGTGCAATACTCATTCTTCTTCAAACTGTCAAAAGCCAACTCAGCAGTAGTCAGAGGTTTTGCAATAACCCCATAGTTCTTGATGAACCTTCTGTAATAACCAGGGAATCCCAGAAATCCTCTAGGCCTTCACATCCAAGGCAATGGCCAAGAAAGCATGCACCACACCTTAGTCTGATCCATACCAGCCCCTTCTTCTAATATGATAAAGCCCAAGGTATTCTTACCTTTCTCCAAGGAAAAGTACACCTGGACATTTTGGCAAATAACTAATTTCCTTTGAGTATTGATAGAGTGGTTTTCAAATGTTCCAAGTGAGTTTCAAGGGTGTGGTTGAAAACGAGGAAGACATCAAAGAATATAAGAATAAATTTTCTACGGTAGGGTTGGAATATTTGGTTCATAACTACCTCAAATGTGGCATGGGCATTAGCAAGGCTAAAAGTAATTACTAAAAATTTATAATAACCATCATGAGTTTGGAATGAAGTTTTATGACAATCTAAAACTCTAACTCTAATTTGGTGATAACCAGACCTGATATCAATCTTGAAATAGAACTTTGAACTAAAGAGCTCATTCAACAGTTCATCAATATTTGGAATGGGAAATCCATCCTTGATGGTCAATTGGTTAAGTTTCCTCTAATCCATACATAATCTCTAAGTATTGTCTTTCTTCTTAACCAATAAGACAAGGGAGGCAAAAAGGGCTAGCTTACTGGGCTGTATAATCCCATTTACAAGCATTTCGGATACTTTGTTTTCTAGGACTGATGGTATATGTATGTTTTAAGTTCAAATGGTTGAACATATGGTTTTAGGGGAATATCATGGTCATGTGGTATAGAAAGGACAAGGGTTTTTGGGATATCAAATACATTAGAGAATTCCTCGAGTAATTTGCTAGGTTTGTCAATTGGGCATTTGTGAGTCGGATTTTGTAAAGCTTGAACTCAGCCCATCTTAAAAATCACTCATTTGGGTCTAAGATTAACATGATAAAGTTCACAAATGAGTAGCCTATACGCATCTTACAAAACTATTCGCATTATATACCTTAATCTAGTCAACCCAAACTCACAATATCTAATAAATTTTTTTTATAGATAAATTATTAAAATATTATTTTTTAACATCATATTAATAAAATATGAAATAGTAATACTACTAGAATTCAAATAGACAATTGTTAAATATATCACAACATTACAACTAAACTTGATACTAATAAGGTTAGGTTATTATTTCTTTCTAAAATAATTATCCAAGTTTAGTTGGAGTAATCATTAACATTTATCCATATAAAATCATTGAGTATTATTCAATTTAGGCCAATAATAATTATATATATATATATATCATTATTTGCTACTCAATATGTTGGGCTTTAATTGGACCCAATTTAAGAAAGCCCAAATTCGATTCACAATTAGATTGGGTATAATATTTAGAGTTAAACTCAGGACTCACTCACTTTAATATAAGGCTTTTAATATAAGGCTTATCAGGCTGGTTCGGTCCTGTTGACAGTCCTATAACCTACGAAGAATATGCTAGCTGCAGCTCCTTTTTATTGCTCAAGCCGAAAGTAGAAGCTCTACCTACCGTCTTTGAGTAAAAAGCTCTACCTACTGTCTCTGAGTAAACTTCCTATGAGATTTGCCTCTAAGCAACTAAATGGTTAGATGTGCCACCACTCTTTCCAATACTAGTTCAAATCCTTTTTGAACAATCATCTTGATCTATAACTGCTTAAAATCAAAGGTAATGGGACAATAATTGCTCATCCAATCTACACCAAGAATCATATCCCAAATACTTATCTCCATTACCCTTAAGGAAAAATTGAACTCATATCCCTAGATCTTTGCCAATGAGTCTGAGGACAAATTCTGAAGATGGTAACTACACTACCATCAACAACGGTGGTAGACAGTGTCAGAGCTAGTTGATAGACCAAACCAGTAATTTGAACTATTCTGTGATTCAAGAAACTATTAGTACTTGCAATATCCACCAGAATACTTATATCCCTTACCTTCGACAATCCTTCTATTACAGTATTCTTTCTTTTAATCATATGAGATAATGCACATAATGACATATCCAAATGCTTACCAAGGTTCCTAGTTTGTTCATCCTGCTTGTTCACAACATCTAAGAATTCTTAACTATCCTCCTCTCTCTCTGCCAAAATGAAATTGAGATACTTGAGGTTACAGTTATAAGAAGGGTAGGCCTGGAAAATACTTATCCCCATACTTAAAGCATAGGTTGTTGCTTCTTCTGCATTGAATTTCTTGGGGAGAGATCTTTTTGAATTCCTTGCTCTCTTTACTTCCATTCCTCTATCGTGCCCCACTAAGCTGATCTTCAAGATCCTCCTTCGTGGAAAGGAGAATTTTTGTGGAACTGTAAGATTTAAAACTCTCAAATAAATTAATCCACAAGAAATTAAGACAAATAATTCAAGAAAGTAAAGAAACAATCAGCCGAAGAAGAAGCAATAAAAATTACTGCAACACAAACCAAAAGTCAAAGCAACAAAGCAAACTTTTTAATCTCTCTCAATGGCACAAAAGTCAAGGCAGCAAGATTTCTATTGAATCTAAACATATACAGATGCACAAAGTAAATCGGGCTGCAAAGATTATTTTAATTTTTTTTATTCTTTTTGAAGGTTTACTATGCAACAGAGGAACAAAATTTTTAAGACTACTCACATGCACACATACGGGCAACAACCAACATTTAAATAAAAGGAACTAAACCAAAACCTATTTAGATTTAGCCCCATAAACGTAAATACATACAGATAAGACTTAATAAACGGGTCTAATTCCTATTGGTATTCAGTTTAATTCCTACATTACCTCTTTTAAGTCAAGATTTTCAAACTTAAATGTGCCTAACATTTTCTTCAACTTCACAAATGGCTCCAACTTCAATGATTTTGTAAAAATGTCAGCCACTTGATCTTCGGTCTTGCAATAATTAATAACTATCTCCTTGTCTTGAACCAACTCACGAATGAAGTGAAATTTGATGTCAATGTGTTTGCTGCACTCATGAAAAACTGAATTCTTTGTCAACTCAATAGTAGACTTGTTATCACAAAATATTTTTGTAGAACCTTCTTGCTTGTGTTGTATAAATCTAAGTATCCTTCTCAACCATAGCGCTTGAGTAGCACTACTTGTTGCTGCCACGTACTCCGCCTCAACTATAGACAAAGCTACCATTCTTGTTGTTTCTTTGATGACCAGAAAAACACACCAGTATTCAAATAAAATGCATATTCCAAAGTATTTCTCCTTTGAACCATGTCACCAGTCCAATCACTATCTCTATATCCAACAATGCTAGTATCTTCAAAATGAGAATAAAAAATACCATCAGATTGCGTATCTTTGATATATCTCAAAATTCTCTTTGTTGTCTACAAATGGGATTGGTGAGGGGATTCCATAAATCTACTAATCAAGCCAACTCCAAAAGTGATGTCAGGTCTCGTAGAAGTCAAGTACCTAAGACTCCCAACCAATCTCCTAAAATAAGTAGGATTAACAAAATCACAAGTACCATCTTTTGTTAATTTCAAATTTTCTTCAACTAGGGCCATCATTGGTTTCGCGTATCCAATTTAAATCGTTTCAAAATATCACTAGCATATAAATTTTTTTTTGAGAAATAAAAATGCCACCATTCATTTGACAAACTTTAATACCAAGAAAATAAGATATTAACTCCATAATTTGTCATATCAAAATGACTAATCATAACCTCCCTAAATTCAGAAATTAATTTGAGATTATTGTCTATGAAATCAAATCATCCACATACAAGTATACAATGAGAACATCTCCATCTGGATTGAATTTAATGTATAAAATATGCTCATATGGGCATCTCTGAAATCCATGATCCACAAAATAAGAATTTATACAAGTGTACCAAGCCCCAGGAACTTGTTTCAACCTATATAGTGCCTTTTTCAACCTGTACAGTTTATTTTCTTGACTCATTTAATGTAACCTGCAGGCTACTCAACGTAAACCTCTTCTTCAAGAATACTATTCAAAAATGCAGATTTCACATCTATTTGACAATTTTTTCGACAATTATTGGCAGCAAATGAAATAATCATAATAGTGTCAAATCTAGACCAGTGCAAAAATTTCAAAATAAATAATACCTGCCTTTTGCTTGTAACCTTTGACAACCAACCTTGCTTTGTAGCGATCTACCTCTCTAGACTTGGTTTGAATTTGATCTCATACACCTACTTGACTCTAATTGGCTTCTTTGAAGGCGGAAGAGTGGTCAATTCCCACGTGCTGTTTTTCTCAATGGCATGTATCTCATCATCTAGGGCTTGAACCCAATGATCTTCTTTGACATCTTCCTCAAATGTAACCAAATCACAATCTGTCAACAATGCAAAATTAACAATATCTTCATCAAATACATCATTATCATTAGAAATAACATAATCCTACAAACAAGAAGGCAACTGGCGTTGTCTCTACGGGGGATTGGATGACCATGCTGAGATAGGCTTCACAACTGGCTTGTCTACTAGAACTCTCTTCTTCCACTATTGGAATCATTGGTGGAGGACTTGATAATGGGATCCTTTTTAGACCAATCCCAAGCACCCTGCTCATCAAAAAAAACATCTTTGGTTATAATCACTTTTCCTATATTAGGATTAAACAACTTATATCCCTTTGTCTCATGATTGTAGCCAAGAAAAATACACTTGTTTCTACCTTGTCATCCAATTTCTTCCTCAAAACGTTAGGAACATGGGCATAGGCAACACAACCAAATACTTTTAAGTGAAAAATATATGGTTTCTTACCAGTTCAAATCTCATATGGAGTTCGCCCATAATTACACATTGTAGGACACTTATTTAACACATAAATAGCATAAGAGACAGTTTCTGCCCAAAAATCTTCAGGCATATTTTTAGAATGCATTATGGATCTCATCATAACCATCACAGTTCTATTTTTCTCTCAATCATACCATTTTATTGAGGATGTACATAGCTTTCAATTGATGTTTATATTTTTTCAAAAAATCATCACATACAAAAAATTCAGTGCCCCTATCAGTTCTCAAAATTTTAATAAAATAACCACTTTTCTTTTCCACATAATACATGAACTTCTTAAACACATCACATGCATCATATTTATGTTTCAAAAAATACACCCAAGTTTTTATGCTAAAATCATCAATAAAGGTGATAAAATACTTACTACCACTATAGGAAGGAACCTCCATTGAGCACAAATTTGAATGAATCAACTACAACGGTTTCTTTGCCCTCCATACCTTGTCTTTTGGAAAAGAGTCTCTGTACTTCTTTCCCAAGATACAAGACTCATACTATTTGTTAAGATAATTAATAAAATGTAAACCAACAACTAAAATTTTCCTTGCAAGAAATTTTGAATTTCCAGAATTTAAGTGCCTAAAATACAAATGCTATAGCCAAGTATCATCAAAAGTCACAAAACTAAAGTAAGATAAATCACCACAATTTAAAGAAAAAGGCCACAAATTTAGTGTGGTTCATATTTACCTGAGCAATTAGTTCCAATTTATCATTAGTAATAGTACCAATACCATGTTTAAATCTCAAATCATATCCCTTTTTAGACAATTGTCCCAAACTCAATAAATTATGATATAAATTTGGCATATAAAATACATCAAATATAAAATTGGAAGACCCATCTTTCAAAGTAATACCGATTTTTTCCTAAGTCCTAAAACAGACACTTTTTTATTATTTCCAAACTTTACAAAAGATTCATCTAGATTAGAAAATAACTCTTTTTTTCCACACATGTGATTGCTATAGCCAAAGTCAATAAACCATACATTCTTTTTATTTTTTTCAGTTCTGAAACTAGAAAACAAAGTAGTTTCCTGTTTATCATCATTATTTTCAACCATATTGGCATACGCATTTCTCCATCATGATTTTTATTATGCCAAAATTCATTTTGATAACGTCCGATTTTACCACAACAATAACATTTAATTTTAGATCTACCGACTCTTTGAAAATTATCATTCGATTGATTATTCTATCAGTCCTTCCTAAAGTTACTATTATTATTTTTTTGCTGGAATTACCTCTACCATGACCTTGAAAATTACCTCTACCACCACGTTCTTTAGGTCTGAAATTTTGACCTCTATGATTTGCTTCAACCAGATTCGTTGTCTCCTGTTTTTGTTTGGATTGATCTACCTTGGATTGCAACTACTAAGCCTCCTCAACTACATCAGTTGTTTGTTGACTCAAGAACATCTCATAGGTCACCAATTCACCCTCAATTACATCGAATTTTAGAGTATTCAGGTCCTTGGTCGCCTCAAGAACCATCTTTTTTGTGTGAAACTTTGTACTCAATGATTGTAGGATTTTTTTCAACAACTTTACCTTTTTCAAGAACTTTACTATTGGCTCTCATATCATTGGAAAGATTACTAATCCTACTAATAAAATATTTAGCTGGCTCAGTTCATTTCATCTAAGCCAACTTATATTGTCTCTTGAGTTCTTGCAATTTGATTTCTCTTACGTCAGTAGTACCATGATTTGAATTCACCAAAATTGTCCAGGTTTCTTTTGTAGTCTTTACATTCAGAAATTTATTGAATACATGCAATTGGATTTTAGTGTTGAGGTAGTGTCCTGCCTTGCATTCCAACTGTCTATTTTTCTCCAACTCTTTAGTTTCTTCAGCTATCAATTGTGTGCCTTCTTGGGTGGGCTAAACAGTTCATCAAATCTTTGATCAACAATACGCCATAATCCAATACAAGTGAAAAAATTCGTCATCTGTTTTTGCCAAGGTTCAAAATAATTTTTACCATCGAAGACAAAAAGGGACAATCTTGTAAAACGTATGAACTATCAATGGAATATTTTTTTATTTATCCCGGATCACACAAAACTATGATACCAATTTGTAGGAGTTAAAACTCTCAAATAAACTAATCCACAAGAAATTAAGAAAAATAATTCAAGAAAGTAATGAAACAGTTAGTCGAAGAAGAAGTAATAAAAAGTATAGCAACAATCGGAGCAGCAAAGCAAACTTTTTAATATTTTTCAAAGGCACGAAAGCCGAGGTAGCAAGATTCCTATTGAATCTAATCACACACAGATGCACAAAGTGAATTGGGCTGCAAAGAATATTTTATTTTTTAATCTTCTTGAAGGTTTACTATGTGGCACAAGAACAATTTTTTTAAGATTACTCACACGCACATATACTGGCAAAGCAACCAACATTTCTATATATAAACGGAACTAAACCAAAATCTATTTGGATTTAGGCCCATAAACTTAAACATATACAGATAAGACTTAATAAATGGACCTAATACTCTGAAAAAAACTTGAAATATGTGTATTTGGTTTAACTTATGTATCTTGTAACTTCACTTGAAGAGCAAAAGCTCTTTTTATAGTAGTTTACAGGAGTTAGAGAAAAAAGAAAAATATTTAACAGATATAAAACAAATCACATGGTTTGCTACAAAAAATATGGGATAAGCTACAAAATCTCCAAAAATATCTTATATTGTTGAGATTGTTGAGAAAATCTTGAACTCTTCAAACTTTGCATGTTATTACGCCCTCTCCAGTTGGAGCATGAAGGTCTCGGATGCCCAACTTGGCAATCAAAATTTGAAATTGATGAGCTCCCAAAGACTTGGTAAATACATCAGCTAGTTGGTGTTGAAAAGGAATATAATGAAAAATGATAAGACCTTTCTAAATACACCTAATCTCGCACAAAATGACAGTCCACTTCGATGTGTTCGGTGTGTTCATGATAAACAGGATTATTAGCAATGTGTCTTGTAGCCTGATTATCACAATAAGGTTCGATAGGAGTGTCATGCGAGACATGCAAATCCGCGAGCAAGTGTTTCAACCAAATAAGTTCACAAGACGTAGCAGCCATGGATTTGTATTATCTTTCCGTCGAAGAACAAGAAACGGTAACTTGTTTCTTGCTCTTCCATGAGATAGGAGACCGTCTAAGAAAAATAAAATAACTAGTAGTAGACCGACGAGTCAAAGGACAACCAGCCCAATCGGAGTCCCAATAAGCAGTCAAATGAAGTGGACCTGACGTAGATAAAAACAACCCTTGTCTAGGAGCAAGTTTCAAGTAGCATAAGTTTCAAAGTGCAGCAGCCCAGTGGTTCTCTCGAGGTTGGTGCATAAATTTAGAAAGAATATGAATTGAGTAACAAATATCTGATCGAGTTATGGTAAGATAATCACATAATCAACTGCCCTACTAATCGTCGATAAGAACTAGGATCATTGAGAAGAGAACTATCATCCAACGCCAATCGTTGATGTTGTTCCATTGAAAATTGCATAGGTTTAGCACCTAACATCCCTGTATCTTGTAAGATGTCTAAGGTGTACTTTCGTTGTGAGAGTACTATGCATTCAGAATGATGGGCAACTTTTAAGACCAAGAAAATACTTTAATGGTCCAAGATCTTTAACAGGAAATATAGTGGACAAGTACTTCTTCAACTCTGCCAACTGAGAAGAATCATTAGTAACTAAGATGACATTATCTACATATACTAGTATTGCTGCAAAAATGGAACCATGATGATAAACAAATAATAAAGTATCAGCCTTAGATTGTGTAAATCCAAACTGTAGAATAGCTGCTGAAAATTTAGCAAACTATTATCGTGAAGCTTGCTTTAGACCATATAATGAACGTTGAAGACGACAAACTCGATTATCACCATCAGACAAATAACCTGGTATGGTTAGAGGTTGCATGGATACTTCCTCATGCAAATCCCCATGGATAAATGCATTATGAACATCTAGTTGATGCAACTCCCATTTGTACACTGTAGAGACAGCTAAAAGAGTATGAACTGTAGTAAGTTCAGCAAAAGGAGCAAAAGTTTCATTATAATCCAAACTTTCAATTTGAGTGTATCCTTTAGCTACCAGACGAGCGTTATATCGTTCAATTGTGCCATCAGAATTGAACTTAATCTTCTAAACCCACTTGCTTCCAATAGTTTTCTTTCCAGCTGGTAATTCTGCCAAACACCAAGTCTGATTCTATTCTAAGGCGTCTAATTCTGGTTGCATTGCTTTCTTCCAATGATCTACTTGCACTACTTGCCCATTAGAGGTGGGCTCATCATGATTGGTAATGGCCAAAAGGAAACTGACATGGGTATTAGAAAATTTAGAATAAGAAACATAGTTAGAAATAGGATAAAGTATACCTGAGGTAGCTGAATTGGAGGTGACAAAAGTTGATTAACCTTTACTATATTCAGGTACAGTTACTTGAAAATCTGTGAATTTGGCTAGTCTGACTTTAGTGCATTTAGGTCTAATTGGTGGGTTAGTTGGCGGTATGCCAGACACCTCAGTCGAAGATGGTTATGAAATAGAAGTTCAACAACTTCTTCTTGCATATTTGATGAAGGAGGGATTTCTTGTGGCACAAGCAAATTTGGTGGGATTTTAGGATGACATGCGAACTCAGGTAAGGTGGTTATGTGGTCTTCATCATTAATGGGAATTGGCAAAGCTATAGTTTGTTTTAGGGAAGAAGACAACATTGTTTTATATGGAAAAATTTGTTCATGAAAAATCACATCACGAGAAATAAAAAACTTTGTAGCCTTTTTGCCCATATGATATCCTAAAAACACACAAGGTATGCCTCTATTGTGAAATTTATCACATGAACGAGGAATAACCGAAGCATAAAAAAGGCACCTAAACACACGCAAATGAGAATATGAAGGTTTTGTAGAAAATAAGAGAAGCTCATATGGACTTTTTCCAGAGAGAAGTAGGGTAGGTGTATAATTTATTAAATAAGCTGTAGTTAGTACACATTCACCCCAAAATTTAATTGGAGGACCTGCTTGAAATTTTAAAGTCCTTGCAATCTCAAGTAAATGTCTGTGTTTTCGTTCGACTACACTATTTTGTTGGGGAGTTGACACACAAGAAAATTGGTTAATGACACCTTCTTGTTGGCATGTTTGTTGTAAAGATATGTTTGTGAATTCAGTGCCATTGTCACTACAAATAATTTTAACAAGGTAACCAAATTGTCTGTGGAACATAGCAAGAAAAGATATTAACAAGTGAGAAACTTCTATTTTTGATTTGATCAAATAAACCCATGTGCTCCTAGTGAAATCATCGAGATGGTAAGAAAAAAAATGACATTTAGACATAGAGAGAGTATGGTAGGGGCCCCATAAATCACAATGTATTAAAGTAAAAAGTTCACTAGATTTAATGTAGTTAAGAGGACTAACGGTTGACGAACTTGCTTGGTACGATGAAAAGCATCACAACATTTCATCAACTTTATTTAAATGAGAAAAATAAAGTTTTGAAATAGAATTTAAATGACTAAAAGACAAGTGGCCCAAACGTTGATGCCACAAAATAGCTTGATCCTTTTGTAAAGAGAAGGCCAAACCAACATGTTTGGTATGAAAATAGTAAAGTCCATTCTTTTGCTCACTCGTGCCAATCATCTTCTCATTACTAGGTCCTGTAGAACACAAAAGGAAGGGAAGAAACGATCAACGCAATTTAATGCTTGGATTATTTTGCTAATAGAGACAAGGTTACAAGCAAAAGAGAGAATATGTAGGACATTATTTAAGGTTACTGAGGAATTTAGAGCCACATCTCTGTAAGTGTTAGCAGTGACAAGAGAACCATCTGTTATGCGAACACTAGAATCATACTGAAGATTCTTCTCATTATACAAAAGATTTCTTTGGTAAGTCATATGATTAGAAGCAGCATCAAAACTTAGCCTAGAATCCAAAATCCATTCACTATTAGTTGGAAAGAAAACATCAACCTTACCAGCAAAGTTTACTATTGGTCCCATTTCTTTGGAGCTTTGACATTCAACAAGGACAGAAGCTGCTCATACTGCTCCCTGGTTAGGCCACCAACTGGATTAGGAACATTTTCTTCTCCAATCTTGATATTGTTGGCAGACTTCCCTTTTCCTTTTCTATTCTTGCCCCACCAATCTGGATACTCATATAATTCGAAACAAGTCTCTTTTGTGAGCCTTGCACGTTTGCAATGCTCGCAGAACAACTTGGAAACATCACGGTTTCCTATCATCTTCCGATAACCAGAAGACTTGTTGACAGTTTTTGAAGTGATGAATGCCGCCCCCTTAGGCAAATTATTTCCCCTTACTACTGAGAATTGTTGTTGTCTTTCTTCCTGTGAAACCAATCCATATGCATGAGCCAAAGTAGGTAAGGGATCAGTATTTAAAATATGAGATCTCACCATATTAAACCTATCTATATAGAGTCCCATTAAGAATTGATGGACTCTCTCCCTTTCTCTTTCGACAGCCAATGATTTTGTAGCTCCACAGGTACAAACGGGTATTTGCAAATACGAGCTTCGCTCTTCCCAAAGTCCCTTTAATCTTGTATAGTAGTCGGCTACAGAGAGATCCCCTTGTTGGGTATTGATGATGTCCATCTTTTAACTGATGAATGCGAGGTGCATTGCCTTGTGAAACACACTCCTCCAAAACAACCCATAGCTCTCTTGCTATATCAAAGTAAGCTACACTATTGTGAAGTGAAGGATGTAAGGAATTAAAAAGCCAAGAAATCACCATTGAATTATTTTTGATCCACGTGGCTTCATCAAGTGAATTGGGCCGTAGACGAGGTAGACTTCCATCGACGAAATTGAACTTAGTCTTTGCCAATAGAGCATTCGTTATAGCTCTACGCCATGTAGAGTAGTTATCTTCCTTCAGCAGACATGTGACCAAGGAGACTCCTGGATTGTCCACTGGACAGCAGTAAATAGGGAGATGAAGCAGCAGCAGCTCCAGCAGTATCAGATGCAATAGATGCATCGTTTGAGTTGTCTAGCATTTTGCAGTATTGATATTAGAACTCCTACTCTGATATCATTGAAAAAACTTGAAGAAAGAGTATTTGGTTTAACTTATGTATCTTGTAAATTCCCTTGAAGAGCAAAAGCTCTTTTTATAGTAGTTTACAAGAGTTAAAGAAAAAAGAAAAATATTTTACAAATAAAAAACAAATCACGTGGTTTGCTACAAAAAATATGGGATAAGCTACAAAATCTCCAAAACTATCTCATATTGTTGTGATTGTTGCAAAAATTTTGAACTCTTCAAACTTTGCATGTTATTAAACTCCTACAGGAACTGTCCACCTTCAAACCCATTCTTACTCTAAGATTTTCCTTTCTTGACAGTAACCTCCAAAGAAGTCTCCTATACCTCAACAATCTCACAAGCCAACAAGAAGGTACCAAGCTTAAGTAAATGCAACATAGGTTTAATTTCTTCCTTTAGGTCACTAATAAAATTGGAAACAAAGTAGGTTTTAGAAAATGAGGATCTTTCACTTGCATCATAGATTTCAACTCTTCAAATTCACTTGATACTTAGCTACATTACCTCTTTGCTACAATTTATTAAACTCCTCCACCACATCTCTCACCCTATTTTGTCCAAATCTACGACAACCCATCTATAAAATTCTTCCCACTTCATTCTACCTTAAAGCTCTTGTATGTTTACGTTCCCATCCAAATACATCTCTACCAAGACCATTCTCTTATCTTTAGAAATGTGGTGAATCAGAAAGAACTTCTCACATTTCCTCACCCATTCTTGAGAAAATTCACCTTGAAAAAGAGGTAACTAGATTTTTGGACCCAAAAATCTAGGGTTCTTGAAATTTCTTTCTTTAGGCCCTTGACCATTGTCCATATCTTCCCTATTTTTGGACCGAGTGTTTGGCAACAAAGGGGCATTTCTCTCTCTGGTGAAAAGTTCTTCGCTACGTTCCTTGCAGATCATTCTTAGGATCGCAAAAAATCTTCCCTCCATGTTAAGACAACACAGTCTCCATTTTCTTAGTATTGTCATCTAGTTTGGCCTCTATATTTTGAATATGATCTTGCAACTACAACTGTTGGTTCACATTATCCTGAATTTTTTAATCTTGCTTACCAAATTTTTCCTTCATTGGTTTTTGCATGGCCAAGTCAACCATTTAGATTCCTAGGAAAGGCTGTTTTGATACCATTGTCAGGAGCATAGTTCTCGATTAGTCATATTAGGGTTTGGGGTACTGAAATAAAAGAGTTAATGAGATAAAGAATTGAGAGAAAACAAGAGAAAGGAATAGAAAGAGATAGGAAGAGAGAGACAAAGATAGAGAGAGAGAGAGAAATATTCTAGAAATGATCTTATCTTCTCACAATTCGACAATTATGAGTTGAATCCATCTCACTCTAACTCATTATCATAACTATCTTATTCTAACAGATAATAATTGGCTATATGCCACATCAAACACAAAACCAACTAACTATCCAGTTATACAACAAACAAAACGACAATGTTTACATTAAAAACTATTTTTACATAATACTGTACGTATAGGCATGAGAATGTCCTCCCCACTAGTTCGATCTATTTATATTCTAGTATCAAGAATTATTATCGTCATTATCCTCGGAGGAATTGCAGCTTTTGTGAGTGCGATTTTAATTGATGGTGGCTTGGTTGAACTAGTAATTAAACCTTTCTTTTTGATTTTTTTTTTCACCCAAATGCAAAGGGGAAAATTTTTTTATTTCCCTTTTATCCTTAACAGAAAGGGGATTTTTCAAAAAAAAAAAAAAAAAGATTAGAAAGGAGGAAGTCCTCATTTACCATTTAACATTTTCTATTTATGTTATAATTAATGCTTATGATATAAGATTCATGTTATTGGTGGCAGAGATTTTTGATATTTTCAAGGATGAGAAAGGAGTGTTCAAATCTAGTCTTTGTGATGATGCCAAGGGAATGTTGTCCTTGTATGAAGCATTCTTACCTTAACAAAAACGAAAGTAACTTGGAATTGGCAAGAGAATTTACATCCAAATATCTTAAGAAGCACTTAGATGATGAGAAACGAATGGATCAACAACTTGTAGCACTAGTGCAACATGCCTTGGAGCTTCCGCTACATTGGAGGATGATACCTTTGGAGGCAAGGTGGTTCATAGACGAATATGAGAAAAGATCAGACATGAATCCTTTTCTACTTGAGCTTGCAAAACTCAACTTTAACATTGTTCAAGCAACATACCAAAATGATCTGAAATATGCATCAAGGCAAGAGTTCAATCCAAAACCATTTCATGCATGTCTAGCTATGCCAATTTAGTTTCTTCATTTTTTCTAATTTTTGCTGCATTTTTCTGAGTATATGTTCCCCCTACTGAATTTTTCCCAAGTATGTTCCCCTTATTTGCCTCTATTTGATATATATATACATATATATATATATATATATATATCTATTTGATATATATATACATATATCATCATATATTTGTCCCTTGTACTCGAATAGAAAATTATATTGCCTATATATATATATATATATATATATATATATATATTTGTCCTTGTACTCGAATAGAAACTTATATTGCCTTATGAAATATACTAAATGGCTAAATTATCCTCAAATGAGCAACCATTTGGGTAAGAGATTTTAATAATTGCAATTGCATTACCCATAGGAACTAAATTGTCCTAATTCAAAGTTGAGAGGCTAATATGAAATTAGTAAAATAACATGGGGACTATTTGTATCATTTTTTCTTCCAATTAATTAATTTTTCGAAAAGAACAAGAATTACAATATCCTACAAGCCCATTTACTTTTTAGAAAGATTTCATAAAACATACACTTTACATTTATTTGTGTCCGTGTTCTACCCACAAAAGAATATCCAATATGTTTTCAGTAGTGGAAATTTATATAAAAACAAAATTAATCAAATCAACGAAAAGTTATTTATAGAGATTTGTAAACAAAAAACTTTAGTATTATAGGAACGTCTTATCAAATAGTATGTCTAGTAATATTCTTAATTAACGAAATTTTAATATTTTTAAATAGTGATTCATCAATTCATTTTATTTTTAAATTCACTATTTTAAATAGTAAAATTTAATTGGTTTAGAAATATCATTTGACATACCACTTAATAAAAATTTTCCATAATAAAATTTGTCATTAAAGTCAAATCAACAGGGTGAAAAACATGAAAATTACCGGTCTTTTTCTATAAAACCGGTTGACCCGCATGTGGGGCCTTTTCTTGAGTCTTCTATTTGTCATTTTTAGCGAAGAGTCCAATCGATTATAGGGAAATTGGATGATTACACACCATACATTGAAATAAATTATAAACTCTTTTTAAATATTTATTTTTTATTTTTAAATTTTAAATTGACCAACTCCTAATTTTTCTCTACAAATAATAGCATTTATTATGCTAGTGTAATAAATTGTTAATTCTTTTTGGTGGAGACCTCATGACTTTAGATTCTTAGATATATTTTAATTATTTGTTTCAGGCGGTGGAAGAGTACATGTCTAGCAGAAAAACTGAAATTTTTCAGGGACAGATTGGTAGAATGTTTCTTTTGGGCAGTAGGATCTTTTCCTGATTCTCAACATGGATATTCTAGAAGAGTGATAGCGATGGTCGTTGCTTTCATAACTGTAATAGATGATGTGTACGATGTCTATGGCACATTGGATGAACTGGAACTTTTCACTGATGCCATTCAAAGGTTGGACACATCATGCATGGTAGTGCACTTCATAGCTGATAACCCTGACGGAAGATAAATATATTTAATTTATAAAATAAAATAATATTAATGGAATAATTATTTTGTACTAAATCGAGCATTTACAGTTTTTTTCTTTATTAACTTAATTTCAGTTGGGAAATCGATGGAATGGATCAACTGCCACATTACATGAAGTTGTGTTACCTTGCACTTTACAACTCTGTTAACGAAATGGCTTACAATGCTCTGTTTAAAGAACAAGGGGTCAACGTCATTCCATATCTAAGAAAAGCAGTACGTCATAGTAGTAATTCTTACTGATATTGAATACTTTTTTTTGTTTGAACAATTATTATCGAGATATTATTTAGAATATGAGTATTTTGATAGTAATATTATAGCAAATTTTAAGATATGACTTGTACGAGATAAAAAGATAATTAAAAAACGTGTTAAAAATATAAAATATTATTTAAAAAATAATATTTATTATTTTTAGATTGCTATATTTTTTAAATAATATTCATAACACGTTGTCTAATCACCTTTTATCCAAATACAGCTTTCATCATCATTTTACTCAAAATAAGAAATAAAAATCTTATATGGTCACATTATTGAAGTGTATGAAAGATATAAGTCCCCAAATATGGATATTTTCTAATTGTAATTACCATTTGATGTTTTAGTGGGCAGATTTATGCAGAGCATATTTGAAGGAGGCAAAGTGGTATTTTAGTGGATATATACCAACACTATATTCAGAAGAATACCTGAACAATGCTTGTACATCAATAGGGGTTTATCTAGTGCTACTACATGCTTATATTTGTGTTCATAATCCGATTAAAGAGGCGGACCTGGAATACTTGGAAACACGTCCCAATATTGCTCAAAATACAGCATTAATTGTGCGCTTCGCAGACGACTTGGGTACATCCCGGGTATGTGTTAAGCTCCAACCAAGTTTTTTTTTTTTTTTTTTTAAAGTAAAATAAATAACCTCAACGTTACAGCTATTTTTAGTGAGTCGAATACATGACAAATAAGAAATTAAGTCACACTATATAATCAAATCAAAAATCTTGATCTGAACTTAATCTTTTAATATCGTGATCGTGAATGACCCATTTGTTGTTGGTATGGAATAAGTGTTGTTTTAATATTTTTTTGTACTCATTTTAATTTTCTCCCCTATGTTTAACTCTAACAAATTTGGTATTTTTTTTTAATAGAAAAAGAAGGTTGAGACTGAATGGGGCCAAATATATTTACACACATTAATGATGAGAAATTGAGAATTGTATTAAAAAACCGGAGACATGGTGACCACGGTGCAGCGTTGGTGGCTTTCGGAAAATTTGTTGCTTTTTTTAACAAAATTATATATGTACCACGGGTCACGGTTTTATCCAAAAAAGCATAAGAATATGTGCATTGTTTTCTCAAAGAAAAGAATAACAAATTCTTAAAAACATAAAACCATGAATTTTAGATTTTATTTATCCAGTATATTTTGCGATAAACTACCGCAGTTCCAAACTGTCCTTGCATAATTTGTTTCTTGAATTTTTGTCAAGTCCTTGAAACAAAATAACTGATCAATCGACTTTGACACTAAAATGGATTCTACCATATGGAGATCCAAATCCAGTTTCTACTTTTCCTGGCAAGATGACATTTCATTCTCTGATTAATTACTAATTGAGCAGGAGGAGATACAAAGAGGTGATGTACCAAAGTCAATACAATGTTACATGAAGCAAACTGGTGCTTCAGAAGAAAATGCGCGACAATACATCAAGTTTTTGATGAGTGAGACTTGTAAACAAATGAATAAAGATTGTCTATCAAGCTCACCGTTCTCTCCTACATTTATTGGAATTACGATGAACATTGCAAGGATTGCACAATGCATATACGAGCATGGAGATGGACATGGCCACCAGAATGCCGAGACTAGGCAGCGCATTTTGGCACTGCTCTTTGATCCAATACGTCTTTCGTAGACTTAAAAAGATATTAAGCATTTGAGATTCGCTTTACATGAAACTAGATTGTATTTCTTTTATCCTGGAAAAAGAAAAATTGTGCTTCTTTTAATAAATAAATGCTTTTGGATGTCTTTTCAGTATTTTGATTAATTAAGGCATTCTTCCATGGCAAATCCAATATGAATATTGTTGAGAGCAAAACGTTGAAAGAGAAAGTAGAGAGAATATTTTGTAATAAGTGTAGATAAGAGATATTAATGAGACATGAAATTCTTTTTTTATAGATTTTCAGATAAAAAGTCCCATCTGGCATAACTGCCTTATCCAAGATAATAATTTACAATAGTTTTTTCAGTCTAATAATGAACTTAACTTCAAAATTGGGCTGATATTACCTTGAAGTCCCAGACGGGACTTTGCTCTATACACTATTGTCTCTAAATATACTTAAGGCCCCCATCCAAGGCCCTTATATTCTTTTTCCGTATTTTTTACGAGGCCGAGCAACAATCACCATCTGAAACATGTGGTTTTCCTTTATTCTGTTATTCTTTGCCGAAGCATTAGAGTCCCCTTCTGAGGATCTTGCCGAGGCTATGGAATGAAGTTTCCAGCTGAGGCACTTCTAATATTTCGTTTAAGGGAAATACTTACGCACACTTGATCTATAGTCTTACTTGTAGATTTTACAGTGTAAATTAAATGTTATGAAATTTATGACATCAATTGATATAAGTAAGATTTTATAAAATTTAATTTTGACAGTAAAATTTACATGTAAAACCCAAAATCAAAGTATATTTATAATGGTATTTTGCTTCGTTTAATAACCAACTGCCAAAGCAGAGGACCCCCTTTCTCACCCTTGGCAGTTCTATTTTGTGACCAAGTCCCGACAGAAAAACAAGTGACCAATTCTGAAGCTAAATTTGAAGATGAAAGTCCACATCTCAAGCTTTAAATGACTCTTGAGGCATCTTAAAGTTTCTTTTGCCTTGGATATTTCTGTCAGCTACAATGGCATAGGGGCCACAAATTGTAGGGCTTTCATCTGTCATCTACAATTTATTTTTCATTTTGACAAGCAATTAGAAATGGGAATTGTCGTGAATTAAAGAAATTGTCAGTAAAATTATTTCATTCTTCTTGTAAGGTGTAGTCAAATTTCTATCTTAATTGGCAGCAATAGAAAGCTTGCAAAGCACCACAAAATTGTAGGAAAATACAGAAAATTTAATAAGTCTTTAAAATTTGTTTTTTAGTCTAGTTTTTATATATTCATTTGAGATATTTTCTCTTTTATGTTTTTTGGAATTTTTTTCTAAATTTTTGTATCTTTTTTGTATAGTAAAATATTACTCTTTTTCATCCTTAGACGTAAGTTTAATTGACAAAATCACATAAATATTTATGTCTTTTTTTATTTATATTTTTTCGTTATTATTTTCGTTCTCGCCGTTAAAAAATTCACTAAAATTAATTTAAGTAAATTTTCAATATGGATCCTAACAATTTCAACCAATAATTTAACTTGACTGAAAATTTCTCCTGTCTTTTCAATTGTCTTTCATTTTCCTGCCAAAGATCCACAATTCGTTACTTTATCGGGGGGCTATTATGCCTTATTTAATTCAACCGTTATGCTTCCTCATCTCTAGTTTAGATGAGTTAAGAGGCCATCTTATAGTAATAGCCTATGATTTTACGCACCAAGTATAATCCGTATTATATACAATATATATATATAAAGTGATACATTCATTTTGATATTTTTTTATTTTTTAAAATTAATATTATTTTATACCATTATTAATAATCACTATTTTATATAACTTCCTTTATTCTTTACTTTTTTTTTTATTTTTAAATCACACACATAATGTGTGCCTTCCACAATAGTGTGAATTATTCAAGCTTCCATTTCACGAACCATTATTGAATTTTACACTAGTATAAATACTCCAACAATTTTTGGGCTAAAGATTTTGTTGCTCACATTCATCACATTACTAAATGAATTATCAAGATTATTTTGTCAAAATTACTTTACAAAATCTTGACAATTCATTAGATAATATAATAGAGAGTGAGATAGTGTGAAATAGAAGATTCTATGGCCAATTTTCACAATCACTTTTTGTAATCAAACACTACTGCCATTTTGTTCCTTCCCAGCAATCTTATCCGCTTGCATTTTTACAGCAACTTTAGAACATGTGCAACAACTTCATTTTCTTCAAAACTTTCTTCCAAATGTTTCAGTGGTTGTTCCGAGTGTATCTGGTGGGTCTATCCCTTTAGATTCTCAAAATCCACCAACAGAGTGAACATCATCTACTCCCCCAACCCCTAATTTAAAACCCCTTTCTAAACACTCGTATTATCTTAAATCTCTACCGAACTCTATTACTTTCCTCCATCCCCCTATCTTCCTGAAAATTCTAGCTACTCTGACCTTTAAAGCCTCATCTTCTGGCACCATTACAGAACCATGCTTCACTCCCATCACAACTGCTATACCCAACATTTTGTTGATTAACAATGTAGCAAATCTGAGATTTAATCTTAGATTTACTTTCCTATCCCCTTTGAAGCACGCCTGAGGTTCCCTTTAGGTGATGACCAAGGCCATACCATAAGCCACCGACAAGGTATATGGCCATTTTATGAGGACCAGCTAATGGCTGGCCTTCGAATTCTTATTCTCGCATTCTTTTTACCAATGTCCAAATTTAATCTATCACCTTCCTCCTTACCACCTCTGTTTACTTCTTTTGTACTAGATCTTTTTTCAGATGCTGTCCCTGTAACAGATTTTCCTAACTCAGGTATACATGAGGTATCCATCTCCGACGACCACCATCTCACGTCTTCCGAGGATCCAGTGAAGGCCCTAACAAACGCACTCCTCTTGAGTCATCCATTCTTCCTGAGTTCTCTATTGCATTACCTCTACTTTCTCGTCGGTCTACTAGGGTAAGAGAACACTCTACTTGTCTCTGTGATTTTCATTATTTTTCCACTGTTCTTTCCTTTCATGAGCCTATAGCCTACAAAGAAGCTTGTATTAATCCTTTATGACAACAAGCTATGTCTGATGAGTTGCAGGCCCTTGAAAGAACTCACACTTGGGACTTAGTTGATCTTCCTCCAAATAAATCTTTTGTTGGCTGGAAGTAGGTGTACAAAATTAAAACCAGCTCAGATGGTAGTGTGGATCGTTATAAAGCCCGTCTTGTTGCTAAGGATTTTACGCAAGAATATGGTATTGACTATGAGAAAACTTTTGCACCTGTTACTTGGCTTACCTCTGTTAAAAGTTTACTTGCCGTTGCTGCTTTACAGCGTATGATACTGGGAATTGACAAATGGATGTGAAGAATGCTTTTTTCAATGGAGATATTTCAGAAAAAATTTATATGCAGCCACTGCCAGGATGTACTAGTGATTCTGGAAAGGTTTGTAAACTTCGTAAGGCTCTCTATGGTCTCAAACAAACTCCAAGATCTTGATTCTCTAAATTCAGTAACACTGTTGAACAGTTTGGTTTCAAATCTAGTTCTTATGATTCTACTCTATTTGTTCGCCGTTCTGATCAAGATATCATTCTTTTGCTTTTATATGTTGATGATATGATCATTATAGGAAATGATCTAATTGGTATATCTGAATTCAAATAGTATTTGAATCGTCATTTTGAGATGAAAGATCTTGATTTTCTTAATTACTTCCTAGGTCTCGAAGCATCTTCTATATCTGATGGTTACTATCTTACACAGGCCAAGTATGCATCTGATCTTCTTTCTCGTGCTGGGTTAACTGATAGAAAGATTGCATCTACTCCTACTGAAGCCAATTTACTCATCTCACTCCTTGTAATGGTTCACCTCTTCCTGATCCAACCCTTTATCGAGAGTTAGTTGGTAGTTTGGTATATCTTACTGTTACTCGTCCAGATATTGCTTATGTTGTTCATATCGTCAGTCAGTTTATGGCTAGCCCCCAGAGTTCTCACTTCGCAGCTGTTTTTTGTATTCTGTGCTATATCAAAGGCACTCTGTATCATGGTCTCTTCTTTCCTTCTCAATCTTCTCTTGTACTAAATGCTTATTCTGATACTGATTGGGCAGGAGATCCTACTGATAGGCGTTCTACCACAGGTATCTGTTTCTTTCTCGGTGACTCTTTTATATCGTGACGAAGTAAAAGCAAACTGTTGTCTATTGCTTTAGTATTGAGGCCGAATATCGTGCCCTTGCTAATACCACTCAAGAGTTTATTTGGCTTCGTTGGTTGCTGTCTGATATAGGTATTTCACAT
Organism: Cinchona pubescens; assembly: GCA_025175665.1. Classification (NCBI taxonomy): domain Eukaryota; kingdom Viridiplantae; phylum Streptophyta; class Magnoliopsida; order Gentianales; family Rubiaceae; genus Cinchona; species Cinchona pubescens. Next base: position 2,277,414 of record JANKKI010000300.1, on the reverse strand, counting down.
GACTTGTCCACTATTCTCCATGTTGACAATCAAAGTGCTATTCAAATTGCTCACAACTAATGTTTTCCATGAGAGAACCAAGCACATTGAAACTGATTGCCATTTTGTGTGCTATCACATGAAAAAAGGGACTGTCAAACTTCTTTCAATTCCGTCTTGTAATCAGACTGCTGACATTTTCACTAAGGCACATCTTCCTAGGTGTTTCCTTCATTTAGTTTTCAAATTTAAGTTGGTCAGCGCAAAACCACATTGAATTTGAAGGGGGATGTTAATATATATATGTCTAGATTCATTGTATATATGTCTTAATTCATTAGTGCCTAAATTTATGTATAGTTACTTTATTAGTTAGTGTCTAAATTTATTGTACAGTTTAAATTCATTGTATTTATAAGTTTATAAATATAGACTATTGTATCATTTATCAATACACACAAATTTTCTCTTTACAATTCTAACATTGTTCATTCAATGGTTTTAACTTATTTGTTTTAATTCAAGTTATTCTTTATTCCAGTATTGTTATTATGTTGTAACTTTCCCTGCTGACATCTTATTTGTCGATTTTGTTTGTCATACCTTTATGTTGTTTAACATTAGGATATTTCTTTATTGAGTCATTGGATAATCAGATTTATGGCCGATCATTTACTATTTATTTTAGTATTTGCAGAGTCAAACCATCTTTTTTACTTTTGGAATTATATATGTATGATTGTAAATTAGAAATCGGTTTTGCGCTATAATTAATACTAAGATACGTCTATAAACATATCAACTCAAATATGCCAATGAAATTAAATAATAGAAAAAAGAAAGAAACAAATGTTTGTAAGACTTGTAATGCAAGATTTGCTTTTTATGTAACCCACATAATAATTGTTAATTTTATTTAATTGATTGATATCTAATATTTAGTATTATTGAATTATTTCTTCAATCAATTAGTCAAAATATTACGTATTAGGAAATATAATATTTTGTAATATTCTTGTTTATTTTGTTTTTGGTAATTTTCTTTATGGAAGGAAACCCTAGGTATTTCTTGTCTTCCAAATAAGGGTCCATATTCTAGTCTAACCTATAAATAAACCTGTGATACTCCATTTATTCAATGGTGCTTTTGGATTAGGCATATATTAGAAGATTCTTATACTAAATATATAATTATTATTATTATTATTATTGTTGTTGTTTAATTGTTAGAGTGGGGTATACATTCGTGAATTCAATTTATTTAAATAATTATGATTGGAGGTAATTCTGATTTACATTTTCGTTGCCTAACACACATTGATGTGTATTATTTATTTTACATGTGATATTAAAGTCACCCTTTAGCTACGTTGTTTAGCATAGTACCGTATAACATGATAAAATTGTATCGATTAACACCATGCATATACGGGACTTGACGTCTTTTTAAGTGCACTTCTATTCATCATTTGAAGTCACTATTACATACTTTAGCATATATAATTAGAATATGCACGTGATGCTATCAAAATATTGTGTTATATTCCGTGAGCATCTAGACTTAACTTTGCATCTACCTCGAGTATGTTTATAGGTTTTGTCTGCCACTGTAATTGGCCTGTTGGCTTTGGTGCATTTATTTTTAATTACAAAGGGACCAAAATTACCTTTTATTTTGGAAGTGTTTTGTCCATTCTGATAAAAATAAAAATAAGAATAGGTTTGATAGTTTTAAATAATTTGGAACTCTGGATATTTATGTACTTTTTTTTGCTGATAATAAACTATTCTTATAATTGCCTTAGAAATAGATTATTTAGTGATCATTTCGTTGACTTACATGAAATCTATAGAACCAGATTCATTTATACATGCAATTTTGAATATTATTCTTTTATGTCTAAGAACTGGTAATAAAATTATGAGAAACATGATTCTATTTGCATGACATGTACTACAAATCTTTAACTGAATGATATGTTAGTATGTGCTATTTAATATCATAGTTAACGAAACCATATGTTTTTGCTCATAATGTTCAAACTAATTCACAGTGAGAATTTTTGTATAGTTGAAATTATCTTTATGTGTGATAATCACATTGCCATGATTTAAAGCAATTAATGGACCTATAAATACCTTTTTGTCATAATATTATAGTATTGACTTTGTGCATCTTGATCTTTGAAAGAGCATATGTTGTATAAATATTTTATTAATATTATTGTTAATTGACTATTTAAGAAAATTCATTTAAATTCCCTTCATAAATTTTTCTTGCATCATATATTTGAGAGTAGTCACAACATCTCAATTATTTATTGTATAGGTTATTCTAATCACATAAAATCTATTGCTTTGAATTAAAAAAAAAAAGAAATAAAGAATTTTAGTCAATATTATAAAAACTTGACAATTAAAGAAATTACTAGATGTCATTACTAAAATTTTTACATCATGTATTTGGGAGTGACCACAACATTGCAAATATTTGGTGTATAGAGACTCTTCATCTCATATGATTGATTGATTGAAAGTTAATTAATGTTTCAGTTGACATATTGTTAGCTGACTTATTAAAATAAATAGATTTTCTCATCAAAACCATGACCTTAGGAATAGCCACAACATCTTAAGTATATTGTGTGTAAACAATTTTCTGTTTGTTTTTCATATATTGTCACATATTCTTTAGTGACAAATAAAGAGAAATTGGCATTTATAATAAGTTTATAATTAATTCATTAAGATAATTACCCAGCCCTATAGGGAGGTAATTATTTTTATGAGATTAATTGAAATAAGATGGTAAACTAGACAATAAGTTGAGAAATATTTCTATGCAAACAAATATGAAAATTTGTCCAATTTTTCTTTTAAGTCACTGGTCTTATTATAAAGTAAAGTAAATTCTATACACATTTGCAACCTCCACCCACAGGAAAGTTTGAATTTATTGTTTAGATTAACATTAGGTTAATTCAAAATATATGTTTTAAATCTTCATAGCGTTGGTGTATCCTATTCTTGGTTATTCAAGTAATTTTTCTCTTTTACTTAATAAATTGTTTTATTATAATTACAATTGGTCTGACTATTTGATACAGACAGTTCTCTTATTTATTGGGTGCAATTTTTAAATTAGTATTTAATGAGAATGAATTGTTCATATTATTGAGTATATAATTGCTAATATAATGACTGAATATGAGAACAAAAAAAAGTAATTTAGAATTTTGCTCATTAGATATCATATTCACATAAAGGCAGGGTATAACCCTATTTATTTTATAGTCAAAACATGCATGAAAGCCATTATTAATTATTGTATGTTTTGGCAAGCACCATTAAAAGGCTTACTTGTGTGATAGTTTAAGATTAAGGAGTATGTGTGAATTTATTTTGAAAATGAGATCTTACTATATCATGAACTGGATTGAGATTTTGAGTTATTTCTAAATCATTTCAGTCTTGATTCTCTCTTTAAATAATTTTTTTTTAAATATTTGAATGTTCTTCAATATAGTTAAAGAAACACGGTTAATTATTGAATTTAATCGTGTATTGAATGGATAAAGAAAATTGCAGGAGATGGTGTAGGTGAAGAGAGCTGTCTATCTATTCATGGTATTCTTGGGCCACTTTGTTATAAGTAGATGGTCGAAGAGTCTACAAGGCTTTTAATTTGCAGAGGGCTTCTTCTTTGGGTATGGAGCACTTGGGATAGGTGATGAAGATGTTTTCGTTTTGAAGACGAAAAGAATAAGAGTGTGGCATTTCTATAAATAAGAGAGTCCTTCCCTTGAGTCCCCCTTTCCCAACTTTACTGGTTTTTGAGGAGGTAGGGACGGATATATAGGGGCAGAGGGGAAGGGGCATATTAATATCACTATGCCCATTTTCCCGCCACTTGTCAATTACTGACTAGTCAAGGGGTTAGTGGAATCCACGTGGCAGCTTCTAGTTGATTTACGGCTGTGAAATTACCATTTTGGTACCTATAGGAATTCACTGTAGCACTCAGAGGAAGAACTATAGCATAGAGAGAGTAGGGAGTATACTATAGCGCTAAGGGAATAAGTAGGCACTGTAGCTTTTGGAGCGAATACTTTAAATTTAAAAGATAAGGCTGGGGGACAAAATGTGATGCAAAGTTTTTTCCTTTTCAAGGGAGTAATGATGACTTCTTTGAACATTCCAGGAATTTTTAGAAGGTAAAATATAGAAGGAATATTTTCACGTGGCAACTAGGGTTGTTAGTTGTCATACATTTGGACCGTTCAGTTGGCTTGATCACAGCCGTTGGATCCATTAATTTGCTTTCAGAGGAGGGATGAAACAGTGTTTCTTGCGTATATAAAAATCTAGTTTTGAAATTCCCTGGTATTTTGCAAACATGTTCGGGGTTCGAAACTTCAGTTAACTGTAACTCTGAGTGGCGGAGTTTACAATGTCCACAATCTTTTAAAGGAGATTACTCTGTCTACGATGGAAACATGACTACTGTGGCTTGTGGTGTGGATTAATATGTTTCAGGCAGAACCAAGCAGTTATTTTTAGTGTTATCTGTGGCTTCGCGAGAAAATTGTATTCAGACTGCACTGGATACCCAACGGTTAGATAGGCCAGGATAATTAAAATGATCAAATAAGGTTGTTTTTGCATTTTGTGGAAATCAAAATGTCATTCTTTTAATATCCAAAAGGTTGTATATGAAGTTAGTTCTTAGAGGATGACAGTTAGGTCGCATTTATGTAGTTGAAGGCCCTTGGTAGACCAGGATATTTTTATTTCATCAATTGACAAAAAGATACTTATTCATAATAAAAAAGTTTATTGAAAATTAATATATTGCCTTGTACATTGAGAAGAAACTGCAGCATGGTAATTACTAATAACAGATTCAATAGCTTTAATATACAAATCAACACTAATTATTCCTAGGTTATCTAGGAATTTCAGTACAAAATCGTGGAATCTCATGGGAATGTTCGAGGATTCTGACTTCTCGGGCTGATTCATATACGCCATGTACAGAAGAAATTTGCTACCCTTAACTTTTTGCAAGTGTTGTAATTCATCAAGAATTGAATATCCATGATCCAGTTCTCTTGGGTTTTAAGGCCTTGAGGGTTTTCACGTGTGAGATCACATAGGATTTGGCAGCTACCAAATCTAGGTGTCTCAATAGCACTGAAGGCAATAGTTGTCTTGGGAGTCTTGGACCATCTATTTTAAAAAGGTCCACGCAGTGACACTTATAGAGACTGAATTTGATTTTCTTGTGACTCTTCACTTGCTTGTGATTCACCTTGATTTCTAGTGGAAAAGAGGCTTTCCTCAAGGAAAATGAAGGTGGCATTCTTCAGAGTCCAATGCTTGAAGCCCTTATTGTCTTCCTTTACAAGGAACAGCTTGTAGGAACTGTTAGCTCCATGGTTGCACAAAATTATAACAGGGATTTCGTCCTTTATAATACGCGGCTTGCCGTATTTTAAATTGGAGAACCAGTTGCGTTGGCTTTGAATGAACTCTTTCTTGTACTTCAGGTATTAGGTACCAACATCATCTATGACGTTATATAGGGAATCATCATCATGATAACTCAGGTCAATATGCCCTGCATAATAGTTGTGCCTTCCTAAGCTGCATGCCCAACTTATACAATAGAAGTTTTGCTATCTTTGATGGGCCTTCAAGAATTAGGCTTTTAGGCCTATAGGGTCTCGGTTGGGCCTCTTTATTTTTGTCGTCTACCCATTGCTATAATTCCATAGGCACTCTGTATGCTACAGGAAATGGGTTTTGGTACTGGACTAGAGAGGGTTTAAAAATTAAGTTATGATGATAATTAATTTTATCATAATTTCAAAGAAAAGATTTAGGATCAGATTTTTTTTATAATTTCTAGGGTTTCCAGTTTATTACTAATATTAAAGTAGTTTTGTTCTCATTAAATAACAATAAAACAAAAGTTATTTGTATGAAAAAGAACACTAAATGATTTTTAGCCTTGATTAAGAGAAATGATCAAAAGAAAAAAAGAAATCTCAATTTTGTTGTGTTATGAATGTTGATATATACTTAGTGAATTTGTGTCATACACTATTCACATTGCTAATATATATTAAATGTCCAAATACAAGGAATGATATGCTTCTTTTTATAGAAGTGATACATGTATTCATATTTGTAAAACTAAAGTGTTATTGCTCGCTATAGAAAACTATTTTATTCAAACATTAATCTTCATTATGCTCCAAATTTTAAAATTAATTGCTATTGAATCATTCAGTAGCAAATATTTTAAAATTAAGTTACTCATTTTGGAGTTTTGACCAACTTTTGAATTGAGCAAAACCCTTCCCTTTATCATAATAAACATATTAGCATCAAGTATTTGTATAATTTGAACTCTCTTTAAGTTTCTTTGGTATAGGAGATTGAGATATATCTCTATAAGAAAATTAACTTCCTGATAAATCATAAACTCTTTAGAGTTTTAGATTCATCAATAATGGTTGAGTAGACTTTATAAGAAAAGTAGACTATTCAAGTACACTAAAGATGTCGAAAGAGTTTTAATCATTTGAGATCATAACACCAAAATTTTGGGAATTACTTTCTACCTTTTTATGATTGGCTTGAGATTCTTATTTATCTCATGATCATTCAAAGATGCCAGTATTATTCCTCTACTTCTTGTTTGATAAAGAATTAACACTTCATGTTTTTACAAGTGTTCAAACTAAAAGTGGAGAATTCAAAATCTACGAGTTAGAAAATATAATAAGGAATACCAACATGTCAATTTCTCATAGCTCCTTAATCATGAGGTATTGATAATGAATAAACAATACTTGATTGGTTACATTTAAATAGTGTAACTTAAGGAACGAATGGAGTAACTACATACATAGTCAAAACATGATTAGTAATTTAAGTAATCTTTGTCCTTGTGAGTGAAACCTTGAAATCACAGTGTGTTTAAATGCCATTTGGATCCTAGAATGGATAGAAACTATGTTTAATTTGTATATACATATGGATATTTTCAATTGAATTGAAGGTATATAAGCCACACCTAAACAATCTAATAACAAGGCTATTAATTCGAAAGAATTTTGATTTTTTTACACATTTAAGAATCATTTATGTTTCTTGAATAACATAGAGTAAAAGTGAGTGATTTAACTCAAAGGAGTCCGAAAAGTGTAAATGAGCCATGATTGATTTTCTCAGAAGAATATTTCAAGTTTTTTGGATAGGTAATGAATTGAATAGCTCTATATTAATTAATCACATCAAGATAATTCCATAGAAACAACAGAACTTGTCATATCTCATAACAGTAAGAGTGAAAAGTTCTCAAGAGTAACATAACTTTTAGTTACTATGTTGTATATATGCAAAAGTATAATTATGAGATTAGACAAAGATTATTAAGTTATATTTTCATAAAGTCATAGTGGAGAAAATTTCATGTTTTGGTATAATGTCATAAAAGAAAGGCATTGGTTACAGCTAATTCTTTGTTAAGTTTTTAGAGATTTTTTATGGAAATAATAACTCTTTTTTATTGGGATTTTATTAGTGTAAAACATAAATTTCAGGTATATATGTGACAATTTAAAGGTTTATTTTTGAAGAGAATGTAGTCTATTTGTTACAAGATTCAAATATAAAGATCTAAGGATTAAATATTCCATAAATAGTATATTAGTTTTATTTTTTCATTTGATTTTTCAAAAGAACATTATTACATACATTAATATACATCAAGTTTAGTGGAAGAAAGTACATTTAGTCCATATGAAAATTTTCTTGCAATAAATATATGAGGTAATGCAATTTCTTACATAGAACTATTAAATAAAGAATATTGGTGAATCCTCATATATGGGTGGCATTTACAAAGATAGAATATGAATGTATTTGGACTATCTCATAAACCTTTATAAAAGAGTTTTTAAACGATTAAGTTTTGCTTACTATTGCAAACCATTTTTTATTGGAGTGAACAAGTCATAAATGTTCACATTATGTATTAGAATTGGATATGACTAGCAAAAAATAAAATGATGTTATGAAGTTATATCACAAACATTTTTATATGGCTTAAAGTTTTGTTGATGTTTTTTTTGAGCATTTAGGTTTTATTTTGATCTCAATATTCTTTGTTAAGAAAAGTTAAATCAAGACAATTAGCATTTCTTCTGCCTCAGCTTCGCGGATGAGAAGAGGACGAGAGCTAAGTATGCACGCTGTATGCATTTACCCAGTTTTCCTTCTAGTAAAAGATTGGCTCATACCCCATGTGGCTAGAGATTCCTGGGACATGAGTTAAGCATATAGTTGATTGCACTTTCTTTCGATTGAACGCAAATCGACATAGTGATTTAATAGTTATATATAATTTTGGGAGCAAAAGTGCCTATAATTACATAAATAACGAGTTATGATTATTCTGACAACTAAAATTACCAGTTAAGTTATTCATGATCATATAATTTATAAGAGACTCATTCATTCATTTTACATCTGCAATTATTCTCTATCTATTGTGAAAGTCTAGACATTTAAGATATTCATTGTTTACATGATTTTTGTGTACATTATTATCACGCATACAGTTGGATAATTTCTATAAAGTTTGGACCCTGAATGATTTATAATAAGTCATTTATGAAGTGTTTATACTCTTACTTGATTATACTTCAGTCAATGTTGAAGAGAGCTTAAAAGAACTGGAACATTTAGAAAAAAGTAAAAATATTTTATTCTATGCTGATGTTCATCCCTTTCGTAGGTATTACACGTATATGGCTCGTACTTTTAAGTGTTTTAGTCTTCAATTCTAGGTTTGGCAAAGGGAGTTTTAGAATCAGCAAATATTCATGTTCGGATTTGAGAGCTAATGTTTTTCTCTTAAAGAATTAGTCTTTTGCTAGTTCGTGTATTTCATACAGAACGATGTACAAAATTATAAATTTAATATCACTTTTCAAAATCAATTCCCATAGTAAAATTTTATTAATTCACCAATCTTGGTTTTAGATCTTTAACTGTTAGGATTTCGTTCCTTCTTTTTTAAATTTAGTAACATTAACACACTAGTGATTTTGTTACTTTGTCACTCTCTATAAATATACTGATTTCATAATTCATACACATTCCGTCATTGTCTTCTATTTCTTTTGCAGATTCTAACTAGTAAGGAGGACAAACTAATAAATGATTATTTCTTCTGGATTTGTGTATGGATGCTCAATTGTTTGTTGATATTAGAATCCGAACGGTTATGTTATTTAAAGGTTTGGGAGAAGGTGCTGAACTTATACTTGATCACTAGAAGTACTCGATGTTTTATTGTGGATTTGCATTGGATGAGCAAGAAACGGAGAGCTGAGTCCTTTGGGAATAAATTGAAGAAGCTGTTCTTGCCGCTACAATTTATCACATCTGGAAAGCTACGAATGGTGTTATTTTTCAACATATCCCTACCTCCCCTGTGTTTATGGTTGCTGATATATTGAAGGCTGTTCAGCAAGTTTCTTGCAAATGGGGAAAAATTCCTTCAACAAAAATGAATTACCAACTAGTGATGGAATACGACGTCTCCCATAAATGTTTTGATTGTCAATAGTATTTGATTTATTTGATCGGAGTAGTTGTTTTTTTTTTTTTTTTTTTTTTGAGGCAGACTGCCTGATGTACTTTTAAGCTTTGCTCTTGTAAAGAGTCAAGTTTAAAAAAAAAAAAAATCAAGTTTCATCCTATATTAATAAAATTTACTTTTACCTCCAAAAAAAGATTCTAGATGCTTATGTTATTTTTATATTTATGGTTATGGATTATGAATGACATTCAATAATAGGAGTGTTCATAATTTAGTTTAATTAAATAAATTATTGACCGAACTACATTAATTTGGTTTTGGTTTAATAATTTCTGTTGTTAAACCAAATAAAGTCAAATGAGGGAATTCATTTTATGGTATAAACCAAGTTCTTTTTTCTGTGTTTGATGTTTGGTAAAACCGAATAAAGTTCAAAGAATAAAATTAATTTTACTATTTGAATTAGTTATTAGACATCAATAAGCGGATAATCCACCAAAGTTTTAGTTTCATTAAGTGTAGTTTTTAATTTGTAGTCATTAAATTATTTAATATTTCTGTTATTCACATATTGGAATTGTTTTTTAAGTTTTACTTTCCAAGTTTTGGTTTTTAGTTTATTAATTTTTTTAGTTTTGTACTTTTAATTAATTAGTGAATTTAGGTTAATTAAGCAAAAGTAAAACTGAAAATTGAAAAACTTTAGTTAATTAACCACAGAACAAAAGTTTATTTTGGATTTAGTTTTAGTTGTCTTACACTCAAAACTAAAAAACTGTTTTTTTTTTTAACTGCATAATCTATTTCCGGCCAATGAACATCTTTGGTGCATGATTGGATTATTTTGTTATGGATATTTACTAGATGGATGCTTTATTCTTGATACTGTTTCTAAATATTAGATTTTTATATTATGGATAATGATGACACAGGATGTTTTATTGTTTTGTTATAGATATTTCATTCTTGATTCTCATAAGATATTGAAAATTTCCAATTCTCTAGGTATTATATTAGTATTAATATTTCATACATTATTGGTGTATCGGGTGTGGATGCATGTCATGTGTGCGTTGTTTGAATTTCAATTGTTATTTTTGCACATATGTTGCAGGCATGCATTTACATTCGATGGTGTAGAAAATTTTCTACACCAATAGTAGATGAAAGATTTATTCAATATATTATTGTGTTTTACATGTTTATAAAGTATGATATTATATACTTTAAATACTTGTATAATACAAGTATTAAAACATAATAGTATGATAAGACGGTAGAATTGTCCTAAGATATTAGTTTTATACTAGGTGATATAACCGCGCGTTGCGCGGTGGAAAAATAGCCAAATATAAATGCCCAATAAAATTGAATCAATTTAAATCTAAAAGGAAAAAAAATTAAATGACAGTAACATTACAAAAAAAATTTATTCAAAACAAGGCAAATTTACCTTCATCATTCATTTAAAATACAAAATGGTTAACTTCACAACATCCATTTAAAATACAGAAAAGTTGACTTTACAAACACTATTGAGTCTTAAATGACATGTAATACAACATTATCATTACAAACACTTGGTACAAACATAATAGAATATCATTGGCTTCTTGATTCTTGATGATCAAACACAAAACAACTTGATGGAATATTAGTATTTAGTTTCCTATAAGGTATCAATATTCTTTCGATCTTATAGATTTCAAGCATCCTAAGCAACAAAAATAAATAATTAGTCATTACTTAGAAGATGGAAAAAGAAACAAAATTGTGATGGTAAATCATCAAGACTACAAACATTAGCTAAATAAATAGTCCCAAAAGAATTCAATACAAAATTCATACAATTAAATATCGTAAGGTAACATAGCAAAACCAGTTTTCATGAGTTTAGAAAAGGAGTAAAAGAGTCAATTTTTGACCTACATTTTCCAGATTTCTAATACCATACAAAAGACAAATATTAATTGCTAAACACTGTGTAGTAAAATTTTGAATTTAGGAAGTATAGAATATCCATAAATAAATCATTCCCTAACTATCAAGTTTCACACCAAACACAAATAGCTTGCAAGTTATATTTACTCGTCTTGGCATTCACCGACTCAAGTAGGATAAAAATGGCTCTATATAATAACGTTCAATATCTTCTATATAATCTCAAAAAATGTTAGAAAATTACACTCGCACTTCATAGCATATGTTGGAATCTAACACACAACCAAATGATGCAAAGAACTTTAATATCCAAGCGAACCAAATGTAGACACATGTAGTTGCAATACCAAATATAATAACTGATATAAGATCACAATAAAAAACTTCAAATTTTCAGTTAAATTGTACAATGAAATCAATAAATAATTAAAACAAATTAATCAATTCTATTTATATCAAAATAAAGAAACCATCTTTTACAAGCAAGTCAACTCATGTACAGTAAAGATCCTTATCCTGGATCCCAGAATTTTATTTTTTCAGATACTTCAATTAAAAGATATGCATGTCTAACATTGACATATTCACATTTCAAAATCACTAAACATCTTTTATATATTTCAAATTGATTTATCAATTATAAATTATATGATGCAAAGCCAACATTCCTATAAATATGTAAATTAATGAAGGGTCAAGATACAACAGTATAAGAAAGGCTCAGATGAGAAAAATTGAAAAGAAAATAAAGACTTAGTAATTTTTCAAGTAAAGGCTCAGATAAACAAAATTTAGGAAAAATGACCAATACTGTCTTGGCTGCAACTCAGTTGCATTAAAATGCCATCATTTAAAAATGCAATCAGAGTTGCCACGCCAAGATTCAGTATCATGTCCTCCATGTCCAACATATAACCTAGTATCATCATGGCCAGGACCTAAATTTCTCTCCCTAATTAATATAGTAAAATACGCAAACTGAAATCAAAGTCGAAACTTATTTCATTTTTTAAGTTTGCTATTTTCAGCCCCAAAGTTCCCAATTTGGTGGTTCAAAATCATCATAACCATATTAATCACCACTTGGAATCATTAAACAGTCAAAGAAAATAAAAACAATCCCATCAGAAAGTATTGTCTCTCATATGGGTAAAAGATTTCTTTCAACCTTTGTACCAACCAGAAGGCATCCAAAGGCTTTAGGTTATTGGTCTATAGATTCACCTGAGGAGCACAAAACTTTTAGCACCAACAACGACATATAAGAACAACCATCAATAACACTACTTTGTTGTTTTTGAAGAAGATAAAAAGGAAGAGAGATGAGTAAGATCAAGAAAGGGCAAAAAAATCCTGATGACCTAGACATCAAACCATCTAAATATAAAATCAATTTGTACTATTCATGAATACAAATTAAAATAAAAACTCAAATACATAAAGGGAGATTAGTGGAAAAACTTTAATAGTCAGTATTAGTGCGATTATGCTAGTGGCTTTTCATGTTATTCTTTTAAAAAGAGATATGTCTAGTTTTTTCTCCATAAGCTATCAACACTTATCCAAAAGATTATCCGAAACCTCTTAAAGCAAACAAGCCGTTTTATATTCTTAATAACAAGCTCTATCTACTGATTCTACTTCAAGACCTATCATCTACATAACTCAATAAAAATACACCTAAAACATCAAAAAAATACTCAAAACCTTCTAAATGAAAAATAATCTAAGAATATATTTAACAATACAAGGTTGACCAAAAAATAAAAAAAAAATTAAACAAAATACCAAGATTTTGTTATCTAAACTTGAAAATTTTCCTATTTTTTCTTCAAATTGATTTTCCAACTAATGATCCATCAATACTAATACCAATGATCCAAAGTCAAGTAATATTTCAAAAATAAAAGCAATCATTGGTCAATTATCTCATATTATTGGTAAATCACTTATCCAAAGAAAACATAAGAAAAAAAAATGAGGAAAAAATCCGTAAAAATATTAACTCAAGAATGAAAGGAAAAAATTACCGGCAAGACAAACGGATTTGGAAAAGAAACAGAAGAAAAAAATTTGAAAAAATTTCTATAAAAAATTCAAAATATTCTTGCGAAAGAAAAAAAAAATTTCCAATGTACCCACGGATCCAATTGATGATCCATTAGTGCTAATACATATGATTTAAAAGTCAAGTAATATTTCAAAAATAAAAGCACGGATCAGTCAAATGCCTTGAACTCAATCTCAACCGATATTACTGGTAAATCACTTACTAAAAGGATCTAGAAAGGCAACACAAAGAAAAAAAAAATCAGAAAATAAAATCCATAAAAATATTAATCCAAAAAATTATCAAGAATGAAAGGAAAAAAAATTTCCAGTGAGTATAGTTAGATATTTAGGGGTGGTAAGACCCACGGATATGGAAATGTAGCTAAAGAAAAAATCAAAAAAAAAAAATCCATAAAAAAATTAACCCAAATTATTACGAAGAAAGAAAAAAGATTTACTTGTATAATCTTTAGATATTTACCCATGGACCAGTTAAGGAAATAGAAGAAAAAACGGAAGAAAAAATCTGAAAAATTTCCTTAAAAATTTAAACCAAGTTATTCTCAAAAAAGATTTACCAGATCTTTGATCCTGTAATTCTTCATCTCGGATTATTAGCATAAATACATAAGTTAAACAAAGAGCCAAAAAAAAAAAAAATTGATACACAATGGAAAAAACCCCAATATATATATATATTAAATATATATATATATATATATATATATATATATACACAGAAAACAAAAGGGAAAGTGAAAAAAATGCTAAATCGCAAAAGAAAATTTACCTTCAAACAAGTCATATTCTCCTGCAACCAAAAATATAAATAAAAAACTCACAAAAGGATTTTAAAAAATAACAATAAATAAATAAATAAATAAAAATAGAACAATCGGAGGATGATAGATCTAAAATGGGGAGGAAGAGATTCTTCGTCAACAACAACATGGCATGTGTGTGGTTTTTTAGTGATTTGGTTGTGGTAGGTGAATGGATTAAGAGAAGAAAGAGAAGAGAGAGTTGAGAGTGTTGGTCCCAAAGCAACCTAAGAGGGGGAGTGAATTAGGTTTCTAGAAATTATGCTTTCAGAAAATAGTGAGCTTTTTAATTTAAATGCAGATATAATAAATTTACTAGAACAGTAAAGTAAAGAGAGAAAAATTGAACAAACAATACTTCCAAGTTAGCAAGCTTGAAGTATCAAATTTCTTGAATGCTTCACACACTTGGTGAGCCAATAATCTTTACAAAGTTGGGAAGTTTTTGCTCACACTAAAACTCTTTTAGTTGAGCCAAGAATCTTACTTACAACCACACTTTCATACAAGATTATCACTCCACTCAAAGTTGAATTGCACTCACAACTTCACACTAATACAACAAAGCATTATAGTCAATTTGCACTCAAATTACTCTTTTCTTAGGCTTGTATTCAATGTATTAGATGCTTTTTTCAGGTTATTAAAGAACCTATTTATAAGAGCAATAAATAGTGGTTTCAACTACTTCTTAACGGCTAAGTAATAAATGCACAAAAAATAGCCGTTGGGGTTTCGGACGTCCGAGGAGGATTGAATGCGTCCGAGGAAGCGTTCGATCTTCTTTCAGTTTTGTTGAGAGGCTTCGTTCGGACGTCCTTGCATGCGTCCGTTCCTTCGTCCGACAGAGGTTTCGAATGGTCATGAGCGTCCGAAGAAAAGGCAGTAGGATTGCTCTTCCCATTCTTTCTGCCAGTTTGTTCGGACGATGCAATGCGTCCGAGGAGCTTTGACCTAGTTCGGACGGTTCTGTGCGTCCGAAAGATCTGTTCCTGCAAAAGCTTATTTTACAAAGTTAAGTGTTTATGTCATCATCAAAATAAGGTTTGGAAAACATGAATCTCCCCCTTTTTGATGATGACAAACCTCAATTGGATATGACTAATCAATTTGCAGTATATCATAATTGGATATCAATTATCAACATATCAATCATATCAAAGTATTGCAATATCTCATAATTGGATATCAACATATCAATCATATCAAAGCATAACAATATAACTACTCCCCCTTTTGACATCAATCAAAAAGACTCCCCCTTAGATCATGCAAGTAGTTTGATATAAATGAAACAAGTTTAATACATCCAACGAAAAGGTTCTAAAGTAAATACATAACCAAGCCACAGAATTGCTAAAAAACAAAAGAGATACTGAAAGGTTCTAATAAGCAGAGAACTGCTGAAAACATCTCTGGTATAAGTACAAAATTTGTAGAAAATGGTTTCACAAGAGGTGTAGTTAAAACGACTTATTCAGTCTTATTCGTTTGGATGGAACATGTTCAGCGGTGGCTTCACTGTCATCCTCCTCCCCGGTACGACGTTGCATGATAAAATCAAACGTGTCGTCAACATTTTCATCATCATCGTCATCGTCATCGGCAGCTCCTTGAGCAGCTTCTGCATTGTCTTCACGTGTATGTTCATCTTCAGGTTCATCACTGTCAGAAGATGACTCAAGTGGATATTGGGACTGAAGATCAGCAAATTGGACTTGAGCCGAAGCAGACATGCCAAGACTGAGAGCCTCTTGGAGAATTATTTGACGAGTTTCAAGTCGTTTTAACTTTCGATTTGTGCGACGTTGAAATGAATTGACTTGAGTGCTCAGAGATGTGAGAAGTCCACAGATATGTGAAAGAGATGGTTCAGAAGTAGATGGTGCAGATGTGAGTGGAGGTGGTTGAGGAGTAGGAGAATGAGGGATATCTGCAAAATCAGATGTGGAGGCATGGGATTGTGACTGGGCAATATCAAAGGCTGCCTTAGTTAGCCATTGATCATTGAAAAAATGGAGACCTTTGCGTTCAATGTAGGATTTGTTGAAATAGGGAGGATATTGTTTGTTTCCGGTGAAGGGAATGTTGAGGAAATCAAAAATCTTGGTGAGAAATTTTTCAAAAGGAATGTTTCTTCGAGTATCAGTGAGAAAGAGTTCCCATAGGGAACAAAAAAGATACCCAAAGTCAAGAGGAATACCCTTGAAGACACAGAAAAATAATGTATAAGTTGCAGAATTCCGGGCTCAGTACGATGCCCGTCAGTTGGCAATAATAGATTGGTCACAAGGGTGACAGAATATTAAGTTCAGGAGCAAGCAAAGTAGTTTTGGCTTCCGAGGCCTGTTTAAAATGTTTGTTAAAAATGGCTAGAACTTCATCAATATCAAACTGAGTATCATCAGCGGGCCATTTATCTAATGAAAAGAAGTAAGAAAAATCATTAGGGGTTTGAGATTTCACATTAAAAAATGGTGTTAATTATGGTTGATGAAATCTCAAGATCAGTGTTGTTAACACGAGAAATGAGGGTGCGAATAGTAGGACCTTTCCGAAGATTGGCCGTGAATTGAAGCACCATGTCATGATAAACAGGTATCAAGATGCACAAGATGACCCCAATTTTGTTTTTCAAAACAGGATTTGATAATTGGAAGATTATATTCGTCAAATAGACTATGAGAAGCAGGACGTTGAACGATGATGGATTTACTGAGAAGGGAAGTATACCGTTCGGATGCCTTGGCATCGATAAATTTTGATAAAGTTGGAGTGGTGGTGACTTGAGGATTGGCCGATGATTCTCCTCGTACTGGAGCCTTCCCTTTAGTTTTTCGACCCCGAATTGATGTAGAGGAACCGCCGCGAGATTTCACCATTGCAATTGAAGAAGAGAAAATTGAAAACAATTTGAAGATTGGTGAGATTTTGAGGAAATGAGATGGTGAAACCTGGGGGAAATGAGATGTGATTTAGGTGATAAGGGCTATGGGTAGGATGATTTTCCAATCAATTTTGGAAGAGAGAGTGAGAATTTGGATGGGGTAGTGGAGAAGAAAAAAAATCGCCTAAGGGTTTTCGGGGGAAAGGGTAAGTTCGAAAAGGGGAATTTGGACGGTTTTAATCAAACAGGGGTACCTTTCGGACGGCCGAATGTTTGGTGTGCGTCCGACAAAGCGTCCGAAAGCTGAAGAACGGACGGCCGAAAGAGAAGCCAGTGCGTCCGAAGTTCTCTCGAACGAAGCTGTGCGTCCGGAAGATTTCCAAAGAGTTTAAGGAAAAAAGAAATATTGTTCGGACGAATATGAGCGTCCGAGAAGTAACAGATGCTTTCGGACGATCCAGAGCGTCCGAAAGGAAAGTTGTTCGGACGAAGGAGTGCGTCCGAACTGTGAACCTATGCCAAATTTATCTGTAAAATCCCCAAATATTTTCTGAGCGATTCAAAGCGATCTAGAGCTAAGGGTTTTGTAAAAATATCAGCCAATTGATCTAAAGTAGGCACATAGTCAACACGAATTTCCTTTTGACAAACGAGGTCTCTAATGAAATGATGCTTAACATCAATGTGTTTGGTTCTGAAGTGCATAACAGGATTTTTTGTAAGATTAATTGCACTAGTGTTGTCACACAATATAGGAACACAATCAAAAATTACACCAAAATCTTTCAGAGTATGTTTCATCCAAAGAAGTTGAGCACAATAATTTCCGGCAGTAATGTATTCGGCTTCAGCCGTAGAAAGAGAAATGGAATTTTATTTTTACTAAACCACACATCTAGATGTGTATAAGAGACAGACACTATAGAGGTATCTCACATCTAAAACACTTTAAAAGTCAGCATCAGAAATAGCTAATCAGATCAAATGTAGAGGATTTTGGATACCACAGACCAAAATCCGTGGTTCCTTTTAGATATCTAAAAATTCTTTTAACTGCCATCAAATGTGATTCTTTAGGATAAGATTTGAAATCTAGCACATAAACAAACAACAAACATGATATCTGGTCTTCTGGCAGTTAAGTAAAGTAGACTTCCGATCATACCTCTATAGTGTTTTTCATCAACACTATTACCTTCTTCGTCTTTATCAAGTTTGGTTGAAGTACACATTGGCGTACCAACTTGTTTGCAATCTTCCATACCAAATCGTTTGAGCAGCTCCTTTGTGTACTTGATTTGTGTAATAAATGTTCCTTCCTTAGTTTGATGAACTTGTAGTCCGAGGAAAAATTGCAACTTGCCCATCATACTCATCTCAAACTCTTCTTGCATTAATTGTGAAAAATCCTTGCACAAACTTTCATTAGTTGCTCCAAAAATAATATCATCAACATAAATTTGAACAATTAACAATCCTTTTAAATCCGTTTTTGTAAAAAGTGTGGTGTCAACTATACCTCTTTTGAAACCATTTTCTATCCAGAAGCCACTTAATCTTTCATACCAAGCTCTTGGAGCTTGTTTCAGGAACCATATAAAGCTTTGGAAAGTTTGAAAACATAATTTGGAAGATTCTTATTTTCAAAGCCCGGAGGTTGTTTGACGAAAACTTCTTGGTCGATAAAACCATTTAAAAAATCACTTTTGACATCCATTTGAAATAATTTTAAATTATTGAAACATGCAAATGCAAGAAACATGCGGATGGATTCTAATCTAGCCACGGGTGCAAAGGTTTCATCAAAGTCAATACCTTCTTCTTGAGCGTAACCTTTTGCAACAAGTCTAGCTTTGTTTCTTATGATCTCACCTTTGTCATTTAATTTGTTTCTAAAAACCCATTTAGTACCAATAACGGGATGAGAAGAAGGTCTTTCAACTAAGGTCCATACATTATTTTTCTCCAATTGACTAAGTTCATCTTGCATAGCATTAACCCAAGATTCATCACTCAAAGCAACATCTATGTGTTTGGGTTCAATGTGAGAAAGTAATGCACAATTATTATTCAATGGTTTATGAGAACGAGATTGCCTAGTTACCCCATCGGATAGATCACCTATGATTAAATCTTGAGGATGACTAGAGACGAATCTCCAAGCTTTTGGAAGATCGTTTTGAGCATCCTCATTCTTTTCATCATCAATTTGATGGTTGTTGATATCAACGCTTGATGTAATCTCTTGATGATCTTTATGAATAACGAGCTTTTCGAGCTCCTTTAAAATACCTGCATCTTCATCCTCACATAAATTATTTGAGATAACATCATTAGTTTCATCAAATGTAACATGCACAACTTCTTCAATTAAAAGCGTTCTTCTATTGTAAACTCGGTATGCTTTCTTGTCACTAGAATAACCTAGAAAAATTCCTTCATCTGATTTTTTGTCAAATTTTCAAAGGTTCTCTTTGATTTTTAAAATAAAGCATTTGCAACCAAAAACTTTGAAATAGCTCACAACGGGTTTTCTACAAAAAATGAGTTCATAAGCCAGTTTTATTTAAAGAAGTCTCTTATACACATCTAGATGTAACGTATAAGAGACAGGGTGGTGTTATCTCAAATAATGATTAGAGAATGTGAGGTATTTTAATACCTGTCTCTTATACACATCTTGATGTGTCCTATTTTTCCTTTCAACAACACCATTTTGTTGAGATACTCTAACAACCGAAAACTCATGAAAGATACCGTTGTGATCACAAAAGTCGGGAAAACCCCCAAATTTAAATTCGGCACCATTGTCACTCCTTAAACGAACAATTTTTGTATCCAATAAATTTTGAATTTTGGAAAACAATTTTACAAATTTTTCAAATGCTTCATTTTTGTGAACAAGAAATAATACCCAAGTAAACCTAGAATAGTCATCTACGATAACAAATGCATATTTGCAACCACCTAGACTAGCATATTGAGTAGGTCCAAATAAGTCTAAATGCAACAATTCTAAAGGTTTATGAGTAGACACAAAATTCTTTGGTTTAAAAGAAATTTTGACTTGTTTACCAAATTGACAAGCATCACAAATTTTATTTTTGGTCAGAAATTTCAGTTTTGGCAAGCCTCTTACCAAATCTTTCTTGGCAAGTTTTTCAATTAAATCCATATTAAAATGACAAAGTCTTCTATGCCAAAGCCAAGGATCATCTATGGAAGCGGTAAGACATTTTACATTGCTATTGCTAATTTTATCAAGATGAATCACATAAACATCATTGTGCCTAGTGCCTTTGAATAAACAACATGATTTTTATCAAGGATAAGACATTCATGCTTGGTAAAGAAAACATATAAATTTTTGTCACAAAGTTGACTAACACTTAATAAATTATAGTTCAAATTATCAACAAAAAGTACATTCTTAATCAAGGTTTCACCATTTTTACCTACATCACCAATGCCGATTGATTTTGCTTTGTTGTTGTCTCCAAAAGTGAATTTTCCACTGTTTTTCGATGTAAGATTTGTGAAAAGAGAGGCATCACCCGTCATGCCTTGAACATCCACTATCTATGAACCACTTAGCATTGTTGGCGATGTTTCAAAGTACCTACACAATAAATCAATTGATAACTTTTGGTACCCATATCTTGTTGGGTCCATTTGCGTTAGTGAAATTGCTTACTATCCATGCAACTTTCATTCCAAGTTTTTCATTCCTCTTGACATAACACATATTCTTAGTATGTCCATGTTGTTGGCAATATTTACAAATAATGCTTTTATTACCATATAAAGAAGATTTTGGTTTTACAATACATAAGTCATCCCTTCTAAATATGACAAAATTTTTGTTGATTGCTACATTTCTATTTCTTTTCCTATCAACAAAATTTTCTTTCTTTCTAGCTAAGAGAGCATTCAAATCATCCATTCTTTTCTTCAAGGAGGCTTGTTCTTCCTTGACCTTTGATCTCACATGCATTCTTTTCTTCAAATCACGATTTTCTTGTGATAGCCTATTGTTTTCATTCACAAGTTTAGAGTTAGCATTCAATAAAGCATTTGACTTTTTTACTAACTCCTTGTTTCTAGCATATGATTCTGGCTTTTAAGCTATCATGCAATTTTAAAATGAAAGCTTCAAGATCATCTTCATCATTTTCATCATTAGAGTCATAGTTAGAATTTACCTCATCATCTCCAATAGCCATAAAGGCCATTTGTGCCGACTCCATTTCTTCTTCAACTTCTCCTTCGGAGTTGCAATCGTCCCATGTGATTTGAAAGTTGTTGAATCTTGGTTTTCTTCCTTCCTTCTTTTTCTTGGAAGGACACTCATTTGCAAAATGCCCGAGTTGACCGCATTCAAAGCATTTATCATTTTGCTTCTTTATTTCAAGTCTTGACGTCCCTTTGAAATTATTTGTGTTTGTAGCTCCGCCTCTTCTTATTCTTCGTTTGTTGATGTAATGTTTAAGAAATCCTTTGGTGATGAGTGCAAGATCTCCTTCATCAAGATCTTCATCTTCTAGATTGATGGAGCTATTTTCATTTTCCTCTTGAGAGGTCTTTAGAGCAATGCTCCTTCTTGGCCTTGCTTCTTCATTTGCATCCACAACCTTGGCCTTTAGCTTGAGTTCATAAGATGTAAGAGAATTGATTAGTGATTCAATAGGCATTAAATTTAAATTCTTAGCTTCCTCTATGGCAATTGTTTTGGCATCCCATTCTTTGGATAGAGCATTCAAGATTTTTTTATTTTTTTCACCCAAAGAGTACTCCTTACTCAAGGCTTCAAGATCCTTTATAATGTCATTGAACCTGCAGTACATTTTGTCTATGTTCTCATGTGGTTCCATCTTGAAGGACTCATGATTGGCAACAATGAGATGTGTCTCACGAACATCATCACTCCCTTCATGAATTTCCTTCAACTTATCCCATATTTCTTTAGCAGAACTGCAACCCTTCACGCGAGTTGATTCATTTGCATCCAAGGCATTATATAACACATTCATGGCTTTTGCATTCAACGTCAAATTTGCCTTGTCTTGTGGAGTGAGCTCATTCCTTGTCTTTTCTCTTCTTCTATTTGTGTGATCATCCACTAATGATAGAAGCTTCAAATGGACCTTCATTGACAACATACCATAACTCAATGTCAATAGATTGTAGAAATATTTTCATTCTATCTCTCCAACTAATAAAATTTGCCCCATTAAACATGGGGGGCCTAGTAACGGATTGGCCTTCAAAAAACAGAGCATTGTTGGTTGCCATAATTCTTTACTCAATAGCAGTTTAAGCAATATATGAGACCAAGCCCTGATACCAATTGTTGGTCCCAAAGCAACCTAAGAAGGGGGGTGAATTAGGTTTCTAAAAATTATGCTTTCAGAAAATAGTGAACTTTTTAATAAATGCAGATATAATAAATTTACTAGAACAGTAAAGTAAAGAGAGAAAAATTGAACAAACAATACTTCCAAGCTAGCAAGCTTGAAGTATCAAATTTCTTGAATGCTTCACACACTTGGTGAGCCAATAATCATTACAAAGTTGGGAAGTTCTTGCTCACATTAAAACTCTTTTAGTTGAGCCAAGAATCTTACTGTACAACCACACTTTCATACAAGATTATCACTCCACTCAAAGTTGAATTGCACTCACAACTTCACACTAATACAACAAAGCATTATAGTCAATTTGCACTCAAATTACTCTTTTCTTAGGCTTGTATTCAATGTATTAAATGCTTTTTTCAAGTTATTAAAGCACCTATTTATAAGAGCAATAAATAGTGGTTTCAACTACTTCTTAACGGCTAAGTAATAAATGCACAAAAAATAGCCGTTGGGGGTTTCGGACGTCCGAGGAGGATTGAATGCATCCGAGGAAGCGTCCGATCTTCTTTCAATTTTGTTGAGAGGCTTCGTTCGGACGTCCGTGCATGCGTCCGTTCCTTCGTCCGACAGAGGTTTTGAACGGTCCTGAGCGTCCGAAGAAAAGGCAGTAGGATCCCATTTTTTCTGCCAGTTTGTTCAGACGATGCAATGCGTCCGAGGAATTTTGACCCAGTTCGGACGGTTCTGTGCATCCGAAAGATCTGTTCCTGCAAAAACTTGTTCGGAATTTTACAGAGTTAAGTGTTTATGTCATCATCAAAATAAGGTTTGGAAAACATCAGAGAGAAATGAGAGTTGATGGAGAAAAGCAGAGTTGAGAAAATACAAAATTAAGAGAAAAGTAAAGAGTGTCGGCGGCTAATGGAGAAAGGAAAGGAGAGAGTAGTACCCATCAAATAATAGATGAAACAAAAAAGCTCAAAAGTATCTATAATTACAAAATAACCTGGCAAAAAAAAGAGGACGAACGTGAGTAGCACGTGAAAAATGACTACCAAAACTTTCCAAACACCCCAACTCCCTCTTTATACTATGTGTTAATAAATTACAAGATAGAAAAGTAGCTCAAAGAAGCTAGAAAGAGTACGATGAGTAACAATGCATAATCATTTATCAATCCTACTTTTATTTCTATCCCTTTTTTGCTACGATTATATTTTTACCTCTTGGCTTTGTTTTATGCAGACTGGTTTGTTGGTTGAAGTTTCTTTGATGCATTGGTACTCGTATGAATCAGTTTAACTACTATTTTAGTCCATGTCAATAGCCCTCACCGTAATATCATAGGCTTGACTAGCCCAATTTGAGTTTGATT
Organism: Cinchona pubescens; assembly: GCA_025175665.1. Taxonomy (NCBI): domain Eukaryota; kingdom Viridiplantae; phylum Streptophyta; class Magnoliopsida; order Gentianales; family Rubiaceae; genus Cinchona; species Cinchona pubescens. The sequence goes on along the minus strand of JANKKI010000300.1, from coordinate 2,253,383 downwards.
GATAAATTTAAATCAAAATTCAAATTTGGTTAAACAAATTTTTTACTCATTTAAAATTGAAATTAAATATTATTTTTCAATCCTGTTATGCCATTGCGCTCTGTCATGGACCATATCCTCCTCAATTCCTAGATGGGCTATATCTTTCATACAAGTTACCCACCAAATCTTTTTCGGTCTTCCTCTACCCTTCTTATGTTGATTACTCTCTCTAAAATTTACTCACCTTAAGACATGACCAGTAGATGGGCACTTCTACTGGTCGTCTTAACACATAACCTAACCACCTTAAGCGTGTTTCTCTCATTTTCTCATGAATAGATGCTACTCCAATGTTGTCATGAATATGCTCATTTCGTATATTGTCCATCCTACTGTACCACACATTCTCTTAACATTCGCATTTCTGCTACTCTTATCTTTTTCTCCTGTGATGTGATTTGCTGCCCAACACTCAGACCTATAGTGCATCGCCGGCCTAATTGCCGTTCTATAGAATTTATCCTTAAGTCGTAAAGGAATTTTGTGGTCACATAATATTCCCGATGCCATTCTCCATTTAGTCGATTGAGATTCTAAATTATTATATATTATCTATATATATTATATTATATTATAATATATATATATATATATAAGAAGGTAGCTTGCTTACTGTAGCACCTCCTGGGTCTGCCACCTGGACAATTGCTGCTGACATGGCGTTGATGTGGTAGGAGTTTTGGACTGCTTCAATGTTTCTTCTCGGTGCAGAGATAGTCACCCTTTCCTTATTTGTCGTGAAATGACCATGATGTCCTTTACAACAAAGAGTTACTATTTAAATCTCTTGGTATTTGTGTAAAATTATGATATCTTATATCTAGAAAAAGTAAATACATATTGTCTTGAAAATTATATTTTTTTCTTAAAATTTCCCTATACACTTATGTGTTAGGCACTAAACCCTTTGTCAAAATATGGGCCATTGGATTTGATCTTTAACTTAGATTCTGTTTGTTTCAATAAAAAATGTTTTCTTAAAAATATCTTCCTTGGCTTCTAGTGTTTGGTTGGACAAAAGTTGGTGAAAAAGATTTGCGAAGGAAAATAATCTCACCCGTCGAGTGTAAGACAACTTCCATGAACAGTTACTGAAGTTGTTTTCTCACAATTAACTCATCCCTTTGAGCACTTATTTTGTCCAACTAATAGCATCCTTGACCCCTATTTTATAAGTAAAAAGACATATTGTCGCTGACGAGGAAGGAAGTTAAGTTAAAATCAAGCCGTTTAAATTATCGATCCTTTTTATTTTAGAAAATATTTTTATGGGTTAACCAAACAAGAGAAAATGATAGGGAAAATCATCCTTTTCCATAAAAATATTTTCTTGGAAGATATTTTCTATAACAAAATATTTTACATTGAATCAAACAGACCCTTAATTACAGAAAATATCAACAAATATTTGGATTATTTTAATTTTTGATTAATGAGTCTCAGAACAGTAAACACCATACCATTAGATCCTCTTTCTTTTCTTTTCATTAATTTTAACAAAACGTACTGAGGATCCAGATTTTTCTCTCATTCCTTCTCTACATTCGCCAACTGCTTCCACTCTTTCTCCTCCCTTATAGGTTTTCTTCATCTTCATTCTACCCTCTCTTATTTACTTTCTGCTTCATTCATGAGTTTTGTGTCAGAAATCTCCATACACATATGTACTACAACCTATCCTTTACCACTCCTTTCTACCAACAGCATCCCCAAATCGTGGGATTTCATGATTACCCGATTTACACCCCCATAAAGGCTTTCAATGCCTCATATGACAGAGAAACTAAACCTCTGTTTCCATTTGCTGATTTTTTGGTTGTTGCTTTTCGGTGAGACTTCTTCTTTTTCTTCTTTTTTTTTTTTAAGATTTAAGAAAATATTATAGAAAAAATTAAATTTTATTTCTTCCATTTATAACGGGTAGATGAAACATCATTTAATGAATCTTTTCTATATATTTCTTCAATGGTATAAACTAATTTTTTTAATTTTTTTTCCCAGATCTGTGCTATTTAAGTTTGCTATCAACTCATTTTTAAAAAAAAAAAAATTGCCAGATCTTTGTTATTTAAGTTTTTATAATTGTTCCATGTTAGGGTTTCCAACATATTATATATATAGATATAGATTGTCTTCATATTGAGTGCATATTTCTTAAATTTCTTGCTAACACTTAAAATTAGGAAATCTAATTTAAAGGAAAACTAAGTTTTGGTTGGTTCAATTGAGAAATTTGTACTGTTCTGTTTTTTTCCTTGTTTTTCTAGATTTTTGTATTGTTGAACTGCTAAATTGCAATTCATATATTGATGTATCTTTCTTCAAAATTCTATAAACTCATTTTTTTTAAATAAGAAAAATATTTGCCAAATCTATTCTCTTCAGTTTCTACAATTGTTGTATGTTAAAGTTTTTAGTATATTATTAAGAATGTCTTTGCATTCAGTGCATGTTTCTTAAAATTTCTTAAATTTAAACTCATTTTTTTAATATATATTTCTTCCCCAGATCTATCCTATTTAAGTGTCTACAGTTGCTGCATGTTTGACTTTTTAACATTTTATATACAGATTGTCTTTATATTGAGTACATATTTCTTAAATTTCTTGCTAAAGGGTTAGAATTACAAAACCTAACTTAAAAAGCAAAACTAAGTTTTGGACGATTTATCAAAATATTTGTATTGTTCTACTTCTTTTTTTCTTTTTCTTTTTTTTGTTGAGATTTTTGTATTGTTGAATTGCTAAATTGGAATTCATATATTATGTATATTTTTTCAATGCCCTAAATTCATGTTTTCTTTTTTTAAGAAAAAATTTTCCCAGATCTGTTTTCCTAATTTCTGTAGTTGTTCCATGATAGGGTTTTTAACATATTAGATTTTCTTTGTATTGAGTGCATGTTTTTTGAAATTTCTTAGATGTTTACTTCATATTTATATGTAGTAAAGGGTTAAAATTAGGACACCTAACTTAAATTTTGGTTGGCTCAATTGAGATATTTGTATTGTTTCTTTTTTTTTTTTTTTTTAATTTTTGATTTCTTCAACCACTAAATTACAATTCATATATTCATGTATATATCTTCAATGTAATAAACTCATACTTTTTTAAAAATTTGTTTCCCAGATCTGTTCTCTTTCAGTTTCTGCAATTGTTCCATGTTAGGGTTTTTAACATATTAGATTGTCTTTGTATTGAGTGCATGTTTCTTAAAATTGCTTAGATGTTTACTTCATATTTATTGCTAAAGTATTAACATTAGGAAACCTAACTCAATTTTTGGTTGGTTCAATTGAGATATTTGTATTGATCTGTTCTTTTTTTTTTCATACATTTTTTACTGTTGAATTGCTAAATTGCAATTCATATATTCATGTATATTTCTTCAAAATGCTATAAACTCATGTTTTTTATAAAAAAAAAAAAAAAAAATCGAGATCTATTCTCTTTATTAATAAATAAGTTTCTATAGTGGTTGCATGTTAGAGTTTTTAAGATATTAAATGGTCTTTGTATTCAGTGTATATTTCTTAAAATTTCTTAAATGTTTATTTCATATTTATTGGTGAATGATTAAAATTAGGAAATCTAACTTAACGTTTGATGGTTGAATAAATATATCTGTATTATTCTTTTCTTTTCTTTTTGAGATTTTTGTATTCTTGAACTACTAAATTGGAATCCATATATTCAAATATGATATGACAAAATTGGAATTAAATAAGGGAAGTTGTGATTTAATGTGAAGATACACCTATTAAAAAATACATACATAAATGGGACGATTGACATAATTGAAGAAATTGGTCAACCATTTTCTGGTCTGAAATTTATTTGATAATGGATTATACCTGCAGCTTTTGCTTCATAAAATTTTGGATGGTTGGAAGTTCACAGCTGATATAATTAGTTACAATGTCATTTATTATACTTAGTAGACATTTTTTAATTGGAGATTCGTGGATGAAAAACAGGAAGGGCTCTCTGTAGCCTGTTGTGTTTAAGTCATTCTTTCCTGTAGATTCCTGCAATGTTATAGACTCATACTTCTTTTTAACGTTCTTGCTTCTGTTAATAATTTTTTTTGAAATTTATTTTCCCAGATCTGTTCTCTTTAAGCTTCTACAGTGGTTGCATCTTAGACTTTTTAACATACCTTTGTTATTAGCTTTTTTTATTTAGCTATTTTCATCTTATTGAATGCATATTTGTTACAAGTAGTTAGATTGTCTTTGTATTGTATGCATGTTTCTTAAGATTTCTTAGATGTTTTCTTAAGATTTCTTAGATGTTTTCTTAAGATTTCTTAGTTATTTCTTTTGGTTTAATTATTTTTTACAAATCTATTATTTTACTTGGACAGATCTATTATTTAAGTTTTATTTGTTGTTTAACTTGGCAGATCATTAAGAGAAGCATACACTCTCTTGCTGTTGCTGCTTTGTATCTGGTTATTTCGAGTGAGTGTTTCCTTCTATTTTTACAGTTATAATTTCCTTTTTTTTTTATATAGATATATTGACTGGGTAGGACGAAAATGTTCTTGAAATTTTATATTTTGTTTAACTTGGACATAGTTGTTGTTTTTGTCCCATCTTAGAGTTACTGGTTTATTTGTAGCCTCCTGAACTTTCCTTTTTTGGATTTTATCTAATGCATGTGAGGTAAAAGTTAATATTTTGTTTGTATGATTTTTTTGGGCTTGCTTCCTTGAATCCGTACATGGTAATGATTAATTGAGGAGCACATTAATTAATTAGAAATAGGAGTTTTTCCATACAAAAAGTGTTTTTTTTTTTTAATTTTATATGTTATTGATCAAGTTGTTATTGCACACAGAGAAATTCTCTCTTAGGAAATGCCAGGTGAAGAGATTTTTTAAAGTTTTTTTTTTTTTGGCAACTCTCTTTCTATTTTTTCATTAAAAAAATAAATAAATACAAAAAATAGTCAATACATAATACAGACGATAAATTTTGCTTGAAAACTGTGGCTTTACATGAATTTACTCTGGTCTAAGCCCATGATGTAATATAATATTCAAATGAAAATCTCACTGTTGAAAAGAATATCAGTATTTTCTTTTAGAATAGAATGCTCCAATTATAGCAGTTAGTTATCCAAGATGGCCTTGAAATTTGTGGTTAATAATCTGAAAAATAATTGATGGTGATGTATTTAGTCCGAATTATTTTGTGAACTAAATGGCTGGAAATAGGGTGGACCTTCTTAGGTTTTTCTCTTTTTCCATTGTTTATTTGTTGTTTTTTAAGGTTTTAAATTTAATGTAAATCAGATTTTTGGGATATGGATTAGTCAAAATATTAGATCCTTGCATGCTACTAGGCAACTATTAATTACTTCCTTTAATATAAAGTGGTCACTTTCCTTAAATCATGAAACTTTACGTTCACCATTTACTCAATTGGATTTGTAAATTGTTGATGTTTACCTAGATTTGCCAGGAATGGCCTCCGAGGTATGAAAATTGAATGCCAAGTAATAGCTTAAATGATTTATAATTTTTTTAACTTGCAAGAATGCATCTTTTTATATGATTCTCAACTTATAATTAATTTATGGTTGATGATGAAATAAATGGGGACGTAATTTCTCATTGGGAAATTGTGGACTAAATTGGTAGATAAATTAACCAAAAAATAAGTTGTTGTCAGCCAAATACTTAAGTTAAATGACTGTCCAAGCCCCATTTTATTTTTTATTTTTTTTTGTGTTCCATTTTTGTCGGTAAGAAGATTAATCATTTGCAATTTAATCCTATGAAAAATAAAAGTTCTTCTGAACTGTCATCCATTTTTTAAAAAAAAATATTTAAATTATCTGAATAAACGCTTTAGGGATGCTTTATCTATTTTAAATGTTATAGTAAGTATGATTTTATTTTTATTTCTGATTGCATTTTCTACTGCTCTTGCAAAAGTGATGCAACTAAGAATTTTATAGTTGTTAAGATAATAAAATTTTGTATTCATTGAGTCCCATATTAGGCATTTCATTCGAAGTTGCAGTTTCATCTCAAGATTAATATATTGAGGCTCTTGCATTTTATACTAAAAAAAAGATTCAACCTTTGTACTTAAACTTGATTATAACAATTTTGATTCTTTAAGCATGGTGTAATTATTTTTCTTTGGGATGTTTCCTTATATTTAGGTATTGTGATATATTGCACTTAAAGAATATTTCAGTTTCTTGGTGTGATTCACTTATTAATTGCTTAAAGTACATTTCGATTTCCATATTTAATTATCATTCTGTTACCTTCAATTGTTTATGATGCAAACCTCTACACTCATTGAATTCTTTTTACTTTCCAAGATTTACGCATTGTAAGAAATCAGTATCTACTGAAATTGATTGATGTTTTTGTTCGTATATAGGCTGTGATGATATTATACTTCAAGCCTATAGGCTATAGTTAATATGATCCGTTTCTTGGCGAGGCAATCTTGATGGTATTTTTTAGATTTTTTCCCTTTAATGCAACTTGTTTTGCAGCCATGTCGGACCACTTCTTTCTTTGCCTGAAATTTTTAGCATATCTGAGCCTTTCTTTAATCATATCTTTTCCAAACCTTGAAGGTAACTAAAGGATCTTGGCCTTGCATAACATTTTATGAGTTATATTGTGCTAATTTACTGTTGTTAAAAGTTAGAATTTTAGACACTACACTGTTTGCCTATTCAGAAAAATGATTTAGTGAAGGACATATGTTTAGTAGAGAGTGATGTTGTTCTTTTGGTTTAATATGTTATTATGTCTTTATTCTTTTCATGTATTAAGCTCAAACTTTCAAATTTATCTTGCTTTTAGAGTTCTTTTGTGAATCTTAATTTTTACCTTGCAGTTGTTCTATTTTAAGTTATGGAACTTAAGGTACATATATTAATAGATTTCATGTTTTCCTTTTTTTAGTTAGCTTTAAATAAGCTTATGTGAATATGTTTGTAGTTCTTTATAATTATGATTGCTCTTAAAGAATGGGTTGTATATGTTTCTTTTTTGTGTTTCTACATGCTCTTGGTGCTTAGTTAAGATGTTCTTTAATCATTTAATCCTTGATTTACTGTGAGTCTTCTGTTAATATCTTGTGGATTGTATTCTAATAGGATTCAAGAAATTCGAAATGAATGACTATGTAACCTCTAGAATTTGATGAGATTCTTATGCTTAATATTTTATTTAATCTTTTCAGATTTTGTTACAAAAAAGGAATTAATATATGTATATATATATATATGTGTGTGTGTGTTTCTTTATTTCTGTTTGCAAGTTTTAGAAATCCAATGATCAAACAACTGTCCCAAAAAACTGATTCATCCATCTATCTTGCTTATATAACTTCAGTTATAAATTCATAAATGCAGATTTTCTCATCAAAAAGTCTACCAGAAAAGATTTTACATTGTATCATGAATTTTTTAATCATTTTTAGGAGAATTGTTGGAAGTAGATAGATAAAAGTGCAATTTGACATGAATAATTTTTGTTTTTGTAAAATGACAATGTAAGTTATTTTGTGGATACAGAGATAATATTGAAGAGGTGCTGCAAGTATTTTTAATATGGGGCAATTGTTTAGTTTTAGTTATCGTTAGTGTTATAGACTACGGATAAATTTTATCGATTTTCAAATGTTCATGAAAAACAAGACTGAGTGAATTACAGAGTGAATTTTTTGCCATGATCTTTACTCTTTTGCACTCTGATATTTCATTTAAAGAATTACATTTTTTAATATTTCACTTTTAAAGATAAATAGTGGGCATTGACCGTGGCTTCCTAGTAGATATACAGGTAGATAAGACTGGTACTAAGATATATATATATATATATATATATATATATATATATACACACACACACACATGGTAGTACTAGTACTATTACGGTATTGAGAATAAAAAAAGCCGTGGAAAAAAAAAACAAAAAAACAAAATCGTGAAAGTCACGATTAGAAAAAGGGAAAATAATTTAAAAACTTATATTTTGTGGTTTGAGTCAATCAATCTTGTGAAGATTTTTTATTTAATTATCTGTGTGGATATCGATTAGAAGTCGGGCACTTGTTTGACTTGTGGATCGACATCCCAAACATATTGGAGATTTTACTGTGATTCTAAGGTATAATTTTTATATTTTTCTTGTACTACGCATAAATTAATCCATGATAAGAAAGTAAAAATTTTAAATTTCACTACATTATTAGTTATTTACTTTCTTACAACAATGTAATGTATGAAAGCAACATATCAACTGCACATAAAGGACATGTAGTAGTTGACTACATTACTACCATTTACCATTTACCATGATTATGACTTGTGATGTTGAAGACAATAGAATACTTTAGTTGATTATGTTACAACCTATTGAACATGTTTATTATTTCAAACGGTTAACCAGATTTGCATTTCCTGCTAAGCAAAATCGAAGTAAAAGCCTTGAATCTTTCAGTCAATCAAACAGGTAGTGATTCCTATCCGGAAAGAGTCGACCACAATTTGTAATAGAGATGCACCACTCTCTGCTTTCTGGACTGTCATCATGCTGATTGGCATTAGTTTTTTCGTACTTGTTCACATGAAATGTCCAAACTCCAACGATTGGGAGTTTTGAATTTTCCATTGGCAAGAATAATACTCTGAAACAAATAGGTTGTTGCCACTCAACATTTTGTCAAAAAATAAAAATAGTACTAAGTCTACATTTTGACCATAAGAACTCAATTTTCTTATATACAATCAGAGTGCTGGTTTTCCAAATTAGATGTCTTTGTCTTCTGTGACAATATTTTTAAGGAATCATTTTAAAATTTTGTATAATTTATTTTTCCTCTCGTATCCTTTAGTGAATTGAATTTATAATTATTTAAGTTATAAAAAAAACGTCTTACCATCTAAATTGTATTTTGTTGTCAAAACTGAAACACGTGTTCGGCAGAAATATTTTCTAATTGATCAAGTACGAATTTACCAACTGTAGTTAGATATTCTTGCTGAACGTAATATATAAACAATTCTTAGGAAAATTCAGTAATATCTTTATGGAATCATATTATCTATTGTATTTTAAAATTTTATATAATACAACATCATGCATTTTAAAATTTGTATAAATTTTTAAAACACAACAGAATAATTCTTTAAGGGCACTATAGAATTTTTTTTATAGTTGTTTATATTACTTTTAGTCACAATTAATATAATGTGTTTTAAATATTTATACTATACAAACTTTAAAGAAAATAGAATGAATTGCTGACGGTATTTATAGTTTTTACCAATTCGTATTTTCCATTAATAGAAAACAAGGCATACGCATTCCACAACAGCATTGAAAATGGGATTGTGGAATTTCATTTCAATTCTTTGAGGCAACAAGACACCATCAAATAGTAAACACATCTAGATAAGTGTTTAAGTTCAGCAGCCTTGCAAAGCTTTGAAATCGGATAATGATTATTTGACCTGACAATTGGATGCCGCATCTTGACGTCGATCTGCTTGCGTGCCAATTTGTTCTATACCATACGTGTCAATTGCAAAACAAATTCAGTGCAGATCATTAGTCATCGTGGTAAATTTTCTTATACTTGGTCAAATTATCTTATTCTCTTCCCGCATTCATCTCCGAGTGACCGAGTCCGCCCAAACACTCAAGTCAAGGAAGTTATTGTTCATACCATCTTCAGAATAGTCAAATTCATATATAGTCATAAAATTAGGGGCATTTCCAATTTCGCTCAATTGAGACTAGGTACTCCTAATGTTTGATTGCACATATTCCACTTTTATTGAAAATAAATTTCTTAAATACATGTATATAAAAAATATATATATTATACCAGATAAACTCAAAATCAATTATGTACAAATTGATGTGATGCTAATTTACCATACCCTTATAATCAAAACTTTTTGAATTTAATTGTATTTCACACAAAATTCTAAATATATATCTCGTCTAATTATGTCTATATGTTTCTGTTGTCTAGTATAATATATTGTCATTAATACATATGATAAAACTCATGTTTGTTCAGATTAGTTTGTGAATCTTGTATTCTACTAAGTCTTGTAAAAGAACACTTGCTTATGTGGGGTGATGATTAGAAGTAAGGTTTTATAAATAAACTAAACAAATAAGAAACTAGAAACCATTCAAGTGTTTAACCTCAACTATCACTAGGCATTAGCCATCGACAAGTTTGATTTTTCCTGGAAAATTACCCGTGGAAAAGTCACTAACCTCAGCACCAGGATGGATCCAGGACCCAGACATTAAGGGACAACGATAGGGATGGGTGCATAACTTGCACGTAATAATAAGGATCTGATACGGTTTTTCTAACTTTTTAATTACAACATAAATAAAATATAGTTAAATAAACAATTTTAGAACCAACGAAACCATACCATATCTGTTTTTATACAACATGTACTTGATAAATAAAAAATACATATCCATTTTAAGTATTAAATTTCGAAAGTCTTTGAAATTTTCTTATATTTACAAGTAATATTGATTCTTAATTTTGAATATACTAATATTTTGGTTGCATGAATTAAAGAAGCTTCTAACTTTTAGGGAGTCGTGTAAAAATAATAATAATAAAATTTAAAGGTATAATTATGGGATAAAATTAAAATTTTAAAAAAATTTCCTTATCTATTTTTGAATTTTTCAAAGTTGAGGGGATGTAATTGCACACCTTGACTTCTACATAGCTTCAATAGTGCTCAACACTCTCCTCACTTTAAATCGAATTAGATATTTAATATCAATTATTTAGTATCATTCAGTACTATTAATAATTTTAGCATTTTAATAACAACACTAATCAAGGATTGAAAAAGTAGTGAGTGGTTATAATTTTAAATCCACTCGACATATGACAATTCTTTATTAGTAATATTCAGTTAACATTAAAAAATTTGGAACCGTGAGTGTCGTTTGACTATAAATACCCCCGCAATCTTCTTCTTACAAGCCACAGAAACTTGAGCAGTGTTCAAAAGAGAGGGAAAAATGAGGTTTTGGGTAGTGGTTTTGTGTTCTTTTTTATTCCTTGTAGGGGTTAAGATAAATTAGGACAAGATATTGGTTCTATTATAACAAAACCCCTATTTGAGCAAATGTTAAAGCATCGAAATGATGCAAATTGTCCTGCAAACGGTTTTTACACATACGAAGCTTTCATAGCTGCTGCCAGGTCCAATGGGGCTTTTGGAACGACAGGTGACCTTGATACTCGCAAAAGAGAAATAGCGGCCTTTTTGGCTCAAACTTCACATGAAACAACAGGTAATCAGAAATAAATTAATTATAAACTACATTAATTGTTGTAAATCTTAATATCCTTAATACTAAAATGATGATTTCATTATTGTTTAATATAAGTAACTGAAATGGTCTATCATATTTTAAGGAGTATCTAGCAATTTCAACTCTCACATTGTACAAATTTTCAAGTGGAATTCTTGTTAGTTACACTTTGGAATCCCATGATACATGTGGGTCTAGGTTTTCCTTTATTAATCGGAGAGAATTTCTCTTCAATATATATTGTAAAAATATAATTTTAAATGGGCTTATTTATCAAAAATTAAAATCGTTCATATATAATATAATTTATTGTATATTTTTTATATATAAAATTTGAAAAATAAATAAATTAATTTTTCTCTTTGATTAAATGTTCAAATTTTTGTTTTAATTTTGACTCATTTTATACCGTTCAAATCTATCGGGCTAATTGAATAATAAAATACTTTTGCATATATTTAGTTTTAAAGTTTATTGATTTACTCATCGAAACAAAATTATTGATATAATTTAATAATTTTTATGAATTTTAGTTGTTTAATTATAAATAATTATTGAAGAGAATTAAAGGAAAAATTAATAAAAAGAATCCCAACCCAATGCATACGTGTCAAACGTTGTTCTCAAATGCCATGCATGACCCAACAAAGTTTATACTGGATTAAATAAATATTTGGCATTCGAGAGTTAAGCAACTACAAAGAATACCTAGTTATGTGAACAAAAAATTGCAATTCAAAGGTCAAACTAAATTCACGGAGCCGAAAATAATAGAGATCAATGAAATTTTATGTATCCTGATTATCTTACCAAGTAATTGCCTGGACCACGTAAAAAGTTCTAATGAAAGGGGAATAATCTAAGGGCGAAGTGAACTTGTCAAACTTTGAGGCTACAGGAAAAAAAATAAAATAAAAGAAACAAAATGAGAAATAAAGAAAGAAATCTACTAATTTGCTTTATTTGTTGAATGACGCAGGTGGATGGGCAACTGCCCCAGACGGTCCATATGCATGGGGATATTGCTTCAAGCAAGAACAAGGCAATCCTCCAGATTATTGTGTCCCCAGCCAACAATGGCCCTGTGCTCCTGGGAAAAAATATTACGGTCGAGGACCAATTCAAATTTCTTAGTAAGTAAACAAAATTATATAACAATCCAACATTCAAGAAGAATGTTACTCCTATATTAATTATCTTGTAAATGAACTAAACACAAAATATTCATAATTGGTTTTCTTTCACTTTACTGTTTTCGATATTCGTTTACTGAAAATCTCTTCATTTATGGAGAATTATATATATCTTACCTGATAAACTCAATACAAGTCAGGATGCAACACAATACACTAAAAGTATTAAAATCCTTTTACGAATTTAGTTATGTCTCATGCGAATTTTTGACATTTATCCTTTTACAATCATGTCGGAGTGATTCAATCGTCTATTATAGTGTACTCTTCTTTTTGCTAACAAAAACTTGATTTTCTTTTGTAGCAACTACAACTATGGTCCAGCGGGGAATAACATAGGAGTTAATCTCCTAGCCAATCCAGATCTAGTTGCAACCGACCCAACCATTTCTTTCAAGACTGCATTTTGGTTTTGGATGACGCCTCAATCACCAAAGCCATCTTGCCACGATGTTATGACAGGCAGATGGACACCATCCACATAAAATTCACGGCAGCCGGCCGAGTCCCGGGCTACGGTGTCGTTACCAACATCATCAACGGCGGAATTGAATGTGGAAAGGGCTCTAATGCACAAATGAACGACAGAATCGGATGTTTCTATAAAAGATATTGTGATATACTTGGAGTTGGCTATGGGAACAATCTTGATTGCGCCAATCAAAGGCCTTTTGCTTAGAATATTAATGGATCGAAAATCCTTCAAATAAATTGAGCTAGAATGCTCGCTAGTGCCATCAATAAAAATTAGTTCACCTCTTGTGGTGATCGTGACTATCATGTATGCATGCTATCTACAATAACTACTCAATTAATCAACTTCGGTTTATTAAATTTTCGTTTCATATTTTTTTTTTTAACCTATATTTTTAATTAAAGCAAAATCTTTTACAAGAACGAAGACTGAAAGTTATTGTCAAGATCAATACACGCATCAAAATAATATTAGATATTTGGTTGAATTTCGTTTATTTTTTTGCGAATTTAGTGACACGATAGCGATCTTGTCACTTTTTGTGGTCTTGCATAATGTACCGATTTTTAGAATATTTGTCCATTTAAAAAGTTTTACGCGGAGTAAATGATGGATTAAGATATAGAATGAATTCTATAGTATAATTGAGTGAATCGTCTTATTGTATTTTAAAAACTTGTACAACATAATGTTATGTGTTTTAAAAACTTGTACTTTACAAATCTTTAAAACCCATATGATATTTCTCCAATATAACTGTAGAATTTCCCTAATGCATATGACAAGGGATGACTACTAGTAGTTTGTATATGTGTGTGTATGTGTGCACGCGCTCAAAGAAATTAGAGAAGTTCACTATTAAAGAATCATTTCGTTGTGCTTAAAATATGTACTATGGGCAAAACTACATTGGGTTGAGGGTGGACAATTGCCTCCAGTCAACATTGGTAAAATAGCATAATAGCTTATAAAATTTAAGAATTTATAGTTATCTTTCAATTGAATCCCCTAATTTTTTTTTTTAAATTTGTCTTTTTCTAAACATTGACCACTCAAAATTTAAAATTTGTTTAATTCTCCTTTTATCACAAAACAAACAAACAAACAAACAAATCAAACCTTAAACCCACTAGATCTTCCCAATATAGTCGGCTGCATGAATCCTACTACGACATTGTGTTCTGTTATAAATCATATCCTCTTCAATTCTTAGATAGGCTATATCTTTCTTACAAATTACCCGCCAAGTCTTTTTCGGTCTTCCTCTACCCCTCTTATGTTGATTACTCTCACTAAAATCTACTCGCCTAACAGGTGTTTCTACTAGTCGTCTTAACACATGACCTAACCACCTTAAGCATGTTTCTCTCATTTTCTCATCAATAGATACTACTTTAATCTTCTCACGAATATGTTCATTCCTTATCTTGTCCATCCTAGTGTACTCACACATCCATCTTAACATTCGCATTTCTAGTATTCTCATATTTTTCTCATGTGTGTGATTCACTGCCCAACACTCAAACACATAAAGCATCGCTGGCCTAATTGCCGTTCTATAGAATTTACCATTAAATCGTAAAGGAATTTTGCGGTCACATAATATTCCTGATGCCATTCTTCATTTAGTCCATCCCGCTTGTATTTGATAGTGTAACATATAGATCTATACCACAATTACTCTGAATAACTGATCCTAAATATTTAAAATTTTTACTTATGGGTATCTCTTGATCTCCGATACTAACCCTTATTCCATTCCTACATGCACCCTTATTAAATTTAAGTTCCATATATTCTGTTTTTGATCTACTAATTGTAAACCCTTTTGCTTCAAGTGTCTCTCTCCAAATCTCGAGTTTAACATTAAACCCATCTTTTGTTTCATCTACTAACACAATGTCATGTACAAATAACGTACACCATAGTATTTTCTCCTATAGCTACATCGTAAGTTCATCTATGACCAACGCAAATAAATAAGGACTTAGAACTGAACTTTGGTGTAAACTTATATTTCTAGGGAACTCTCGTGTCAACCCTCTTGGTGTTCTCACACTTGTAACCACACTCTATACATTTCCTTTATTGATTCTATGTATGCTACTCTAACTCTTCTTTTTTCTAAAACTGTCCACATAACTTCTCTAGGGCCGTCTATCGTATGCCTTTTCAAGATCAATAAAAATTATATGTAAATCCATTTCTTTATCCCGATATCTCTCGGTAAATTTTCTTAAGAGATGTATAGTTTCAGTAGTCGATCTCTCTAGTATAAAACCAAACTAATTATTTGACACCTTAGTCTCATTTCTTAACTTTCTTTCTATCACCCTCTCCCAAAATTTCATCGTATGACTTATTAACTTAATACTTATGTAATTCGTACAATTTTGTATATCTCCTTTATTTTTTAATATAGGTATGAGAGTACTCTTCTTCCACTGGTCCGACATCTTTCTACTCTTCAATATTTTATTGAAAATATTGATAAACCAACTTATGCCCTTCTTTCCTAAACATTTCCATACCTCGATTGGGATATTATCGAGACCAACTGCTTTTCCTTTCTTCATCTTCTTCAAAGCTTCATCCACCTCTAATTTCTGAATCTTTCGATCATACATTACGTATCTATATTCCTCAAACTTAGGTAACTAGTTGTCTCCTATAATGATATCGTGTCCGTTGTCTTCATTGAAATCCTTTTATCACAAAACAATTATAAATATTTAATATATAAAAGATACTAATTGATCATGAAAAAAATATATTCATAATACATAATTACTATAATAAATATTTATTGTAATTTAATTAAGTTCTAAGACATCAAATTTATCTATTTGTATTTTTATTTATTATTAACATAATTTTTGTCCTTGCTTTATTTTTTGCCCCCTTTGACCTTGGAATCCCAACTTCACCCCTAATTAGTACAATATAAAATTTGAAAATATATAATATTATATTGTATAAGATTTTAAAGTACACGAAATTTAAAATTTGGCTTATGATATATATGGCAAAGCAGTTATTTTCCAGCCAAAGCAATTTTATGCAAATTACCTAAACTGCCCTTTTAACAGCATCGAATAGCTGAATGGCTGATTGTATTCACGATGGGAAAGAATTAGTAGTCATTCCTTCTCTCCGCAGTTAATTTTCCCCTGCCTATTAAATTTATCGTATTCATCACATACTTCTTCTCCAATCCACAAATTCTAATCGCCATGACCAAGCCACAGCCTCCAATAAGTTGTTTGAAGCAAAAATCAAAGATCTAAAATCACTATGGTTGGTAGTCTCAAAGTGGTGGTGTGGTTAATTATGGTGAATGGTCTTGGATTACAATTAATTCGTTGAGACTTGAGGAAAGACACAGATGGGATCTTAGGAGGAATTCTGGTGGGTCTTATGAAAATCCTATAAAATAGGGAGATTATGGTGTTAAAATTTTGTTTGAGACTGGTATGGGCAATTTGATCAAAGTTGCTCTGGTAGCAAAATAATTGCTCTGGCAATATCCCTAGCCCAAATGATATCTTGATGTTATTTGGTCAGCGGTATGCATCTCCGAATTCATTGGAACTGGAAATTTCCTCTGTTTGGTTCAATTAATGGCTACAATCATATATATATATATATATAGAATATATACTAGTTGATAACTCATGCTATGCATGAGAAAATAAATATATGCGTAATTTATATAATAAAATATAATTTGGATTCTTTCCATTTATTATCTTTCATTTAGTTATATCTAACAAATTTTAATTTAAGAAAATAATTTGAAAATACCATTAGTTTTATCTCACTAAGTAAATAATCATATTAAAAATTCAATTCATATAGAAAAAATTTCACTGTTGAATTATGTATTACATTTGGATGGTACAGAAATTTTCAAATCTTGATAAAAACTAAAATTGCTTAATAAAATGGTAAATACTCATGATTTGAATTATAAACAGTTTTGATTCTTAATATATTTTGAAATTTTATTTTTAAGTGTAAACAGAGCCTCTTCTATTTACCCTTAAATTGAAAGGGTTCTTGTCTAATAAAATAATATTAGAGAAACGATTATTAAAAACAAAGATGATAATTAAGGACTAAATTTGTAAATGTTATATTCTTGTCATACAAATAGTTATTAAATGATTATTGAATATTAATTACCATGCAAATGATTATGTTTTTCATCGCAAATTTTAGTTTTATATGTTTGTTAGATATGAGAAAATTACCAACATATAGAGAAGACATAATATTGAAAATGTTCATATCCTCATTTGGTAATAATATCTATCAAAAATTAATAATTAATTAACATAGTGTTGTGAGAAAATGCAAAGAAAAATATATTACTTTTAAAAATTCATTTCTTTTTTGTGATATAGTACATTATGAATTAATAAAAAATTATAAATTTAGTCCCTCAACTATTTTTAACTCTTGTAAAGATCCTTTATTTTTTTAACTTTTTGTCTCTAACTATAATTTCATGAACGGTCGGAACTAAGGAAAGGTTTTCAAAAAGTTTAATTTTGTCCTATATTGCACCCCCTAAAATTTCTCAAATGTTTCTATTCCTTTACATTTCTCCCCTCTCTCTAAAAATTTAAATTTCTTAAATCATACAATTAAAATGTTGTTCAAACATTAAGAATGTCACTTGAAACATAAAAATTTTAAAAACTTTTGAAATTTAGTATATAAAGTGGACATAAAATTATTATTTTAAATTCATTTTTCAAGTATTTGTTGTATAAAACTTGAGTATTGTGTGGTTTCTTCAATTTAAATCGTTTATTTTATTATATTTTACTTTTATTTTGTAAAAGGTTAGGACAACTACTATTAGATTTTTAAAATAGCATGTAAAATTATACATTATATTAAAAAATTAATTTTACTTTTATGATTACTAAGTACTTACCAAAGCCATTCACCCCTATAAGGCCACAGTCTATGGCTCCACATTGATTTCATACGATGAAAGTCCCTAAATTTTTTGTTAATCTCAAGAAAGTCTCACCATATTTTATTTAAATTTTTTCATCACCAATTATTTTCATAATATCACGGAAGTCCATCAAGTTTTTTTTTTTTTTTTTTTTTTTATCTAAGTAGTCATGTAGCCATGATTTAAGAAATAACAAAAGATTTGATGGACAAAAGAATTAAATAAAAAAAAAATTAGGGTACATATAAGGATTACAAAAATACTTAAGGAACAAAAAACTAAAAAAGTTTACAAAAAAGTTTGGGGTACTTCTTGTGATTAAAAAATAGTTGAGCACGAAAAAATTAAAAATATAATTTGAGGGATCTCCCTGAGATTTTAAAAATATTTTAGGGATTAAATTTTGCAATTTTTCCTTATCAATTTTTTTAATAGAAGTATTAAAATTGGGTTGCAAGAATGAAATTACTCGTAAGTGTAATTATGTTACATCATTTTCAAATTTATTAAGAATAATCCTATGTGTGAGGTATTATCAAATAAATAAATATATTTTTTAACTTATTGTAAATAATATAACTTTACATTTAACATATATTGTAAATAATTGGCACTTATATAGTGATATATAATATTTAGTGTTGTGACTTTTCTTTTAGAAATAAATCAATTTAAGAGGTATGTCATATGATGACAATGTGAAAGTCTTGGGGAATAAATAGTATATAGTAGTTAAGGATAACATCTAAACATTAATTTTTCTTTCTATATTACTTTCTCTTAAAATTCTCTTTTCTTTATAGGCAGTTCAAAAATTTTCATCCTATTTTTTTCTATATGTTTTTCCTTAAATATCTCTTTATAATATAATTATTTTATTTTAAAAATAGAAAATTATGATAAAACTATTGATTGAGTCTTTATTATCATTCCATTAATACAATGGTTATGTAATAGTTACTTAACTAGAAATTATTAATACAAGAATCACGGCGGTAATTTCTTGTCACTCATGATATTGTCTGACTTATACATGTGGGTCAAGTGGGAGAATGTAAGATTTGCAATGCAAGAATTGACTTATACGTAACTCACATGCTAATCGGTAATTTTACATAGTTGACTGATATCCCACACTTGGTATGATTGAATAATATTTTCAATCAATTCGTCAGAATATTACGTATTAGGAAATATAATATTTCGTAATATTCCCGGATATTATTTGTTATCGGTAATTTCCTTGATGGAAAGAAGCCCTTGGATTTCTTGTCTTCTAAGTGAGGATCCCTAACCTAGCCTATAAATAAGCCTATGATACTTTATCTATTCCATGATGTTTTTCAGTTTGACATATGTTAGAAGACTCTTACACTAAATATATATTTTATATTATTATTATTATTATTATTATTATTATTATTATTATTATTATTGCTCGATTGTTGAAGTCGGGCATTCATTTGTGGATTCAATTTGCTTAAATGATTATGGTTGGAGGTAATCTTGATTTATATTTCTACTATCTAACACACATTGATGTGTATTATTTGTTGTTTAAAAAGTTAACTCCTTACCTTGTTTTAAACGCCAAAAGATTACAAGAAAATAATTTTCTGGATTTAAATTATTTTGTCCTTTAATATAATTTTGAGATATGGAGAGTAGTTAGGTTAATTATATTATTAAACACAAACATATCTATCAATTTACAGAAAATTATGCTGTCAACTTTACCATTTTCAATTAAGATTACTTGGTATTTGTTTTGATAACATTACGACTGCCTCCCGCAATGGGACAAGTATAATCAAATTATAATCTGAAAGTTGTGAAAAATAAATAGCGTAATAAGACAATAGCTAATACTTTAACTTATATAATTGTGTCCCTACTCACAGTAACACTTAGGCAAATTTTCAAATAAAAAACACTTAAACTCGTGTTCTCATACCCAAAATCTACATGAACTTTTGCATTCTCACGTCAATGTAAACATCTTATTATCATACTCTCTTCTTCTTTTCTTCTCTCAACTATACTTTTTCTTCTCTTTCTGTTTTTTGAACCTAATTTGAACATCTTTAACACATCGGCGAGTTGGAGTGGCCACATTTTTTAGGTGAGATCACTAGGTCTTAGCCATTCTATCACTCATGCCCTTTTTTTCTATCTTCTTTTCTTTTTTCATTTCGAGCCTGATCCAAACATCTTTAGCACATCGACTGGTAAACTAGAGCGGCTTATGAATTTTGAGGAAGGGCCACTAGAATAGCCCTCCTACTACTTTTCTCTTTTCATTTCGAGCATGATCTGGACCTCTTTAGCACATCGGCAGGTCAAAGTGGCTCTTGAATTTTAAGGGGGACCACTAGAACTCAGTCCTCCTACTACAATTTTTTTTTCATTTCAAGCCTGATCTGGACCTTTTTGGTATATCGGCTGGTCAGAGCAGCTTATGAATTTTGAGGGGGACCACTAGGTCCTAGCCCTCCTATTACTTTTTTTATTTTCATTTCGAGCCTAATATGCACCTCTTTAACACAACGAAGGGTCAGAGCAGCTTATGGATTTGAGGGGAGACCATTAGGTCTCAGCCTTCCTGTCGTTCGATACATTTTTTCCAACAGTGTTTCATTTTGTAGAAATGAAGTCAATTAAATCCCTTGATAATACTTTTTCAAATTTACAATGTTTCACATTCTAGGAACCGGATCTCCTTTCATCTCCACGAGCTTGTATATAGCCCGATTTATGAGTTTCTAATACGTGGTAAGGGCCTTCCTAGTTAGGGTCAAACTTTTTTGTACCTTCAACTCAGCTTGCTTCTATTTTTCAAAGTACCAAATCTCCAGGTCTAAAATATCTATGTTTTACCTTAGAGTTACAATGCCAAGCCTTGAGTTGTTTGTATTTGGCTTCCCAAATGGATGCATCCAACCTCTTCTCTTCATTCAAATCCAAGTTGGTTCTTAAGGCTTCCTCATTTTGCTCCAGATTGCATAGAGCCACTTGAGCTAATGGCAGTTCAATCTCAGTAGGAATAATAG
This sequence comes from Cinchona pubescens, assembly GCA_025175665.1. Lineage (NCBI taxonomy): Eukaryota > Viridiplantae > Streptophyta > Magnoliopsida > Gentianales > Rubiaceae > Cinchona > Cinchona pubescens. Next base: position 2,232,299 of record JANKKI010000300.1, on the reverse strand, counting down.
CCTCGGAACCATAGACTAGGTTAAAAAGTGTGTGTCCATTAACTGTTCGGGGGGTAGTTGTATATGCCCATAGGACACTCGGTAGCTTTTCAACCCAAGCACCTTTAGCACGTTCTAGCCGAGTTTTGAGCCCCATCAGAAGGGTTCTGTTACAGATCTCTATTTGTCTATTTGCTTGAAGATGAGCCATAGAAGTGAAAGTGATACTGTTCTATTCCCAGGTTAGAATAAAAACTTTTGAAAGGTTATCCCTCAAACTATTTCCCATTATCGAAAACAAGAAGAGAAGGACCTACAAACAATATTCTTCCAAAAGAACTTTTCTATTGATTTTCCAGAGATGGAAGCTAGAGGTTCAGCTACAATCCATTTGGTGAAGTAATTAATTGCTACCACCAAAAAATTTACTTTACCTATCCCTTTTGGTAGTGGGCCTAGGAGATCAATTCCCTATTGGGCAAATGGCCAAGGACTATGAATTGGGACCATATTCAAACTTGGTCTTTGGGATATAGGTGCATGTATTTGGCATTGGTGACATCTCCTAACTAGATCATTCGCATCTGGATGTAAAGTAGGCCAATAATACCCTACAAATAATACCTTACGAGTTAAGCACCTCTGTCCTATATGGCTTCTAAATATGCCTTCATGTACTTCCCTCAGTACATAATTGGCCTCGGTAGGGCCAAGGCATCTTAGCATATATACGGGCTTAAGTACACTTTCTTGTAAAGAACTCCATCAATCAAAGTGTACTTTACGGCTCTATATTTAAGCCCTCTAGCTTCAGCCGGGTCTTCAAGGAGTATGTTGCTATTTAGGTAATTCATTATAGGTTCCATCCAACTGAGGTTTGTATGGTTGTCCATAATTTTCTCTGCGGGATTGATAGACCTTGAATCTTGAACTTCCACCAGAATTTTCTTAGTCAAGTGAGAGTATATTATCGAGGCTAACTTTGATAACTCATCAGCATGCGTATTTTTAGTTCAAGGAATTTTGAGGAGGTCTGCTTTTTTAAAATTTGACATCCAACTTTTCAATTCACTCAAATATTTCTTTAAAATCAATTCTCGAGCTTTATAATTTCCCTAAATTTTATTTACAACTAACTGTGAATCACTATATATCTTTAGAGTCCGAACTCTCATTTTATGGACCAACTTTATTCCACTTATGAGTGCCTTATATTTAGCCTAATTAGTCATCTGTGCAGAAAATCCAAGCCTTAATGCATAACTGAGATAATCTCCTTCTAGAGACCGAATTATGATACCTGCATCGGCTTCGGATTCACACAAAACTCTGTCAGCATGCAGTTCCCAAATAAGGTCTTCTCTTCATTGCCGCTCCTTGGATTGATCCAATACACATTATTAATTCTAGCTTTTGGATCTACAATTTTCAGCAATGAAATCTCCCAAAACTTGTGCTTTAATGGCCGTACGAGGCATGAACACAATATCAAACTCAAACATCTTGACAGACCATTTTAGTATCCTTCTAGAGCTATCAGGTTTACTCAAGATATTTTTCAAGGAAAAGTTTGTTAAGACAATTATTTTATGACCATCGAAATATGGTCTTAACTTCTGACTTGAGATCACCAAGGAGAAAACTACTTTTTCTATAAGAGATGTGTTTCCTTTCTGGCTCTTGAAGCACCTTGCTTATGAAATATATTGGATATTGATTGCTATGTTCATCCTCCTTCATATGAGGACTAACCTGACTGCCAAATTTTGCTATTGAAATATATAGATACAAAGGCTCTCCTTTTTGTGGTGAAACGAGATTCGAAAGGTTGTTCAAATATTTTTTAAACTCATCGAAAGCATTTTGAGATTTCTCTGTCCACTGGAAATTTTTTGTCTTTTTTACAAGTTGATAAAATGGCAACCTCCTTTCCACAGATTTTAATAAGAATCGATTTAAGGCTGCCATTGTACCAGTCAATCTTTGAACCTCCGTTACTGAGGTGGGAGTTTTCATATCAACTATAGCTTGAACCTTTTCCAGGTTGGCCTCAATTCCCCGATGAGAGACTATAAACCCAAGAAACTTTCTAAAGGGTACCCTGAATATGCTTTTTTTGGGGTTCAAATCATTTGAATTGACCTTAATGTTTCAAAAGTTTCTCTCAGATCATCTAGCGTCTCTTCAAAGGTTCTACTTTTAACCACCATGTCATCTTTGTAGACCTCCTGGTTCCAGCCTATTTACGATGTTCTGAGTTTGAACACTTTATTAATGAACCTCTCATATGTGGCTCTTGCACTTTTAAGTCTGAAGGGCATCGTAACATAGTAATATGTGCCTTGGTCTATAATGAAAGAAGTTTTCTTCTCATCTTCCTTTGCCATGAATATTTGATGATATCCCTTGAATATATCTAAAAAATGCAAAATATAAAACCCTATAAAGGAGTCAGCTACTATATCAATTTGAGGCAAAGGTTAACTATCCTTTGGACAGACTTTATTAAGATCTGTAAAATTTTGGTATATTCATCATAAGGAATCTTGTTTTGTCACAAGAATAGGATTACAAAATTAGGTTAGATATAACACCTATGGTGATTTTTGTAGCTAAGAGCTTATCCATCTCGGCCTGAATAACAAGACTTTGTTCAGGCCCAAAAATGAGCTTCTTCTACTTAACTGGCTTGTGTCCTGGATCTACCGGAAACTTATGTTCGATGACCTCTCGGGGAATACAAGGCATATCTTCTATTGTCACAGGCAATACATCTTTGTATTCACAGAGAAGTCTGAAAAGGAGACCCTTGAACTTTGCTGGTAGAATAGCACAGATTTTTATCTTTTAGTCTGGAAAGTTCGGATCTATAGGAATTTTGTCAATAGGTATCTCATTTTTGGTTCAATTTGAGCTTTTGCCTTTTCCTTTCGACTCGGGCAATTCTGGTACCTCCTGAATACTTGATATTGAAGGGTCAGTGCTCTTTCCTCTTTGCTTCAGGTTAGATGATAAGGCTTTTGGCATACCCTAGGTGGATGAGGCATCAAATGTTTGGAGAAAACCTTTATCTATAATAGACATGGTTTGAGATTGGGTTCGCAAGGACATCATATAGCATACCGGAGCCTCTTTCTGATTCCCAATCATTGTACTGTCTAACCCATCTCTCAGCATAAATTTTATCCCAATATAGAAAATAGAGAGAAGGATCCTGTATATGTATTGCGTGAGTTGGCCTAGGATCATATTGTAAGAACTATCCATAGATTCACAATGACAAAATTAGTTATCTCAACTCTATGCTTTGGGGAAGTTTTGACGGTCAGAGGCTGCATAATTTTTCCTTCTAGTATGACCAAGTCTCCGGTAAAGTCAACTAGAGGAGTTTTAAAAGGCTTAATTAGGGATGGGTCGATGTGCATTTTCTTCCAAGCATCCCAGAAAATAATATCCTCCGAACTTCTAGTGTCAATACAGACTTTGCGCATTTCATATCCTGCCACTTGTACATGAATTACCATAAGGTCGTTATGTGATATTTGGTTGGGGACAAGGTCATCCGAGTTATACCTAAGGCTCATGAAAGGCTTTAGCCTTTTTTCTCTATCATCTCCTGCAGGCACATACCTCGTGTATTTTTTTCTCGCATTGTTGAAATCCCTATCATCGGTCCTCCTGCTATAGTGTTTATCATTCCTGCCACACGAATCTGTTCTTCTTGAGCTTGATTATTATTTCTATATGAATTATTTTGATTCGGCTGGCGAGGAGAATATATTGTCGAGACTGCACATGATTAGCCCTCTTATTAGCATTTCTTTGAAACTCACCTTTTCAATACGACTGATGACCCTTTGTATTCTTATCTTTAAACGATTGCAACCCTCGGTGTCATGACCATGTTGCCCATGGAACGCACAGTTCTTTGATTTATCCCTCTGATTAGGTCCAGCTACCATTGGAGGAGGAGGTTCGAGGATTCCAAGGTGCTGCACTAGAAATAATATTTCTCTCCTTAAAGTATTAATAGGTATGAAATCTGAATCTAGTGGAACTTTTATCCTCGGGCCTCAGTCAGCAATATTATTTTTGGGATAGACTACTCGGTTCGCCAAAGGTCGTCTATTGGGGTAATTCAGTCTATCCACAATTTTGAGATTTTTATAGGAGATGAGTCTGAAGCGCTTGAATTCTTGCCTTTTTGAGATTTGTACATATCTCTTTTAGTTTTATTAGACTTCTCGCCTCGTATGAATTCTGAGACTCTCTTCAAAAGATCAGTGAATAAGAATTAGGCATTCTTTTAGCCAATTCAACATTGAAACTCCCATGTCGGATGCCGCAGCAGAAGGTAGCTATTAAGATTTTCTTATCAACAATTTTTATTTGAATTACTTCATCATTGAAGTGATCAACAAACTTGTTCAGAGGCACCTCTGACTTATGCCTTATATTCATGAGATACAAGGTGTCCTTTTGTATCACGGATTTACTTCAGAAATGCCCGAGGAAGAACTTTGCCAGGTTATGAAAAGTGGCAATAGAGTTCAAAGCCAGTTCCTGGAACCATTTCTACGTAGGGCCTCGAAGCGTTGTGGTGAATAGCTTACATCGAATGGCATCACTATAGCTATAGAGACTAGTTACGGACACCACATGTGAGAGATGATCCGAAGGATCAGAATCACCTTTGTACCTATCCAGATCAAGAAGCTTGAATTGTTGTGGCAGAGGCTCCATTTTTGTTGAAATGATGAACGAATCTCTGTCTATTTCCTTTGGAGAAGAAATATGTGCCATCAAATTGTTCTTCTTCGAAATTTCTTGACTTTTGTTTTGAAGGCTTTGCTCCTCGAGTCGTTTTAGAACAGTTAGGAGGGGCCTTTGTAATTGGTACTTTTACAAGATTGTAAGTCGATTCTCTCACGCACGGGTATTCTTGTTGGCCTACTGGTGGTTGTTTGAGACTCCTCGGATCGGTCATCTGAGCAAGATCTTATGATTTTGTGTCTTAGGTCATATGGACTTATGACATTCTCAAGCCATTTGTCAGGATGCTGGCTAGGAGCCTGTTGCCGTGCGACACCGTAGACAGACCTATCGGTTCGACCGTTCAGATGGCGTGTTATTTTCACATTGCTTCACGAAGGCTTGGAAAGATTCAAAATGATCAGAGATGTACTATAGGACATTGTTTTGTCTCTTTTGTGCATCATTTGATGTTCCGAAGTCCTCCACTTCGTCATTTTGATGTAGAAGATGCCGATTGCTTATCTTGGCTTTCTTGTTAGCTACAAGGACTTACATCTTACTACACCTCGGTTCTTGGCTTTCTTCTGCTGCAAAACTAAAGCTTGATTTTGCAGTCACTAAATGAGAAAAGAAGAGAATTTTTGATTCCCACAGACGGCGCCAAATGTTGAGAATGAGATTTTATAGAGAGGGAAAAGAGTCGAGGAGAGTAAGAGAGAGAATATGAAAATTGAATTATGAAGAATTATGAGGAAATATAAGGATTTAGGCTCATGAACCCCCTATTTGTAAACACATATGAGGGGATTCAAGGCCACTACCTTGCCAACTAAGCTGAGGCTAAATCACATAAATGCTTTTAACGAGGTTGCCACGTAAGCATTACTAGGACAAATATCTATACCTATGTCAAGTGCTAATTCTAAGCATCATCAAAGACTATGAGGTTTAATTATTGGTAATGATTTATGTGGACCGGGTATAGTGGACCAAGAGGCACAAATGTTATGGTCATAAGTCAAAAGCTTGATTGTCAGCTTGATTGACAATTGGAGGTATTAAAATTGAGAATGAGATAATCTTTTGTCCTTTTTTTTGGAAAGAGAAAATGAGTGATCTTTAATAAAGGAAAAAGGAATCGATGAACAGCACAATAATTAAATGCCAAAAGTAGGACTAATTCTACTTTACCCCCTCATATTATATCTAATCCTCACTTTGCACTTCTAATTTTTGTTTTGTATCCTCAACTATTAAATTTTTCTCACTTCAATTCAGTTTTTGACACCATCACAAAATTTAATGACATATTTTATGCACGTACAATTTCAATTAGATGCACAACAATCTATCACAATATTTTAGATATGCATATAAAGATTCTATTAATATTGATCATTGTGTTATAAATTATATTGAAATAAGTTGAATTGAAAAGTTGGGAATGTAAAATATCCCAAATTAAAATTAACAATACAAAGTGGAAATAGAGTATAAATTGAGAGATTAACTATGCAAGTGGTCCGACAAGGAACTTCATTAAAATTTCATCAATACCGACCAATAAGGATCTACCAAATGGTAGTACTCAGAAATTATATTATCTATAGTATTATTTACATCTTGTTCATCAGAGTGTATAAAACTGTGCATTTGTGCAGACACTGAAGATTCTTTGCAATATCCTCACTGGTCACTATTCCTGAACGGAAACCAAATCATCTAGGTGTCAAGCAAAAGATAGATAGATTCAATTTTACACTCTACCTGTAAATTATGCAGTTGGAATTAAATTTTATGTAACTTTACTTATATCATTTGAGATCATTTATTTCATATAATTTAATTTATACCAAAAGCTTTACATGTAAAGTAAATAATTGAATTTACCTAAATATTTTACCATCTCAATTGGGATGGTCCTTAACAAAAACACATGGAACACCATGTTAGAAGTATTTAGTTTGGAAAAACTAAGTTATTTGATATCTTATAAGTTGTTTTTCTTTAAGAATATTATGTTTTATTTAATTATGATTGTTATTTTAATTAAAATACATGATTAGACCTGATTGGGTTGTGACTTATGGTTAATTATACGGTTGTAATTAACTGATGTATTCTTCAGAAGAGTTGTGAATTTATAAAAGTCATGTTTGCTCAAGACTTCTATTATAAATATAAGTCAATAGAATATTACGATACATTATTCATTCTCCTTACTTTCTCTAACTCCTGAAGAGTTTATTAGAAGAATTTAGAGAAATTGCTGTCCGTAAATTCTTGAGTGCTTAGAATTAATCCTAGGGGTGATTTTCCAATACCCTGCAGCAATAATAGGGGCAAATATCACCTTAAGGACAGTGTGATTAAACACATTTTTAGGTACTATCTATCTTTTGTCAGACATATATTTTCCTAACAATCTTAAAGTGAAATTAATTTTTTTTTAAAGATGGAGACTACCCAGTAGGCTGCTTTGAAAGTCACGAACCAAGACTTTATAAAATTGGATCGTTTCGATGGGAGAAATTTTAATCGATGGAAGGATAAGATGATGTTTCTCTTGACTATAGTCCATGAAGATTTCCTATCTGCTTGCTCCAAATTTGGAAAAATTACCTGATCCTAAAGATGATTCTGGTCAAATTAAGGCATAATGTAAGAAGAGGATAGAAGATGAAGTGCTATGTAGAGGACACATTTTGAATATGCTATCCAACCAGTTGTATGATTTATGTTCATCGTTGACTTCTCCAAAAGATATCTGGGATGCACTTGAAGCCAAGTATAATACTGAGAAACAAGGAACATATAAGTTTCTCACCATGCAATACTTTAATTTTTAAATTAGTTGATTATGGGTCTGTTTTGGATCAAATTCATGATCTGCAGATAATTGTTTCCAAATTGAAAGGTGCAAAAGTGGATGTTCCTGAGTCAATGCAAGTGGGAGCTATAATTTCTAAATTACCTCCTAGTTGGCATGACTACAGAAATAAATTGTTGCATACTACTAAGACTTTCACTTTGGACTGGATTTTGAAACATTTACGAATTGGAGAGGAAACTCAAAATTTGCATAAAGTAAGCAAATAGAATCTGGTTCAAAGGTTAATTATGTGGAAGTAGGAAATAAGTCTCAATAAATTTTTGGTAACAACAGAAAACTTCTAGCAAAAGAAAATACCCTGAGCCTACTAGAAATACTGGTAAGCAGATTAAGATGACAAAATCTTTCTATCACTGTGGCAAGAAAGGACATTTGAAGAGAGATTGCACATTGTTGAAGAAACAAAAACTTGAAAATACTAATAAGGTAAACATGGTTGAAACAAGACCTAAATCTCCTGATGAAATAATTGCCATGGTTTCCCAATTGCGTATTAGTATGGTTTTTGAATTGAACATAGCCACCAATACCAAATCTTCTAACTTGTGGTATGATTCTGGGGCTACCATTCATGTATGTCATGATAAAGATGTATTCAAGAATTATGAAATTGATGAATAAGGACAAGTGGTTCTGACGGGCAATGAAAATACTGCAAATGTGCTTGGCAAAAGGTCTGTAGAGTTGCAATTTACCTCTGGGGAAAAAGTTAATTCTACATAATGTTCTTCATGTCCCTGATATTAGGAAAAATTTGATATTTGTCAATCTTTTATGTAAGAAGGGGGTCAAGACTGTAATAGAATTTGATAACATTGTAATATCCAAAAATGGAGTAGTGGTGGGCAAAGGGTATTCTTGTGATGGATTGTACAAGTTAAGAATTAATAATATTAATAAATCTATTTCTGTTTATATTGTTGAGCACTGTACTTTTTTATGGCACGGTAGATTAGAACATGTTAATTATAAATCATTAAAATTTATGTCTAAGAAAGGTCTAATTTCATGCAAAAATGATATTAATAATAAATGTGAAGTATGTGTTCAAGAAAAAAATAAATAGAAAACCATTTCCTTCAATAAATAGAACTTCTGAAATTTTAGAACTTGTCCACACTGATATTTGTGAATTAAATGGACTTTTAACTAGAGGAGGAAATTGGTAGGAAATAGGTACTTCATCACATTTACTGATAAATATTCAAGTTTGTACATACATACATGTGTATTTAATGAAATCAAAAGATCAAGTTTTTGAAATGTTTCAATGTTATAAGTCATCAATAGAAAATTAGAAAGAAAATAAAATAAAAATTTTAAGGAGTGACAGAGGTGGAGAATATTTTCTTACAAAATTTTCTAAATTTTGTGAAAATAATGGAATATTACATCAAACTAGTGGTCCTTATACCCCTCCCAACATAATGGACTTGTAGAAAGAAAAAATAGAACATTAGTAGATATGACAAATGCTATGATATTAAGTGCAAAATTACCTTTAAATCTTTGGGGAGAGGCATTATTATCTGTATGTCATATACATAATAGAATTCCTTCAAGAAAAACAAAATTTTCTCTCTATGAATTGTGGAAAGGAAGAAAGTCAAATCTAAATTATTTTAGAGTTTGGGGATGTTTAGCATTCTATAAAGTTCCTGATCCTAAAAGAAATAAATAAGGACCAAGAGCTCTAAGAAGTGTGTTTGTAGGATACAGGTTATCAAATAACTAATTCAAAAAATTCTAAGGCCTATAGGTTATTGGATGTGGAGTTGAATGTTATTGTAGAATCAAGAGATGTTGAATTTTTTGAAAAATAAGTTCATTCATGAATCTATAAATTCAAATTCTGATCATATGCCTAGTTCGGAAAATAATGGTGAACTTATTTCTAGTAACAAAGGGAAGAATATTGATACTTCCATTGAATCTAAAAGAAGTCAAAGAATAAGAAAAGAAAAATATTTGGATTCTGATTTTATTTCTTCTGAAGCTATTGTATTCTGAGTTGAAGGTAATAGAGAATGTGTTTTCAGGCCAATACCTATTTTATTTAATATTGAAGAAGATTCAAAAACCTATAAGGAAGCTATGACATCTAGAGATGTTGATTTATAGAAGGAAGTGATAATTGATGCAATGGATTCCCTTTTGTCAAATAACTCATGGGTGTTAGTAGACTTACATCCAGGTTCAAGACCTATAGGGTGCAAATGGGTATTTAGATAAAAATGCAATACACCAGGAATGGTTCAATTCAAACCTTTAAAACCAGATTGGTAGTAAAGGCTTTAAACAAAAAGAAGGAATTGATTATTTTGATACTTATGCACCAATAGCAAGAATAACTTCTATAAGAGTGTTATTATCTTTGGCATTTATTTACGATTTATTTGTACATCAAATGAATGTTAAAACTATAATTTTAAATGGTGTATTGGAAGAAGAGGCTTATATGGAACAGCCTGAAGGTTTTGCTCTTTCTAGAAATGAAAAGAAAGTTTGTAAATTAGTTAGATCTTCATATGGTTTGAAACAAGCACCAAAACAATGGCACGAGAAATTTGATTTTATCATTTTGTCAAATGGTTTTAAGCATAATAATGCTCATAACTTTGTTTACTCAAAATTTACACATGATTATGGTGTTATTATATTCTTATACATTGATGATATGCTAATTATTAGGACAAATATAATTGTTGTGAATGAGACTAAGAAATATCTATCCTCGCAATTTAAGAGGATATATCTGAAACATCTTGGAGAGGTGGATACTATCTTAGGCATAAAAGTTTAAAAATATATATATATATATATAGTAGGGGTTTTGCTTTGAACCAGATTCATTATATTGAAAAAATTCTGGACAAGTTTAAACACTTGAACATAAAGGAAACAAATACACCCTATGATCATTCACAAAATTTGCCACCAAATACTAATAAATCAGTTGCTCAAATTGAATATGCAAGTGTTATTGGATAGTTTAATGTATGTAATGCATAGTACAAGGCCAGAAATCTCTTTTGCGGTTTGCAAACTGTCTAGATTTATTAGTTGTCCTAGTAAAGAACATTGGAAAGCAATTACAAGAGTCCTAAGATATCTGAAGAAGACAAAATATTTAGGACTATTTTATAATAATTTTCCACCAATTTTAGAAGGTTATACTAATGGTTGTTGGATAACTAGTGCAATTGATAATAAGTCAACATCAGTTGGATCTTTACACTTGCAGGAGGAACTGTTTCATGGGTCTTATATTCTTCTAAGAAGCAAACATGTATAACTAATTCCACAACGGAATCAGAGTTTGTTGCTTTAGCAGCAGCTGGTAAAGAGGCAGAATGGCTGATGAATTTATTATTGGACATCGATTTGTGGCCACGTCTATGCCAACTATTTCTTTACACTAGGATGGTGAAGCTACTATGTCAAGAGCTCTTAGTAAGGTATACAATGAAAAGTCTAGACATATTAGTTTAAGGCATGATTATGTTAGACACTTGATTTGTAGTGGAGTAATCACAATTCAATATGTAAAAACAAGTAATAACTTGGTTGATTCTTTTACAAAAGGACTTACTAAGGAGTTAGAGAGGAAAAGATCGGAAGAAATGGGATTAAAACTCATTAACAAACTAGAGTCACCAATAATAGGAACCCAACCTTTGTCTAGACTAAATCTAAGTTGCTGATAAGTGGTTGTAGGCACTAGAAAATAATATATTGCCATTCTCAGTCTAGTGCATATTATAAGGTATAAGATACCAGGTAGGGTGAGTTAAATTAAAAAAATAAAAAAGAACTCTTATTGGATACAGGAAAACCTATATTAGTAAGGTTTATAGGACATTCACCTATATGAACATAAGAAGTGGTGCCGTTTCTATCAAAAGTTTGGGGTTAACTTTTGGACATGTTCATGAATAGTCTAGGGTGTAGCATATGGCCATATGAGTGCTAAAATGTTGTGAACTTTTTGGGAGTTATATAAAGTTTTGTGTGTAGCATTTCTGGTTTTAACATAAGAATTTGTGGTTTAATGTTATAAGCAACCAATGATTCATTAGAATTTTGAAATGCTTACACTAAGGATAGGTTCAAATCAAAAGAAACCTATCTTTACACAAAAATTTATTATATAGAGAAGATACTTAGTTATTCAAACTAAGTGGGGGATTGATAGAAATATTTAGTTTGGAAAAACTAAGTTATTTGATATTTGATAAGTTGTTTCTCTTCAAGAACGTTATGTTTTATTTAATTATAATTGTTATCTATTTAATTAAAAGACATGATTCCTGATTGGGTTTCGACTGTTGGTTAATTATTACGGTTGTAATTAACTGACGTATTCTTCAGAAGAGTTGTGACTTTATAAAAAGTCATGTTTGTTCAAGATTTCTATTATAAATATGAGTTAGTAGAATACTACGATACATTATTCATTCTCTCTACTTTCTTTGACTCTTGAAGAGTTTTTTAGAAGAATTTAACTGTAAATTCTTGAGTGCTTAGAATTAATCCTAGGAGTGATTTGCTAATACCCTGCAGTAATAATGGGGGCAAATATTACCTTAAGGACAGTATGATTAAACATGTTTTTTGGTACTATCTATCTTTTCCCAGATATATATTTTCCTAACAAACCAAAGACAAAAAAATAAAAAAAAATAAAAATAAATAAAAGAAGAAAACAGATACAAGTTAGATACACTATAGGCTTTGTTATTTAATTGTTTAATCTTCCTACATATCACATCATTAATATTCTTCCAATTTGTAATAGGCAAGCATTTTTTCTTTTGATTAGTTTTCATTCTTAACTATCCCTTCAATACTATATTGTGGATGCTGTTACTAATTAATTAAATACTTAGTGTCGGTCTCTTCAATTGTGTAAAGTTTATTCCCAGTTAAAGTACAAGGTAAGTGTGTTTATTTGATCAGTGTTTGTCTTTTCGACTTATTTGACTTGACTTGTTTGATTTTCAACTTGAAAATTTAAAAGTTAAAGTCAAGTCATATAAACTCAAAGTCAATTAAAGTTGAGTTGTTTAAATTCTACTTGTTCGACCAGTAAGTCGAACAAGTCGAACATAAATTTTCTTCCATTTCATATTCTAATTCAAATTTTTAGTACATGATCCTACAAATTTCATATCATTCTACAAATTCAAGATATCTTTTTCATTTTTCATTTTTTATTTTCTTATAAAATAGTTTTACTTTCTTATATTATATTTATGCATATCTTTAGGAAGAATTTTACTTTTTTAATTATTCCAATTTCCACCACGATTATCATCCTTTATATAATATGTGTACAAAACTATAATTCATAATATATTATATATATAAGTTTCAAATAGATTATATGTACAAATTTACACACATTTCTTTGTGTGTATACTAATCTTAATACATGAATGTGTATTAGTGCATACACAAATCTTAATATATGAATGTGTATTAGTGTATATATCACATATAGATATTAAAATGATTTACAAAGTCACAAATTAAGAACCATTTACCAAAACCAATTCATATAAGAAAAGCTTATTGAATCACTTATCTCGATTAAATTATATCCTTTACATATATAGGAATGTATATGATTACCTAACTTTATTTATACTAATGGTAAGTTAGTAATACATTTAATATACTTACTGAAAATAAAAATGTTATAGTAATAAGTTATGTAGTATAAGTATATATATTATACATTATGTAAAACATATTTTTATTATAATTATAAGTTATACAAATTTTAGTATATGAACATAAGAACATGTGCTATGTATAAATATATTATATGTAGATATTTTATTAAATAGTTAATTATATATAATTACTTAACTCTAGTATTTATATGTATTAAAAGGAAATTAGTAATCCATTTAATTAGTTATTTAAATAAAAGTGTTACATTAATAAGTTGTACACTTATATTAATATATAAGTATATAAAATGTTCATAACTCTAAGAAAAGATATTTAGGTATTAAGAAAAAATAGTATTATTAATTATTAACATATTTAATTATTAAGAATTAAAAATATTATGGATAAAATATATGTACACACAAATATTAATATATTATTATAATTATTGGATCCTCTTATATATATATATATATATATATATTAGGATGTGTATATAGACATTCTCCAGAGGAGAAACAACAATGTTCCAAACAGACCTTGGTAGATCCAGAATGTCAATACCGAAGACAATCACTTGGGATCAAGTCTCGCTCCCAAACGATTGGATGCTACCAGGATTGGTACCAGCAGCACCACCTACGGCTCAAAACACAACCATCTCAGGCATCAGACAGTTTCCCACAGGAACTGTGCAGATAACTTCTGACAGATCTACAAGTTTCAAAGCATCCTCCTCAGCCAATACTGTCTGGAGAATGTCTTAATTGCTCCGGATCTGAAGGCTGAACTCATTGCCTTGAACTGAATCCTGTAAATAATAGCCACTGGAAGAGATTCTGGCTTTGTTTTGTAATTTGCCGTCTTTATGTTTAAAGTTAAGGTGTCCAGAATATTTTTATCTTTTAAACAAACTGTAAAGTTTGGAAAACAGTCGAAATAAATTGGTCCTTCGCAAGGGATAATTATGACTGTTATACTTATTATAATAAAGATAATTCAGATATGGTTTGTTAAATCAAAAATGGTTACATATCTTACCGTCTTAGAATCTACTAAGACTCTCAACAGCCCAAGGTCTTACAGATGCCTCTCTGGGTCTTATAATGCCTCTTAAACAGACTGTTAGCAATAACTAGCTCGATATATAGTCACGATTCTATTGATTTTAGACTATCAGATCTGTCTTAACCGATATATAGTCACGATTGTATACAGTACACGTAGTACAAAGTGCTACAGTGCCGCTACAGTGTACAATATAAATTTTGTCTACCGTGTTTGTACAGTGTTTGGCCGGATTTGAACAGTAGTTTTCGGTGTATTACATAATTAGTTTGCCGTGTTTGTACAATAGTTTTCGGTGTATTACACTTTATGGAATTTGTGAGAATATTCCATAACAGTCATCTTCGTTTTGGTTTGGGTCTTCATCTTTACATGTTTGTCCCAGTTGTGCTAGAATCTGTTGTAATTGTTTGATGTAGTCTGCTTCGTTTGAGACTGCTGCTAGGCTTGCTGCTGACTGAGCCTTTTGTTGCAGGAAGGTTGTGTTTTGTTTGTCAGCAATTTTGACCCTTTGAGGGTTTTCTAGGAACCATTTTTGGACATGTTGTTTTTGGAGGAATTTGTCGTAGTCATATTCCTTCCACCATTTGACATATCCTTGTCTGCATTAGGAGTGGGAGCTGTCCACCTTCTTGTTGGGTTAGTTCAAATTTCCATTGGAAAACCCACGCGATTGAGAAGATGGAGAAGAAATGTAGTGAGGTGGGTGTATAGGTATTAGGTGGATTGAATTTTTGTTTGAATTCTTCAAATCTTTGTTGGACTTCGGGTACCAGGATTTTCTTCTGTGGTCCATGGGATTTCCACCAGTTTGAAAATCATGCAGGAAATTGGTATTTGTTGCCACGTTTAAAGTAAAATAGGTATGAATGAGAGTTTGTATAATTCTGGAAGGAGAAAGTTTTCCATCAACATAAAATACCTGGGTGGTAATAATACTATTGTGATTTCATTAATGTGGAAGGTAGAAAGTTGCAGTTTAGGGGTAGGATGTTTTTGGCTATTTTAGTTGGGTCTTGATCAAAGAAATCAAGTTCTGTTTGTGTTATTACTGCATAAGTTACAGTTTTAACATATTGGTTTGGTGATTGTGTCTTTGAGGGGATTGTTTGGGTGTGGATGTAGCCACAGTTTGTTTGGCTTGATATCCAATTGGCTGTTACCAACTTTGGATATCCAGTAGACCTGTTGTTTCAGTATCTACCATTTCTGCCCAAGTTTTTGGTATGGTTAAAGGTACTTGTTTAGAAGAAGTTGGTGTTTGTGTTTTAGACGGTAGGATGGGTAGGCTTACTCCTGGTGCTAGAGCAAGGAATTTGTTTGACTGTATAAGGTCATCCAGGGAGATTGGCTATTTTTCTGGGTTTCTTGACAGTATGGGTGAGGTTGATGAAGAGGAGGATGAAGGTAGTTTGGATGTTTGTGCTTGTTTGGAGAAACTCAAGAAACAGCCTGTTGGCTGTTTTTGCTTCTGCCTTTTCGCGGCATCCTATTTTCCCTGTAAAAATTCACGGGTTAGATAATCAGGAATAGAGTTTGAAGTTCCTTTGATGTATTGGATGTCAAAATCAAAAACAGATAGTATTGCTTGCCATCATGCAAAAATTTGTTTTGTGGCAAGGTTTTGGACATCCTTTTGTAAAACTTCTTTGGCCGATTTACAATCGATGCGTAATAAAAACTTTTGGTTTAATAAATCTGATTGGAACTTAGTTATGCATAAAACAATTGCTAAAATTTCTGTTTTAATCATGGAATAATTTTGTTGAGAAGTATTCCAATGTTTTGAAGTAAAAGCAATGATGTGTTCCTTATCAGTTTTTTGTTTCAGAATTCCACCATAACCAAGATCAGAGGCATCTGTTTCAACAATTTTTGGTGAAGAAGGATTGGGAAGGATTAAACAGGGAATGTGTTTGACACAAGTTTTAATCTGCCTAACTGCAGAAGTATGGACATGTCAGACCGTCCATGACGGCGGAGATTTTTTGAGCCTGTCATATAAGGGTTTGGTTAAGATGCTAAGGTTTGGTATAAAATCTGCAATATAGTTTAGGTAGCCCAGGAATCTCTGGAGTTGCTGTTTATCAAGAATTTGGTCTGGGAAATTGTTTGCAAATTGGATAGATATTTCTATTGGGATTATCGTCCCTTGGTGAATATGGTGTCCTAGAAAACGGACTTTGGTTTGGAATAGGCACATCTTTTTCTTGGAAATAGCTAAGCCATTGGTTCTGATGGTGTGAAAAAAGGTATTGAGGTGTTTAAAATGCTGGTCTATTGATGATGAGAAGACTAATACATCATCAATGTATACAATGATGAACGTTGAGTGAGGGTTAAATATATCATTCATGATCTTTTGGAATTCGGATGGGGCATTCTTTAATCCAAAAGACATGACGTTCCATTCATAATGGCCAAATGGAACAGTGAATGCTGTCTTATATATGTTTGTAGGATGAATCTGGCAATTTGCCAAAATCCTGACTTCATATCAAATTTTGAGAATATGTTTGCTGAATGGAGTCTTTGCAAGAGATCTCTTTTGTTTGGAATTGGATATCTGATCCATCTGAGAACTACAATAAAGGCTTGTAGTTTATTACAAGCCTTGGTGTTCCCCTTTCTATCTCTGATGGTTTGTTTACATAGAAGGCTGAGCAACTCCACGGCAATTTGCTTGGCCTGATGAGTTTTTTGTCCAAAAGATCTTGGATTTCTTGTTTGCAATATTCCATAAGCTCTTGGTTCATCTGAATAGGACAGCTTCTGTAGGAATATACAACATCAAAATCCTTCTCATAAGGCAGGCTGACCGTATGTTATTTTCGTTGCTAGAAGGCTGTGGTATCTCAGCACAGATGTTTTGTTCAATTTGTTTCTGAATGGTTTGAATTTTGTGCCATATCTGGGGCTTTTCGAGCTGTATTTCCAGTCGTTTGAATGATACTTCTTCTTTGAGGAAGTATAGTTGTTCTGTTCTTTTAGGAATAAAGGATTTAGGTCCTTCATTACTGGTTTCCTAGAGAATGGTAGAAGTGAATCTGGACCATACTTATCACAGATTATCCCCTCAGTTTTAGTCGTGTAGGGTATTAATCTGTTGATGAAGGTTGTTCCCAGAATAACATTCCCAGTAAGGTCTTTTGCTAAGAGAAAGGTTTCTTCGACAAAGGCCGTCCTGAACTTGACCTTAACATTAGAGAGTTTGAATTGAATGTTCAGTTTTGAACCAATTGCTCCACGGAGTCCTTCTTTCGTTTTCTCATAGAATTTGGTTGGTATAAGTCCTTCTTGAATGCAACTGAGATCAGCTCCTGTATCCCATAATGCTTCGGTTTCAATAACAAAATTATTGTTGATTTCAAGTTGGATAAGAACATAATGTTTTTGATAGGTTACTCTATTTAGCTTGCTAAGAAACTGTTCATCAGAGTGTTGTTGAGTAGTTGAAGTTTCTGGGGGATTTATGTTGTTTGGCAAAGGAGACAGGTTTACAGTAAGGCTTTCTAAAATAAGACTATCTAGATCTTGCTTGGCTTTGATCAGTCTGATCTCTTGTTTGAGATATACTATTTCATCTTGTAGGTCTTGAATAGTAACAGACTGTTTGGGCTTGGTTTGGAATCTGTTGAGGATGGTTGTCAAGTTGTATGTGTTGAGTAATCTGGGATCTCTGGCTAAAGGATTGTTAGGGATGGGATTTATAGACTCTTTGAATTTGGCAAGGTATAGTTGCCATTTTTCTGGTTCGATAATCTGTTCGATAAGTTCTAGAAGGAGATCTTGTTCTTTTGTAAGGACGTTGATGGTGTTTCCTTCTTTGTCTGTGGCTTCATCGGAGCTATCTGTCAGAGCATCATCATTTTGAATTTGGTTTATGTGCCCTTTTGTCTCAAAATCATCTTCTGTGTTCTCGTTTCCAGAACTTTGGCTATCATAATCAAGAAGAAGATTTGTTATTTGACACAGTGTTTCGTCTTCCAGATTAAGGGCCTGAATGCTGCCGATTTAATCTGCAATATCTGGCAATATGTCCAGGCTTAGTGCACTTGTAGCAAACAGGCTTAGACCGGGGTTTGGCAAGGATTTTGTTTGCAGAGATAGGTAAGTGTCTTTTGGATTGAGAAGAGGTTCTGTGTGGTTGGGGAGAGGTTCTGTGTCCCTTGTTGTTATGTTGTTTACTTGGTTTGTATCCAAGTTGGTTTTTGGAAGACTGGGGTTTTCTTTTGGTTTTCTTTTTGCAACTGGGTAGACCAAACTGTTCACAGAATGACCCCAAATCTTTCCTTCTTTGAGCTCGATCTTTAGCAAGCTGTCTGAGCATTTTATCCTGTTTGCAGATTGATAGAGCCACTTATTGAATTTGACTAATCAATTGTCCGTAGGTGATTGCCTCCCATGGAACTATTTTATTATGCCGTTTTCTTAGTTCATCTTTGACAAGGTGTCTAAGAGATTTTGGCAATCCATCAAGGAATTTCTCTTTCCAGTATGGTTGATTTCCATCTCAGAGTAGATCCTAGTCAGGAATGTATCTTTGTACCATCTAAAGTCTGATAGATTTCTGCATTTGAGATTGTTGAGGAGTTCAGTGGATTTGTCTTTGAACATTTCTGGATCGCCGATGAATGTCTTTGCAATAGTGAAGATAAGGGTTGCTACTGCATCTGAGATTGTTTCATTGTTTTGTAGTATAGGGTCTCCTTCTTCACTCAGCTTGATTGCTGATAGAATATTCTCTTTGTCATCAGAACTTAGATGCTCATCCCATCATCCTTTGAGTTGTCCGGTCATCCTGTGATAAGGATGTGAGCCGCTAATTGGTCTGTACAGCCATGTGCTGTTCTGTATGCTGTAGCTACCATTGTCATCTGTTGTAGGACTGTAATCATGTTGTATTCTGATACCCCATCTATGCTCCATTCGTAAATACTGTTTGCATTGTACGCATTTTGAAGTAGGTTGCGTTTTTCTTCTAGAACAATGTCCGGATAGGTTGCTCTTGAATAATATGGAGTTTATTTGGATTTTTCCAATTGGAATTGTTTGGTCTTGAGATTGTTGTATGGAACTTAGAGATTTCAGCTTGGTGATTTTCGGAGTCTGAAGAATTGTGTTCCTGTTTTTCCAAAACACAGGCTTGCTGGTTTACTGAGAATGACCCTGGTTCGTGGGATTTTTGTTTAGAGAATGGAGTAGAAAAGGATTGTTCAATTTTCGCTATCCTATGCTCTAGCTGGCTGATTGGCCGTATTTGGAGCTGTTTTTGAAACTTGGCTGGTATTTCATGTGGTTTGAAAATTGCATTTGTAGTTGTGACTGGTTTTGTAGAAACTGGCTTGGTGAGAAGATATTCTCCTAGGGTTTGTAGGTACTTGTTAGTATAATTATTTTGTTCATAGATACCTTGTATATCTTTGGCATCAATGGAAACTTGGTCATCTTTTTTCTTGAAAAGTGTGGCTTCTATATCTATTTTTTGGTTGTTGGTGGTCATATGCTGGATAGTAATGGTTTTTGGTGGTGGTCCATAATTCTGAGTGAATTTCTCAGGTCTGTGTTTGCCAGGTCTTTGAGACATTGATTGTAGGAAGGAAAGAATAATGGATGTTGTTTATGTCTATATAGACTGAAAACCAATCAAAGAATTGGACATGTTCTTGAGTTCTTGTTAAAAATCCATAGAACTCATCTTGTATCTTTTGTCTGGCTTGTACTTTATAATTTTCAAAGAACCATTGTTTCTTTTGTTGGTTGTGTTCTGCAAAAAATTCTGAGCGGATACTTTGCTTGTCGATCTGGTAGTCTGTCGTGAGTATAGCAAGATCACCAACTGAATCTACAACCGGAGTATCGGTCATATTAGAGTATGTAGGAGATCTAGGAAGTCCTGCATGCTCATCGTCTGAAGAATTGTCTTGATTTTCTATTTGGACTGCATACCTTGGTTGTGGGATTCTAGATGAGAGATCTAGATTCTGCAATCTCGTTGATACAGAAGATGTTGAATGTCTGCTAGGAACATATCCCCTTGGTTGGATCCATTTGGTTGATCAATAACAGTACTGGCTGAGGAGGATGCTTTGAAACTTGTAGATCTGTCAAAAGTTATCTACACAGTTCCTGTGGGAAACTGTCTGATGCCTGAGATGGTTGTGTTTTGAGCCGGTGGTGCTGCTGGTACCAATCCTGGTAGCATCCAATCGTTTGGGAGCAAGACTTGATCCCAAGTGATTGTCTTCGGTATTGACATTCTGGATCTACCAAGGTATGTTTGGAACATTGTTGTTTCTCCTCTGGAGAATGTCTTAATTGCTCCGGATCTGAAGGCTGAACTCATTGCCTTGAACTGAATCCTGTAAATAATAGCCACTGGAAGAGATCCTGGCTTTGTTTTGTAATTTGCCGTCTTTATGTTTAAAGTTAAGGTGTCCAGAATATTTTTATCTTTTAAACAAACTGTAAAGTTTGGAAAACAGTCAAAATAAACTGGTCCTCCGCAAAGGCTAGTCTCGACCATCCCGAGGAAGGAGTCACTGAAGTTTATGAATCTTCCATCCCTTAAGCATAGGAGAAGAGATGTATCTAGTCCTTCCCTTGTCAGGGGTTTTGCTGCAACTTGGACAAGTCCAAAATGCAAATAATTATATTTCTTTATATGTTTTTCAATGGTTTTTTTTGGATAATAATCTAATTTCTTCATGGTCTGAATTTAAAGTGATAGTTTGTTCAACTATTTTAATCGTGTGGTATGAAGTTAGACTCCATCCAGGACTTTGATAAATGTCAGTGCTAGCATATTCCGGAATTTTCCAGTTGTCTATTGATTGTGTCAAATCATGAAGGTTGATTTCCTCTTTAAAGTTTGAGTTTGAAGAAGAAGTAGAAGAAGAAGCAGTAGATCTAGAAGAGGATCTAAATAAAAAAGACATTATCGAAAAAGAAATAGACAGCTGATTGCAAAAATTTAAAGAAATATATACCAAAACGATTAGAACAGATATTTGTCAAATTCCCTTAGATCCGTGGTACAGTAACCTTCAGGATCCATGAAGGGATAATTATGTCTGTTATACTTATTATAATAAAGATAATTCAGATCTGGTTTGTTAAATCAAAAATGGTTACATATCTTACATATCTTAGAATCTACTAAGACTCTCAACAGCCCAAGGTCTTATAGATGCCTCTCTGGGTCTTATACTACCTCTTAAACAGACTGTTGGCAATAATTGGCTCGATATATAGTCACGATTGATTTTAGACTATCAGATCTGTCTTAACCGTATTATAATAAATTAAAAGACATATTTACCACCCCACTTCCCCCCTTGGCTCTGATACCAGACGGAGACTATTTGACCGGTATTTATATATATATAGTTCAACTTATTTGACCGGTATTTGATCAACAAAGTCCAAACCTGTCAAACTGTATATCGGTATTCGACAAGTAGTTTGACTAAAAAGTTGACGTCAAAGTCGAATCGAGAAGTCGCTTAATTAATTTGACTTTCAAATCAAAGTCGATTTGAAAGTCGAACAAGTCAAATCAATAATTATTTTTTTAACTTGACTCGATTCTATAGTTCGATTTGATTGACTTTTGAATATCCCTTGTACAAGGTGCGAGCTGAGTTAAAGATTAGTCCAATTAAGTTTTACGTATTACCGGGGGTGGATTGAGGGGGCGGCGGAGGTGGAAATTGAAGCCATTGTTCGCTTCCTTACTTTATAATCTAGTAAATTAAATTTGATATTTAGAATATCAAATGAATTTTAGAATTTGATTGACACTTTCCTATAATGTCTGTCATGCAACTCCATTTTTTTTTTCTTTTGGGTAGGAAAAAATAAAAAATAAAAAAGTAAATAAGGTACGCCATGCCTGTCAATAAGGAACATTGCACTCACATCGCACATCATCTTATATCCGAAAGAGATTCCAATCACAGTTATACTAAGGTCAAAACTTTAAAGTCCCTCCAAAAATATTCCGATCACACATTTATTAAAGTCAAACCCTTATAGTCCGTTAGTAAAATTAAGGATGCTTATGAATTGGATAACCTCAATTCATATGATCACTATTCAATCCGACCTGTTGATAAATTATCTAAATAAATAGGGTACCTGGACATCTGGGTACCCGTTAAAAGCACGTATTCAGATGACTAGGTATTTGACCAAGTCTAATTATAATATTTTTAATTTTAAATATTTAAAATAAAAAATTAACTTGTAATCACACAAATAACCTTATAAATAGGAAGAAAATGAATAACTAATTAATATTAGGTCATAATATATAAAATTATGCAATTACTTTGCATATGGACAGGGTTAGGTATCCGTCAAGTCGTAGATTCTCAACCTACTACCAATTCTCTAACACAAACCATGTTCTAGTTATTTTATTTTTATGGTTCGAAATATATCATGTTAGCAAAGACTTCTGGAGAGGAATACGAATTCTTTCCATTTAAGATAAATGAAAGCGTCTGCATTTACTCTTAAAAAATAAAGATTTTAAAAATAACTTTATAAATCAAAACTATTCATAAATCAATCATACTATGTTTTATATTAACTCTTTGAAAAAAATATAAGAAAATAATAAAATTTTTACCGACTAAATAAGCAATTTTATTTTTCACAAAAATTTGAAAATTCCTACACTGTCCAAATGTGACACATAATTCAACGAAAAATTTTTTCTGAATGAATTGAATTTGAATATAATGATGTACTCAATGAAATAAAAGTAATGATGAGCAGAGATTATTGTGTATGATGATCCCCGTGAATGAACCGATTGATTCTTTCTTAGACCCAAAACTATCTAAAAAGTTGAACCGCCAGAGATCAAAAAATAAGTGATTCACATTCGGCCTAGATTTCGCAAAAGGTGAGCATTAAGGGTGCGTTCGTTTGGATTGAAAATATTTTCTCCTTGGAAAATATTTTACATCAAAAGTCTATTTTCCATACAATTTTTCAGTGTTCGGTTGACAAAATGAAAATATTTTGAAATAAGAATTTTTAACAGTTTTATCTTTAATTTTATGAATACAAGTTAAAAATCCTTATAACAATGGTAATAAATACAATACAAGTAATTGTGATTAATAAAAACTTGAATTTGTTCAAAATTAAATGATAGTACAATATAGTAGTAAAATATGCATAATGATAGTTATATTAGTGTGGGTCCCATAATTGAGAGAAAAACGAATGAAAAAGAATTAAAAACGAAAATAAGTTTAACAAACGAAATTCTAAAAGTGAGTATTTGAGATTTAATGTCAATACTGAATTATCCGAAAAATAACTTACACTCAAAAATTCCGTAAGTTATTTTCAGCCAGAAGAAGAAAAATTAGAAAATATTTTCCACCGAAAAATATTTTCGGGTCTTTGGCACCAAAAAATTTTCTGAAAAATATTTTCAAAATATTTTCAATTCAAACGAGCACACCCTAAATGAAAGGCCATGCCACAAATCATTCACTATAAAGATTGCATTCGATGAACATTCAAAAAGAAGGTCTTAAGTAATGATAATTCTTCCAGAATACGTTTTTGCATAGTAAAAATATATTTATTCATGCTCAAAATATATATTCTCCAAGGAGAGGTATGAATGTAATCATAAAAAGTAAGATGTCATGCAATCCTTACTGTGTTCAGAATACAAACAAGCGAATCAAAGAAAGAAATAATGCATTATTTTTGAGGTGTTGGTATAAGGAAATCATAAGCTATGCAAGCACCTAATGCTGATCGTCCCCGTCCTAGTCCTGACTCCGATTAGTAGGAGGCTGACCAACATTAGGAAGAGTAACGCCAAATGAAAAAGGCATCCCAACCAGAGCCTGATCAATAAAATCAAAACTATAGTCCATCGGATGATCCATATCAAAAGAATCTACAAAAAAAAAAATAAATAAATAAATAATATGAACAACCTCAAAAGATTGCCGGTGCTTGATGGACTCAACTGAAAGGCTAGGCAGAGCATTATGAGTTATGTTCTGCTCCATACGCACAGCTCTGAGAAGGTCTCCTAAGGCCTCCATGGATTCCTTAGGTACAGTTCATATTAGGAATCACACAACTCATTTGATGACCACTGCATGGGGTTATTCGGACTCTTTTTTAGTGAGGTTTGTTGAATCCTTAAATCCGAGCCCGTAAACTTCTTAACAAGATTCGCCAAATCATTCACCAAGGCAGTGGATGAAAGAAAATTATTTACAACTTGTAACAGCAGCTTGACCTCCATGTCAACTCGCTTTGCTTTTAGTGAATCCAATTCAGTCCTTAGTTTTTCAACTTCGAACTTATTAGATACAAGTCCTTATTGATCCGAACAGAGGTTTGCTTCAACTTTTCCACCTTACACTGAAGACGATTTTCTAGTTTGTCCCTCAGAGTAGTCAGAGCGAATTCTCATTCTACCCTCATATTTTTCTCAAAGAGGACCAAGGCTTCAGCATCCTGCCTTTGAATCTTCTTTGATATTTCAGCTAGCTTTCCTTGCATCTCAATCTTACTAATACAAAAGCAACAACCATACGTGCCACAGATAAGTGGACTAAAAAGTGAATGTATCTGAAATAGAAGATACACTATCCATAGTTGCCTGAGCACACAAGTCAGCGTCAGACAAATTCTTCAAATACTCTTCTTCAAAGGAAAGGCGTGACGAAGGAAATTATGGATGGTGTTTAAGGTGTTTAGGCAGCTGAGTGGTAACCTCCCAATTGGGAATATACTTCTTAGGGACGGAGTCATCGACCGCCGGACTAGAAAACACTAATTGGATAAATCTAAATCTTGATTTGCCTAGCTCAATAACCTGGTCCAATGATAGGCAGGTGAATGCATCTAAGTAGGTAAGTTCAATAAATTGACCAAATGAGGGATGGACAGCTGGAAGAGTTTTTTTTTTTCCTTTTTTGAGGTAAAATTACAGCAATTCGTGATTATGTAGAGTGCGAAGAGGTCACAACAGCAATTGATGGTAAAGGAATGGGCACTGCAGAAGAAGGCTGTTCGCCATTAGCTTTGTTCGCCTGACTCGAGTTTAGCAAAATCAGGGGTAGAGGGAGTTGTGGAAGTAACTGGGACTCCAAGAACGCTCATTTTTTTTCTAGATCTGTAAATGCTCTTTCCCAAAGAAAATTTAGGAGGAATAGGATTCACATAGGAGGTTTTACCAAAGTTATCTTCTTGGGAAGCCACCAGATAATAAGAAAGAAAACTTTATTTCAACAAGTCTTCTGTTTTTAGGAAGGAAAGGCAGCCTATAACTGATATGTAGGGTAAACTCTATGAAAAATACCCTGTTTAATAAACTGGGCTATATAATTATGAACGGGTTTAGAGATCTGCCCAATTAAAATGGGTTAATTAAAGGCAATGCCTTAAAAACTCTAGCGAGACACAGAAGTTGAAGCAAAAGAGGACAAAGACAAGCAAGAAAGCAGTTCCTTTTGGGGGAATCGTGAAAATTAAATACAATCCAATAGTTAGGACTTCAGAAGACGATGTTCGGAAATATCATCCATCATCTCTTAGTATGATCTTCTTGAGGGCTGAGCTGCTCTACCTTGTCTCATGATAAGCAGGACAAAGTGTAGAGTTCAGCTAGACCTGTCTAAGGTACAAATCCAGCTAAGGGGACTCTTGATGATACATGAAGTGTTTACCCTATAGAATAACAATACGTATCTTGTAGCATAACGAGGTAATTCTATAAAGTGACGTTATTGCCAATGTATACTCGCTTATGTATATGATTGGACATAGCCGAAAGGCAGACCTCCTCGATCTGACCATATAGGTCAGAAAACTCCTACCTTGAAGGCAGGAATTTCTATTTATAAATTTCAGATGATAACATGTAAATAAAAGCACAAGAAGAAATAAGTCAAGACAAGATAGGCTCCAAATAAACTATCAAGCTCGTAATCAATACAAGCCTACAGGTCACATTCATACATTTCACTTTCTTTATCTCTCTTTCCATCCACTTCTTTTTTTGGAAAAAAGAAGGAACCCAAAACCTCTCTGACCTGTTTTATCACATGGATCTTGTAGCATTGTCTGAAAACAGCCAGAGAGCCATGCCGCTTTAAACAATCCTAGTTTATTTATTTTTTAGGTTGTGTTTAGATCGATAGATTTAGAGAAAGATTTGAAATCTACTTATTTTTTGGAGGAATTTATAAGATTGAAATGGATAAATTTGAAACCTATCAAAATTAAAAAGTATGAAATGAAGGATTTAAAATAGCTATCTAATTTGGATGGATTTGAAATTCTTTTATTTTGTCTTTACAAATCCCTCCAATAAATAGGCGAATTTTAAATCCCTTTTCCAAATCTATTGATATAAACACAACATTATAGAACTCATTGATGAGACTTTTTTTTTTTTTTTTTGGGTTACACTAAAAGAATTTTGCAAGAACACGACTGATTTGGTCCTGACAAAAATGTTTCTATTGTATATTTTTTTTACCTTCAAAGAAAAGTCCGTTAGCAATTCTAACTACTACACTTTTAATACCAGAAGAATTTTGTTTTATTTTTTTCCCTTGAGAATGGATAAATTTACCAGCAAAGCTATATTACTTGTTTATTATAGGATAAAATTTGTTGATTATAACCTGCAGTTGATTAGAAAAGCATCACCACTATCTCATAAAATAAACCTTATAGTGCAAGATATTATATGCTTTTCTCTTCATATATATATACATACTTTATACACTTATAGTGTAGGATACAATTGAAACATCGATATCCACATTTAGTGAGAATAATAAATAAACTAAAACTCATATGTAGTAAGACAAACTATACATTCAATTGATACTACACTAATGTATCCATTACTAACTAAACTCACATATAATAAGATAAACTATACAATCAACTGCTAACCCTACACTATACAAGTATATACTACTTGTTGCTTGAGTGTTTCTTTGAGTGGAAATATCAAAATTTGATTCCTACACCTCCAACTCCAAAAGTAATTTAATTTGCTCGTGGTAGCTAACAGCCCAATGAGATGTTGGTTTCTTCATATACTTCTTTTCTTTCCTTTTTTTTTTTTTGATAAGAAGGAGTTACATAGACCAATAATGGTGGAATATAATCATACAATTGATTCACCAAGGCTCACATATGGTGAGAGAAATGGACTGAAACTCTCACATAGTGAGATAAACTATACAACACTAACTCTACACTATACTAATTGTCACGAAACTTCTACATAGCACGAAGCCAACGTGCCAAGGCAGAATAAGAAGCCTGTGATGGCACCAAAATTTCGGCCAGCAAACTTTGGTCAGCCAACTCGTTCCACACTCGTGTTTAGTTTTCAATCGTTTTTGGCAACATTTGCACACACAAGTACTCACTAGCACACAAGCTCGAATTTTAGGCAACTCACAAGAGCATAGGACAACAAAACGAAAGTAAACGGCACACAAACGAATTATGGCCCCAGGCCAACCCTTGCAACACTTTATTTCTGTTAAAAGCTTACAACAGGACTTTTTAAAAACACTTGGTGTGCAGAACACTCTTGGCCTAAATCCAAAATGGATCCCTCTCTATGCCAAGTCTCTGACACGTTCTTGGATGCATGTGGGCAGTGTGTGGTAACTGGCCACAACCGCCCACTATGCACAGGCTCCATGTGCTACCCACGTTCTTCGCAGTCCATTTTCTCGCACATGCAGCCCACCAGCTCGGCCAAGTAGTCCCACTCAGCCATACGAAGTCCAACTTCCACTGATTACCACACCCGTGCGAGTGCACTTGCATGACGTGCACGCATGCCTAGCCGTGTCCTAAGACTGTCAACACATAGGCAACTAGGTTGGCTACGTTTCTCGGCCAACACTCTTGCCGACCAGCCTTGCCACCCACAAGGCTTCACTTGGGCTCCCAGCAATGCCCAAGATTGTGCCAAGCTATGCCAAGCTCGTATGCATGTGTGTATGGGTCCATTCGTGCCACTGCCGTTTGCCACCGTTTGCCCAGCTCTGTTCATGTCTGTGAGCTGTCCACAGCCAACGTTTGCCAACGTCTCGAAGCCAATACTTGCCTAAGGACTTCCAACACACTAATGCATAATTTTGAAACACTTAGCACGTCAACGACTCAAATCGGCCCACCTCTGTTTGCCAAAATTGCACACTGCCTTACCGACAGGCAGTCTGCCTAGCCGACGTGCAGGCTGTTTGGGGCCAAGCCTGCACGCAGCCTTGTCGATGCGTGAAACTTTGCCAAAGGGTCTAACAAACCTCTCCCACTTGAAGAGATTGATGCCCTCATCAATGCCAACTGCCAGCCCTCCAGCAATTGCACTTGCCACTCGAACGGAACACTCCCGTTGCTGAAGTTTGTATCCAGTCTCGCCACTGTGCAACTTCCTTGCCTGTTTTCTAGCATGGATTCAGCAACTCTTCCATTCAGTCGACTAACTTTGTGACTGCAAGCCTTTTTTTTCAGACATAGGCTTCTTTTACGCTGCTTTTGTTGCCGAAACTCTGACTTAATCCCACATCAAGTTGTCACATTGTCCAGCCAACCTGCCTTAGTTTTGACAATGTACATAGGCAACAAAAAGAAGTATACCACACACTCTGCCAACTACTCAGCACAACATCAGTCATTTGGCACCCCCGTGCCATAAAATTAAACAAGTAAAACAGAACTTGAATAATTTAAGACAAGGACAGAAGCATATTTTACCACTCACGTTCCACCATAGTGTCTGCCCGTTACACATTTCTGAGACTCCATGGATCAGTCTCCGGGCTTCGGTAAAGGAACCAACACGGCCTGCCTCCGTTTTCCCAGCCTTGTCGTTTTGGCCAACACAACCAAGGCACCATGCACAATACCCACCCTTTGTCCACACAAAAGACTGGCCTT
Source organism: Cinchona pubescens (assembly GCA_025175665.1). Lineage (NCBI taxonomy): Eukaryota > Viridiplantae > Streptophyta > Magnoliopsida > Gentianales > Rubiaceae > Cinchona > Cinchona pubescens. The sequence continues at coordinate 2,202,955 of JANKKI010000300.1, read as the reverse complement.
GATTTCTCCCGAAACCAAGACCAACACAGCAACATAGCACACTTTCCTACTTGTTTTTTTCAGCTCCCCCAATCAGCAAGACCCCATGTCTAACTGATTTCTGCCCATGTTTGTTTGCTACGTTTCCCAACTGTGCAAACAACAAGCATCTCTGCCATTTCTGCTTAGCAGCCACACACTGCCAACACTCATTTTGCCTGACAGCCACCCATTGCCAGCACTCATTTTGCCCAACAGCCACCCACTGCCAGTACTCGTTTTGCCTGACAGCCACCCACTGCCAGCACTCTCTTATCTAAGTAGCCCGCCTCTACTTAGCACCCGACAGTCCCCACTGCCATGTCCTTCTACCTGAAGGACCCCTGTGATTCGCAAGCATTTAAGAGAGTTGGTTTTTATTGGTATCGCATACCAACGTGAAGGAACCCATTCTAGCACAAGACGGACCATCCTCGTCGGCAATGATGGCACTTAGCTGCTCCCTCTTGGGACATTCCCTTGCCATATGTGGCCCTTTGTAAATAAAACATCCACTAAATTTACACTTTTCATAATTCAAAGGAGCCTTACCTGTCACGGTTTTGGTCACCACAACCTTCTTTTTCATCTTATGCCTGGCATTGCCATTCTTCGGGTCCTTAAGAACACTCACGTTGTTCCCACCCTGGCCAGCATCGTTGGTTCTGTTCATTTGGAAATCCACCAACCTGTCTTATACGTTAGACTGTCTTGTTACAAGATTCCATAAGACCTTGCCTTTGCAACTCAGTTTGAAGTTGTTCAACTGTTGCAAACCCACCATAAAATTGAACAACTTGTCGTCCTCGGACATGCCCCGAATGTCCAACATCAAGGAACTGAATTCTTTCACATACTCACGAACTCCACCCCTGTGTTTCAACCTTCGTAGTGCCTTCCTTGCAAGCCACGAAGTGTTGGTAGGAAGGAACTGTCATTTCAGTTCCGTTCTCAACCCTTCCCAAGTTGATATTTGAGGAACGGTTTCATCACTTACCCGGGTCCTCCACCATAGTTTGGCATCACCAGCGAGGTACATACTAGTTATTGACACCTTCTCCTCTTAAGGCACACCCGCTGCCTTGAAGTATTGCTCCATGTCCCAAAGGAAATTCTCCAATTCCTTTGCACTTCGTGCTCCACTTGCACTGGCAGCGATCGAAGTGTTTCGGGTCTGGAACCTTCACCCTGGCCCTTGAAGACTGGCTTGTGGAGCTAATCGTATCCACAGCAGCAAACGCCTTCTTCAACATGGCAATCTCGTCTTGTAGCCGTGCAAGACTCTCAAACTTGGCATTCCATGCCTGTTCAAGCTTCTAGAAATGAGCACGAATGGCCTCAACTGCATCCCTGGTCTCGTCAAGGGAAGACTGTAGCACATAGCCTTCTGGCAATTCACCCAACTGCACCATCAATTGGTCTACCAGCACTTCCAACCGCTAAACTCGTTCCACCGTGCCACCAACCATAGGAGGAACCTACAGAACACTACAACCAATGCTCTGATACCACAATTGTTACGAAACATCTGCTTAGCACGAAGCTAACGTGCCAAGGCGGAATAAGAAGCCTGTGATGGCACCAAAATTTCGCTCAGTAAACTTTGGTCAGCCAACTCGTTCCACACTCGTGTTTAGTTTTCACTCATTTTTGGCAACATTTGCACACTAAACACCACAAGCACTCACTAGCACACAAGCTCGAATTTTAGGCAACTCACAAGAGCATAGCACAACAAAACAAAAGTAAATGGCACACAAACAAATTACGGCACCAAGCCACTTGCAACACTTTATTTCTGTTAAAAGCTTACAACGGACATTTTACAAACATTTGGTGTGTAGAACACTCTTGGCCTAATCCAAAATGGATCCCTCTCTATGCCAAGTCTCTGACTACCAATATTTATAGGGAAAGTGTGGTTGACAAGCCCAACCGCTTAGCTTTGCTAGACAAACAAAATTCATAAAACTAAGCTGCCTGGCCAGCTGGCAGCACACATGGCCTGATCATGCTCTAGAAGGTGGTAACTGCCACAACCGCCCACTAAGCACTACTCCATGTGCTGCCCACGTTTCCAACCATTTTCTCGCACATGCAGCCCACCAACTCGACCAAGTAGTCCTACTCAGCCACATTAAGTCCAACTTCCACTGATTACCACACCCGTGCGAGTGCACTTGCGGCATTTCACTGACGTGCACGCTGCCTAGCCATTTTTCGCACTGTCCAGCACGTAGGCAACCCGGTTGGCTACGTTTCTCGGCCAACACTCTTGCCGACCAGCCTTTCCATCCACAAGGCTTCACTTGGCCTCCCAGCAATGCCCAAGATTGTGACAAGCTATGCCAATCTCGTGTTCATGTGTGCACGGGTCCGTTCGTGCCACTGCCTTTTGCCACCGTTTGCTCAACTCGTTCATGTCTGTGAGCTATCCACAGCCAACGTTTGCCAACGTCCCGAAGCCAATACTTGCCTAAGGACTTCCAACACACCAATGTATTGTTTTGAAACACTTAGCACATCAACGGCTCAAATCGGCCCACCTCTGTTTGCCAAACTTGCACACTGCCTTGCCGACGTGCAGTCTGTTTGGGGCCAGGCCTGCATGCAACCTTGCCGATGCGTGAAACTCTGCCAAAGGGTCTAACACTAATTTACTACAACTTGCAACTTAGTGCCCTTTTTTCTCTCGGATCGAATCGCAGAGTATCCCTTCTTTCTCTATGTTCTCCATGTTATTGACGACTTTGATTGAACGTCTCAAGACTCAAGATTTAATCATGAATCTCCACGTCCAAAAAGGATTTAAGTATTTCCTGGTAACCAATAGCTGTTAGTTTCATCATATACTTCTTGGATAGCATGATTTTGTCAAATTGGATGCTAGAAAAATAAGTTTTAAAACTGCATATTACAAAAATTGGGGACTATAAGATTGTCAAAAGTCAAGAATTTTTACTACCAAAAATTTCTCACTGTTATATCATATAGATTGCCAAACGGTTAAAAGATGCTGCTTATATATGGAACCTTGTCACAATTGAACTGTCTATTATTTAGACATTTAAAATAAAAAAGGAAAAACCTAAGATAAGATTAGGGTCTATTCGTGAACTTTGTCATTACTCAAGAATCCACGTGGACTATGTGATATCACATGAGATTGGTAACATAAAGTATGATGATATCATCTGACATCACATGATTCATGTCTAGTTCTTTAAGTGTTCACAAATTTAAGGTCAAACTCAAAAGAAAACATGGCACATGAAATCAAAGAAATTTTTTTCTTGAGGTAATCAATTTACTATATACTTTAGAATAAAATTGCGTAGCACATGCGCTTAAAAATTTCTCAAGAGACAATTTAGTAGCATATGCAATTTCAGAAAAATCTTCACTTTAGGTCTCATAACTGTCAAATACAATGAGAAATCGAACCATTTTTTGCATTGGAATTTTCATCCATCCAAACATGGAACAGTAATTTTCTTTAGTCGGGAACGAAAAGGCAATGATAGAGATATGTTAACTTCCTTAAAGGAGTAAACCCGAAGATAGGAAAAGAAGGCATTTCAGAGTTTTAATTACACCTTCAATATTGTGTCTTTGTACAAAAAACAAAAATTAATAAAGGTTACTTAAGTAGCAAAAAGATGTCCTATAAAATGGCAAATATTAGAGTAAGAGAGTTAGGTATAATTTCATAAATTTCTGAACCTTTCCTTGAAATTTAAACTAATATCACTTAACACCTTTTAGGGTTTAAAAATCTCACTTATCTTTCCTCTCTTGTAACTGGGATCCGAATTAGTATGAGATGACATTATAACCTTGTTCTTTAGTAAAATAACAAAAAGGTAGTTTCAAAAATCTCCCTTTAGGTTTCTGATAATTTTACTTGACACCCTTTAGTCTTCTAATAAAGTTTTTGTCAACTTATATGTGAAAATATGTGTGAGTTAATGTGCTTATTTGTATTTGTTTGAATTTTTTTGAATATGTATAAACAGACAATATGTAATACCCGACTTTTCTAATCATTTCACACATTTTTGCATTTAATTTTATACTTTTAAATACTAAATAATTATTTTACCCTGTGTTAAAGACATTTTCTAAAATTTTTGGGTCAAAATATGTCTTTATACAAATTTTGAGGGACTAAAGTGCAAATTCTCAAAAGTTATTAAAACTTAGCTGCGAGGAATCTTGATTTATTTATCCTTTGTCTTGCCAAAATCTAGCAAAACCTCCAGAAACCAAACTTTCTAAATCCCTTTTTGCCAAATCTTCAAAATCCATTATTAGTTTTGAAAATTTACTCCCAAATCAAATTGGTGATTCAGGAATCCTCGTAGACCTTTAATCCAACTTCAAAAGTAAGTTTTACTTCTAGATCTATATCATTTTTATGTTAAATTCCAAGTTCCTCAGGAAATTAAATTGTTTAATTTTTGTTGTTTATGAATTGATTTGATTACCAAATATGTTTATAAACTATTGGGACTGGATTTATGGTTTGAAATGACTTTTTAACTCTTTTTTTTGTGAGATTTGAATTAGAGTTTTGAAATTCTTAATCTAATGAGATATTTGAAATTATAAACCCTAATTCTTAGATTTTTATCTTATTTTCACAAATTTAAGTCAACCCTTACTTAATTGTGTTCAATTAATGACTAATTTGAAATTTTGAGTGATACCCAAAAGTGAATCCCTGTCTCAATTTTTATCCTAAGGCTGGTATAAAACTCTCCTGGTTTAGGTGATTCAATATTAGAGCTTTAGATCGTCGAAATTAGGATATATCTATGAAATCGATTTTCGAGGTAAGTAACGTTTACACCTTTTTATCGATACCCTGTATATGATTGGTATTGTAATCATAGAATAATTGGTATTAAGGTAAGTATATCTATTTCGATTAATATTTATAAGGTAAGTACGTTTATAAATTATATGTTGGTTATGTGATGTATCAATTGTTTATTATTGTACTATGTGTTAATGAATGATTACTGTGAAGAGCTCAATGGATCACTTTAGTGGACTTGACTATGAGTGAGTGAATGAAATGATATACTGAGTACTCTGCTTCGTAAATGTTATACCCAATCTATCGGGAAGACAAGTGATAGACACTCCGTTATGCTTTGTCTACTCGGGCGGATAATAGGTAGACCTGGATCCAGTGCTGGGAAGATTTTTGTAAACCATGAGCTCATTGACTGGCATTTGCATTTTAAATGAATGATAATGTTTCGTATATTGTTCCCTGTACTGATTGTATACATGTTATCTATAATTGGGTTTAAATGTTATTTACTAAGCACGATGTGCTTAATCCGTTATTATTTTCTCCTATGTTTGCAGTTGAGGACCAACAGGAGACGTTAGCAGGTCCTGAGTCGAGTGCTGATCAGGGAGGGGAATATAGTATAGACCCCAATTATTGGAGATAGAGTTTTTCTATTTACCCTTCTAGTGTGAGGTTGGTTTTTTTTAATGCTTGGGCCTGAGTGCCTATGGACTTTTTAGAGTTGTCTTGTGATTGAATTTCTAACTGTCGTGAGATTGTGGGTTGTTGTTTGTATATGACTGTGATTTGGTTATTGTGGATTGTTATGGATATGGCTGTTGAATATACTTTGTGGTCTTGTATTAGTTGATTTTGAGGTCTAATGACAGGTATTATGGTTTGTATATTCAATGTATATGACTGTGATTTGGTTATTGTGGATTGTTATGGATATAACTGTTGAATATACTTTGTGGTCTTGTATTAGTTGATTTTGAGGTCTAATGACAGGTATTTTAGTTTCTATATTGCTCTTGTATTGTGCCTTGCATGCTTGGGGTGATCTCGAGGTGCTGCGTGTCATTGTCCCGTTTTGGGGGCGTGACACAATATATTATAAAAAATGGTATTTTTATGGATAATTACAAATTTACAAACTAAAAAATTAAAATATAATTTTTTTGATAAAATTTTTTGTCAACTAACTTACGAAAATGTAAGATCGTGTTATAAATATAATATGCATGTCCATTTGAATTAAAAAAAAAAAAAAAAAAAACCTTAAGAAATACCAGATATTTATAATAAAAAAGGTGGTTTGTATTTTATTAGGAAATCACAAACTCATAAAGTAAAAAAAAAAATTAAAATGTATTCTCTTATTTAAATTTTTCATCAGCTTATTTATGAAAAATTTGTGTTTGTGTTGAGTGTCCGACTGAAAAAAAATTTAGAACACGTAGAAACACTGTGTACTATAATAAAAGAAATGTAATTGGTATTTTTTCTGAAAAATCACATGCTCGTAAATTAAAAAAGTAACACATTTTTTTTCCAACATTAACTAATGAAGAACATGAAAAAATTGCATTCCAATGTTATTTGCTAACAATCACATTTAAATTCACTAAATTTTCTTTTTTTTCCAACTATTATAACAAATTAATGTTTGTTACTACAGGTAAAATGGAATCAAAATTGCTTATCTCTTCCCTTAAATGATATTTTAATAAATTGGGCTAAAAATGTTACAACATATATATAGTTTGGGGAAATTTGTGAGATTTTTTAATTTTCAAGGGTACCAAGTGATATTAGCATAAATTTCAATGGAAGTTTATGAAATTATCCCTACGAGTTATAATAAAATTATAGGTAAATTTATGTAAACTCCAACGTAGTATAGCCCTTCGACTCATAGCCATCATATGTTTTAGAAAAATCTACCTTAAACCCTTATATAATTTGTCTTAAAAGATAAAGTGGATGGAAATCATTCAAGTTAATGCTGTTTGAAATGCACGGGCTCTGAAAAGAGTCTTTAATGAAAAACATGATTTCTCCTCAAAAAGTTTAAGATAGATTATTGTAAATACACATGTGGTATAACGCTTTGACCCATTAGCCCCATATATTTTGAAAATATACCCTAAATCTCTATATGGTCTAATTAAATGGTAAAATAAATAAAAAATCATCCAAACTTTCTACATTTACTACACACTCGCCCTTTTAGCGAGTTCTTGGCTAAAAGTTTATTTTCCGGCTAAAGAATTAACATTTTATACCCAACCTACCTTATTGTTACTTATATAAACCTATACTCAAATTTTCAATACTTATCCATCATTTACAACCAAAAAGTACAACCACAAAGTTGTAGAAGGTATTTTTCTATAGTTATTTTTTATGCATTAATTTACAGATCTTTAATTGTAATAATAAACATTTTAATGTCATTTTCTTCATTTTTTTCATCATACAAATTCAAAGGTAGAATATCTAAAAATAGACAAAAATGAATTATCTAAAAGCCTTGATATTAAATTATATATGGAGTAAAAATTTTGACCAAAACCATGAGTTTGGATATTTTATTTGTTTTACCATTTAGTGTAGACCACGTGACGATTTAGAGTGTATTTTCAAACATACGGGGGCTATAGGTCTGAGAGTCATACCACATAGGGGTTTACAATAATTTATTCTAATTTAAATATGTGGGTAAGAATGTAATTTCAACTAAAACTATTAGTTTGGATACTTTCCTCAAATTTGCCATTCTGTCCAGACCATATAAGATTTTATATATTTTTAAAATATGTGGGGACTATAATTCTAAAGGTCATACCACATGAAAATTTACAATAATTTACGATCATACTATGAATTCATAGTGACTTCACTTTTTTTTCCCGTATCTTATAAAAAACCATTACAATTTCCTAACTTGAAGGGAAAAATATAAGTTCTTCCAAATAGACTATGCAATACATTTCCCCATTTTCTTTGGCTTCAGAAAATAATAAAGGAGAGAAAATGGGGGAGAGAAAGTAATAAAGGATTTTAGTCCAATATGCTGCATAGTAAAATAGTTGCATATTACTATTGGATTGGGATAAACTTTGAGGAATTAAAAAAAAAAAAATTAACTTCTTGTTACAAATTTTATGGGTTGTGGATGTCTACTCATGTATTTTAATTTTGATAAGTTATAGTATAAGTTTATCTATATCTAAGTATCTGATAATTGTAGATACAAGTTACGTTATTTAAATTACATAACTTATGGGTCATTGTACTCTTATAAATATATGTATTATAGATTGTCAAGTCTATCATATTTCTTTTCTTTCTTTCTCTCTCAATTCCATACATTTTATATTTTGTTTAACTTTAATAACACATTATCAGCATGATCAATCTAGTAGAATTTGAAAATATTTAGAATATGAGTATTTCTCCTCGATTCAATGATTGGATTAAAGAACAACAGTGAAAACTTATGTCTTGCTGATAATGCAATAACACATACGCTATTGAAAAATAAAAAATATTTTTCTCATTTAATAACAGATGGGGGTTAATGCTAAACTCGAGATTTAGAGATAGACACTTGAGGAAAAAGAGTTTAGAATTACTAGATCAAAAACAGAATATATAGAATTTAATAGTAACAAGGGTGCACGTAGGATGGAATTAGGGTTAGTATCGGAGATGAAGAGATACCCATAAGTAAACATTTTAAATATTTAGGATCAGTTATTCAGAGTAATGATGGTATAGATCGAGATGTTATATATCGGATACAAGTGGAATGGACTAAATGGAGAATGGCATCAGAAATATTATGTGACCGCAAAATTCCTTTACGACCTAAGAGTAAATTCTATAGAACGGCTATTAGGCCAGCGATACTTTATGGGTCTGAGTGTTGGGCAGTGAATCACACCCATGAGCAAAAGATAAGAGTATAGCAGAAATACGAAAGATGGATGTGTGGTACACTAGGATGGACAAGATACGGAATGAGTATATTCGTAAGAAGATTAGAGTAGTATCTATTGATGAGAAGATGAGAGAAACACGCTTAAGGTGGTTAGGTCATGTGTTAAGATGATCAGTAGAAGCGTCTATCAGGCGAGTGGATTTTAGAGAGAGTAGTCAACATAAGAGGGGTAGAGGAAGACCGAAAAAGACTTGGTGGATAACTTGTAAGAAAGATATAGCCCATCTAACAATTGAGGAGAATATGGTCCATGACAGAGCGCAATGGCGTAGCAGGATTCATGCAGTCGACCTTACTTAGTGGAATTAAGGATTGGTTTGTTTGTTTGTAATAAAGGGTAATACTAATGTTAATATAATATTGAGTAGTACTTAATTAATTGACGGTTCTAGAAGAGCCACTATATTACTACATAGAGGAACAAAATTCATTATAAATAATACATTATTTTCTGCTATGTTTCAAAGAAATTTAAGATGGATTAGGTTTTAAATATATCTGCCAAAATGAATATCATATGAAACTGTAACTGAGAAAAATATTAAGTATCTATATATCACAAAAATAATATCTAAAAAGAAATGTGTTTTGGAAAAATTATCAACTAACCTCACGAATTGACTTGGGTTACAGGCGTGGTTTTGGCTGTATTGAGCTTTGAGTCAATAAAGACTGAGAAAATTGACTCAAGAACAAATTTCATTATGAGCTCCATTGTAAAATTTGGACCTAACCATTAAGTAAGAAGTGATGGGAATGATGGAAGCTATGAATGCAAAAGATTTTATTAAAGAATTCTTCTAGTTTGTACTATACATATATTAGTACAATTGAATCACATGTTACAATAAATTAGAAGTTTATTGATCCAAATACTTTTATTATTTGGCATGACCGGTTAGGCTATCTCGGAAAATATATAATGCGTAGAATAATATAAAATTCACATGGACATTTATTGAAGAACCTAAAAATCCTTCAAACTTTATTGAATTTTCTTGTGCTACTTGTTTCCAAGGAAAATTAATTATTAGACCATCATCAATTAAATCGAGATTGAATTTTCAACATTTCTAGAATGTATTCAAGGTGATATTTGTGGGCCCATTCACCCGTTGTGTGGACCATTTAGATATTTTATAGCTTCGATAGATGCATCTACTAGATAGTTTCATGTGTGTTTATTATCTTCTCGCAACCTGACATTTGCGAGATTATTTGTTCAAATAATTTGATTAAGAGCACAATTTATAAATTATACAATTAAGAAAATTTTGTCTTGATAATGCTGGTGAATTTATATCTTAGATATTTAATGATTTTTGTATGTTAATTAGTATAACTATTGAACATCCCATAGCGCATGCGCATGCTCATACTCAAAATGGTTTAGTAGAATCATTCATAAAGCACTTCCAATTATTAGCTAAACTATTACTTATGAAAACAAAATTATCTACTTTTACGTGGAGGCATGCTATTTTGAGATGTGCAATTTAGCATGCTGCAGTACTTGTACGTATTGGCCAATAAGTTATTAGACATTTTTCCCATTATAATTGACTTTTGGTCAACAGCCTAACATATCCCATCTAAGAATTTTTGATTGTGCGGTATATGTTCTAATTTCTTCACTACAAAGCACAAAGTTGGATCCTCAAAGAATGTTAGAAATATATGTTGGATGTGAGTCCCCCTCTATAATTAAATATCTTGAACCATTAACAGGGGATTTATTTACAACACATTTTGTCAATTGTCATTTTGATGAAAATATTTTTTCCAACATTAGGGGGAGAAGATAAACAGTTGGATAGAAAATTGAATGGAATGAATTATCATTATCGTAATTTGATCATCGTACAAAACAATGTGAACTAGAAGTTCAAAAAATAATTCATTTATAACATATTGCTAATCAACAGTCAGATTCATTTACTGACCTAAAACGAGTTACTAAATCTCAAATACTAGTTAAAAATGCCCTAATTAGAATTGAAATCCTAAGTAGCTACATGTAGAACAACCTGTCAGTGAAAATGATAGTAAACTATGCCTAAAGCGTGGTAGACCAATTGGTTCCAAAGATAAGAATTCTCGAAAGAAGAAATGAGTAACTATTCAAAATGGTCATTTGATGGAGGCAGGTGCTCCCGAAAAGACCCTAGACATAACTAATCATAAAATTTCAGAAGTAGATCAGGTACCCAAATCTAATAAAAATAAAGTGATCTAAATAAGTTATGTTTCTACTGAAAAAGATGGAATTGAAAACATATCGTCGTCAACAACAACGTTGTTTATAACATGGCGGCTGATGTTTTGAATGAAAACGAGGATATTGAATCTAAATCTGTAGAAGAATGTCAACATAGATATGATTGGCTAAAATGGAAAGATGCAATTCAAGTAGAATTAAATTCACTTTCAGAACGTAATATTTTTAGACCTGTAGTTCAAACACGTAAAGGTGTAAAGTCAGTGGAGTACAAATGGGTATTTGTGTAAAAACAAAATGAGAAGAATTATGAAATTGTGCGATACAAGCATGCCTTGTCGCACAAGAATTTTTGCAAAGACCTGGGATTGATTATGAAGAAACATATTCTCCTATGGTGAATGCAATCACTTTTAAATATCTTATTAGTTTGGCAGTTCATGAAAAACTTGAAATGTGTCTAATAGATATTGTGACAGCCTATATATATGGCTCACTTGATACAAAAATTTATATGAAAATCCCTGAAGAATTTAACATGGTCGACACATATAAAGTTTCCTGAGAAACTTTTCAATAAAATTACGTAAATCTTTATATGGATTAAAAAAATTTGGCCGTATGTGGTATAATCACCTCAATGAGTATCTGTTGAAAAAGGGTTACAAAAACGATCCAATTTGACCATGTATTTTTATAAAAAGAACTGGATCAAAATTTGTGATAATTATATATATGATGATATGAATATTATTAGAACTCTTGAAAAGTTTCAAAATACAATGAATGTTTAATGAAAGAATTTGAGATGAAGGTAAACGCAGGTAAAACAAAATTTTGTATAATTCTACAATTTGAGCACTTAAGGCATAAAATTTTTATTCATCAATTAACTTATACAGAAAAATTATTATAGTGATTTTATATGAATAAAACACATCCATTGAGTAGCCCAATAGTTGTAATATCGTTTGATATGAAAAAAGATCATTTCCGTCCTCAGAAAAATGATGTAGAATTTTTTGGTCCCAAAGTACCATATTTAAGTATTATAGGAGCATTAATATATTTTGCTAATAATACACGATCTGATATAATATTTGTTGTAAGTTTGTTAGCAAGATTTAGTTCTTCTCGAATACTATGATGGTGGAATAATGTTAAACATATATTTAGATACCTCCAAAGGACATTGATATGAGTTTACTTTATTCAAATGAATCTAAATTATAATTAATTGGCTATATAGATGTCGGATATTTATCTGACCCACATAAAACTCAATCTCAAACAGTTATTTATACACATGTAGAGATATAGTTAGAGCATCATGGCGTTTAACAAAACAAACTTTGGCCGCTACTTCTTCAAATCATGCAAAATTAACTTCTATCTATGAAACAAGTAGAGAATGTATTTAGCTAAAATCATTAATCCAACATATCCACAAGATATGTGATTTAACATAGAAGAGAACCTGCTAACAATATTATATGAAAACAATGCAGCATGCATAATCCAGTCAAAGAGAAGTTATATCAAAGAAGATAGAACGACGCATATTTTCTCAAATTTTTTCTACAATCATGATCTTCAGAAGAATGGTGATATTGATATTCAACAAATTCTGTCATGTGATAATCTAACTGATTTATTCATAAAGGCACTACCAACATCGATATCTAAGAAGATAGTTTGTAACATCAGAATGCACCTTTTCAAGGATATTAAGTGATGTTTTCACAAGGGTGAGTAATAGTATACGCTATACTCTTTTTCTCTTGACCATAGTTTTGTCGTAATGAATTTTTCAAGAAAGGTTTTTAATGACACAGTATGAAAAAGTGTACTACAAATATTGTATACTCTTTTTCCTTCACTAGATTTTTTTCCTAGTAACATTTTAACAAGGCACATGTTCTAGTTAATAGACATCTAAGGGAGAGAGTTACAAATTTTATAGGTTGTGAATGTCTACTAATTTATTTTAATTTTGATAAGTTATAGTGAAAATCTATCTATATATAAGTATCTGATAATTGTAGATACAAGTTACGCTATTTGCATTACGTAACTTATGAGTCATTGTACCCTTATAAATACATACATTACATGAGAAATAAAAGTACAAACTGTGAGGCTTTCCGTATTTCTTTTATCTCTTTCTCTCTCAATTCTATACAATTTTTTTTATTTTTTTAAACTTTTATATAACTTCTGTTATAACTACACCTAAAAACAAATAATATAGTAATGTAGTGGAAGTCCTTGGAATTGATTTAACTGCTAAACTTTACACGTAGAGTGTGAAAAAAAAATGACAAGTTTCACCACTAAAAGTAAGAAATACCAACTCCATATCTATTAACACATGATGAAGATTAATTAAAATTTACTTTTAATTCTCCAACTAACAACCCCACCAATTTAGCTATTTTGACCATATTAATTAATCAAAATAATATGCTTAATTAATCATGATCATAAGTTACAACTATTAAGCCCCGTTTGGTGTTGCAATGCTTTGATTTAAAAAGTTCTTTTAAATTGTAAAAGTATTTTTTTTTTTTTAGTATTTGGTAAATATTGTCCCTAAATTTAGGGGTAGATCTTTTGGTTTCAAAAGTACTTTTAACACAAACTAAAAAATTGGTTCTTTTGAATTAGCTTTTCTTTTTAAAGTCATTAAAGATATATTTTAGCCATTCTACTATAAATTTATAATTGAACAAAGATAAAATATTTTTAAAATTCAAAATCATACATTAACAAATATTTAAAAAGTACTTTTATAAGTTTACACCCAAATAATAAATATTAAACACTTATTAAGTACTTTTTTCAAAATTCTACAAAATGTGTATAAGAGGAAAGTATTTTGTAATAAGTCACCATAACCCTCAACGCGCCTAATTCCATCATCAATCGTTTATTGTTATACAACTAAAGAACAAGCCAGCAACCAACAAATCTTTTGTCAGCTCTCTCGTCTAATTTGCCACATAAACTATTGTAATAAATCTACAGGTTTTAAAGCATAAACGTAAATAGTTAAGGATCAGTAAAAAAAAAAAAAAAAAGATAAGCACACAATTACAAGGTCACCAAGATATGCTTTGAATGCGGCGTGCATCAGGCACACCAATTTTCAAGCTAAAAGTTTTTAAAAAAAAATGATTTTCAAGTACAACGTTAATCTGACTTTGAAACCATGTTTAGTATGAAACTTTAAAAATATGATATGGAAACATGATTAACTATTCCAAAGATATCATTAATCATTTAATCCTTACCAGCGAAGCGACCACTTTTTGTTCATCAGTGCAAAATGTCAATATTCATGACCACGACAGAAGCCAAACGATAATGCCAGAGCAGACAAATTACATTAAATAACAAATCTACCCTTCCATTCAAATTGTGGACCCCACCGACCCCTCCAATCATTTTGCTTCTGCCTTTCATCACGGATTTCATCGTCGCTTTTGGGATTGGATTTGTCTGTTCTCGTTCGGAGCATGGAAGGATAAGAAGTAATGAGAAGCATCGAGTTCGACGGCAGCTAAGTCCTTGGTCAAAGGCCACTGGTCGAGAATAGCGAAGGATCTATTACCTTGGCGGAGACGAAGGTTCAATAGAGTAACATTTGTCGATGAGCTGGGACGGTATTAATTTGTGGTGGGGTTAGTTTTGACATTTTGTAAAAAATTGATCTGGCATCAAGAGGTAGATGTGCATCATAATAACGACTTAATTTGAACTGTTGTTGTGAATGAAAGGGTATAATTGACAAATTAGCTAAAAAACCCTTTAATACTTTTGGAAAGTGACAAATTTTAGAATAGACCAAAAAGGAAATTATGATAATTTTAACAGCACGGAGGAGGAGTGGTATATAAGTTTTTAAATATGCCTCCAATGTTTAAGTGGACATAACATCAGAGGTGAGAACAGAATAATATCCAATTGTCGTGTTAAATTACAAATGACATCAGATAAGAGTGTAATTACTAACCATAGAATAGGGGTATAAATGAATATAAATAAGTTGGATATTCTAGTGAAACTTGTTCTATTATTTTAACGATATTGAAATTCTATTCAAGTTTGGTTTGTTTATTTTTCAAGACAAACTCAAATGGGTTTTTGTCGAATCGAATTTGAAAGAGTTCGAATAGTTGAAATTTTTATATATGACATTTATCAAGCCGAGTTCAAGGCGAATACAAAAAATTAATAAAAACTAAATTTCATTTAAACTTGGATTAATTATTGACAAACCAAATTTAAACGAGTTCTTACCGAATTAAGTGCGATTCGAGTATTAAGTAGCTTGAGTTTGTTTACAACCCTACCATAGAAGTTGCAATAGTGTTTCTGATGACTTGATCTTATTTGATTATTGAAGGCTCAAGGGAAAGGGTTGAGTGCTCAAAAAAATGGTGAAAATATTGAGTTGGCACAAGGGAAGGGTTTAATTACTCAAACAAATGTTAGAAACTAAAGTGTTAGTGATTTCAAAGTTTAAAGGGATAAAGTGAAACTAACCATGGATATTTTTATCCATTTAGCCAAATTTTCGTACGCCGTTAGTGTTGACTATTAGTCTAAAAACTTTAGTGCTTAAAAGATAACATTAGGAATAAAGTGTAAGTAATACTAAAATTTAAGGAAAAAAGTGTAATTAACCCTTTGAAATATAAGTTAAATTTGCACCCATGTATACAAAAATAGTTGTCAAGTTGTGTAAAAGCCCCAAAATTTGCACCAAAATAAATGGGGAAATGAGAGAGTTTGGAGAATTCTAAAAACATCAAAAATTAGGAAATAAATGGAGAACAATTAATTTATAAAATAGAAAGATTGACCAAAACTTAAGGGAAACTAGTAAATGGGGCTCTTAGGTTAATTGTCTTAAAGGGGTATGTTTTTTGTGAATTGTTATTTGTAGGGTGATGATATTTACACACCTTTTTTTTACCTTTTTGCACACCCCTATTAATGTTTATTAGTACAAAATGTTCATTTTAACGTGTGTAAAGATCTAGAAAGAGTGTGTAAGAAGTTAATTACACTAATGAATAGTGATAAAGGTGTGCAAGAGACTAAAAATGGTGTATAAATATCATCACCCTATTTGTAATAATAAGAAAAGTAATGATAGTTATTCTTTTTATAATATTGTTCATTCTCTTAATATTTGGTATAGTCTTCAGGACATGTTAATAAATGTGTCTATTCAGAGAATGATACATTTAGATCTTATCGTTAAATTTAACATAAACTTGTATGAAAAATGTGAAACTTGTGTGTAATCTAAATTGTCAAGAAAGTCTTTTAAATTTGTGACTAGAGGATATTCAATTTTAAATCTCATACATTTTTTTCCGAAAAGTCATCAACAAGTTTCGTGGCTTAATCAACATTACAAGTATTGGTAACTACCCTACAACTTCGTTGGCTAATCTTTCTAGCCACAAGGAAAATTACTTTTCCACATAACACTATAACATAAGTTAATCGCAAACTTGGCCAAAGCATAGTTGATTTTGTTCTTATCTCTCCTAGTAAAAGCAAAATTACAACTAATAAAAGAAGATTTCAAAGTCTGGATATCATCCAGGATTACTCCTAATGGACAAAAAAATTTTGTCTTAAGAGTTAATGGCGTCTACAACTACAATTGTCTTGGAATCAGACTGAATGAGTACCTCTCTTCATCCTTCTTCTCTGACTTTCCACAGTGCTAACCTGATTGCCAAACCCTCAAGTTCTGCAACATCATCACAGCTGTGATGATTCACCGCCCATGTAGCTTACAAGTTCCCACTCCCATTCCTAACTGCAATGCCCAGGCCAGCCTTTCCTTTACTCCTATCTAGGGTAGCATCAGTGCAGATGATAATGACAGTGGACTATGATGCTGTACAACCAGACAAGCAGTTTTTTGAATTGGAGATTCTGATCTACAATTGATCTAAGCCTTACCTGAGCTTTCTTTAAATTCCATCCACTCCTGGGTAGCTCTCATAACCCAACTATGACCATCATGTTCTCTATCATTGAATTTCCTTTCATTTCTCCCTTTCCATAACTGCCACAAGAAATTAGCTGTTAGTTGTATTTGCTCAATCCTATTTCTATCCTTAGCAGCCTTAAGAAGACCTTCCCACCAGATTTAGCAATTCCACCTATACTCTTTCAGTCCATCCCACTGTATAGGGAATGTACTCCATGCTGTCTGTGCATAATTACCAAAAAAACAAGTGTTCAACAGTTTCTATATCCTTACCACAGCTTTGACAGAAGCCATTGCTTTTTCCTATTCTTCCTAGGATGCATTCTTTTGTAGGCAAGATCCCCCATAAACATATTCATATGAAATGTTTTGTCTTATGTTTGATGTTAAGGTCATGAATTCCCAGAACTTCCTCCAAATCTCTAAATCTTTAACTCTACTGCTGGTTTCTCCTCCATCACTTTTTTTCTTTCTTTCTGCTTCAATCCCTTCCTTTACAGCAGTATACCCTTTCTTCACAGAATAATTTACATAGCTAGTGATGTTTCTAATATATAAGTTTACTCTAGGAATGTTAAAAGACACTTTGTTACTGTCATAGATGATGTTTAGTTAAAATTCCACAATTACAATGATTATAGGTATGATAAACCAGTTAATGATAGTCATTTTTGCCAAAACCCATAGAGTGCTTGGTTTAGTTAAATTTTTGTATGGGTTTGAGAATTTATACACATTTAATATGTTTATTATTTTTTATTTTAATCATGGTCTTTCTATCTTTTCACATCTGCCAATCCCAGAACCATCCATTCTTCTACCACTACTAGAAATGTCAATTGAATCTTGTGAGTCGAGTTTTGTAAAACTCAATATCAACTCACAAAATTATTCGAGTTGTGAGTCTTAGCCAACTCATCGAGTTAAACTAAACTTACAAATATACAACTCATATTCGACTCACAAAATTATTTGAATTTCAGATTTTAATCAGGTTGGCTCAGACTCACAGTATATACATTACTGAAAGTTAAGAAATTAAAAAATAAAATATAAAAAGAATATATCAAATCTCAACACAAACCATTAAAGTATGAAAAATAATACTTTCTCAAAAATTAACAATATTTACACATACAAAAATTTAAATAAATAAATTATTATGATGAGAATTTACTTAATTAATACATTAATATATATATATATATATATATATATATATATTTATTTGTTTATTATGGTCTGATTTTATTCGAGTCAAGACTTAAGAGAAAACTTAATATTGACTCACATTTAAATGAGACGTATTATTTAAATCTAATCTTTAACTCAAAATCATTTTAATATAAGGCTCTGCCTTCTAACCACTACATAGATTGTTTCGGTGTTGTTTGTCGTTGACAAGAACCAGCCACCACCTACAATCGCTGGATCGGTGATGTTTGCAAAATTATCTATGAACTCATGCCAATTTTCAAGCTTATTCCAGTATTTTTCTCGAAATCACCAGAGATAAGGGCCAAAACCACCAAGTAGATGGCTCCTCCGCCACTTTCTACCAAATCAAAAACTAAACCCAGTAAAAATAATAGTATTGAATCGATTTTGTTCCGTCATAAAGGATTTAAAACACAAAAAAAGTATATCTCAAATGAATCGTCGATGATTTTCTATCCCACGAAATCCCAAAAATATCAAATCTATCTCAAACAAAATCGAATCGACCATGAGGTTCATCCAATTATTCGACGCAGGTTCTAGTGACAAAGATGCCGTTCGAATCAGATATTGGAAACAATTAGAAAGTGATCTAAAATCAGAAATGAGATATAAGAGATCAGGATTTGTTTTTATACAAAAAAAAAGGATCAAGATTGAAGATCGACGACCGGAGATAAAATTCAACAACCAAATATTGGAAATCAGAGATAAAAAGATTAATCAGGATCGGAGATCGGCAACCAAAGATAAAAATCAATTATCATAGATTGGAGATTAGAGATAAAATCAGAGATCTGTGATATCATGTCGGGGAATTAGGGATCCGACGTAACATATCAGAGATTGGATAGTATCATAGTAGTTAGAATGTAGCAAAAAACTTCAGAGAAGGGAGAAGGCCGTTTTGATGAAGGTGTCAATGATTAATGTGTCCATGGGTAGGGGTTATTAGGTTATTGTCCATTTCCTTTCGTATTTGTATCGTGTCGCGTGAAGTCAGTTTTTTATCGTGTCATATTTATATTTGACTTATTCGGGTTCGTATCATATTTGTGTCTGACTCGTTTACTATTGATAGACATTATCAACCTATTTAACAATTACATAAATCTATTTGAATTAAAATATCAAATTTTGATTATTTAATAATTCAAACAATTATTAATACTAACGTTATTATTATAGTAATTTAAAACGTATAATAAAAATTATTGAAAGTTTTTGTTTGATAATATTTAAAATAATTATTATGTTTGATTTAATAATCTAATATTAAATCTATTATTCATAATTTTAAAATATACTATGTTAAATTATAATGAAATAAAAAATTCAGCAAAATTTGTTCATATAGTTATTTAACGGGTTATCGTATCCACCCAAGATTGACCCAACCCAAACAATTTAATTTCGTGTCATAAACGAGTTTACCCAATAATGACTTGATAAATTTCGGGTTGTGCCATAACCTATTAATTTCGTGTCATATTATCGGGTCGTGTCATAAATTGTCAGTCCTAGTTTTGATATCAGTTTTCTTTTCCTTTTATTTTTTTATTTTTGATAAATGTGGAGAATATGGAAAAATTCTTACATGGACCCGATCCACAGTAGGTAGAATGGACCCCTTAATCCATATTCATCCACATCACCTTGAACAATTTTATTTTTAATGAATTAGAGTGATGTGGATGAATATGGACCAAAGAGTCCATCCCACCTACCGTAAATTGGGANAATTCATATAAAAATTTTCCCAGAATTTGAAAATAGGATATTAATCAAAATCAACTAGAAGGTGGGTTAATCATGAAACCTATAAAATATACCCATTAATTTATTCCAACAGGCCTAAAACAAACAATATATATGAGTAATATTGAACTTGAAACCTATTCTTAGGTGTGAAATCCATTTACCAAATACCTTCTAAATATTTTTATGTTTTCTCAATTCGAATAAAATATGATAATTTGGTTATGTTTACTTCATACAAATATAAAGTTGAAAATTAGAAAGAAAAGAGAATTAAAATCATTCGTTATAATAGGGAAGTAGAGTATGTTTCTAAAGAATTTTCAAACTTCTGTAATGAAAATGGCATTATCCACAGTTGTCTCCTTCTTACAAACCATATGAAAAATAGAATTTTATTTGATATGGTAAATTGTATGTCATCAACATCTGGCTCCCTAAAAATTTATTGACTGAAACTTTTTTTTTTCTACATGTTATATTCTTAAATAGAGTTCCTCAGAAAAAAGTTAGACAAAACTCCATATGAATTATGGAAAATAAGGTAACCTAATTTAAATTATTTAAGAATTGGGGGGAGGGCATTTGGCCAAAAAAAATCTAGAAATGAAAAGAAAGAAAACTATGACCTAAAACTATTAATGGAGTTCTTGTAGGTTATTTCGAAGATATTGTTACTTACAAGATTTTAGTAATAAAAATCTGAATTCATGATATAAATATTAACACTAACATAGAATCATGATATTTTATTTTTTGAGGATATTTTACCTTTAAAAAAACAATGAATAAATATAAATCTTCAGATCGCATTCCAATTTTGGTAGAGCATGATGAAGTAGACAAAATTAAAAGGAATGTCCCAGACAAAGTAAAAGAGCAAGACTAGAGAAAAATTTTAGAAATAACTTTTACACGTATCTAATATAAAAGGATCCTCAAACATACAAAGAAGCTACATTATTTATAGATTCAATATTTTAGAAACAATAACAAATTTTGAAATAGTCTTTAATTAGTAACAAGACTTGGGTCTTAACTAAATTATGCCTGAATGATGCAAACCTATTAGCTGTAAGTGGATATTTAAGAGAAATTTAAGCCAGATGAATCTATAGAAAAAATCAAGGTAAGACTAATTGTAAAAGGTTGTTCTCAAAAAGAAGGATTTGACTATTTTAATTGATACTTATTATCATGTTTCTAAAATGATAACTATCAGAGTGCTTTTGCCATTGGCATCCATATATAAGTTAGAAGTCCATCAGATGGACATTAAAACTGATTTTCTAAATGGAGAGTTAGAAGACGAAAAATATATGGAATAACTGGAAGGATTTATCTTACCTGGCCATGAGAATAAGATTTGTAGAGGAATAAAATCCTAATATAGATTGAAACAAGTCCCAAAGTAATGGCATGAGAAATTTAATCAATCTATTTCATCAAATGGTTTCCTAATTAATGACTCTGAGAGATGTATTTATAGTAAAATCACTAACATACCTTTGGTTGTGTTATATTATGTCTCTATGTAGATGATATTATCATCTTCGATAGCAATATGAGCATTATTAAAGAAACTAAATATTTCTTGTTAAATAACTTTGACATGAAAGATTTAGGAGAGACTAATGTTATTTGAGGAATTAGGATTTTATGAAATCCAACGAGTATTAAAATTAAACAATCATATTATACCGAAAAATATTGAAGAAATTCAATCGTTATGATCTCAGTGTGAGAGTAAGGAAAAATATTGGAGAGCCAGTTTCTTAATTGATAAATTTGCAAATTATCAGTATTCTCATGTATCTTATAAATGCTACAATACCTGATATAACAGATACTATGGGACGATTAAGTAGACATACAAGTAATTCTAGTAAAACATTTCACAATATTGGAAATGATACTTAGATACCTAGAAGGTACCATATCACTTGGTATGCATTATTTGAGTTATCCCACGGTGCTTGAAAGTCATAGCAATACAAATTGGATCTCTGCATTCATATGAGACTAGAACTACAACAGGAGATGTGATCACCTTAGATGGACTGGTAGTTGCATGGAAATCCTCCAACTGAACGTGTACTTCTCAATCCTATTAGAATCCGAGATGAAGCACTAGATGCTACAACAGGCAGAATGGCTTGAGATTTCACTAATGGATATTCTCATTATTGAAAAGTCAATTCCTACCAATTTACCTTCACTATGATAATCAAGAAGCTTTTACAAAATGCAAGTAAAGAAACTCAAATGTGCAAAAGAGACATTTGTCATTGAGGTAGAAACTTATTTTGAGTTTAATTAAAAATGGAGCAATCACATTGATTTACATTCCATCTTCGAAAAATAATGCAAATTCGTTAACCAAAGGATTAGCTAGAAGCAAGTTATAGAATTTTTAGTAGGGATGGGATTGAAAGCTATAAACTAGAAATTACTGGTAGTGGCAATCCAACCTTTCAAAATGGATATCCCACAACGAAGGTTCAATGTGTTTAAAAGTAAGTTGTTTAGTAATTGGAGAAGTATCATACTTATTTATTTTTATTTTTTGTCCCGTTGTGATTTCATGGTACTTAATGTAGCGGTAAGGAAGTGCTTATACTTTGAATGAATCCGTAACAAATTATATGGGATATACTTCCGTTACACATGTTCTTGAAAAATTCACTTATTTGAGTGTGGTTGTAAGGCCATAACCTATGAGATTGAACTTTTCTATAGAGCATTCAAGAATCAAGATACTAGTGGAAGATCGATAATGTGCTACCCTATTTATGAACTCGACAAAAATTTCGTATAATATGTATGATTAATTAAAGTTCAGGGTTAGAAAGATCCTAATTCACGAGGCAAGTTCATTATGATTCTTCCGAATGAATTTTTCATACTTAGTGAGGTTCAAGTCCCCAAGACACCTTCAATGAATGCGCTGTAAAAGATTGCTTAAATTTTATTTTCTAAATTTTGAATCATATGAGGGATTGCTGAATTTTGTATAATTAAGAGATTCAATATTTAATGTGCCTTAACGTGAAATATTTATTAGTAGACATATTTCTTTGGTGTAGAAGGCATATCTATTTGGATGATGTCAATGATGAATAGTTACATCTTATCTTAATAAATAAACACATTTCTAATGTTCATGAATCTCATATCTATTCATAAATAAAAGTACACATCCATTGAGTGTTATTAAAAGACTATCTACAATGGAAAGGCACATAGGTGTTTTTTCATTAACTATAAATATCCAACCTCAAGACTCTAAAGATCATATTCCAATCTTCAAATTTTCATTATTCTCTTGTCTCCAAACTTCTATCATATACTTAAAGAGTAGTTGAGAGATTTATAGTTCTTTAGGTCATCTATTTGAATGCTCATCAGAAGATCTTCTTGCGGTTCATTGTATTTTGGGAGTCGGACGTTATCATTGCTATTTGCACCAAGGTAGCGATAGAAATATACTCTGAAAAAAGTACCTTCCATAGCGTGTCTTGAATGGGTTTTTTACTTATAAATTTTTTTCTCTTTTAATGTTAACAAGTAAGGTTGTATTTGTGCCGTATGTTCTTTTTGGGTATTTTATCTTTAGTTTTTTCCAACAATACTTGTAGACACCTATTTTTGTCTCTTAAGTTGTCCCCTATTTTTCTTTTAATTTGTCTCTCAATTTTCTTTTAATTTTTGCTTTTCAATGTCTTTTTAACCTGCACTTTGATTTTCTTTTAATTTACCCTTTAATTCCTTCTTAATTTATGTTGTGATGTTTAATTATTCTTATGCATTTTATGTTTTTGAAATACTAAGAATAAGTTCTAATATTATTGAATTTTTAGATTTTAAAAAAAAAAATTAATTAATTAATTAATTATTAATTAAAATATTATTAACTAATTAATTGGTTTAAAAAAAAAAAAGTTCAGCGCGTGAACAGTACCGCGCGTACTGTTCACGCGCCGAACAGTCAGCGACAGAGCTGTTTTGGCCACGTTTTCTCATGCGTTTTTCACCCATTTTTCACCAAAAATTTCAGATGGCCATACTCCCCACATGACAAGGAATGGTCTTTGACCATTTTTACACTCAATCCAATTCGTTAAAAGCACAAAAAATCAGTCTAAAGTGGGAGAAAAAAAATTTCAGATCATTATACTCCCAAAATCGTTCATATTCTGGGTCAAAATCGTGGTGGAAAAAGGCTGGTAGCCCATAAAAATCTGCACAAAAAAAAAGAAAGGTTAGAAAATTTTTCCATTTTACTCCCCCATATTTCAGTTTTCTTTTAGTTTAGCCCGAGAATATTTTTTTAAATTAGATTTAGGCCCTTCTGATAGGGCCCACTTGGTGCCACGTCATCGATGACGTGGCACCCCAGATTGCGCCACGTCATCCGTGACGTGGCGCCACCAGATTGCGCCACGTCATCGATGACGTGGCATTTTTTATTTGAAATCCAAAATTTCAGAAAAAATTTTATTTGCTTTTTGGCCCTCCAGATTTCATACTTCTGCATTTTTAGCCCTCAAGTAATTTTTTTTATTTACATTTAGGCCCTTAAGGAAGGAATCTCTAATATTACTGTTTATTTTTTATTTTTTTTTTTTAGCCCTCAAGTAATTTATTTTTTAAAAGGCCCTTAAGGAATTTTCTTTAATATTACTTTTAATTTTCTGGCATTTTAATATGTTTTAATTATCCTTGGATTGTGAAATTACTGTTTTGCCCTTATGAGTGTTTAATTGTAAATATACTTTGATCTTTGCACATTTTTTATTAATTGATTTTGTGATGATTGGTGCTTTATTTTAATGTTTATTGGTCTCATTATAATATTTATGCCTTATCTTATTTGTTAAATTAGGTGAATTTACTCTTTTGCCCTCAAATTTTGGATTAGTTGAACAACTAGAAGTTAAATATTTGAATAAAATTCAATTTAGCCTAGGACTTAATAATTGTATCAATAATATAAAATTGGGCTAGAAATAAACTCCGGCGTGCATGATAAATGACTATTTTGCCCCTTGGGAGTTAAAAGGCACTACAAGTGTGTGCGACTTTTAATTGGACCCGGGCTAAATCTACCTGTCAATGTTAATATTTACTATTTATTTTCGTTTGCTCATTAACATGTACATATTTTATTACTTTTAAACTATCTCAAAGTACACGTATGTCTCTACAGAGCCGGCAATAATGAATACTAAAATTGAAAAGAGAAACGCGATAAAATCACGCAACCGGTCCAACGCCGGGTAAAGTGGGTGCCGAGGGAAATTCAAATCCATCCCAAACCTTCCTATTTTACAACAGGATTCCCGAACTCATTTTCTTGAGTTACGCGGACCAGGAGTCAATCTAAATTAGGGTTTATTTTCTTTTTAAATTTTTGATGTATTTTTGTGTCCCGGCGCACTAACACATCGGGTGGCGACTCCAGTCTTGAATTTATTTAGATTGTTTTTATACAATTCATAGTCGCATTAAAGGCCCCGTTATGTAATAGTAAATAGGTGATTCATTTAAATTTGTAATAAGTAATTTATGTTTGTAAATTGTAAGTAGGATTTTTGCATTCAATCACCTATTTCACGAGCACAACACGTTGGCGACGGTGCCGGTCCCACCGGTGCCGGCCAGACTGCGGGTCGGTAGGCGCGACAATACTCATACTCTAAGTTTCTAAAACTATTTTATGAACCTATGTGTTTCTTGAAATTGTTTATGAACCTTTATCAATTTTGATATTAGTTTATGAAATCATAGTTTAAGAAAGAAATTATTTTACTATAAATTTTTTATCATGTACAGTTATGTGCCTTGCATGAATTCAAATATACAAGTACAAAATTGTAGTTTTTATTTTTATGAGATGTATGTAATATATGGTCAAAATATAATGGACAGTGGCTCTGACTGTACATGAGATAGTGAGCAGGAGCTATAGTCTTAATTTCATGGTCAAACAACGGTATGGTGAACGACTTGACAAATGATGACGAGTTAAGCAGCTATCTAATGACGTTATGAATACCTGAAAAGTAGCCTTTTATCATCTATTTATCTCTTTTTAATTGCTTTCCCATATTTTTACTTACTTTTTTTGTTTTAATAAGCATTAACTAATCATGTGTTAAGGTTAAATGAAGTCAATTTTATATGGATAGAGGTTAATAAATTAATTAGGCGATTAAAATAAACTAATTAAGCAACACTAAGGGGTTTAAGAGTTAATTAGGAGAATTGACACTAATTGGACTAATTTTGGGAATATGGGAATTGAACCTCCATTATAGACCCAGAGTACTATTAGATTAGGGTTAGAATTAGATCTTGACTAACTAATTTACCTAGTTGGTTGCTAGTATTTCATGGTTAAATAATCAAGTTTGGTTAATTTAAAGAATATGAAAGATTCACACTTAGTTTAATTGAATTAATAGACTTAATCACCGAGGGATTTATTTCTAAAATAACATAGTAAATTTTAAATAATCTGCCTAAATGGGTATAGTTATAAACTGTACATAACCAGGGTAAAATTCAAATTATTTTACGAAATTTTTTCTTCAATTGTCTATGCCACTTAGGAAAAAGAAAAATATTTAATTGAATTTATTGCTTAACATTAATTATATATCAATATATCAATTCAAATATTTATTCACAAAGTTACTTTATATGATAAAAAATAAATCAAAATTCAAATAAAAACATAAAAGTTATTAGAAGAGAGAGAAATGATAATTTGTTTTATTTGGTAAGAGATTTGTGGGTGGATGCATACTTGAATAGAAAATGAGTAAACTTATGACCCACTAATTCTCTTCGCATAGTTATGCCACATAAAAGTGAAAAACATCTTAATTGAAATAAGACCTTTTGTGCGTGTGTCTATATACATGTACTAGTAAATCCATCTAGATGTTTTTACTAAAATGAAATATTTAAAAATAGTAATTTATTATTCAAACAAAATAAAATACACTTATACCCACCAAAAAACAAAAATCCGTTCATACATGGACAACTTCTAGAGAAAAAAATAAAGAATTCGGTGGGAAAGAGGATACAAAGTTTGTCACAAGTGAAAATTCATTACTATTTTCAAATATTAACTGCATATTTGAGTCTTAATTCACACACTTTCCTAAGAAAATTAGACCAATGAAGAGCTAAATTTATGAGGCTGCAAATAGTTCATGACGTGGCGCAAAAGATCATACAACAAAATGACTAATCTCACGTGTATTAGAAGCTATGGACATTTGTGAAATACTAATTAAAAATTTAAAATAACTATAAACATAATTAACTAATTAAGATAATTAACTAATTGAAATAACTATAAACATAATTAGCTATAAACATAATTAAGATAATTAACTAATTAAAATAACTATACAATAGACATAGGATGTTCAATACTATGCTCCATATGCAATGAAATCAGCTTTGTCACTGGATTTGAAACTGAAACAAATTGTCAAGGCAGTAGTATTACAACCAAATAACCCAAAAAGGTGTCTTAACATTTGGTTTTCTATCAACAACTTTCAATGGTTTCATAGTTATCTAGTTTTGTAGGAAAAGTAGAAGATAAACAATAGATAAAACTTATCCCGAGCCAAATTAGTAACATAAGATTTTCTTGTATATTCTAAGCCACTTGACGTCCAACCTGAAAAGTAATAACAAATGGCTATATAATACTCCTGTCCAACGTAAGCATAATTAGATTAATTTATTAGCTACTGGAGCATATAATAGTGCTACTAGTTAATCACGAAACTGGAATGTATAGAGTAAATATGTTAAAGAAATTGAGGGAACCTCATGTCCTAGAGTAGTTGCTATCTGTAAATCCTGAAATTGTGGACCCTTCAGCCCCTTAAACCTCCTTGTGTACATCTTAATCTCCCCGTTTTCCAGCATAATATGCATTCTTTTCATTAGAATCAACCACCATAACTTCCCAATTTAATCCATCCAAATGGTTAGTACCATATTTTAGGCCAAGTTTTCGAACCCTCTTATGGGAACTAACCAAACCACTTTTGGCACCATGTCCTAATACAACTGATGCATTCTGATCAGATATTTGCAAAGCATTTTCCTTTCCTGGTACAAAAGCTGAAACTCTGCAATTATTTTGAAGATCTAACACATCATGCATTGCCTGAACAATCTTAGTCAAAATCTTGTGCACACGAATGATTTCTATTAAGGGACTTGTTGGCCCGAGTATTCGCCGTGAATCCTTCTCTCCCAACTTCTTCCATGATACGTCCCAAGAATATGCAATCTTGTGAGAATAAATTTTCAAAGTTAGAAGTTAATGCAAATAATAAAGGCATAATAACACATGAATCTAAAAGAAGAACATCCCTTTTTATTAAACAAATATTATTCACTGAATCATTTTATCGAATATGCAGTAAGCATCTATTAAATAATGTTTCATTCATTTAATTGAAGGAGTTAAAAAAAAAAAAGAGGAAGACTGACCGAAAAGCAAGAGATGCAAAGCAGAAATTGAAGCTCCCCGCTCTTCTACTGGTTTGGTAAAGTGAAGGCTTTTATTTTGTTGGAAAAAGAAGCCATCAAATCTGTTAATGCTTTTACGGCAAAAAATTAGTTTTCTCCTATCATCTACTGCACATATACAAAAATGTCTTCTTGGGCTATAGTACTATGACCCAGATTGGAAGCCACCACAAAAAGACAAAACACAACAACCACTTTCCTCCAAGCATTTCTTCACCATTTAGTTGGAACAATAGATTAGGCAGAATTGGAGCTTTTGTTGCTTCCTTTGTTAAGCGAAATGGTGAAGCTTTTAAGCACGGCCACATGAACCAACAAACTTTAGACTGCATGATTTTATCTCAATTGTAGGGCTATGTGGATAATGGATAAATTTTTCAGTCGTTATTAGTGAATTAAACCACATAATGATTATCATATTTTATTTTAATATAAGAGAGTTAATGTAATTCCTAAAATACTCCTCCCACTGCCGGACTTTTTTGCCAAAAAGAACTTCAGTGGCGGTTCCGCCGTAAAAAGGATCAAATTGGCTAAAAAAATTTAAGTTGAAGGTCTAATATGCTAAAATAAAAAATGAGGGACTAATATGGCTAAAATAAAAGATGAGGGACTAAATTTATATCAAGTAAAAATTAGTTCTTAACGCAGGGCGTTATCAGTGTTTCCAGGCATGATAGTTTTTAAGTCAGGTTACTAAAATACCACTTCATACTTATTCAGCTTTTGGGTGTGAAGGATTTTTTTGTATTTTCACCCAAAGATAACAAAAGCCTAAAATTTTTTGCAGAACCAAATCGCACAAGCAAAAGTTGAGCAAGGAAGAGCTCTTTCATATCCAAATCAGCAAAACATGCCGCATGGCATCAAGAGACCATGCTACAGTATTTTTACTTCTTTCTTATATATATTGAGTTTAGAATAAAATTATATTAGTGAGTAATAATGAGGGAATAATTTTTGCTATGCACAGAAAAATTTATATTTATCTTACTAGCTTATGTATACTATCTTTATATTGTTAGTTATACTGAGACATTCAAATTAACTATTCAAAAAGTTTTTACTTGAAATGATTGTAAAATTTTCACGAAATGAATACAAAGATTAATATAATTTTGCAAATGTCAATTTAAAATTCATGGAGATCCACTAAATAATATAGAACAATTAAAACGTTAGCGGTTTCAAAAAGGATTCATAAAAATATGTGAATATCATATTATAGTTTTTGTGTATAATGCATAAATGTAATAAATTAGAAAATTTTATAGTGCTTTTTTTTTTTCCTTTTTTTCAGTAGGAAAAGTTGCATATCAATAAGTTTTCGGGTCAATTAAAATATGAAAATAAGTTTTCGGGTCAATTAAAATATGAAAATTTTCATTCCTTGAATGTCTACCCACAATTCATGTTTACTTGCATATCTTGAGTTTCAGAATTGTTTATTTGGTCTATTCAAATAAAAATGTAAAATGATGCTATATAAAAGAAAACAACTATACAGCAAGCGAGGAAGAACCATCAAATAATCTAAAATAAAATATAAAGATGTAGAAGGAATACAATAAGTAATTATTATAATTACTATCTTAAATGCTTGCTAGTAAATTCGATCTATATAATGGTTCAAGATTGTTATCGTAGTTGCGATCTTAGATGTTACTATTTTACATCGATTTTGGTATATCGATCATGTATTAGGGAATACAAATATATGCAATGTCTAAAAATTTTGAAAAAAAAAAAAAAATCTTAAAAATATATAACACTAATAATAAAGTCAACTATCAAACTAAATTAGTAATATAGAATCACAACTATTAATCGCTTGAGAAAAGTAAACAACTTAAGAATGGTTAAATAATTCATCACATTTTTTTAAGGACGATTTTAAAACTATAGCAAAAATTGTAATGAGATTTACAAATAAAACCTCAGTGAAGACTACTTTATTCAGCTATGCTATAAAGAAATTATATATTCTATAAACAAAATAATTTTAAAGAGACCAAAATCACATACAAAAATAAATAAAAAATGTTTTTCTATCTCACTTTATTCTTGTTAATTAAAACATATGATGTACAGAAGTGCATAAAAAAAACATATCTTTTGTATAAAAAAAAATAGAAAAGTTATAAAAAGGAAGTTCTGCACTTCTGCTACAACCATAAAAAAGAAAAAGAAAAGCTAAAATAAAAGTAAAATAAAAGTAACCTAAATTGCTCGAGCATGGAATACTATATAACTACTATTCTAGAAAAACTTAAGTACCTCAAATATTAACCACCAACCAATCTCTAAAATCTTAACTAACCACCGATTGATATTCCTCTCATTTCTCCTCCTCCAAATCTTCTTCCAATTTCTCCTCTATCGACACTAGCCTTCTCTTGTAACTTACTCTAACAATTGCTTACTCGTTGTGCAATTGTATTTTGCAAATATTGATTTTTTTTTTGTACAAATATTGAAATTTTAATCTGGATATAGATTTAATCACCTATGTCTCATCCCCATCTAACACAAACTGGAGGAAGAGCTAAATTGGTAAATAAAGCTTCTCGTGCAGTAAATACTTCTGTAACAATTGGGAAACTACACCGTTGGAACAATCTAGATTGACCAATATGCCATATGAGCTAATTTGATCAATATTCAAATTAAAAGATGATTCTTGATTTCTTAATTTTTGTCACTATATATAGACATTGATATTAAAGACTGAAATATAAAATTAGGTGATATTTAAATTTTGTATTATGTTCGATTTAAGGGATAAACCTGCCATTTTTTTATATTAAAAATATGGATAACTTATCCCATTTAAAATAGAATTTAACCATCATCTATTGCTTTTCTAACTATCCTTTTGGAGAAACAAAAAAAATGTGATTTAAGGGGATGAAATAGTTTGAATTGAGTTAGTTATTGAGAGGATATCTATCAAGGAAGTAAATAGTTAAATAAAAAATAAAAAAATAAAAAGTAAAATGGCACATGGTTACATACGGTAAACTCCCACAAATTACCCTGTTGGTTTAATATATAGATATAAATTAGATATGTGAAGGAACTAGCATTAAAAAAGAAAACGGCCTTAAGAATTTATTGACGTGGTTATTGGTTTCATTTATTTTTTTTTTATTTTATAAATAATATTTGTAATAATTACTCAAATACAATTTTTAATTACTTTTTTATTTCACACAACACATTTTAAAAAGTAATTATAGTTAGTATTATTCAATACTATCCAAATGAAACGATGCTACTATTCATTTTCATTGTGCATACTCGTGGATGCATGTTTTTTTCCGTAATTCTTCCTCTAAAATAACCCATAGCCAGCCCATTCGGCATCGTTCAACGGCCGCGGCGACGATTGGTGGGATGAAAATGAAGAAGACAATGGTGAATCTTTGAAAGGAGATAAGGACTTCCTAGTTGAAACCGACCATCGGGACAGCGTCTCAAGATCCGAACCACATTCGGGTTCGGACTCGGGTTCAACTACTTCAACCTTAAGCTTGTGCTTCTTTGTTTTCTTTTTGTCATACTTTCTACTGATCAACGAAGGAGATGATGGAAAGCATCCGCTAGTTAGAACACTTTCGGGTTGAGAAAGGGTACTGGAGGAGTAGAAACGGTAACGCTCAGAACGTGTTCGCGGAGCTGAGAGAAAGGATCGGGTTCGGGGCTCCACTTGAGGTTGAGAGTAGTAGAATCCAGCAGGTGGAGTCAGCGCAAGTTTTTGTTGTTTTTTTTGCTCCTTGTGTTGTGGAACCAATGAAGGCTTGTTGCGATCAAAATGTTGCTTTTGTTGTTGATGTTGTTCGGGTAGTTGGGCTTGGATCTTTGGAACTCCGGGTCGGACCTCCCACTTGAATGGAATGGCACCTGCCCTTTTAAAAGAATCATCCAATGCCATAGTAACTACTATAATTTGTAAAAACCTCCTTTCCTCTTTCTCATATGATGGTTTTGAACTTCTATATATAGATAGATAGAGATAGGCTGGAGAAGCATATAATTGATAGGTAGTCTTGGCTTGATTAAAGGCGTTGGAGGTGGGGTTGGTGGACCTTGGATATTGATTTTAATGTTCAATACGCATACCATGCATGGACTTTTTGTAGTAAATCACTAGGAAGTTATGTAGTCAGACATATTTAGTATAGTACTATTTTCTTGTTTTTGTCTTCTTTGCCCCTTGCTTGATCATATCAAGGTTGAGGTGGAGGGAGTTATGGCTAGAAAAGACATCCACGGAAATGAGTTAGGTAAATGTGTAGAATTCAAATTGCAGAAGATTTGAAATTTGAAGGTAATAGTAAGACGAAAGGGGACAAATAATGAAACTTGAAATGTTGGCTCAATTAGTATGCCCACCACTTGTCCCTCAACATTAGTATTTGTTGTCTAATGATGCTTGATTTCAATTAGAACTCGTATAGAGTCGCATCATATTATAACGGCGGATACTTCAGCCGACTGAATCAGCTGCGACTGCGCGCAATGTGGAATATATGGTCGAAAATCACGGTGTAATAATGCCAAGCAAGTAGACTAATGTCGCATGCTCAATAACATGATAGAATTGGTACTGTTTGTATATCAATGCACAATTTAATTTATGTATATTAAGAAAGTAAATTGATTGTTCAGCAATTTAATTTGATGTGGGAGAGAAATTTTGGTAGGCGAAGGAAGAATGATCAGGAGGCCATGTATTACACCGGAGTATACTTCCAGAAAAATAATAGTAACAAAAATGGAATACCTTATTGATTGGATATAAAATGCTGAACGATGTTTTCATACACTAGAGACCATTTGCTGATAGAATTCAATTAATTCATTTGGACCCATCTACACTGAATAGGTATTTGGAGATATGCCCTAATAATCCTGTAAACAATACAGGTAAGGACCACTAATCATTAAAGCATTAACAACCAAATGGCGAGACATGTTTCTGGTTCAGTGCTGCATGTGACTGGTTTCAAGCCATCACATACCACAAGGTTTAACAAGATGACTTTAAACATTTCAGAACTTGCAAATTGCGGATAACGATTTCCACAA
Source organism: Cinchona pubescens (assembly GCA_025175665.1). Lineage (NCBI taxonomy): Eukaryota > Viridiplantae > Streptophyta > Magnoliopsida > Gentianales > Rubiaceae > Cinchona > Cinchona pubescens. The sequence goes on along the minus strand of JANKKI010000300.1, from coordinate 2,169,249 downwards.
CGTAAAAGGAACAAGTAAAGTTAGAGGACAAGTCACCAGAACTATACTAAGCATACAATAGGATTACAGGTAAATAAGAAAAGTAGAAGCATCATCAACAAAGTTAAGGACGCCAAATATTTTAGCCAAAGCAAAACGACACCACACAATTGAAGGGCATCACAGAACAATGATCTAAATCTCATGTTACATGAGGTCTTATGATGTGATTCTCATACCTACCCCTCATAAGAAAATTCTTGAGGCAAGTTACAAAGTGCTCGAATTGTGTTGCTGGCCACATCCAACAGCTGCAGATATTCATCTGCTCCATCAACAAGGCACTGGAAATACCACATGGCAACAGTCATATGTCAAAACTCAATTCTGTTTTAATATGAACTCACCACAAAATAAAAGGTCAACTGAAAGAGCCAAAGTGATGGAACTGTGTCAAAGTTATGACACAGCTTAATAGGATAATTTGTGCGAGGCTGTTAATATCGTAGGCAAATTCAGAAATTAGTGGAAATGAGCACAAAGTAAATACTATTAACGGAAACTGTTCAGAAACAAATTAAAACCATTCAATCTTCACAGGTCTATGGTTATCAAGCTTGAATTTGAATCCTTACAATTGCACAATTATCAGTAATTGGACAAGGAAGTTTCCTAAATCTTGATATATTTGATTGGATATAGGATTCTGGGCACAAACTTTAAAGCATTGGCAAAAGTTTCAGACTGACTAATATTTGAATACCTTATCTGCTTCAGCCAATTTTTTGCATATTCTTGCCTTCTGTTCATCTGATACATCATCCGCCTCAACAACTATATCAAACAACTGGAAGAAGCTTCATATTAGTACTCAATGATCGGTTCACACTCTGTTGCATGTATAAACTAAAATGACACCTGAGTTAGCATCTGAGAAACTGGATATCCTTCAGCAATTACGTTCTTGACTTCCTTGTCAGCCAGGTCAAAATTACCACTTCGACAAGCTGAATAGAGAGCCTGAACAACCTCCTCAGGGATAACCTGAATTGTCAGACTATACATCAGAACTTTGAAAAGAAAAAACAGTAATAAAATGTATCCACTTTGATTACAATTTGAACTTTCAAGACTACAAGTAACAGGACTTTCGATCAAATTTCTTCCATTGTTCTCCCTTATCTCTTCGATTCTGAGAGCCATGTTTCTTTCTTTTTGGACTTTTGGGGACAGGGTTCACACTTTTCTCTTCGATTCAGAGGCCTCATGTTATTTTTTAGTTTTAACTTTTTCTATTTTAGATGATTTTTGAACTTGGTTTGTTTGGTGAATAAATGAACTAGGTCTGAATTTGAGAATGTTGTTTTTAGAACCAAGTCTTTCAGTTAAAATATCAATATTCATTTCTCGAGGATTTAGGAGGCAAAGAACGAGTAGCTAGACATGATATAGCATGGGAATTTTTGAAGGTTGCTAGTGAACAATATTTAGAGGTAGTGATTATTGCATTTTTGGTGAATTTGACTAAAACTTGAAATCTTTTTGGAAAAATGTATATGAAAAACAGCACATAGCCCGCGGCGTTGCTGACGGTGATATAAAACCGCTGGAACTTTGCAAGGGCATGTACTACAGTGCAGGCGGGGCATCGAAGAGAGGAAGAAAGATGGATAATTTTCAAAGGGCATATTTGTTATATACAGTATTAACTATTTATTTAAAATGTTTGCCCTTTTAACTTTGAACATAACTCTTAACAGAAAGATAACAGTTCCATTTTAGTCCAAAGCACAAGAGAGTGAACTGTAGGTTTCCCAACGACAAGGAGGAAATGTGTGGGTTTGCTATGCCACAAGGGCATTTATATAATTTACTCCATATTTTATTCTAGGAAGATGATCTGGAAACAAGTCAACATATTGAATATAAAGCACCTAAATTGTCACATTTCTGAAAGCATCTGAAACTAAAAGGAGTAAAAAGGAAACGACACATATCTGAGATTTATTAGGTTTGAAGAAAAGAAGAAACATATTTTAGAATTAAAAGCCAGAACAAAATATCTAAGATGAAATTGTCTTTATTATCCAAGTTCAAAGAGAGCAAACCAAAAATAGCTAAAATGAGAAGGAAGCCTAAAAGAGAACACAAAAACCATTTGTTATAGCCACTCGACAAGAAGAATAAAACAGAAAAAGCAATCACCTGAAAACTTGTTAAAATTTCAAGCCCATTATTTCTTTCTTTATTTTTCAAAGTTTTCAAGAAATTACAAGAACAAAATTTAAAAAATCCAACTTACCCCAGAAACACTAATCAAGTCACTGGATGAAATAGAAGATCCAAATAAGCGAGCAGCACTCTGTTACAATCCAAAACATAAAAAGCCAACTACTTATGACACCTAATTTGGCAAAAACAAATGCCATTGGCCAAAAATATGACAACTATAAGCCTCATCCAATAAAAAGTATCAAAAAATCATTAATGAAATATGAGAACAGCTTCAATTATGATAAAGAAAATAATATAAATCAGAATGTGAAACATAATCAGCACATAGAAACAATCTAATTCAGTTCTACTTAAAATTTCCCTTTAAGTGGATAAGGTTATCTTAAAGAAAGCAAAAAGAAACAGAAAATTGAATATTCAATTACATTTTCAAGTTTTAATTTATCCTAGATATAACTGGAGAAGAGAAGGAATAGATAAGGGTGCATTTGACAAAACTAAAATCTTAAATTTGAAATCTGAACATTGAAAATTAAGTGCTAAAGTCTTAATTTACTGAATTCATAAAGTTGTATTTGTTTGATAATCAGCTGAACTTGAGTACTAAATTGAAATATTTTAACTCGTGTATATTATATAGTTCGATGATAATATTACATTTTATTTTTATAACAGGTTAATTTTTTAAATATTTTATTTTTAATACAAATAAATAGTTTATTAATATAGAGTATACGTGTGAGAGAGAGGTGTGTTTGAGAGAGATACTATGCTCAAGTGTGTGTTTGTGTGAGAGAGAATGAATATAATGTATACAAATGTGTTTATCTGTTACAGATAATGAATAGTGTGTAAATGTGTTTGTGTGAGACATAAGAAATATGTGTGTGCAAGTGTGTGTTTATGTGTGAGAAAAAAGGAATATAGTGTGGGCAAATGTCTGTTTATGTGTGAGAGAGAAAGGAATATAGTATGTTAACAGATACAAGTGTGTATGTGTGAGAAAGAATGAATATAGTGTGTGTCATGTGTGAGAGAGAAGGAATATAATGTGTGCAAGTGTGTGCTTATGTGTGAGAGAAGGAATAGAGTGTGTTCAAGTGTGTGTTTATGTGTGAGAGAAAATGAATATTGTTTGTGCAAGTGTGTGTTTATGTGTGAGAAAGAATGAATATAGTGTGTGCAAATGTGTGTTACTGAGTATGTATGTATATGTAAAAGAGTATATGAATGTCAAATAAAAAAAATTAATCGAGTTTTTCTATACTAGAAAAGAATTCAGAATTTAGCAAATTAAGTGGTAGACTTTTCACTTAAAATTTTAAATAGAAATTAAGTGGCATTTAATGTATTCAGAGATAGGAGAATTTCGTTAAAAAACACACTTAATATAAAAAGCACTTAATTAAGCTATTAAAGTTATCAAACACCCCCTAAGAAGAAAAGGGTTAAAATAAGAATTAAGAAAAAAACCACGATATCAATCAGTAAACAACTTTCAGAAATTGGCTGGAACTTGGCATTTACCAGCCAAGAATACAAGATTGTGAAGAACAACTAAAATTTAACCTAAACTTACCAGAAGTTTAATCAGTATGAAACTGTCACAGTTAAGTGCCATTTTTCATGATGTCCCAACCACGATGAAATGCTGATGGGAAATATGATGACGGTACAACATGAAACCTTGATACAAAGTTTTTCTTTTCTTCAACACTTCTTTTAACACAAAACTTATGTCTCGTGAAGAATTCTTCATTATTTGTTGGGGTATGCAGGTTTGATATGTCTATGGATATCTTGACAGGATTTAAGTAAACTTAAAGTGGTCATGTCTTTTAGAATATATGTGAACCCCAGTGCCCCCACAAACGAATCAGTTAATAGATCTCTTTAGTCCACATAGCGATGTTCCTGTTCACGCATTTACTATCAAACTAAATGATGATAGACTTCAATGTCTTCACTATCTGATGAAATACAGAATTACATGTCAACATGAACTGTTGTAAACCTGTGTTTCAGTGGTGTTACAGCTATTAAACATGCTTACCAACTATAAAAAAGCATCATGAAGTTTTGTCAAGAACACTATGATGTTACGAAGTTGTGTTACAGCTATTAAAAATGCTTACAACTATACAAAAGCATTTTTGTTATTCAAGTAGGTAGAACACCATGATGTTGCGAAATAAGAATTACAACTCAAACCAAATGAAGGTAAATTTAAAAAAAAAAAAATGAAGGTAAAATCTCAAATAAATAAGTCCAGGCACCATGATATGCGTGAAAAAGGGCTGATAAGATGCTTCATAAGTTGGTACATTTCTTCAATTGAAGGTTATCAAACTTCCATGTTCTGTTAGGGGTTCCTATTTCATCATTACCGACTCCAGGTTTCCCATCACCCACCCCATTACAGCCAACCATTCGACACCATTCATTGGCCAACTTATCCAAGATACCATTCTTAAAGGGAACATCTTTATCCATCATCCAGACAAGTTTATGGGCTGATGAACTTTATTTACTGATACTACTTAACCTTTTGAACAACGGAATCTCAATTGCCTCACAATTTCAACCCACTACATATCAAACCCACAAATTGGACTTTAAACATGAACAGTTGCTAATTCACCCATCTACCAATCAAATTAAATTCATATACAAATATCTTGGGTGGTGAATAAGCAACATTCTTGAGTACCAATGCATTTTTTAGCCAAATGTTACACATGGTAATACATGCATGTTGACAATAGAATCAACTCACTTGTAAGTATGTTATAGCCCTACGGAGATCGCCTTGCGATAAGGAACTTAATGTTGAAAGAGCCTGCAAACAGAAGAAATAGATTATTCAACAAGATTAATTTGAAACAAAATACAAGAATTTACTTTATAATTACGAATTAATGGGTTAGAAATAATGAAAGGGCATTATGTGACTAAATACACACCTCCGAATCCAAATTAAGGCCTTCCTCATGGCATATATGCAGGAGTATACGGTTGCTCATAATTGCTTCTGTTAGTGGCTTGAATCTGAACTTTGCACATCTAGAAGCAAGTGGCTCAATAATCCTACCAAAAACAATTTGTGAAATGATTAATTATGAATTTATGAGGGCAAGAGATATAATAGACGATCTGAACTGACTTTAAAAGCCAGTATCTTTACTTGTGTACTACAGGAATCACAGATTATGGGCACTAACTTTTAATTTGAATTAAGTACATGTAGGTCAAGTGTAGTAACTTCATCATTCTCTTTTGGTACCTACAAAAAATAAGTAGGCACAACCATTTATTTTCAATGATTCAATGGAAGTTTGTCTCTTTTTGAGCCGCATTTGAATTGTATGTCTTAAATCATTGCCTGCACATAATCTTTGAACAGTTTCCTACTTAACCTTGAAGTAGCCAAATTAAGTAGGCAAGGGTCCACAAACCACTGTTGTCTCTTAAAGGCCATCTAGAGTATAGATGTTTTTACAATGTTTACAGTTCTTCCTTAAGACTATCCAAGTTTTGCTTTATCACAACACTGTCCAGATAGATGATCCAGACGTGAGTGCTTCTCTCAAATCAGTGTCATAGCAAGACCAAGAAGGGTTCTAAAGTCTTTAGAGTTTAATGACATGCAAGAAACTGATAGATTCCCTTCAACTTATCTTCTCCTACTGCTTTGAGTTGCATTGATCAAAGACTAATAGCAGAATCACAACCTGATAAATAACATCCTTTTGGTCAACCAGAGAAGTGGTCTCCCACCTCTCTACAATTCATCAGCCAATATGAAATTAAGAAGTGACAGCAAAAGTGACCAAACAACTAGCAGATTGGATAAAACTAAGAAATAGTAATCAGCATCCAAATTCAGGCCAGACAGATCCATCAGGAGCAAATCACAAACTGACTTTGTTTAAATATCGATTTCAGATCTTAGGTGATTATGAGACCTCTGGCTCCAGTATGTTCTTTGGTATCCAATATGTGCCGACTCCTTACATAAATTTCCAAAAAGTCAACATCTCTAGACCTTTTTCCTAATTATCACAAGACACTCGCATGAAATAGCTGTATAGCAAATTCAATCTCAAATATCATCTCTTTATTAATCTTGTTCCTTCCAATATGAAAAACTAAAAAAAAAATTTAACCTTCTTTCTCTTTTACAAAATTTGAATAAAATCATTCACTTTGTGAAATTCAAGAACAAATTCATATGAACTAGCTCTGGAATAGTGGAAGATCTCAAGCCTTTCAACACCTAAGCTAGAATCAAGACCTATTACTAACCTTCAGCACAAATTGATGCAATGTTAAGGTTTTAGATAGATGGCTGCATTTGAAAAATAAATAAATAAATCAAGCCGGGAAGCAAACAGTTTCGAATTACCTCTCCGAGTAAGTTTCAAGATGTCCATTTCACCTTATGTGGACAAAATATTAAATGCAGATCCACCGAAATCTAATCTGAAAACTGCTCTTCTCAGTACTTGTACCCCATCAAACCAAAACTTTTGATTTTCCTGGCTTAAACACTTTATCTTTCAATTATCTTTAAATAAGGCCTTTTCTTTTCTTCCCAACAATCACAAGTTTTTCTATGGTTAAACACTGATGTGAAGTATGCCAGTTGTAGAACACATAAATTGTAATGCCGAAGCAAGATGGATCTGCAGAAACATGGATGAAGAACAAAAGGTGCAACATCTGAACAACTTTACAATTTACGTTATCTCGTCCATGAGTATCTGAGGATGTGCTTGAGAGAAAGAGAGACAGATTGACCGACGGTCTGTGGGAGAGTGGGGGAGGGAAAGAATTGTGAAAGCTAAGAAAAAAGTATTTAAGAGAAGTGACCTGCTGACGTAATTACAAATGAAGAAGAATCTTGTAACTTTCGAGTATGTTTCCATAGTGCGTCGCAGGGCATTCTGCCAAGGAAAGGTTCTCTTGCATCAGACAATGAAAGATAATCTGTAAATAATGACAAACAACATACTTACCTGAGCATTGGATATACTTCAGTCATCGAATCTGCCTCATCAAGGATTATGATCTTGTAAGGAGGGCAAGGATAGCCACTAAAGCATAGAAAATATTTAGTGAAATATGATCAAACGAACATAAATACGCTCAGAATAAAATGAGTCACAATATAATTAATTTTAGAAACATTTAAGGACAAATATGTACCCTTGCCGAGCAGAACCAACAGCAACAGCAGCAAAATCTTTTATCTTTGTTCGAACAACATTGATTCCACGGTCATCACTAGCATTTAGCTCCAATACTCTCGACTTATATAGTTCAGGCCTATCAATTAGATGGTTGAGTTGACAAAAAGAAACACGATAATTCAGGTTAATTATTTGAACCAACCTGATTCAAGTTATAAGATAAACTATGTCATGGAGTTTAAACATTCAGCAAAATACTGAAGGAGACCAAACTAGTGAAAACCATTTTTCTTTGAGTTTCCTTCTAATTTCCTTTTACTCTGTTTGATCATGAACCAATGAAAATGGTAAACATCCAGAACCGATCAAAACACAAATTGTTCTGAAATTTCCTAATTTCCAATTCCAAAGTAAAGCATGAAAAGGGGTTTGGTCTGATGTCATTATTTGTTTTGCCAATTATACTCCTATCTTCATAAGGTAACTCTCCATAACTTTCTCCCATCCTCCACTCTCCATTACCTATATTATCTTTTAATTTTTTGAATAATTCTTTTTAAAATCTCCACTAACTTTTTTTGACGAAAAAAAACTAATTAATGTTTTTGAGATTTTCTGTAATTTTTTTTTTTTAAAATTGCACACCTACAGGGTGTAGTATTATTTAGTTGGGTCAAATATTCAACATTTTATATGTTGGCTTTTAAATTTTGTTTAAATAAGTTAAATTTGAAAGCATATTAAAATAACAAGCAAATTTCAGCAAAAAAAAAAATAATAATAATAATAGCAGATACCCGAAAAGCTGATGAGCAATGGCAAGAGCCGTGGTTGTTTTTCCGGTGCCAGGAGGTCCATACAAATAGCATATGAGGGCACTACAGAACAATTATCAATATTTTATACACGACATATGAAGAAATCGAAAATTAATTCAACTAACCCTAGAAACAGCCAAAAAAAATTCTTGCAATTAAATCAAAAAATTTAAGTGATGTAAAGATAAATTGAAATCACATTGGTGGTCTCAAGAGTGTTGATGAGGACTCGAACGACCTCGTCTTGGTGCGCAACGTCCTTCACTTGTTTCGGTCGACTGTATAAATTTTAAAAAAAAAAAAAAATTTGACAAAAAAATCAGCGAAAAGACAGGTAGTTTGTGTGAAAGGGAGAGAAAAAGAAAGGATGGAATCTTACTATTTCTCTACCCATGGCTGAGAGCTCTGCAACAATGGCGCCATCTCTCTTTTCCTCACTGGCACTGCTGACTGAAAGATTTTTTTTTAGCGTCTTTTTGCCTGTGTCGGTCAGTCTATCTAAACTGCAATAGTAGTAATTTATTTTCCCGCTTCCAACATTGGTAAAATTTTTTGGCGCAGTATATGTTATGAATTTTTTGATCCTGAATCACTCAGATCATTTAATTGGGTGAAGTGGTTACACGGATTCTATTTATTTAAAAATTTTCTTATATAGTGTGAATAATAAGATTTTTTTTTTTTGGAGAGAAGTAAATAGTAGCTACTCTAACATATTATCCGATCACTTTTTTTTTTCTTTTTTTATCTTAAACAATTCATTCATAAAATATTCTTTTTTTCATAAAATATTCTTTAGTCCCCTACTTTTTACATTTATATTCTTTTAGTCATTCATTTTGAAAATGATACTCACAAATTTAAAATGTCTCATTTTGGCTCTTAAATCCAATTCCGACTTTGACATGAAATAGTCAACTATTTTTAAGGGTAAAATTGGCAACTCACCTTTCCGTTCGATTTAACATCACTTAAACAATCTCTCACAATTCTTGTTTTGCTTATTTAGTCCACATGATGTAATTTTATTCCTCATAAATTTAAAAGCATAATTTGAGTCCCCGACAGAGAGAATTCTAAAATAGATTGACTCTATAGTATTATCACAGACCATTGATTTAGAATTAACCACGTCATGTAGGTAGAAATGTTGCTCATTCAGGACCATGGGGTCCATAGTATAGTATTGTACACCTAAAAATCTCCCTCTAGACACAATTCCAACCTATTTTGGTTTGAAATAGTTGTACATATCACGAATTAGATTTTAGAGCAAATTTGTTGATACGTAAACCCTACACACTAAGCAACCCACCAACCCAAAAGCTTTTCTAGCCATCCCCAATGTTTTAAAACTGTGACCGGTAAGTGAACCAATAAAATTTTCAATTCGCAATTTAATCGGTTCAACAGATTTAATCGAATGAGTTGATGGGTTTTATATTTAAAACAAAATATAATTTGTTTCAAACTGCAGGAGCTTAACTAGTGGAAAGCTTTTTCCTCAACCATGAGGTAAGGTTCAAGCCCTACATCTATACCTAACTTAATTCAGAACTCGTTACATGATTTTTCAAAAAATCTTTATAATATTAATTTATTTTTAAAAAAGAATTGAAACCTTGACTATATCTTTCTCTCTCTCCCTTTTCCTTTCTTTCCCTCACCTTCGTCTCTCCTTTTCCTCTCCATCTTTTACACTACCGCCTTCCCTCTTCTCCCATTCCCTTCCCCCACCTCCTCATCCTACTACTCCCCTCGTAAACGCCTCCAATATTGCCACCATATACTTATCATACTTCAAATGGATCTTGCATATTTAGACAAAAATCAAAACCTTGAAGTGCTAAAAAAATGATCTCTCATGTTTCATACATATTTTGTCATAAATCTATTCAACTTTTTAATATCCTTCCTCTGTATTTTATATGTTACTTACTACTAAAACCCACAAAAAAATCCACCAAAGACCACGAGGATAATAGTAAATTTAGCTGGGTTTTTTTTTTTTTTTTTTTTTTTAATTTTGAGTATTGAGATCTAAAATAGGGCATTGAGCATTTGTATGCTCCTAAAGAAAGTTGGTACTTGGTTGGATTAATAACAAAATTGTTTTTCTATGGGTCATTGATTTTTTTAGTGGTTCACGGTTTTGATCTTTTCACCGGTTTTTCATCAATTCTAGCTATGACATTGAATCGAACCAAAGGTTAGATGTTCCCGAATTAACTATTGGACCTAGTCGGTCCAATCCAAATTTAAAAACACTGGTGGTGAAAACACTGGACACCACCCGATAACCTCTCCGACCACTATTCTCTCGCTTTCACAATTCCAAAATCTACTCCTCTATCTTTCCCAGCCTCTCTCGTGCAAACCACTTTTTCTTCCCTAGCAGTCCCTTTCTAACCATGCAAGCCCTTTTCCTCTTTTCTCTAGCTTGAAACCCTATACCCCTTCAAGCCTGCTCAAGAACCACACAAACCAAAGCATCCAAGTAAATAATCTTTGTTTCTTTACCTTATCTGTCTTCATGTTTATTTATTGGTCAATATCGAAGAATTATTGTTATTAGGGCTAGAGAACTTAACTGTTGGATAAGTAAAGAAATTGAATGTTGTTTAGATGGAAAATTTCTAGTCTTGATTGTTAAACAAATTGTCCAAAATGAAGTAGTTTTCTCTATGCACACAATGCGCTCGATAGAATGACCGAACAAAATATTTGGTCTGAAAATGGGCTTGTAGGGCTAGAGCTGGTGAGAGATAGTGGTTGCTGGAAAGGCGAGGAAAATAGAGGTAGTGGAGGGAAAGGAAATGTGAGAGAAGGTTTTTGGGGGAGGGAAATGAGATAGAGAAGGAAGGGTTTTCATGTAGGTTGTGATGATGGTTGAAGGTGTAACACCCAGACTTTTCTAGATTTTACCAATTGTTTCGTAATCCCTGAAATGCTCCTAAGGTTGAAATCGGGGTAACAATTGAGATAAGATTGAAATTGAGGGCTAAATCGCAATTTGAGGGAATTTAGCTTTATCTTTTAAAAAGGCACCCAAACCTTCTCAAAATCATTCTAGCAGACCTAAAAACTACTACTTCAAAATTGACCCTCATTCTCTTAAGCTTCTCTTTCTCTCTTTTCCAATTTTAGGCAAGAAATTAGTTAACCAAGGTTAGTTGAAGGTCTAGAAGTGTTTCAAACCTAAGATTTCAGCTATTTAGGTAAGTTGTTGGTGAATGAATACATATTTTTTTGAGCTAGGATTTCAATGGTTGGGTTGAGATTGATACTTGCTCATTCTTGTTGTTTGTGATTAATTCTTGTTACCAAATTATTCCTTATCTTGTCTAGCCTTAATTTGTTGTTCAAACACTTATTAAACACCAAAAATGAAGTGGTTTGGATTTAGGGATTGGCTGTAATGAGAGCTTTGCATGGTTCTTACCTTGGAAACTTAGGAGTTTTAGTGTTTAATATTTCTTTTGAATGCCTAGATTATTCCCAACTTGTTTGTACATGTTTTAGCCCTTGTCATTGAGCATTTGGAAAGATTTTTAAACCTCAAAATGACTTTCTATATCCAGCCAGCTTGTTTAAAGCTACTAGGATATAAAGTATTGCTTGAATGTTGCGGCATCTATCAGTCTCCAAACTAGTGCCACGGTATTTGACCTAAAGTTTAGAAATTTAGTTATTGTTTTGTTTGTTTCTTGGTCCCATAATATACCCCTATGTCTACTCCATTGAATGGTGTTACCTTCCGTTGCTTTTAGGTGAAGGAAGTAATGTTTCTGATCATGGCAAGTTTGTGTTTCAAAAGGGGAAATTGCAAGGCAAGTAGTTCTTAAACCATTTTATTGATTGTATTGTATATTACTTATGCTGCAACTATGTTTAATTTGAAATAAAGGTTAGTGTAACTAATTATATGAAGGTTTATATGTGGATTATGCAAGACCTGTTCAATGTTGTCATGCTAAATGTCTATTGTTATTTATGTTCTATTTTTTTTTCTTTACATTGACTTCTAAAAATTTGAATTACTTAAATCATACAATTAAAATTAGTGGTATATTCAAAATGAAGATTAAGTGTCATTTGAAAATAAAAAATTTCAATGATTAATTTGAAGTTGAGTATTGTACACACAATGGACATATATTTTTATTTTAAATTCTTGTTTCAAGTACATGTGTATAAAATTGAGCACTATACTATTTTTTTTAATTGTAAAATTGTATATTCTACAAAATCAAACCTTATCATGGCATCTAAAATTATTGACTAAATGGAAAAATTATTTTTATTTTAACGGTTGTTAAATATCTTTCAAAGTCGTTGCTCCCCCAACGTTAGAGTTCTGACTCTGTCTTAGTTGCATGAATGGACTCAATTTCACTTTATGTTATACATGAGTTGCATAGAATACAACATTTAGGATTATTCATATATTTTCATTACAATTTGGAGCATTATTTAACCAAGGAAAGTATAAACAACATATGGAGCATACATGAACAAATGCATGAGATAAATAAAGTATTGCATTGGCACTCATTTTGCTTATCATGTGGAGCACTTGATAAGCATCATATCCATGTTTAGGGTATTATGTATCCGAATCAAGTCTCTAATATGCATATTTAGGGTATTAAATTCCTGAACCAAGTGACAGCTAGAGGCACATTTTTATTTAGGGTACTAGTTACATGACTTGAATATTTGAATACTCAAACACCTGAACACTTGATACTTGAACGCCTAAATTCTCAAATACCCAAGTGATTTTATGTTTAAGGGACTAAGTACCCAACCCGAGTGAATGTTCATATGTAAGGTACAAGCACCCGACTAAAGTAAATTTCATATCTAATATGATACTCAGAGTGTTATGTATCCAAATTTCCATTTGTATATGCTAATCATGGGTTATAATGCTTGTATATGAACACATGATTAAATGTTACGTTGGTTTTATGCTTTGCATTTCAATTGTTAGATTAAGTGTTATTTACTAAGCAATATTCCATTCAGCCTTCTTGTTTATTATTTTGCAGTTAAAGACTTACTAGAGGGTTGTTGATCTTGAGTGTGGACCTGAGTTGGGAAGAAACTTGGGTAAAGACTCTAGCTATTAATAGAAGGAGTTAAGATGCATTTGTTTTACTAGTATGAGGTTTTACCCATTTGTTTGGCATGCATTCCAATATAGTTTGCCAGAGTTTGATTTGTTATTGAACATCTACTTCGATACGTTAAACTTCTCTACCTTTTAGTTGTATATAATTTTATCTTGTTCTTAAGTAAAAAGTGTTGCACCCTAGTCTGCGAAATGTATATTATGGTTGGTTTATTAATTTGGATATAATTGTGGCTATTATGGTAATTGGATGATCAAAGTATCATGCCTTGCACGATTGGGATGTACTTGATAAGCTCATAAATGTCTTATATTTTATGTGCCATTTACCTCAATTTTTATGTAATGCAAGCAATATTTGAGTGGAATATGAGTTTAATTAATTTATTTTTAGTTTGTGTAGGTTTGGAATAAAAAAGGAGTCAAAAAAATAAAAAAAGTTGGAGAAAAATCAAAAGGATGAAAAACGTGCACCGGAGAAGGGCAAATTTGGACACTGTTCAGTGTTCCTTGACTGTAACTTTCTTGTCTAAGCTCTGATTGAGGTGATTCAAGATGTTTTGGTTAAGAGGAAGAGCTATAACTTTCATGTTATGAGTTTTTCCAAATTCCATCAGCATCAAGGTCAAAATTGAGGTGGAAAGTGAAGCAGACATTATGGAATTTGCGTACTTGTGCAACCCAAAGCCTGTGCATGTGCGCAAACTCTAGAGAGAAAAATTCCCAAAACCCTTATTGCACACATGCTTGAGGAATTTGTGCGCATGTGCACGTATTGCAGTGTGTTTTAGCATAAATTGTTATTTTGGCAGATATTTTCATCCAGTTGGACTCCTTTTTAGGGTTTTCTTGTTTCCATCCATATATAGTGGTTACAACCCTGAGACTCCCTATAAATACCCCATTACAGAAAAGAGTTGAGTATGTAGTAGTCATTAGTTAGAGTAGTCAAGACTTCAAACTTCATCAACTCTTGTTTCAGCTACACTATTGATTTTGCTTTCTTTCTTTATATATTCAATTTGATTCTAGTTTTTATTGCAATTTTGTATTTTTAATTTACTCGTGTTGTGTTTACTTTTCTAGTTTATCACTTGAAATTTGCTTTCGATAAATTTTATCTCTGTCTCTCGTTTTAATTATATTCGATATTTGTTCTTATTTTCTAGTGATTAGAATTAATTTAGTTGGGTATAAACAGAATCTTTCAATTAATTTGTCTAACTGGTATAAAAAGTTATGAACCCTAGTAATTGTTCCATAGTTCTTGTAGGAATAATCCTTACTCACCCGATCTAGAAAATTACCTCGCATCCTTGCGAGCGTGTGTAAGTTTTGATTGGGTTATTAAGGCTTATTTATTACTTGTTTGTGAATTAAATTACCTAGTCAATATTTACCTGAACAAATTTTGGCACCGTAACCAGGGATTGGGTCTTTGCAGTATCGGTATAATTTGACAAAAATACTACGTTGAAGTGTAAATTGGTTTTATTTGTTTTAGTTTTATTGTGTGTTGGAGTCAATATTTTGGAAAAAAAAAACCAAAAAGATTTTCCCTTTTTGTGATTTGTGTCACTTTTATTAAAAAAAATCCAAAAAGATTTTCTCTTTTAGTGGATCATTTTGGTTAGCTACTAGTCTAAATTCTCCCATTTTTCTTGTTTGTGTGCTTCTGTGTTAGTACTTGCTTTTTTGTTTTGTTTTTGTGTCGGTCTTATAAAAACATGCAAGGAATGAATTAGAATAACTCATGCCAAGGATATTGTCATCCTTATGACTATGGAGGCATGACCAATGAGAATGTTTCTTATGATTATCCTCCCTACTCTTATGATTATCAAATGGGATGGTCATACTGTCCAAATTCTTTCTCAAATTACCAAGATTATCCTTATTCTTTCCATAAACCTATAGAACCTTTATATGAATCAATGGAGCCCCAATTCTTTCACCTATCAATCCAAGAATATGATGAGGCAAGATCAATGGACATGTGGATTGAAATTCAAGAACTTTAAGAAGAGCCAGTGCTAAACTTTGAGAATCCATCAAAAGGTTACAAGACCAATTTGTCCAAATTTAAGGAATGGTAAATGGTGAAGAACAATGGACTCCAGCACTACTATCAATGGGTGAAGAACCGGTTTAAGAGTAAAATCGAATCCCTAGAGCCTTATGAATTTGAAGTCACAACAACCGGGATACTCAACACTTATGCAGAGGAATCACCAACTTTTTCTTTTCATGGGTGTGAAATTGTCCAGGTTATAACAAAGGAGGTTCCATTTGGAGTGTCTATGGATGAAGAACCGGTTTACATGACAGAAAAAGAAGAAGGATACCTTCTAAAAAGAGTTACAGAAAAGATAATGAATATACATGCGAAGTTTTAGCCGTCCTTGGGAATTTCAGATGCGCTAAGCAGTGGAGCACATTTACTAAGGATTACAATATCCTCGGCAAGCCTCCTTGGCTTTACTTGGGGAGTTTTTCTTTTAATCCTATTTTTTTTGTTTGTGCTTTAATTTTTCTTCTGTCATGTGCTTTAGTTTAAGAAACTGATGGGATAATAAAGGTTTTAAGCCTCATGATTAGTTAAATTTAGGTGTTTTATATTGTGAATTGCTTTTAGTTATACTTGTGTATATGATGATAATGATGGTAGGTTAGTCAAGTATAGTTATAAGCAGTTCACTGGGGTTATCTTTCAAAAAGAAAGAACATTTTTCAAAAAGAATCCAAAAAGATTTTCTTTTATTTTATTTAGTGTCTTCATAACATATTAGCCTTGAGGATCTAACTGTCTAAAAGACTCCCTATCTATCGAATGGTAGCCTTTAGGATTTCTATACCTTCTTTGCTTGAAGTATTGTAGAGGGTTAAATTTTTTTTTTTTTTTAGTAGTTTTGTGTTCATTAACTTTTGCGACATATTTCAATAATTTAAAAATGTTTCAAGGAGAATATGTGTTAGAGTATTTGGATTGAAAGTGTATATAAACTTCTTTGCTCTTTGATCCCTTTGAATTATGAAAGTGTTATTTACTGTACACATCTATATTCCCTTGATATGGGTGTAAAAGCGAAATAATTTTCAATGAATATTAATCATGATTGCCTTGAGATATTTGTTTTTCTTGTTACATTTGTTGGAATTGTGTGTGATTTTTATACTTCCAAAGTATGAGTGATCATTAGACCAAGAAAATGATTAAGGCAAATCTTTGAACTATTTGAGCCAAAAAGCCGACCTAAATGTCATTTTATCCTTAGTGTCCCATTTTGAGCCTTAAAGCCATATTTCTTTGTTTAACCATATTATTAACCCAACTTACTTCTTTTATTTTATCTTTCGTTCTACACATCACCTTAGTTAACGTGAGTGGTGCACAACATCAATACTATATGTACAATGTGATAGATGGTTGGGAAAAAGATGTATTGTGTTTTTTGGGAAAAAGTCTATTCTATGACTTTAATATTTGTAATAATCCCTCATGTTAGGTAATGTTTTATTGAAAAAAAAAAAGAAAAAAAAATCTTGAAAAAGATTTAAAAAAAGAAAAGGAAAAAATATAAATAAAAGAAGGGACAATTCCCTCAAAGTTGTGTTAAGTGTTATGAATAAAGGATAATTCCTTCAAAGTTGTGTTAAGTGTTATGAATAAAGGACAATTCCTTCCAAGTTGTAATAAAGAAGGTACATTTTTGCCTTCTCAAGTGATAGTTGGTTTAATACTACAGTTGTTCGGGGAATGTTCTAAAGGATTATGGTCCAAAGTGATTCATTAACGTATCTAAGGTGATATAAGTTACTTTTATCCAAATATATATCCTACTTTTATCCCTTAACCTACGTTACAAGTTTTAAAGACCTATTTGATCCTTGGTTTGAGTTTATTTGTATTAGTGAGTATAGTGTGTGCTAATTTCTTCTAACTGTTTGCCACTTGCTAAACTTCTGTTCAATGGGTTTTTCATTGATTAGAGTGAGAGATATCTCTATCATGAGTGGAGAGATTATCACTTTCATGGTGAACTGGGATTGATTATCAAATATTCTCTTATATACATATTTGCTTCATTTCTCTACTAGTATAGTTTTCCATGTTATGATTGTTGAAACATTGAATAGAGTTAATGTATTTTGTGTCTTTGTTTATTTTGTTTTATTCGGGACTAGAAAAACCTTAAGTTGGGGTGTGTTTATAGCCTTAATAAATTAGGGTTATTCTAATTCTTTTTTCATACGATTTTTGTACTAGTTTTGGCACTTTTAGGTTTTTTGTGTTTGTTTTCGTGCATTTTTGTTTTTATGTGTTAATATATGTTAAATATAGTGTTTTAGTGTTTATTTGATGTTATTTAGCTTATATTTATGTGTCTATGTGTTTATGGTTGTATTTAGGTTGTTTACCCATTTTCGAAAATTAGAGTTCTTTGTGCATTTTTTATTCATCATTTTTGTTTAGTTTAAGTATGTGTTTAAGTGTTATTTTGGAGTTATATTATAGATAATAATGTGTATTTTTTTTCTAGGGTCGCATAGGAAAAAATGATGCACGTCAATTAGACATCGGACGAAGATTTTAAAAGCAAAACAGTGAAGCAGCACAAGTGTTGGAAATCGCGCACATGTTTGGATACTGTTTAGTATTTCGAGCATTACTTTCTTGTCCGAACTCCGATTGAGGTGATTCAAAATTCTTTAGAAAAATAAAAGGAAGTGCTTTGCGTTTTTCCAAATTCTGCCAGCATCAAGGTTAAATTCGAGGTAGAAGTTAATACATGTCTGTGAGAATCCTTGAGCATGTACACAAATTCCAAAATCAAACTTCCAGATAGCACGTCATGCTCGCCTATGTTGGGTTGGTATGCGATTTTGGTACTTTCTAGGGATTCGAGTGTCCGTTTTAGGGCCGTAAATATGCGTTTCGAAACTTATTCATAGCCCTATGCTATGTAACATTTATAAATTATAAATAAGAGGGTTTAGGACCTAAAAATTCACACTTTTCTTCTAGTTTCCCTTTGGGGCTGCAAGATTATACTAGGGTTTTCATTGTTAAAATTTCTTAGATGATTTGAAGAGAGGTTCAAGATTGACAACCTTAGACTGAAAACTTGGTATTCTTCATCAGATAAGCATTCTTAAATCTTTTTAAATATTTTTTACGCCATTTGATTCTAGTTTTACTGTCCTTTCAAAATGCTTTCTAGGGTTTAGAAGTATTTTTTCATGTTTTCAATTTAGTGGCTTCTTTAATTGCATTTCATAAATTGAAAGGTAAAGTAGTTTATTTGTTTTCATAGAATAATTATAATTTTAGCTCTTAGATTAATTTTAATCAAATTTCTTCCATAATGATTTCTTCAAATAGCGTTTGAGTCAAATAATCGGTAATTATTAAACCAATCCTTGTGGGTTCGACCTTTACTTCTGCTATATACTATTGATCTCGTACCCTTGCAATGTGTTATCTAGTTCATAGTTGGATTAGGAGATTACAAATTTTTTAACTAGATATTTTATGCATCAAGTTTTTAAAAATTTGTTCAGGTAAACATTGATTAGGTTCTTATAATTCAATTCACAAAAAAGTAATAAATAAGCCTTAATAACCCTAATAAACACTTATACATGCTTGCAAAGATACGAGATATGTTTGTAGATCGGGTGAGTAAGGATTGTTCCTATGAGGACTATGGAGCAATTACTAGGGTTTACAAATCGTTATACCAGTTAGACAAATTAATTGAAAGATTTTATTTCTAACCAACTAAATTAGTTCTAATCACTAGAAAATAAGAACAAATACTGAATTTAATTAAAACTAGAGAAAGTGATACAATTTACCGGAAGCAAATTTCAAGTAATAAACTAGAAAAGCAAATGCAATAAGAGTAAATTAAAACAATGAAATTGCAATAAAAACTGGAATTAAATTAAATATAAATAAAGAAGCAAACTCAATTGTGTAGCCGAAACAAGAGTTGATGAAGTTTGAATTCTTAACATGAAAATAAAACCCTAATCTAATGATTTTTCTAATCTAATCTCTACTCTAACTAATGACTACTACGTACTAACTTCTTTCTATAATGGAGTATTTATAGGGAGTCTTAGGGTTAAAACCCCTACATAAGGATGGAAACAAGGAAACCATCAAAAAAGAGTCCAATCGGATGAAAACAGCTACTAAAATAACAATTGACGTTGAATCATACTGCAACACGTGCACATGCGCACAAATTCCTTGCACATGTGTGTGAGAAGGGTTTCTAGAATTTTGCTCTTCGGAGTTTGTACACATGCGTAGGCTTTGGGTCACGCACGCGCGCAAATTCTAGAATGCCTACTTCAGCTTCCGTCTCGATTTTAACCTTAATATTGATGGAATTTGGTAAAACTCAAAATATGAAAGTTGTAGCCTTTCTCTTAAATTTCCAAAGCATATTGAATCATCTCAATCATTGCTTGGACATGAACATTATGATCAAAATTCTGAACAGTGTCCAAATTCACTCCTCATCAGTACATGTTTTTCATCCTTTTGATTTTTCTCCAAATTTGTGATCTTTTTGACTACCTTTTTCATTTGAAACCTACACAAACTAAAAATAAAACAATTAAACTCATATTCCACTCAAATATTGCTTGCATTACATAAAAACTAAGGTAAATGACACATAAAATATAAGACATTTATGAGCTTATCAAATACCCCATCTTAGCTTTTGATCATTCTTGAGTAAAAATAAAATTAAAATGGATAAGCTCATAAAAAATGCACCCAACACATCTCAATAAGTGCCCACATGAATAATCAAGAATCACACCATCATCAGGAGTAATCCACAAACTTAAGAGTTCAAATGCCGATAAAATTCTAGACATGAAATCCGGTGTGTGTGTGTGAATATAGCCATTCAATAAAACTCAGTTTTCAAGGCACTCGGATCAAATCATGCAAACCCTTTGAATTTTTTTGAACCCCCCGTATCTTACTCTTCTAACACTTTTTCACTAATATAGACAACTAACTCAATTTAAATCAGGTAGAACTTTTAGCTTGTAAAGTTAGGTTAAAGTAGATTGTTTGTCTAATCAAAGAAGGGATAAGGATATCACAAGACAAAAGAAAGAGCTTTATATTAATACTAGCCACCCATCAAAATAAAACTTCTTCTCTAACACATTAAATGCCAATCCTTCACAGAAATAACCCCACACTTAATCAACAAACACTCATAAAAATTTCATACAACAAACAACAAAAAGTCCTCCTTCTTGAAGTTCAACCCAACATGCCAACCTTTTTCTAGACATTTATTTATCATTTTTTTATGTCTTCTCGCAATACGGGTACAAGAAATAGGCACTACCCGCAATCACACCAATGCAGGTATTAGTGATAGGCACAATCTGCAGGTTCAAGAACTCATTTTTCTCAATTTTTTCTAGTACCCCCTCCTTGCCCCATAAATGCACACCACTCACTCATAGAATTCCACCATCATTTAACTACTTTTCACTTTTTATCCTCTTTTAAAAATAATGTGTGCATCAAAACTCTCAAGGGACATTTTGGGATATAAAAATTAGAAAGAATTTATTAAGCTTATAAAGGTAGGTAAAATGAGTTATAATGAAAGAAAGCGAACGGTGTTTCTCTTCATTCATTACAAATTAAGGCTGAAATAGGGTACTAGGTATAAAAATTTCAAAATAAAGGTTAGCTTGAAAGGCTCAAACATCCAAATAAATGCTCTACCCTCATCTTTAAATCAAATCAAGTTATCTATTATTTTGTTTCAAAAATGTGAGAAAGCAAGTTTTGAAATGCAATATAAGTGTATCTACATAATTATCTCTAAGTGTCAAAAATAAAATATTTTATGGCTGTGTGCTCAAGAATTCATAGAAATCATGTAAAGAAAATATTAACACCGACTATTCACTCATGATGGTTTAGCTCAAAAATTATCACATTGAAAATCAAAGAGACATGCTAAGAGAATGCAAAATTCTTGAAAATTTCAAAGATTTCCAGCTAATTCGAACAAAAATTTTAAAAAATCTTAAAAAGATCTTAGATAAAAAAAATTGACTTAAAATATTGTAGCAAAAATTGAGCTAACTACACCAAACAATTGTAATATAAATCCAGATTACGCCTCATCCCACATTTAGAAATAAACATTGTCCGCAATGTCAAAGAAAATAAAAGTATGAAAAGGGAAAGGAAAAGCTTCTCTGGAATAATAGAACGGTTGGTGTAGTGTATCCCGACATAAATATTCACGAGGCTTATTGAAACATATTATTAGAACAAAAACAAAATGTTAAACCCATTAAGAAATTAAGAAAAATAAGAAAATCGTGGAATGAAATTCCATGATAGTAAAAGAAAAAAAAACTTAATCCCTTAGGGGCTTACATAACTAACAACACAAATAAGTTAAGAATAAAATAACAAAAGGTATGATATCATCCTAAAAAAAACAAAAAGGCAAGAAAAGCAGAAAGCATCATTAAGTCCTTTTTCAACAATAATCAAATCCCAAGGGTGCATCGACATGAGAATGGGTAGATCAAGACTCGTCGTCAGAAGGTGATGCACCAGCTCTTGTATGAATAGAGGAAAAGGTGGGAATATAGAGGAATCTTTCCCACATTTCCAGGCTAATTGATGAGCCTTCATGTTCTATTGCCATCCATGCTAATAATGAATGTATGTAACAAAATGGCATCGCATGCGTTGTTGTTCCTCTAAAATTTGCTCAAGCATCTCCTTCTAACTCAGCCTTCGAATTGGTTCACTCGTCGATGGCTATAAAGTGGAAGCCTGAGAACGGGTCCATCAAACTATGGCCCTCATTCCATCCAATGCAAAAAAGCTTACTAGGCTTCAATTTTTCTTCGGCCGAATCAATCTGTACACCCTCATCAATACATAAAGGAGTAACCAAATGTGGGAATCATAAGCTAGATTGTTTGAAAACTGTGTTATAACGAATCTGCTGGTTAATCAAATGGCTCACATCTACCGCCCTACCCGAAGCAATAGCATATAATAGCTTAGCTCGCTCCAAAGTGACATGAGTAGGATGACTAACCAGGAGAGAAGTGAGTCGAGCACATATAAACATAAACGAAAGTAACGAAAGAGGTTTAAGTAGATTTGCATTCAAATGTCGTGCAATACCCTAACGCCTATTATCCATTTCAGTTCTCCTGTGCGAATAAGGCTCGTGATGTCATTAAGTGCCATATTGGTGTCACGAATAGTCGGCCACTCGTCATTACAAACTTGGTTCACTCTCAAGAGCCGATTAATCATATTTCTAGTAATTTCTACGTCTTTCTCCCTAACATATACCTTATTATTCTCATACACAGCTTAATTGGCATAGAATTCGAGCATGACAAGAAGAACTGCATCCTTAGGTATGGATGTGAAATATTTGCATCCACGTGTCCTGATGACATCTCGAATCTCCAGTGCTCCAATAGTAGGGATTTGTATACCCTTTTCCTTAATAGTTGCCCTCATCAAAATATTGAACTTGTACCTCTTTTGGGCAATGGCATTGAGAAATTGATCCAGAACATTCTCCTCTACCGAATCTCTTGAGTGAGGTTTAGGTTGTTGTGCTGTAGAAAAAGAGGCTCCAACCGTACCTCGAGTTGCCGGTTGCTTTCCCTTACGTGCCATTCCTACAAAGAATGCAATATAAGACACAAATAAAAGCACTAACACCCCACACTTATTCAAATCTATACCCTCAAACTAAAATTTAAACTTAATATTTACAAGATAAAATCAAACATGTCAGTGCCAATACTAAGTTATGTACATATTCTCAAGAGACTCCTAGATCCTTTTTAACCACCAAAATTGAATAGGGAATAATCATATGGCATGATTGAAGTCCTAGGAATTGAATTCATGCACAAATGCCTAGTGTTTTAAGAGTTTTCTTCATTGAGGCATTTTATCGAACACTTGGCATGCATAACTGAAGAATGGACTTTTCTCTACGTAAAGATCACACAATTACTTTCCAATTCAAAGAACAAATCAAAAATCAAAAAAACCAACAATTAGTTATGCAATCCAACACAATTAAGCATAATCAATGGCTTACCAAAATTCAAAACTTTCCTTATAAGATCAGGTACAAACCCCAAAAAGGAAAAAATATAAGAAAATCAATGAGATGCTTACCTTAATGATGTTTATTCTTGAATGAAGAAGAAAAATGGATGAGAATTCAAGAGATAAGGAAGTGAATTGAGGGTAAAATGATAGTGGGGATAGAAAGTTTTGAGAGGAAAAATGGTTTTTGTAAAAAAAATTTGTGTTTGACTGTTGAGAAATCAAGGATTTGGCAGTTTTAATCCGATGCGCACATGTGTAAGATATTTCTCTTGCATGTGTACGAGAAGCTGAGGGATCCATTTTGTTTCTGACTTTTGCGCACATATGCAAGGCTCTGGTTGTGCATGTGCATGACTCGTAGATTTGGAATTCCAGGTTCTGGATTTCGTGCACATGTGCACCAAATGGTGTGCATGTGTGCAAATAAAACACCTAAATATGTAATTGCCTTTCCTAACTACTCAAACCAACAAGACCACAAAAGCATGTTTTGAGTAGTCCGTTTGTCTTGTATTTTAAGATGATATGCACACAAATAATAAGAAAACTAAATAAAATAAAAACAAACACATTAATGAAATTATAAAAGAACATGGATTGCCTCCCATACAATACCCTTGTTTACAGTTTTAGGCTCAATTTTGGCACTTTATTCTAAGCATTGGTGAGTGAACAGTTTCCCGTTCCTCGTTGATGATTCCTCCATAGTAGCTCTTCACCCGGTGGCCATGAACTTTGAAATTTCCTTGGCTCCCTTTGAGATCCACCGCGCTATATGGGAATGTCCGCACTACTTCAAATGGCCCGGACCATCTTGACTTCAACTTTTTGGGAAACAATTTTAGCCTTGAATTGTATAATAAAAGCATTTTTTCGATTTTGAATTCCTTACCAGAAATATGTTTGTCGTGCCAAACCTATGTCTTTTTCTTATAAGGCTTTGCATTTTCATAGGTTTCTCTTCGAAATTCATCCAATTTTTTCAAATCTAGAAGCCTTTTCTATCCCCAGTCTTTTTCAATTCACAGTTGAGACTTTTGATTGCCCAATATGCCATGTGCTCGATTTCAACCGGGAGATGACAAGCCTTACCATAAATCATTCTATAAAGAGGCATCCCAATTGGAGTTTTGAAGGTGGTCCTATATGCCCATAATGCGTCATCAAGCTTTTTGGACTAGTCTTTCCTTGAAGAATTTATAGTTTTCTGAAGGATGTGCTTCAACTCCCGATTGGACATTTCTACTTGTCCAAAAGTTTGCAGATGATATGCTAGGTATCTTATGGGTGACACCATATTTGGACAAGAAGGACTTAAACAAAGAATTTTTGAAATGTGATATTCCATCGCTTGTGATAGCTCACAGGACATCAAACCTCGAGAAAATGTTCTTTCTCACAAAATTCACTGCCACTCTAGCAACATTGGTAGGTTGTGACGCTGCTTCCACCCACTTGGACACATAATCCACTACCACAAAAATGCATTTGTTGTTGTGTGATGGTAGAAAGGGGCCTATAAAATCGATACCCCACACATCAAAAACTTCACAGACTAAGCTATTGTTTAAGGGCCTTTCATCTTTTCTAGACAAGTTACTGGCATGTTGACATTCATCACATTGCAGCACAAAGTCCTTGCATCTCAAAATAATGTAGAACAAAAGAGCCAACTTTGAAAGATTTTTGCCGCTTTTCTTTGAGAGCCATGGTGCCTTCCTATAAGTGAAGATGAAAGTGATATAGAACACTTTGAAATTCACTTTCTAGAATGCATCTCTGGATCACTTGTCCTTACATCGACAGCATAGATAAGGGTTATTCCAAATGTAATACTACACCTCTGAAAGGAATTTTTTTTGCTGACTAGAATCCATAGTGAACGGAGTCACCTTGGTCACGAGAAAATTAACGATATCCTCGTACCAAGGTGCACTATTATCCATTCTCATCAAGTGCTCCTCCGGAATGGTCTCATTGATTGGCACCTCCTTACCTATTTTTGCTTTGTGCTTTTGATAGAAGCCAACATCGATAGGTGGTCTGCCACTGTATTTTCAGCTACCTTCTTATCTACCACCTTCCAATCAAATTCTTGTAACTGTTTGCATCATTTTTAGTCAATAAGCATTTAAAAGCCATATGATCCGTATGAACAATCACCTTATTCCCTATGATATATGACCTAAACTTATCAAATGCAACTACTACTGCTAACAACTCTTTTTTAGTGGTGAAATAGTTCATTTCAGCTTCATTAAGGGTATGGCTAGCATAGTATACCACATGCAAGACTTTATCTTTCTTTTGGCATTAAATCTTTCCCAAGGCACCACTTGCATCACATATTAGTTCAAAAGACAAATTCTAATTTAGAGTGACTATGACTGGTAAGGTAATCAAAACTTGTTTCAGTTTATCAAAAGTAGACAAATATTCATCACTAAAATAAAAAGGCACATCTTTTTGCAACAAGTACATAAAGGGCGAGAAATCAAAGGAAAACTTTTTAATGAAATGTTAGTAGTAAACAAACTGGCGTGTCCAAGAAAGCTCCTTACCCCTTCACATTAGTAGAAGGAGGTAATTATTTAATGACTTCTACTTTAGACTTATCTACTTTGATGCCCTTAGCAAAAATTTGATAGCCTAACACAATCCCTTCTTTTACCATGAAATGACACTTTTTCCAATTTAGTACCAAGTTGGTAGACTCACATCTCTCTAGAACACGAGCATAATTATCCAACACACCAAATACACTAAAATCATGCATAAAAATTTCAATAAACATCTTAACCATGTCATAGAAAATAGCAAACATGCACGTTGGAAAATGCTAGGAGCATTGCACAACCCAAAACGTATACGTCGGTAAGCAAAAGTTCCATATAGACAAGCAAAAGTGGTATTCTCTTGATCTTCAGGGGCTATGGCTATTTGGAAATACCCTAAATAAAAATCAAAAATAAAAAAATAAAAAGCATGTCCTGATAGGCATTCAAGTATTTGATCAATGAACGGGAAGAGAAAATCATTAATACCCAACGATCTTTCGTAGTGGCTTTATTATGTTTTCTAGAGTCAATATACATCCGACACCCCTCATTAATCTAGAGGGAATTAGCTCATTTTTCTCAATTAAAACTATCTTGATTCGCCTTTCTTTGGAACTACTTGA
The DNA here is from genome assembly GCA_025175665.1 of Cinchona pubescens. Classification (NCBI taxonomy): domain Eukaryota; kingdom Viridiplantae; phylum Streptophyta; class Magnoliopsida; order Gentianales; family Rubiaceae; genus Cinchona; species Cinchona pubescens. The sequence continues at coordinate 2,142,539 of JANKKI010000300.1, read as the reverse complement.
GTTGGGTTCACCCATTCACTATCACCAATGGGATAAATGATTCCAGTGTCTAGTAATTTCAAAACCTCCATTTTAAATACCTCTTTTAAAGTAGGATTTAACCTTCTTTGAGGTTGTCTAATCGACTTGTAGTTATCATTAAGGAGTATTTTGTGCATACAAACTGAAGAGCTTATTCCTTTTATGTTCTTAATGCTCCATACAATTGCCCCACAATGCTTTTTCAACACAAAAAATCAATTTTCCTAATTCAATGTTTGAAAGTAAAGTACTCACAATGACCCCTAGAAAAACATATTTGAGGTGAGAAGGAAGTAGTTTAAGTTCAACCTTGGGGGGTTCGTTGGTTGGAGACCCTCCTCTACCTTTAGGACAAGAGTTAATTCTTCAACTCATTTTTTTTGCAATTTCCTCCTACTCTTCCTTTCGAATGCTTTTTTGTTCACTAGATTCTATCTCTTCTTCATGGTTGTCTTCCATGTCTTTGGTGTCATCCTCCATAGATTCCCTGTAAAAATCCATAACCAAATCATCAATGATATCAGTACTCATCACATCATTGTATTAAAAAAGAAATTTAAAAGAATCAAAAGTATTAAATGACATAATGTCATTGTTGACTCTAAACTATAGATTTTTGGCTTGGATATCTATGATGGCTCATCCGGTGGCCAAGAAAGGTCTTCTTAGAATTAAAGGGATCACCACATCTTTCTTTATTTCAAGCATTATGAAATTCGCCAGTAGGAATACTTTGCCCACTTTGACAATGAAGTCCTTGACCACTCCCACTGGTTGTCTTACACTTCAGTCGACCAATTAAAGAGTGACATTTGTGAGTTTCAGTCCTCCTCCATTCAACTTCTTGTAAGTGGAATGAGACATAAACTGGTTGATGGAGGCACCCAAATCACAAAGGGCTCTTCGAAATGTCACTCCTCCCATCTTGCATGGAATGGAAAATGAGCCAGGATCTTTGAGCTTAGGGGAAAGATTCTTTTGAACGGTGGTGCTGCATTCTTTGTTTAGGCATAAAATTTCATCCTTCATTAGCTTCCTCTTGCTTGATAGAATCTATTCATGAACTTAGCATAGCTAGGCATGTTTTCAATAGGTTCAATGAAAGGAATGTTAATTTCAGTCTTTTTAAAAATTTCCAAAAATTTCTTGAATTTCTTGGTTTTCTCATCCTCTTTCATTCTTTGAGGAAAATGAATACTTACCTGTCTACCTGGTGAAATTGAGAGGTCCTTAATTTTACCTTGTTAGCTAAGAGCTTTGGTGGGTTCTTGATTATCACTACTTGGATGGCTTTTTTTTTCCCCTGCCTCACTTTTTCTCTACAATCCTAGCATCATCATTATCAACTTTCCTTGGTTCCATAATTCTACCACTTACATGCTTAAGGTGATTGCTTGCGGTTACTCTCTCCCATGGGTGTTATTCCTTGGGTTTGGAATGGTGTCACTCGGAAATGCCCAACCAGTCTCTTAATATTTTTTTTTCGAGCTAGTTGTCCCAATTGCAATTCCATGTTCCTTGTAGAAGCTCACAAATTCTTGTACTCCCTTCACAAAGTTTCAAAGTCCATACTCAAATTATCCTCAGTAGATTGATCATGGTTTACATGGGAAAGATAACTGGGATTTTGAGGTGGGGTTCTTGGGGATGGAGGTTGATATTAGTTATTTGGTTGGAAAATTTTTGTTGTGGCTGGTTGGGTTAGACAAACATATTTTGAACATTGTTCTGATTATTCCAAGAAAAATTTGGATGATTACACCAAGATGGCTTATAGGTGTTACCATAGGAATATGGCTGATTCCTTGGCCGTGAATTTTGATTTGAAACAAACTGAACTTGATCACTTTGCGACATGGGTGTTTTACAAAGGCCATTTTGTTGATACGTCTCTATATGTTTCCTCCACAAAAGTCACAATTTAGGATTCCTTAAGGTGCTGAATCTATAGAATTCACTGAACTCTTTCTCATGTTTTCTAAGGCCTTCGCCAGATTTGTCATCATGTTCAATATCACACCCTATTGAGGCAAGAAAGCATAATTAAAATATATCATACCTCCTTGTTGGGTATTAACTGGACTTATTATTGTGGTTGTTTCCCAGCAAAAGGAGTGATTGTGCCATGGTAGTAATGATTTGATGTCATTCTCTCCAGTAGTTATTGTGCCTCTTCTGGAGTTTTAAGAGAAAAATCACCTCTTGCACTTGCATCGACGATCAATCTCGTCTCTAAAAACAATCCATTGTAGAATGTTTGTACTAGTAGCCACAATGGAATGGCTTGATGTGGACAGTTCCTAAGTAGTTTCTTGAATCACTCCCATGCTTCACTTAAGCTCTCCCTAGTAATTTGTCTGAATGAAGTAATATAATTGTGGAGCTTTGCGGTCTTCGATACCTCTCGTGGAAAGTACTTGGCTAAAAATTCTTGAGCGAATTGATTCCATGTAGTGAAGGTACCTTGCTCGAAGGATTGTAACCTAGCCTTTGTACTATCTCGGAATGAATATGGAAAAGCTCTTATTTGAATACAATCTAGATGTACTCAATTATATTTGTATGTGTTAACGATTTCCTCAAAATTCACCAAATGTGTATAAGGGTGTTATGTGGCCCACATCCGAGCATAGCATGGATTTGGAGCATTTGAATCAAGGCTGGTTTGATCTCAAACTTGTTGGCTTGTACGAGCATTTGGGTAATACTAGAACTCACCCCTTCAAAATTTTGTATTGCATAGTCTTGAAGGGGTCAAGGATGAACATGTCTTCAAAATTTAGGATTCCTTGAGGTGCTGAATCTATAGAATTCACTGAACTCTTTCTCATGTTTTCTAAGGCCTTCATCAGATTTGTCATCATGTTCAATATCACACCCTATTGAGGCAAGAAAGCATAATTAAAATATATCATACCTCCTTGTTGGGTATTAACTGGACTTCTTATTGTGGTTGTTTCCCAGCAAAAGGAGTGATTGTGCCATGGTAGTAATGATTTGATGCCATTCTCTCCAGTAGTTATTGTGCCTCTCCTGGAGTTTTAAGAGAAAAATCACCTCTTGCACTTGCATCGACGATCAATCTCGTCTCTAAAAACAATCCATTGTAGAATGTTTGTACTAGTAGCCACAATGGAATGGCTTGATGTGGACAGTTCCTAAGTAGTTTCTTGAATCACTCCCATGCTTCACTTAAGCTCTCCCTAGTAATTTGTCTGAATGAAGTAATATAATTGTGGAGCTTTGCGGTATTCGACAGTGGAAAGTACTTGGCTAAAAATTCTTGAGCGAATTGATTCCATGTAGTGAAGGTACCTTGCTCGAAGGATTGTAACCTAGCCTTTGTCCTATCTCGGAATGAATATGGAAAAGCTCTTATTTGAATACAATCTAGATGTACTCAATTATATGACTTGTATGTGTTAATGATTTCCTCAAAATTCACCAAATGTGCATAAGGGTGTTATGTGGCCCACATCCGAGCATAGCATGGATTTGGAGCATTTGAATCAAGGCTGGTTTGATCTCAAACTTGTTGGCTTGTACGAGCATTTGGGTAATACTAGAACTCACCCCTTCAAAATTTTGTATTGCATAGTCTTGAAGGGGTCAAGGATGAACATCTCTTCTATTGCCATTGTTACCTGCTACCTCATCTTGCTCCCCAGCATTGTGATTTGGCTTTTGCATTGTATTCTCTCTCTGGCTTGATTCTTATGGTTTCCTGCAGTTTTTGGTTATAGTTGTTCAATCTCCTACACCTGGATGTAGTGGTTGTTTGGAAGAATGAGTATTCACCATAAACTATAAGAAAGAAACCAAAGTTCGAATATCAAAGCAAAATCGAAAAGAAAAATTAAAATGAACAAAAGCAAGTATAAATAATTAAAAGAAAATAAAAAGTCTAATCTAGTAAGGTTCGTTAAACCTAATATTGCACCAAGAATAGTCCCCGGAAACGACGTAAAAAACTTGATATGTAAAATATTTAGTAATAAAATTTATAATCTCATAATCCAACTATTAATTAGATAATACACTGCAAGTGTATGGGATCAATAGCATAGAGCAAAAGTAGACGTCAAACCCACAAGGATTGGTTTAACAATTACCAGTTAGTTGACTCAAATGCTATGTGAAAAAATCATTATGGAAGAGATTTGACTAAAATTAATCTAAGAACTAAAATCATAATTAATCTATGAAAACAAATAAACTACTCTATCCATTAATCTATGAAAAGCGATTAAAGAAAACATTAAATGAAGGCATGAAAAAATACTTCTAAACCTTAAAAAGCATTTAAAAGGACAATAAAACTAGAATTAAATAGAGTAAAAAATATTTAAGAATGCTTATCTAATGAAGAATAACAAGTTTTTAGTTCAAGGTTGTCAATCTTAAACCTCTCTTCAAATATTTTATAAGAAAAATAATGAAAACCCTAGTATAATCTTATAGCCTCCAAAGGGAAACTAGAGAAAAATGTGAATTTTTAAGTCCTAAACTCTCTTATTTATAGTTTATAAATGTTACATAGTATAGGGCTCTGAATAAGTTTCGAAACGCATATTTACAGGTCTAAAATGGACATATAGAGCCATAGAAAATACCAAAATCGCATAGCATCCCAACATAGGCGAGCACAATGCGCTCTCTGGAAGTTTGATTCTGGAATTTGTACACATGTGCACGGTTTCCAATGCACATGTACCAACTTCCACCTTACTTTTGGCTTCGATGCTGGTAGAATTTGAAAAATGCAAAACTTGAAATTTGTAACTCTTCCTCTTAGCTTTTCAAAGCATCTTGAATCACCTCAATCAAAGGTTAGCCAAGAAAGTTAGGCTCCAAACACCAAATAGTGTCCAAACATGTGTGCGATTTCCAACACTTTGCTGCTTCACTGTTTTGCTTCTAAAATTTTCGTAGGTTGACATCTGATTGATGTGTCACTTTTTCCTATGCTAGCCTAGAACAAAAATACACATTATTATCTACAATGTAACTCTAAAATAACAATTAAACACTTACTAAAACTTAACACAAATGATGAACAAAAACGCACAAAGAAGTCTAATTCTAGAAAGAATTAGGTAATCAACCTAAACATAACCCTGAACACATAGACACATAAATATAAATTAAATAACGCCAAATAAACACTAAAACACTATACTTAACATATATTAACACATAGAAACAAATATGCATGAAAATAAACACATAAAACTTAAAAGTTCTGAAACTAGTGCAAAACTATACTAAAAAGAATAAGAATAACCCTAATTTCTTAAGGCTATCAGTACTTCTCAAGGTGCAGTGTGTCAAATTCCCAGTTTTAGACCGTGATAAAAGAAGATAGGGTTGGTTGTTTAGTGTCCGGGGTTTATATATTTTTGATTTTGCTTCTAGAAAATCTTATCCATGATGCTAAAATCACTATTTTAGGTCAAATTTTGGCTAGAATGTGTACAGGGATCAAAATGGTGCGTTTTGAATTGTTAGAGATGAAATTACATCATTTTTAATGGAAAATACTATTAAAATGGTATTAAATGGGATGAAAATGTGAGTTTTCAATTTTGCCACAAAAGATATGCTCATGATGAGCATGTGACCATTATAAACTAGAATATAGCCAGAATTGGTTCTAGGGACCAAAATGCTGCATTTTGAATTGGTAAAGAAATTTTTGGCATCATTTTAAAAGTGAGGATTAAAAAAATATAAAGTAAAATGTGAGGGACGACTAAGCTGGTTTTCCCTCAAAATAATATCTAACATAGTGGCTGTCTAAGCAGAGTTCAGTGATAATTTGGGGATGCAGCTTTTTTATTAAAAAAATTACTTCCAAATAATTATGTGAATTTTAGTGTTTAATTATCATTAAAATTATTTCATGGTTAAATATACCACAAACCGTTACATGGTTTGCCTTCTCACACACAATATCGTCATGTATATTGGAAATCTATGTTTAACCACCATGTACTTAGGTGCAAAGGATAAAGAGACAAAAATTATCTAAACTGACATTGTTTGTCGTTACATGTGAGGCAGGAGAAAGAATTTAGCAAAAATAAAAAATAAAAAAATTTCCTCCAAAAATCTGCCATTTATGGCCAAAATGCTCTTGTTGCTGGATTGAAATCATCTATGTTATTTTCCAATACAAACAAAAATAATTCATTGTGTCTCTAACACCACCACCATCGACCAGTAGCACAACCTCAACCACGCCCTTCTTCACAACTCCTTCAGGCACCACCAACCTTGGGAATGTTGCCAAACTTCCAAATTAAGATGTCGATAGCCACATAAACGGTCCATTCCACCACCATAAAGGAACACCTAAGCGCCACCACCAACCCAAACAGTTCATCTTCAAACACCTTTCTTCGGTAACCAGAGCAAAACTATAGAGGTGGTTTGGTCATGGGGTCCAAAGATAACTATACCTAATCAATTCACTTTCAAAATATAGTATCTTATGACCAAACTGGCTTCTCTCACTCTTCAATAAACAAATACATAGTCACTCCCACAAAAGCATCCGTGAACAAAAAACTTAGTAGAGGAGAGAGGAAACTCGTAGTCCAAGTCCAAACTGTCGTCATTAGAGTCCACTTCTATTGCCACTACGGAATTCAAGGAAGAAAAGGGAGACATTGCTGAAAATTTCTCTTCAAAGCCACTATAAGCTTTGTTCTCATTTTTCCTAGCTTTTTTCATTGGCTCTTATGATAGAATGAGGTTGTCTTCTTGGCTATTATACATGATATGCATCAGTTTAACCTAAATTGTCCTAGCCATAAAAAATCATAAGAAATAAGTTGCCTTTAAGATTTCTTCTGACTTGGTGTAAAAAATGGCCAAATGATGAAAATCAACTGTCCTATGAATACTTGTGTTTGATGCCAAATTAATGTAGCAATTTGGTAATAAATATTCCCATATTTTCATAAAAAAAATCTAAAAGTTAAGAGATTGAAACACAAATAGGTATTATATAGTTTTGATTTCTTTACCTCTAATTTATGCATGACTGTGTCGTTTGTGGGTAATTGAGGTTACATTTATAATATTCATTTGGATGATCATCCCAATCTATTTTTTGTGAGTTTAATAGGTCAATATACTTGTCTGATGGATCAATGGAATCAAATTTAGGGGTGACTCCCAATTGGAATCAATTTCCTAGCTGGACAATTGAATTGTAGAACATAAGTGAGTTCATGAAGCTATTAAACCAATTAGGTAGACCAGGTGATCCTGGTTGTGCAAGGCACAGCCTAGGCCCACCCAAGGGCCTTGGTTTGGATATGTCCCAAAGAAAACTGAGCCTCTCAATAATTTATATTAGTTAAATTTTGATTGATAAAATTAGTAAGAAATAATTAAAGATGTCGATCCTTTTTTTTCTTGAAAATTTCTAGATAAGTATTGTTAAATTGATAATCTTTTTTTATGTATCCAAGTATATGAATGCTAAAAGGATTGAAACACTAATTTACACTAGAATTTAAATTTGATGGTACATAATTTTCAACATTTTAATGTGATTTGAAAATTTCTGTACAAAAGAAATAAAACCCCCCAAAAAGTCATATATCTTCCTCATAACTAGCATCAAGGTCTCTGCATCATTTTCTCATGAAAGCACACATTTTACACCCAAGTGATCCTTCAAAAATAAATTAATGAAAATATTCAAAGAGATATATAGTCCATGCTATTTCAAAATCTAAGATCCATTGGCACATCTTCACTATGATCCACGTTGGAAAAGTTAAATTACCTTATCACATTTTCCCACTAATATCTGCAAGTGCACGGCTATAGTGTAGTATAGTGAGTAAGGGTCGATCTGACGAGGACTGATAAACAAGCACTGAGATTTTAGTCCAATTTATATTTAGACTGTTGGTTTAAATTTAAATTATTGAAATAAATAAATGACTAAAATTAAAGAATTTCTAAAGTGAAAATAGAGTTTAAATCAGTAGATAAAAGTGGGTCGTGTACTAGGCTATCAATTACCTTGGATTTATCAAATCTCGAGTCAATCAATTCAATTATAACTAATAGGGATTCTATTCCCAAAATTAAACCCAACCCTAAAACTTTCAATTATTGAATCATGTCAAATTAATTAACTAGAGTTTGAGACCTTCTCTTGTCTAATTAATTCGAGTCTTATGTATATGGAATTTGAGTTTCCGGTCAGGAATACATGGTGAAACAATCAACCCTACCACCTTGGTCTCAGATCAATTAGTCTAATGAATTAATACTGATCTATGATGGAGGTTCAAAAACTTTATCTTCTCAGCCAACCTAACTAAAACTAAAGTTAGCTACTCTTTAGACTTGTATATTCATGTTAATTTTTAGCCGATTAATATAATTTAGCGATTAACCTTTAATTTAATTAATCTGTAGACAATTGCATTATCCACATCTAAACCCTAATTAATTTAGGTGTTTATACAGTTTGTGGAGAAAAATATAAATTGATTGATTTACCAAGAGTCATTATAAAATAACAAACGAAAACTAAAAGTGCAATTGCAAATAAATAAACTTAAGAACAAGTTATGAAAGTAAATTAGTAGTAAACTAACTTAAATTGAATAACTTAAATGATCCCAGAGTCGAAAATCAAATGAGAAACTTAAAGGACACTTAAATTCTAAAGTGAAAAAAAGTAGCTCTAGAAACCTAGAGGAAAAGTTGAAAGAAGTTCTGAGAATGCTTTCTCTTAATCGTTATAAGGGGTCTTAATTTATAAAGTATCGTTACGAGCCTAGGCCCAACTAGACCCCTCGCAGACTATGGATGGTCTTATTTTGTTCAACCCAATGGATCACTTTGTTCAGCCGCAGACTGCGAATATGGTTTTGTTTCAGTCACAGTTTGCTGTTGTTTCTCCTTTGTCTGACTGCAGTCTTTAACTAGTCCTTTATACCAAACTCAGTTCTTGTCTTTCTCACTTCAAGAGCTTCTATCCTTCATTGCAAGTTGACCATTTTGCCCTTTTCTACATGATGATACAATGATTGGTTGCCTACATGGCATCTAGATATTTCTGTAATATACTTACATGGCAAGCTCATTGGGGACGTTTATGTAATTAGCTACTATGTATAATTGGCAATGTCATGGCTCGAACATCCCTCCTTATTGTCTATAAATAAGGGGTCCGTGAGTCTTAATTAAAACTTATCATAACTTCAACACATTCAATACAACTGAGCAGCTTTAATTCCAAGGTTTTTTGTCCATTCTCCCTCTCTTCCATTCTCTCTCTCTTTACACTTCTCACAAACATCATTTGGCATCATCTGTGGGAATTACAACACAAAGCTACTGTTTCTCTTATTTTATGTTCGTCCTTTTTGTTTTTTCTGGGAAATTCATTACTAAACTACAGTTTTTGGCAATTCGACTAGTGAAAATCCAAATTTTGACTGATTTAACCGATAAAAAATTTGTAAAAAAGAAGAAGCTAACGCTTGTGGTGGTGACAGGCGTGCAGCAAGGAAGTCAAAGAAGATAATTAACATCTTCTTCTTGAGAACGCGAGAGAGGATGAAGCCGGAATCTTACTAGATCTTCAGTAGGAGAACATTGTTTTGCAATATATTTCTGCTCATTTCAATTCTTTTCAAGCTTTTGTGGAATAGCAAGAGAACCGAATACCTTTCGGATAGCAAAATCAACTAGACAGGCAAAGAGCTGAACAACAGTACCCTAGTCGCTACCCTGGCAAACAACCCCAGAACAACATGAACAGTAATGACTTGAGGCATAAGATCATTCGCTCTTGGTCTTTAGATCGACCAGAGCAATCCCACAAGCTAACCTAATAGACCATCAATCCATGAAAGAATTGGCTCACAACGATCTAAGTCTGTTGATCGAGCAGGCCTTTTCCTGGTTGTTTCTAAACAGCTCGAGGAGTAGGACTTGGAAAGAAAAATTCAAGAAATATTGAAGAAAAACAACTTGATGACCCACACTTTTCTCTCTATCAAAGGTAGACCGATATCCTTCATGATGTCCATCAAAATAGAACCTTTTCCAGTACAGTTCAAGCAAAGGAACTTGGACAAGCACAAGTGTGATTCTGATCCCTCTAATCATGTATCATGCACTATGACGAGTATCTATGGATGCATCGATGCCATCTGATGCCCGTGCATTGCTCAAGAAATCATTGGACACAGGTTGGGCATCGACTCAGCCCATAAATCGGTTATGCAAAATAAGCATTTCTTTAGACCAGAGTATAGTTTAGTGATTGAAACAAATGTAGATAAGTTTCTTCCATAAAAAATTATTAAAGAATTGTTGTATTCAACTTGCTATGTAATCTTGTACTTGTAACAAAACCTGATTCATCATGGAAAATGTGCCAAGATTTGACAAATTAGAGTAAAGCCTGTCCCATAGATAGTTACCTTTTGCCTTGGATCAATATAGTAGTTCATTCTTTTACAAGTTTTTACATTTTACACTTCTTGGATGCTAGAATCGCAAAGGATATCATCAGATATATATGGTAAAGAAAGATGAAGAAAAGACCTTTTTCACTAACCAAGGCACTTACTGCTACCTTACCATTTCCTTTGGACTTAAAAATACCGAAGCAACATATCAAAGGTCAGTGAACAAAACATTCAACTCTCAGATAGGTTGGAACATGGAAGTTTATGTGGATGACATGGTCATGAAAAGCAAGACCTTTGAAGACTTGAAGGAAATGTTTGACACATTAAGATTAATTAAGATGAGGTTGAACCCCAAAAAGTGCACATTTGGGGTCCTCTTAGAAAAATTCTTGGGCTTCATAGTGTCTCACGGATGCATTGAAGCAAATTTGAAAAAAGTTAAAGCAATTCTTGATATGAAGCCCCCCGACCTCGGTTAAAGAGGTACAAAGGCTAACTAGAAGAATGGCGGCACTAAGCCGATTCTTATCAAAATCTGCAGAAAAGAGATTGCCATTTACTAGCTTATAAAGAAAGTGGATGATTTTAATATGTATGGACTGAAAAGTGGATGATTTTAAATGGACTGACAAAGTTCAAAAGGCTTTTGATGAGCTCAAGCAACATTTAGAAAATATACCGAAACTCACTTGTCCACAAAAAGATTAACTTTTATATTTTTACATTTTTACTTCTAACCAAGCTATTAGCTAGGTTCTTCTAAGAGAAGTGGAAAACAGGAATCAACTTCCTATATATTTTACAAGCAAGGTACTTCAAGGACTTGAAAAAATTATCCGTTGATAGACAAAGCAACCTTTACTTTATTCACATCGGCTCTTAAGCTAAGGTCCTATTTTCAGGGGCATAAAGTAATTGTGCTAACCAATTTTCCTTTGAAAAATATTTTAACTAAACTAGATGTTTTGAGAAGGATACTAAAATAGTCTGTGGAGTTATTTGTGTTTGATATTGATATCAGAGCTCAGACGACTAATAAAGCAAAGGTTTTGGACTTTTTAAAGAAAAAAGAGTATATGTACCTCCGCACGGGGCACTGTGGGAGACTCGCCAAGTTATACGGGAACATGGATGGAACAACTTCATTGCTACCCTTATCGATGCGGTACTACCTTTGGTGAGGGAATTTTATTCCAATTTGACACATTATAGTGTTTAGCGGGTGTACATGAGAGGGCGGCATGTGGACATCTCGGCAATGCGATCAATCAGATTTTGAAGCTAAATGGGGTCCGAAGAAATAAGTGGCTAAAAATTTGTAATGCCAACGTGGAGCTTAGCACAATTACCAGTGTCCTACAAGATAGGAGGTACAATGGACCTTTACAACTGATTGGAAAGTAGCTTAGCATTTTGCTTGCAAAAGCTTTAAAACTGAATGGCAAATTTGGTTTAAATTTATATGTGCCTGACTTCTTCCTATAAGTCATCTTTTAGATGTTACTATGGAACGGGCAAAATTTTTGTATTGTATCATCACTGGAAAGTCTATTGAGGTCGGATAATTGATACATAACGAGATTTGTCATTTAACAACTACCAAAAATTTTGGTTATTCGTGCAATTAGGGTTATGATATCTACACTTGATCACAGCTTTATGTTTAGAGGTAGGGGTGGCTATGGATTCGACCGAGGAAAGATTGAAGGTTGGGAAACAAATTGTGATGGAGAAGGTTTAGCTTAAAGCCTCCTTTAAAGCCGATTTTGTGGCATTCTTTATGCAAATTTTCCATCGATGGCTCCCCTTTTGAGAACTTACCAATCAAAACAACTTTGAAAGGATAAGATAATTGATGAATGTCCTCTACCGAGAAAAACACCGGTGGTTCACCCTTATGATGTGATTTCTCCTTCAAGGGAATAGGTTGTTGTTTAGCGGCGACTACAACAACAAAAGAATGATTCAGGGAAGGAGGTTGCCATTCAGTCTAATACTGAAAAGTAGCCATGAATGCTAAAGTCAAAAGAGTCGAGCTTTTAGACAGAGAAAACTAGAGATATATGCATCATTCTATATATGTATATGTATATATACAGACATATATGTATATTCATATATATATGATATGTACGTATATAAACATATACATAGACATATATGTATATATATGTAAATATATATAGATATATATATATATATATGTATATATATATATATATACAGATATATATATAAACATATATTTACACATATATATATATATACAGATATATGTATATATATGTGTATATGTATATATATATTTACACATATATATATATACAGATATATGTATATATATGTGTATATGTATATACATATATACATATATATGTATATATACATATATATTTGTGTACATATATATACACGTACATATGGCTCTGTGTATATATATATACATATACATAGATATACAAACATATATAAATATATATACATATATTACACGCATATATACATATATATATATATAAGTAATTCTTTGTTAATTTGAAATTTTGATTCAATAGTTAAAACATTAAGCTCTGATACCACAAGAGGAGAACCGGGGACCCCTAAAAACCTAGAGGAAGAAGGGTAAGGGAATTATATCATGGCAAGGGAGCTAAGATAACAACAGAATTAAACAAATAATTCAGGTGGCTTAGCCAACCATCAAACAAATAAGTAAAATAAAAATGAAATTTATTAAAACTTTAAATAATTACAGAATTGAGGAATACCTCAGGTGAAGTGTTGGTACAACCTACACTTTGCTAGTGGTACTCTGGGAAGAGAGGAAGGGGAGAGAAGAAAATTGAAACTTAGAAAATTTTTTGGATGCTTTAGCAAGACTGAAAACATCCTATTTATAGAAGAAAACTACTGTTGCTATAGTGTCAAATAGTGACCTGTGAACAGTAACTTTTCCCATGATTTATGCCGCTACACATAGTGGAATCGAATGGATGATGACACCTGTTTTTTCTTTTTTGTTGAAATCTTTTTCTTTGATTTCTTTTCTTTTGTCTTTTTGCTGGAAACTTCTTGTTTATCCGAAGAGCTTGAAGTTCCTTCTTTGAGCTGGGAGAGAGTGTCTTCCAGTTGTTTGATGTAGGCATCCTTGTTTTTGGCTGAGGCTAACAAGATTGCATTTGAAGACCTTTGCTGGAGAAACTGAGCAATTTCCCTGTCTGATGGTAGTAAGAATTGTGAATTCTTAGTGAACCATAATTGAATTTGGGTCTTATGAGCAGCACTGGCATCATAAGCATCCCACCATTTGATTGAGCCTTGTCTTACCAGTAAAGGTGGAAAGGCTTGATTGTTGTTTTTGACAAATTCGAACCTCCATTGGAAAATCCAAGGCAATGCAAATTTTGAGAAGAAATGGAGGGTGATTGGCATTGTTGAATTGGGCCTTGAAAACTTTGATTTAAAAAACTCAAAGCCTTCTAAAATTTTGGTGGAGGTAAAATGGATTCATTAGGTCCAATTAAAGACCAAAATCTATTAAACCAAAAAGAATAAACATGAATGTTTATTTTCAATATTTTGGTAGGTGAAGGTATTGAACCAAGCACCTTGATAATTCCAGTAAGAATAACCAGGATATTTTTGAGACTCAAGACCAGAGAAGGAACGTAATCTATTAAGATCAGTGCCCCATTCAGAAGGTCTGAGAACTTTTAGAATTTGGTATGTTGAATGTGTATAATATGCTTGAGTGGCATGCATATTATTTTTTGGAATAATGGATTGAGAATCTTTAAGTATTAACTCATAAAATTCTCTGGTTTTTTGGTTTGAGGATGGCAAAAAATTGAATCCAGTAGGAAGGATTTTTTGTGCAACAATTAAAGGATTGTTGGTGAACCACTCTGGTTCAATTTCGATTAGGGTTTGATAGTTAGTTTTCCTGACATATTGGGAAATATTTGAAGAAACAAAGTTTTTTGAAATTTGTTTGGGTAGACGTAAGGTACCGTGCTTTTTGATGCAGAAGGCATCGTGTTGAGTGTTTGAGATGATGAGGGTGAGCTCATCAAAATGTTTGAGGGCAATACCTGAGCTTGTCCTGGAATGGACAAGGCCTATTGAAATTGCAGCCATTGTTTGAAAGCTTCTCCAAGCTGTGGATTATCTTCGGCTATTTCTGTCCAAGATTTTTGTACTACTACCTGTAGGTGTAGGGTTTTGAGTAGATGAAGAGGCTTCATCTGGTTTGGATTTTGATGGTGAGGGATCACTCTTTTTCTTTCTGGGCATCTCTGCCCTAGAGGAATTCTCTGGTAAGGTAATCCGGCAAAGAATTAGAACTACCTTTGATAAATTCAATATCAAAATCAAAAATTGATAAGATTGCTTGCCATCTGGCAAAAATTTGTTTTGAAGCTAGATTTTTTACATCTTTTTGTAAAACATCTTTGGCAGCTTTGCAATCAATACGAAGCAAAAACTTTTATATACAAGATCTAGATATATATATTCATGCATAAAACAATTGCTAAAATTTCTTTTTTGATAGTGGAATAATTTTTTTGGGCATTATTCTAATGTTTTGAAGTAAAACAAATAATTTGTTCAGAAGTAGAACTTCTTTGTTTTAAAATGCCACCATAACCAATGTCAGAGGCATCAGTTTTGACAATTTTAAATGAATTTGGATTACATAAAACTAAACAAGGTAAATTCTTAACTTGTGTTTTTATGTATTTGACTGTGTCTGTGTGCTTTTGTGTCCATGCAGGAGGATTCTTTCGGAGTCCATCATGCAAGGGTTTTGAAAGAATACTAAGATTGGGAATATGTTCAGAAATGTAGTTTAAACATCCTAAGAACCTTTGGAGCTGAGTTTTATCCAGTATCTGATCTGGATAATTTGTCAGCAAATTCGATCGACCTATTGATACGAATAACTTTGCCTTGGCAAATATTATGTCCTAAAAATCTGATTGAAGTTTGACATAAACTAATCTTTGAAGCAGAAACGACTAAACCTATTGCTTTTAGTAACATCTAAGAAAATATTGACATGTTTAAAATGTTGTTCTAGATTATCAGAATAAATAATAACATCATCAATATAAACAAGAATAAAATTGAGATAAGGATTGAAAATATCATTCATAACCTTTTGAAATTCAGAAGGTGCATTTTTTTGGCCAAAAGGCATTACATTCCACTCATATTGACCAAAGGGGACTGTAAATGCAGTTTTGTACCTATCAGAAGGATGGATTTGGATTTGCCAAAATCCAGACTTCATGTCAAATTTTGAAAAAATAGAAGAAGCATGCAACCTATGGAGCAAGTCTTTTTTGTTAGGAATAGGAAACCTAATCCATTGTAAAACCTTGTTGAGGGGTTTGTAATTGATGACTAAGCGAGGGACACCTCGTTCAATCTCAGAATTTTTGTTAACATAAAATGCAACACAGCTCCAAGGGGACTTGGAGGGACTGATAATTTTCTTGGAAAGGAGATCATCAATTTCTTTTTTGCAGAATTCCAGAAATCTAATTCAAGCTCTTGATTCATTTGAATCGCACAAGCTCCAGTTGGAATATCTTTTTCTGAAAAATCCTTTTCATATGGTAGAGTTACCACATGTTGCTTTCTATTCCAGAAGGCAGTTGGAATATCAGCACAAACTTGAGTTTGAATTTTGTTTTGCAAATCATGAATCTTAGTTTTGAAAATTGGATCATTTAATTGATTTTGAAGTCGTTCAAATTTAAGATCTTTTTGCAAAAAATTGATTTGATTCATTTTCATTTGCAAAGGATTGAGAGTTTTTTCAAAAGCTGGAAATTTGAAAGGAATGAATTAATTCTTCCTAAGGAATTGATAATGATACCCTGAAAAGTAGTACTATAAGGTATTAGATAAGCAATGAATGGAACACCAAGAATCACAGGAGTAGTGATATTCTTGGCTAGCAAGAAGGTATTGTAGGGGAAGCTACAATCAGAATATCTGACCTCTACATCAGATAGTTTGAATTTGACTTCCAAAGATTCTCCATTAGCATGCTACTAATGCGTTCTTTGGTTTTTTGAAAATACTTTGCAGGAATTAAACCTTCATGAATGCAATTTAAATCTGCACCAGTATCAACTAATGCAGTAGCATCAATGAAAAGTTCATTGTTTATAACCAAAGTAATTTGACTAAGAAATTTGAGAACAGTAACTCTATTAAGAATATTTAAAAATTGTTCTTTTGATTTTTCAATAATCTGATCGGGTGGAATCACTTGTTCAGATAAAACTTGGTTCTCAGGAGGAACTTGAGAGGTTGAAGGAGTTTCAACACAATTTTCAAAAACTTGTTTTGAACATTGAGAAAGTTGAAGAGAATAAATGACCATTTGGTCAATCTGCTGCTGAGCTTTAATCTCTCTAACTTCTTGTTTTAAAATGGCAATTTCAGACTATAAATCTTGAATTGAAACCTTTTTAAAACTTTGATTTGGAAATCTGTTTAAAATATCCGTAAGATTGTAAGTGTTTAAAACCTTGGGATGTTTTACCAAAGGGATTGGAAGAAGGAGATTGATTTTGAAAATCATTTGTTTCCAAAGTTTGTTTGTACCTTTGTAAATAAGAATGACGAAGTTCAGAATCAGGAAATTTTTCAATCATATCAAGAATAAGATCCTGTTCTATAGTCAAAACATTGATTTGAGGAGTTTTGGAGGAAACTGATGTTTTGCTGGAAGAAGAAGATGAAGAACCTAGGTCATCGTCTTCTAAGGCATTGATAAGATTGTCTTCTTCAAAATTAGAGTCAGAATCACTGACTTCTAAGAGAAGATTGTTTAGCTGATTGACAACTGAATCTTCTATTCAGAAGATTGAGCTTTTTTACAAACTTACAAAACCTAGCAATATGTCCAGGTTTCTTACATTTGTAACAAACAGTAGAATTGGAATTTGGTAAAGCAGGAAAAGGGTTTTTGGTAGGAAGATTAGATTTCCTAAATTTGTGTCTGGGTTTCCTATAAGGTTTACTATAGGAAGGTTTGGAATATTTGTGAATCTTAGGTTTGATTCTACGTTTGACTTTGGTTTCACAAGAAGGAAGACCAAATTGTTCACGGAAAGATCCTAAGTCTTTCCTACGTTGATTTCTATCTTTGGCTAGTTGCCTCATCATCTTGTCTTGACGACAGACTCTCATGGCAACTTGTTGGATCATAGAATTGAGTTCACCATAGGTGATATTTTGGTAAGGCACAATGCCATTGTGCTGGGTTTGAAGTTCTTCACGAACCAAGTCTCTAAGGGATTTGGGAAGACCATCAAGGAATTTTTCTTTCCAATATGGAAGATTTCCATCAGGTCTGGTGTAAATCCTGGTTAGGAAGGTATCCTTATACCACCTAAACTCAGAGAGCTTCTTGCATTTAAGGTTGTTAAGGATTTGTATCTTTGACTCTGAATACAATCTAGTCTTCCTTAAGAGCTATATTTGGATTGTGTCTGATGTGTCTACAATAGCCATATCCTATACATCCAAACTCCAGCAGGATGGCCAATGACATGGCCACTGCGTCAATTCTAATGGCATCAAAGATATTGTCTCTATCATTTTGGGATAGATGTTCGTCCCACCAACCTTTAAGTTGTCCAGTAAATTCGGCAACTAAGATATGGACCGTGAGTTAATCTGTGCAATTGTGGAAGTTTTGTAAGAAGTGGCCACCATGGTCATCTGCTGGAGTTTGGATGTGATATTGTACTCAGACACACCATCTATGTTCCATTCATAGATGTTGTTGGCATTGTAAGAGTTTTGAATCACATTGGGCTGTTCTTCTAGAAGAACATCAGGATGGGTAGCTCTAGGAGAGTAAAGCTTATTGGATTTCTTCCAAGAACTAGAAGATGGTTGAATTCTAAGCTTAAAGATGTCATTAGACTCAGGCTTAGGAGTTTGAGGAATTGACTCAGAATCAGAAGCAGGTTTAACTCTATCAAGGACAGAGATAGATGCTTTCTGTTTATCATCCTTAGGTTTGGGAGTAGGAGATTCAGGAACGTAGGCTAACTTAATAGCTTGAGGCACACATATGTGTTCTATCTTGTCTATCCTAGATTGTAGTTCACTGTCAATCTTATGACTAGAAATCTGAGTCCTAAGCTGACTGGGAATTTCATAAGGCTTAAAGATAGGTGTATCTAAAGCTGATTTGTAACCAGAAGGTTGTTTCGTTGAAGAAGCAACAACTGGTAAAGGGATGGAAGTAGTTGAAGGTGGAGTATTGACAGAGAGATGTTCACCAATAACTTGCAAATATTTATTTGTAAAATTGTTTTGTTCAATTATTGGTAAAAGATCTTCATTTGAAACTGCAGTTTTAGCTTTAAAAGGTGTAGCATAAATTAAAACATTATTTACCAAAAATTCAAATTTTCTCATCGGAGGGAAATCAGAATGAACCCTTTCCCCACTCGAGGTTTGCCAAGCTTTAGTCATAAAAATTGATTGAGTAAATGGATAGTCAATTTTGTTTTGTTCAGCAAAGGCAGAAAACCAGTCAAAGAACTGAACATGAATTTGGTAATGGTTTAGAAAAGCAAAAAATTCTTCTTGAATTTTAGTTCTCTTTTCATCTTTATAGTTTTCGAAAAACCATTGTTTTCTTACTTCATTATGAGGTGCATAAAACTCATTTCAAAGTAATTCTTTGTTAATTTGAAAATTTGATTCAATAGTTAAAACATTAATCTCTGCATCAAGTCTAGAAGGATTAAGACTAGAGTAAGTTGGAGAATTGACCAAATCAGCATCTTCTCTTGGACTTCTCTTAATACCTGTGGAAAATTAGATTCTGGTCTCATTCCATGGATTTGGGTATTAACAGAAGAAACAGAGTGCCTAGCACTTTGTGGGTTCTGAAAATCACTAGTAGAAGTACTAGAATGCCTAGGAGGAATAAATCTAGCACTATTTGATCTATTGAAGGAAATTTCTACTGAACCAGTAGAGAATTGTCTAATGTTTGAAACTAAAGTATTTTTAGCAGGAACTGGAGGCAAAGCCTCAGGCAGATCCAGTTTTGAGGAAGGGATACTTGATCCCAAGACATTTAGATTGGTTTGGGAACAGATAGGTGAGATCTGCTCGAATCAGTTTGAAAAATAATAGTTTCACCTTTCTTTTGGGTTCTAAGAGCTCCAGAATTAAAAGCGGAGTTCATAACTTTGTATTGAAGTCTAAAAATAATAGCAACTGGTAAAGATCCAGTTTTAGTTTTATAATTTGAAGTCTTAACATTTAGAGTTAAGGAATCTAAAATATTTGGATCATTTAAAGAAACTGAAATGTTTGGAAAACAATCAAAATAAACAGGACCACCACATAGGCTGGTTTCAACCATGCCAAGTAGTGAATCATTGAAATCCAGAAATCTGGCATCTCTTAGACATAGTAAAAGAGACGTGTCCAGTCCTTCTCTGGATAGAGGTTTTGCAGCAATTTGGACAAGTCCAAAATATAAATAATTGTATTTTTGTTTAAAACTTTCAATTGATCTTTTTGAAAACAGTTTGATCTCATCATATTCCAGACTGAGAGGGATGGTTTGTTCAACAGTTTTTTCGACAGAATAGTCAGTTGAAAAACTCCATTTGTTGCTTTTATAAATATCTTTGAAAGGATGTTTGGGAATTTTCCAATTATCTAAAGATTGGGAAAGATCAGAGAAATTGATTTCTTCTTTAAGAGAAGAAAGATTTGAAGGAGATGAGGAGGAGGCTTGAGAAGATCTAGAATTAGATCTGAAGAAAGCACTCATAATTTAAACAAAATAAAATACAAGAATAAAATTACAAAATTAAAAATGCAGAAAATAAAATGGAAATGCAGGAATGTTTGTACCTCCTTGTTCCCTTTGGCTCAGAAACCTTTGGGTTTCATAGGATGGAAAATATAAACCTTTCATGTTAATGTTTGTTTTAGATCTATCTGATTATGTTTAAGCTGATACCAATTATTTATTATAAATGTGAAAGAACAACCCAGATCAATAGATCTTTATGCAAATCTTAACATTCAGTCTAGATCTTTGCAAGAACAAGTCCTTACACTCTATGGGTAGAGGACCTGTTTATCAAGCCACAACGCCTGTTCGTCGGCTAAATCGGCAACAGAATCATATCCCATAGGATATTTATATATATACATATACACACACACACACACACACACATATATATATGTATATGCATACGCATATACACTCATATACATATATATATATATGTATATGCATATGTATATGTATATATATGTATATGCATATGTATATGTATATATATGTATGCATATACATATATATATATATACACATGTATATATGTATATATATGTGTATATATACATATATATATATACATGTATATATATATATATATTCATATACATGTATATATCAAATCTCAAATAATAAAAAAGTTTTTTTTACCTATTTTCTTAGAGTTGGGGAATTTATATACGATTTTAAATTTATATATACTAACAAATTTTGCTTTACTACCCATATTAAGCAAGCTAAAACATTTAATTTGACACAAAGAAACAGGTATTAAAAGGGTACTATAAACTTTAATCTATACATAATATACACATATACATACATACATATATACTTATATATTTATATTTGTATTTATATATGTGTGTATATTTGTATGTATATGTATATATATGTATGTATATGTACTAATACCAAAACTGTACGCATAATAATATTTCAGTTTATAGTACTGTTGAGTTTTTCTTGGAATTTCTAGAATAAAATATAATTTTTTCAAGGGGCAAAAATATCGGTAGCTGGAACAAAAAAGATTTCAAATAACTCTTTGTTAGTGAGGTTGATATGGCCTTGTTCTAGGAAGATATGGATTGAGATTGTCTTTTAAAATATAAGAATTTTATCGGGAGTAGATGAAAGATTGTTTGTAGAAGAAGATGATGGTTGATTAATGGAAGTCTTATTAGGGGATTTTGAAGCTTGTACTTTGGATTGATTTTGAACTGCTCCTAAATAAGAAGCAAGTTCATGATATGTCACTAGTCATCCTTAGAAGAGTAGGCCCTCTAGCAGAGGTATTGGTTGAAGACAGAATACATCCTCAAAGTGGGATATTGGTTGTTGGACTAAGTAAAGCTGGAAAAATAGGAGGATTTTAAATATAATATTGGTATGTGGTCTATGAGAATTGGGAATTGATGGTATAACACTAATTGCTCTTATCCTTTTCGAATCCATGTCCTTGTAAAAATTCTCTAGTAAGAAAATATGGAATTGAATTTTTCTCACCTTTAATATACTCAATTTGAAAATCAAAATTTGAGAGTAATGCCTACCATCTTGCAAAAAAATTGTTTAAAAACTAAAATTTAACATCTTTTTCTGAAACATCTTTTGTAGCTTTACAATCAATACGAAATAAAAATGTTTTATTCATCAAATCATCTTGAAATTTGGAAATACATAATATTACAGATAAAAGTTCCTTTTTTATAACAAAATAATTCTTTTGAGAACCAATCAATACACCTGAATAAAAATGAACTAGTTGTTCTTTATTATTTAAAAGCTTTTGTTTCAATATTCCTCCATAACGTGTATGTCTGATGCATCAATTTTGACTGTCATAAAAGCATCTAGATGAGAATTTCTAGATAAGGGAAATTAATAACAAGTTTTTTTAAGTTTCTTTACTGTCTTTGTATGCTCTTGACTCTAACTAGGAAGATTTTTTCTAAGTCTCTGGTGTAAAGGTTCACATATTTGTCTAAGATTTGGTATAAAATCTGCTATATAATTTAGACATCCTACAAATCTTTGTAATTGATTTTTGTCTTTTATCTCATTTGAAAATTTACAAGAAAATTCTAAAACTCTACAAATAGGTTTATAACTGCCTTGATGTAGGTCATGTCCTAAAATCTAATATTAGTTTGGAATAGCTTCATTTTACTTTTATACAGTACTAATCCATTTTTCTTAATAACTTGTAAGAATGTATTTAAATGTTTGAAATGTCGATCAATAGATTTAGAAAATATTAAAACATCATCTATATATACTATAGAAAACTTAGAATAAGGATTGAACATCGTATCCATACATAATATTTTGGAATTCTGATGGTGTATTTTTTAACTCAAATGGCATAATATTCTATTCGTAATGTCTAAATGGTACTGTAAAAGCTATTTTAAATTTATCATTTTCATCAATTTCAACTTGCCAAAACCACTTTTTATATCAAATTTTGAATAAATTACTACTCTAAATGTTCTTTTAAACAAATCTCTTTTATTAGGAATTGGATATCTTATCAATTCTAATACTTTATTTAAAGGTTTATAATTTATAACTAATCTTGGAACTCCTCTTTCTAGATCAGCTTGATTATTTACATAAAAGGCTTAATAGCTCCAAAGAGATTTAGAAGGTCATATTAATGTTTTCTTAAGTAATTCATTGAATTCTTTCTTGAAATATTCCATTAATTCATGATTCATTTGAATAGATCTGGCTTTGGTAGGAACATTTTTCTCATCAAATTCTTTAATACAAGGTAATTTTACTATGCGTTGTTTTCTATCCCAAAAAGTATTAGGTAATGATCTGAACAAACTTGGTCTTCTAATACTTTGGTAAATTCAAAAAATTTTAATTAATTTTTTTCATCTTTTAATTGTTGATTTATCCTTTCACACTTTATTTCTTCCTTTAACAAATTAATTTGTTTTTGAAGTCAATTTGTTGAATGTTTCTTAATTATTTCTATATCTTTATTTTTCTCTTGAATATTATTTATTTGAGAAATAGTATATCTTTTTAATAGACTAACATCTTTGGAAGTTGGAGAATGGATAAAGGGATAATGAAGAACTTGACCATGTATTTCAGTTCTTATTCCTTCTTCATCTGTTAAAAATGGATATATTTGTGTAATAAAAGGGGTGCCTAGAATAACATCTTGGGCTAAATTATTAATTTAAATGAATGAATTTCTAAAAATATATTTTGATTACAAATATGTGCTTCAGATAATTTATATTTAATATCTAATTTTAACCACTTGCAAATTATAATTTTTCTGATGTTCTTTCATAATATTTAGTAAAAAGAATTAATCCCTCACTAATACAGTTTTGGTCAGCTCCTAAATCTATTAAAGTTATTAAGTTTACATAAAATTCTCTTTTAATATTAAGATTAACAGGAACATACCATTTTTGAAATTTTATTCTGGATATTACTGCAATAAATTCTTTATCTATATTTTCACGAGAAGTAGAAGGTTTGTTTTCATTTTCTACTTCATTTTGTAATTTTATTGATAAGAGAAAAATTTTTATTTCTACATTTTCTTGTTGCAATAATTTTATATCTTTTTAATTTGATTTATTTCAACATGTAAATATTGAATAGAAATTTTTGAAGGTTTTTTAAACCTATTAAATATTTCTTGAAGATTAAAAGGTTCTACTTGAGGTTTTTCTACTTGGATTACTATATCCCGTAATTTTAATAAATATTCTTTTTTTATCTCTACGTCTTCTATTTTATCTATCAAATCAAAGAAAAATTTTTTATTTTGACTTGAAATAGCATTAATAGATTGATAAGAAACAAGAACAAATTCTTACACAACAGCAATCAGAATGCTCAGATTCATGTTCTTCATATTTAGATGATTCTTCTTGAACAACATTAATATCTTCAATTTCTTCTTCAGAAGTGCTTTCTTCAAATACTTCTTCATTTAAAATATTTAATATTTTTCTTTAGTTTTTTCTTCTAGTTCTAATAAGATATTGTTTTTCTAACATCACAAAATTTTACAGTATGTTCTGCTATACCACATTTCCAACATACCCTATTAGAGGCTGATGAAGATTTAGATTTTTTTACTATATTTAGATGATTTGGATTTTGAATAAGGACATGTTTTAGACTTATATTTTGATTTAGAATAGATAGGTTTATTATAAGAAGAAGAGTAAGTTTTAGACTTGGATCCATAATTTGTTTTAGACTTTGAATATTTTTTAGAATGTTTACTTTTACTAGAGGGAGTTTTCAAAACCAAAATCTTTACAAAATGAACTTAGTTCTTTCTTAGTTTATTTATGCTCTTCTTTTAAGTTGACTTTTAAGTTTTAAATCTGTACATAATGCTAGAGCTTCTACATTGACATAATTGATTAAATCTCCACAAGTAAGTTTAGCACAAGATATTTCTCCATTATATTTATCTCTTATTTTTTGTCTTAACTTTTTTGCAAATAATTTTTGTAGTCCAACCATAAATCTTTCTTTTCTAATAAGCATGATTATAATCTATTCAAAGAAATACTTTATTAAGAAAAATATCTTTATACCATCTAAAATCATGCAGCCTTGGACAAGTAAGATTTGCTAATATTTTTTAACTTCTTTCTTGAAAGTTTTGAGGTTCGCCTATAAAATACTGCATCTTAAACTCGACTAGTACTAGCAAGTTGAGTATTTTGAGTTGTTATTATTTTCTATTACTTCCTACTAATTCTGTTATCGTTAGAACTACATTTTTCATTGCTGTTTGTATATAATTTCTTTCATTTTTAGTTAAATAGTTATCCCATCAACCTTTTAAACTACTTGTAAATCCTGCTATTAAAAGATTTTTACTTTGGTGATCTGTATTACCCTCAACTATGTACGCAGTAGCACACATTCTCATTTCTTGAATGGTATTATATATTTGGTGATCTGTTTGACCATTAAGATTCCATTCACAAATTCCTTTACCATTGTATTGAGATAAAGATATAGTATGTCTTTCTTCAAATTCCATATATGGAAAAGAAGGTCTTGAATAAAAATTCATTCTATATGGCATTCTATCATTTTTAATACTGCCTTTGGTAATTTTATTTATTTGATTTTCTTCCTTTTCTGAACTTTCTTCTTGAGTTATAGTTGCAACTAGATTCTTTTGTTTCTCATATTTTTTAGATTTTTGATCTACTTCTAAACTTTTTAATTTTTCTACTAATTCATCTATTAACATTTTGTCTTTATTTAATACAGGAGTATTTCTTTAATAATTCAAAAAGTTTAAATAAAGGTTGATTTGGAGAAAGATCTGGAAGTTTTTTGAAAAAAGGAGATTGAAGACTTACAGGGGTTTTAATTTCTTTTTCTATTTCTATAAGATGAGAAGACATTGTATTTAATATTTGATTTGTGTAATTATTTTGTTTATATATTTTATCTAAATCTTTTATTGTTGGAATTTTTTTTAGAGTATTAGGATCACTTATTTTAAAAGGAGATGCTGTAATAATATTTCGTCTATGTTCAAATTTTACTTCTTCTATAGGAGGATAAGGAGAGTTAACTTTTTGAGAAGAGGAGGTAGTCCATTCTTTTGTAGTAACTCCTAAGTATGGTTTAATAAAAGGATTATCTATTTGCTTGTTACTACAATAAATCTCAAACCATTTAAAGAAATCTATATTTAATTTTACTCTTTCTAAATCTTTATAATATTATTCTCTAATTTCTTTTTGTTGATTTTCATCAAAGTTTTCAAAGAACCATTTTCGTTGCTTAATATTTTCTTCACTACAAAAATATTTTCTTAATAAATCTTTATCTAATTTAAATTCTGAAGAAATAATTAATATTTGTTCATCAAAACACATTTGAGATCTTGTTAGTGAAACAGGAGGACTAGTAGAATTTTCTACATTTTAATATATGAGTTTAGGAATGTTTGTAGGAAAGTGTACATTATATATATCTATTTTACTAGAAATATATTTTTCATTTTCATCTATTTTTTTTTGAACAGTGGTTGGAATTCATAAGGTAGATGCCCCCCCATCCCCCGAGGGACAAAAGCAGATGGTCTATCGAATCGTACTTCAACTGAGCTATTTGAAAATTCTATGATATTGGAAATAGTACTTTGAGGTCTAGGAATAGATTTAGCAGGAATTATATCACAAAAATTCCATCTTGAAGAGTTTGTAATTTTGTCCCATTCTAATATTTTAGGAATATGTACATTTGAATATTTAAATTTGCTTCAAATAAGAGTTTTTATCCTCTAGGAGAACATTTTATATCTTTTGGGTTAACTATAATTTTCATTACTTTGTAATATTCTATTTTGTAAACAAGAACTAATGGTCTTGAATTATCAGTAAATTCAATGTTTTTAATTTGAATATTTAAGGTTAATGCTTCTAGAACATTTGGATCATTTAATATAATGCAAAATTTTGATAACAGTTAAAATATCTTGGACGATTTTCTGAATTTGATTCTAATAGTACTAATAAAGAATTTGAAAAGTTTAAATGTTTTGCATCTCTAAGACATAATAATATTGGGATGTCTAATCCTGATCTCATTAAATGTTTAATAACAACTTGAGCACATCCTATATGTATAAATTTGTAATTATTTCTCCCATGATGAGCTAAAGAATGTGGTGAAAATAGGGATATAAAATCATGTTGCTTAGAAATAGGTATTGTAGATTCAGATGTTTTGATAGAATAATCTTGAAAAAAATCAAAAGTTCCTTTTTCATATAAAGTACTAATTTCTTGTTTTTGGAATAGACCAATTTTGTAATCTTTTTTCCATTTTAGCTATATTGAGTTCCACTCTACTTCATTCATAGTAGAAAGAGAACTACCTTTTGGATCTATAATAGACTTAGACAGTCTTCTTGATCCTATTCTATTTAACAAATTAGCCATGATTAATTTAAATTCTTTTTTAATCTTCTTATCTTTCCTAATGTACACCTAACGGGACCACCCTAGACTTCTCTCTTTAGCTTACGAGCTGACCAACGCTACATTTAGGTAAGATAATCAGACTTTAAAGGAGGATTAAATTAATAAAGTTTTTTTTGTTAAATAATATAAAATCAATGCAAACTGGCTCTGATATCAATGTATGCCCAGGAATAGAATTATAAGTATTATAAGTAGGGATAAGTAATATAAGGATCAATGAGATCAAAAATTTGTAAAAATATATAAACAAATCAAGTAAAATATCTAGAAATTCAATAATTGTAATAATATCAAAGATCTATTAATTAAAAAGATAAAGTAAGGCATTTAATATAAATTATCAAAGATTTCTAATAACACTAACAATAATAGAGTATTTTGTAATGTTTGTTATTTTTATAAATATTTCTTCTAAAACATTAAGTAACAATATTTCAAACTGATTAATATCAAACAAATATAAAGAACCAAATTGATAGATAATAAAGATATATTTAAACATTATATAATGATTTGAATAAAATTCAACAATTTTATTAAAGCATCAATATATTGAAAACTTACTTGATGAAGAAAGTGAGCAAATTCTCCCAAAGAACTAACAAAAGCCCTTTAAATAGGCTAATAAGGAATCTTGAATAGTTCCTTTAGTACAATAATTTATATTGAATGGCCAACAATAGCCTTATTTTGATATAAAGAGAAAATAATTGAAATCTAGTACAATTATTGGAATCTAACAATTGCAAAGTTGGAGTCTTCTTTACTCACATGCTTGGAGTCTTCTATAGTCACATGCTGATGTCTGTTACTTTATGGAACAAGAGAGAATATTCCATAACAGTCATCTTCATTGTCGTTATATGGGTCATGTTCTTCTTCAACTGCTTTAGAAAAAGTTTCTTTTTCTTTTTCATCTTTCTCAGAAATTTGGCGCATCCTGTAAATGTTTTTTGAATTCTTCTCTTGTCATACTAGATGCTATCATACTTTGAATTTTACTTTTAGTAGTAAAGAATTTTGATTGAATATTGTTGGAAGAGCATCTTTTTTTTCTCTTTTACTGTATTCCACCATTTTATTCTGAATTTTGTAGCTAATACCAGAAGTTCATAGACATTTGATTTATTAAAATTCCTATCCATAATATAAGTTTATTTTTATTAAAGAATTGAAGTAACATAACATGATCACTCAATTCTCTCTTCCCCATATCTTGGCAAAATTTTTCAAAATCCTTGTAATAATTAGGAGGTAGGATTTGGGCATTAGCTCCAAAGTCTTCCCACCACTCATAGAACCGTCTTGAAAAATTTGTAACACTCTTGTAAAATTGGGTAAACCAGGAATGATTAAATGGTCTACAAAGAATAGTGTTATACTGTGCTTTAATATAATCAAAATAAATATAGATTGGGGGAGTCCATTGTTTGGTAAAGAAAACTGAATTATTATAATTTAAATTTAGCCAATCAGATGGTCTTAAAACTTTTAATATTTTTAACTTATAGTGGGTGTAAAATATATTGGAATCTCCACCACTTGCAATTCTTTCTTTCTTTTTTCTTCTTTCTTTATTTTCTGGATTATGCTCTATAATTGTAGACTTGGTATCTATCAAAATGAATTTATACGCATATAAATATATCATATACATACATATACATACAAATATGTCATATATATATATATATATATATGTATATGTATATATATATACATGTATGTGTGTGTGTATATATATACACACACACACATATATATGAATATACATACAAAAATATACATATGCATACATACATATATGTATACATATATATATATATGTGTATATATATATATATATATATATATATATATATATTCTCATTTGGAAAATGGCACAGGGAGATTATTACTTGGATCCAAGCCACAAGCTCACTTATAAACTTTGTGGTTAAAATAAGAGTTAGATGTATTGAATGATATACGCTAATGTAAGAAAATGATGGTATATATGGCCCTTGTTTTAACCACAAGGTCTATAGATAAAATCGCTGACCAAGTTCATTCAAGAATTTTCCGATGTATACTAATAACAAATATTTTACACATTTGGAAAATGGCACCGTCATACTGGGTCTATATCATTAAGGGATTTGACTATAGTGAAAAATTCTTATATGGATCCAATCTATATCATAATTTTAGAACTAGTGTTTTGAAAACTAGATCGGAAAGGTCAGTTCAACTGCTCGAACTACGACACAGAAGAGTCACCAGTCCTGTTCATCTATATATCCAGGCTGTATTAAAAACCAAGCAGAACTGTAAAAAATTGTGAATCGAAAGAAAATTGATTGAACCGGTCATTGAGACAGTTTATTAAATTTTAGATTAAAAATGATCAAAAAACACATTAAGAAAAAATTAAAAAAATTGGGTAACAAATTTCAAAACGGTAAAACAATGAACACAACAAAGCCTAAACTATTAAGTTATTATTTTTTTTCAACTTTTTTATATTTATTTTTTTACAGGTTTGATTTTTCTTGTTAGAAATTTAATTAGTATTTTTGGGTATTAGGATTAGAATTCTCAAAAATAGTGCTTCTCTTCTAATTTTCAGATTTCATAAAAGTATAGTTTATGTCCTTTTACCATACTAAAAAAAACACACAAGTAGTGATTCGACCGGTTCACCGATCTAACCGGTTGAACTGCAACGCAAATAGGCCACTAGGTTAATCCCCGATCTGATTTTCAAAATATTGAATGGGACTCCTTAGTCTATATAAGGCTGCATCAGCCCACATCACATCATGAGGCCCTTGTGAATGATGTGA
The DNA here is from genome assembly GCA_025175665.1 of Cinchona pubescens. NCBI lineage: Eukaryota > Viridiplantae > Streptophyta > Magnoliopsida > Gentianales > Rubiaceae > Cinchona > Cinchona pubescens. The sequence goes on along the minus strand of JANKKI010000300.1, from coordinate 2,112,379 downwards.
TCTTACATGAAATAAGAGATATATAGCACTATATAAGGATTCGATACATATAAAAATTAATTGTTAGTTTAATGTGGATTATAATAGATATACTTTTATATTCTAAAGTTTGACATTTTTGGTTTTAAAATTTTAATAAAAATATATTACGTATCTCAAAAAAATGCATCATCTTAGTCTTCTAGTCATTTGTTTCATTTCTTCTTTTTTTTTTTTCCAAATCTATTTCATTCCTAAAAAACCCTAAAAAAATATTTTGAAACTTTTATTTTCTCTTGGTTAGACCAACAAAATTGATCTTTCTCATCAATTTTGAGGACAAAGTATACTGTTTTTCTATCTATTGTCCTAATAGAATTTTGGAAGATGAGAGACTAATTTGTTTTCACATGTTTTTTGTGTCTTTGGGACCCAAAACTATCAACAAGCCAAACTTTCAGAAACTATACCCAATATATACAACTTGCATGGAAAAATTTCTCGTGCTTTTGAGTGAATTACAACAAGTTTTATACAAAAAAACATGACCGCAACTGCCGTTAGTCATGAAAATAATGATGGGAAGGAATTTCAGATTCAGAAGAGCTACTTTGATGTATACAATAGGAATCTATTGTTCTTCAGAAGTTGGATTGGTTGAGAGCATTGTCAAGTCTCTTGATGGAGTTCAAGAAGTTTTATTTGTTGAGTTAAAATTCCATTTGTGCATATTTAAATACCTTCAAATTCAACATATCAATTCACTTTCATTTTCATTGGTGGTGCACTTAGTTCTTTTTCTTTCTTGTTTTTTTCAGACTAGCAAAACACTATATTTGAGGGTGTGATAACTCTATATAAAGTTATCTTACCATTAATTCCTATGCAATTTTGATGACGTTCGTCACATTCGGATTGGTTTTATGTGTTTTTGTACATAAATTGTGCTTATAGGTGATTTCTAGTACCTTAGAGTAATTTTAAAACTTTTGGTAGTAATTATGCACAATATTATTAAATTGACAACTAAGTATTTCATGTGCATTGTGACTTAATAATTTTTGGTGCAATTTTGTAGGGAACACTTGAAGATTTGATGGCATATTGAAGGAGTGGAAGAAACCAAGGGCAAGGATGCAATTGCACGCAAATGAAGATCAAACTCAAGAGTTTCTACCTCATTGACCGCAGTCAAGATTACCAAGAACGAACTTTAGTAACTGTGGTCAATGCTCCTTTAATCTCAAAGTGCCAGTAACTGCAGTCAAGGAATTCAAGACATAAACTTACTAACTGCGGTAATCAAGCAATTGCAAGAATTAGTCTAGTGACTGCAGTCAATAAATTTATATAAGAGAAAAGTTGACCATAGTTAACCAAGTCAAACTAACACTTTTACCATTAGAATTTTGAATTACCCTAGAAATCTACACCAAAACTAGCACTTCATAGTCCTTTTTCTTATCTTTTACAAAAACTCTAAATTTTAGCTCTAATCTAGTTGTAAAAACTCAAATCTTTTACTCTTAATTTATTGGGTTTTTCTCTAGCTTTAATTTGATATTACTTTTACTTATTTTCTCATCTTTTTCTTGCACTTTAGTTTCATTCAAATTCTAGCTATTCTTTATATAACTTAGTGCAATTCTTAAATTAAGCCAGTAGATCTTTGTCTAAATCTTGTTTTCCTTAGTTTTAAAGATTTGATTAGTTGTGGGTTCTCATTAAATATAGATTTTTTAACCTAATCATTAGCTTAACTCTAGTTTTTTTTTTTCATTTTGATAAATTTCTAAAAATAGTAAAATATGAAGAACAAAATGTTGTTGTTGTAGGATTTTTTTATGGTAAATTCCTTCATATCCCATCTTTACTCTTCCAATCATTCCTAGTATAACATTTATTATGCTTTCCTAGTTCAGCTTTTAAAGTCATTATTTTAGTTTAATTTTGTTATTTGCTTCATTAGTATAGACTTTAAGTGCTTCCCTAGTATCAGTAGTAGAGTACTTTAATTGCTCATCTAGTTTAATATTTACTAGCAATCTTGGATTAAACTTTAATTGCCAATATTATCACCTAGTATTCTTGGTTCTTTTTGGTAGTAAACTAGTCAGCCTTTTTATACAGTTATATGCTTTAGTAGACTTTGCTTTAGTTAATAGTTTTATTCTTATTCTTAATTGCTCTTATCTTATGTTGTTTTGCAATATAATTTGCCTTTCAATGTTATTATATCTTCTTGTGGTTCGTTAGAGTAGAGTCAGTTCAATTTAGTTGCTAACTTAATTTGTGACACTCTTTGTTGCTAATCTAGTAGTTTGTAGATAAAATTTCTTTTTTTATTAAGGACCCGATAAACCTAGTAATCACAGGTTTAATTCTCGTGAGAATGATACCACTTAACACTGATTTACAAACCTATCTTGTATACTTACAAAAATGAAAGTGATGACTAGGTGAAGAGTTTTTATTTTCATAACTTGTTTGGTGTTTGAAAAACTCCAACCAATCTTAGCAAACAAGTACCAACATATAGCACTTTTCTCACCACCAACCTACTGCTGGATAGATACCTTTGGCAGTTAATCACCATACTATTGTTGTTATTAACACCACCCCCACCAAAAATCTAATCCCCTATATGTTCAAGCAATCACAACCATTACCTCCTCTACTCAAATCTCTACTCCACCAAGCCTAAATATCTACTCTACTTTTAAAAAAAATAAAGTGAAATTTTGATCTAGCCATTTTTTTAAAACAAGATTAAAACTCTGATCGAGTTCGCACTTGATAAATGCGAGATTACTTAGCTCGCATCCTCTAAATACGAACTAATCTCTAGGATTCCACCTCAAAATTAGTACTAGTATAGAATATTTTTTTTCCAAGAAGCACCATGTCAGAAATTTCTCAAATAAAACAAGTTTTATTTTCACTAAATGGGGTCGGTTACATGAATTTTTGTACACTACTGCACTCTATCATGGACTATATTTATATTGATTCTTAAATAATGTTTCTTACATTTCATCCAACAAGTCTTGTTCGGTCTATCCTACCCCTGTTCCATTAACTACTCTCTCTAAAATTAATTCTTCTTAAGGCACTTATGTTAGCCGTTTTAATACATGATCTAATCATCATATGCATAAGTTTATCTCATATTCTCAACAATAGGTATTATTTCAAATCATTCTTTTTTTTCCCATTATTGCTCGTACGAATGTTAATGTCAGTTTCCATTTGCAGACATTTTATTAACAAATGGAAATTTTAAAATCTATACAAAAGTTTACTTATTAGTTGTTATATAAATGGATAGGTCAGCAAATATTAAATAAGTCGATATTATCAGCAGGTTACTTTGAATGCTTGAATACTAATAAGTCTTTTACATTTTATATGGCATTGTCAAACAACGGTCTGTATGATTCAAGAATTTTGAATGCAACCTTTATGTTGAATGTGTTAATTTAAGGAAAAATCACCTTATTACTCCTTTGTATCACACTTTTATATTTATTTAGTTTCACCTTTTTAAAATAATAGTTTTTAGTCCCACATATATATAGAACATGGACTTTTGGTCTTTGACTCAAATCCTAGATTTTTTTTTTTTTTTTTTTGCCTAAATTTATCATGTGTTATTCACATGACATTTTTTTCAATTTAGGGAAAATTCAAAAAATCGTCAAGTAAAATATTCTATGAGTGTGAAGGAAATGAAGTAAGTGATTGATTAGAAATGAGTTTGTATTTGTTTGTGTTTCAGATCATTTAAAGAATTGATTTATGATATTTTTTTCTTAAATTTTACGACCCAATATAATGCTTGAATTATATATTGGGAAGGAAAATAAGTTTCCAAATTTGTACTTGAAAAATATGTTCTGTGAACACTACATGACTAATCTAGGCTAAAAAGTACTCGGATTTTGGTCTAGAGATCGAAATATAACATTTTACATTTGTAAGCGATTAAAAACATCATTTCAAAAGTGCAAGACTAAATAAATATAAATGGGTAATTGAAAAAATAATAGAATATTTTCCCTGAATTTAATGAGGAAGAGTTGAAAATAACGAGAAAAATTATACAAGGTACTATATTTGCACGGCACAATTTCTTGTGATTCTGATTGCTTGCTTTGCGGCCAAGTTTTACAAGGAAAAATGCATGGCTGCAAGTGCTAGTAGTAGGAGTGTTTATTCGACTGATGTTCGATTTTTGACTTATTTGAATTGACTTGTTAAATTTTTGATTTGAAAATTTTAAAATCAAAATCAAGTCATATAAACACAAAGTTAATTAAAGTCAAGTGTTTTTAAATTCAACTTGTTCGACCGATAAGTCGAACATTTAATTTTCCTCCATTCCATATTCTAATTCCAAAATTAATACATTATCCCACAAATTTCATATCATTTCACAAATTCAAAATATCGCATAATAGAAATACAATATACACACACACATAAACACACACACATAGTTAAGTTACAAATCTTAATATATGAATGTATATTAGTATATCTATACTAATAGTAAGTTAGTAATGCTTTTAATATATTTGATGATATTAAAAATGTTATATAAAACGGATACCTAGTATAACTGTATAACTATATAAATTAGACATTACGTAAAGCATATTTTTATTATAATTATAAGTTATACAAATGTGTTATTTTAGTATATGAACATAAGAATATTTATGTATAGATATATTATATATGGATATTTCAATAAATAATTATATATATATATATATATCTATTGAAATATCCATATATATATATATATATGTATATATATATAATTACTTAAGTGTAGTATCTATATGTATTAAAAAGAAATTAGTAATTTATTTAATTAGTTATTGAAACAAAACTATTACATTAATGAGTTGTACAATTATATTAATGTATAAGTACATAAATTGTATATAACATCAACCATTTTACAAAAAAAATGATAATTAAGAATTAAGAAAAATAATATTATCAGTTATTAACATAATTATTAATAATTAAAAATATTATGTACACAAATACATACATTAATATATTATTATAATTATAGATCCTCATATATACATACACACATGTATACATATATGTGTGTGTATATGAGTGTGTGTACATACCAAAAAAAGTTACAAATTTTAATATATGTATATGTATTAGTAGATATTTATACTAATAGTAAGTTAATAATGTATTTAATATATCTGTTGATAGCAAAAATGTTATAGGAATAAGTTACATAGTACAACTATATAACTATATAAATTAGACGCTATGTAAAATATATTTTTATTATAATTATAAGTTATACAAGTTTTAGTATATGAAATTAAGAATATGCACGTATAGATATATTATATATAGATATTTCAATAAATACTTAAATATATATAATTACTTAACTCTAGTATCTATATGTATTAAAAAAATTAGTAATTCATTTAATTAGTTATTGAAATAAAACTTTATATTAATAAGATGTATACTTATATTAATCTATAAATATATAAATTGTACATAACACCAACACACATATATTATCTTGTTCTACTTATTTGAATAGCATTTAACTGACAAAGGTAAATTAATCAAATATGTTAATTTGTATATTGGTATTCGATAGATAATTTGATTTAAAAGTTGAAATCAAAATCAAATTGAGGTAAGATCATTTAATTAATTTAATTTTAAATCAAAATTAAATAAAAAATCAAACAAATCAGAATTTTTTTTTTTGAATTGACTGACTCTACTCGATTTGATAGTTTAACTAGTAGTCATGAAAATAATCGTGGAAAGGAATGTCAGAAGAGCTATTTTGATGTGTTGGGAATCGGTTGTTCTTCAGAAGTTGGATTGATTTGATTGAGAACATTGTCAAGTCTTTTGATGGAGTTAGAGAAGTTTCAGTCATAGTCCCTACCTAAACATTCATTGTTCTGCATGATAGTTCCCTCGTTCCTCAACTGCGAGTAGGCACTTTTTACCAATTTTCATTAGTTCCCTCGATTCTCAACTGCTACTCTGCTAGTAGGCACTTTTTACCAATTTTCATCCTATTCAGTTCTTTTCTTTCTTTCTTTCTTTTCTTTTTTTTTTTTTTTTAATTGATTGGTATGAGGTAGGGGGGAGATGGGTTTGCAGTGGGAAAAAAATGACAAACGATCTTCTATCTTATCTATGTACCAAAATTTGAAAAAAAATCTATTGCAGAAAAAATTTGAATAAATAATTTGACTTCTTGAAGGCGGTTGGATCTTGTGTAAACTTATTAAATTTTGCATGATTATAAATGTAGTTTTCAAAATTGGGATCCTATATTAAATTTTTATAAAACAAAAAGATCAGGTGGTCTGATTATAAGATTATATTAAAAATGTAAAAAAAAAAATAACATAACTTCTTATTTATTTTTAACCTAATATTTCATGGAAATTTATGTAGATAGAAATGTTTGAATCTTGAATAATAATCATAAAACAAGTTTCTCAAAAAAGAAATGTCTTAGACATTTAAATTAGTTAGGGACATATATAGCATTTCACAAGTTAGTGTTAATTTTGACAATTTTTATTTATTTTGCCAAAAAAAAAACAGGTCAAGTGCATATTTGATAACTATATAAAACAAAATATATATTCAAGATACCACAGTGTTCTTTGTATTTCACCCTTAATATAAATTAAAGATTAAAGTCAACGCTAAGATGAACTTAAATTTGAACCAAAAAGGTAATCAATCACAAAAATTTTATACACGTGTACAATACATTGTTATAAGCATGTCAATTAAATAATTCAATAAGGTTAATTATATTTTATTTTTATAAATTTTAGTGTTACTAACATTTTAGTTTCTAAAATTATCTTTTGAACATTAAATTCCTTCCGTTATACCAGCTAACTAATGTGACTAATTTACTCTGTTATAAGCTAGTCTCTCTCTCTTTACTTATTTTTATCTGATGAATTCAGTTTTCAAGAGAAGATTTAATTCATGCAAAATTTGATACAAAGAGATGTTTAGAAGTTGAATTCGGCTACCATTTTTAATGAGATTAATTGAAAAAGATGACAAATTTGACCGACATTATTTTTGAAGTACAAAACTCCATAACTGGTGATCAATTATAATGATTTCACATCTCTTAATTGTATATAATGACTTCTTTAATTTAAAATTTTGACCTAAAGGGAAAAAATAGGATATACTGACTTATTTATATATTTTGAATCAATGTTTATTCTTTAAAATTATTTGGGCCAATCAAAATAAAAGAAAAGTGCTTTATTTTTTATTGGTAGTGGTGAAAACTAGAATATAATAGTAGTAGAATGTTCAAAACATTAATTTGACATAACAAGGAGGGTTGAATGTACAAAATATTAAACAAAATGTACAAAATATAACATTAAAGACTAAATGTTAGTGAAAATAAAATTTAAAGAGGTAAAGTATAATTAACCAAGAGATATATTTGTTTACTTAATCAAAAATTAAGACACCATTAAAATTGACCGTTAATCTATGAATTTTAATGCAAAAAGGTATGACAATAAAACTTAAGGGGCCAAATTAAACCTAAGTCAATATGATCAATAAATTCAAAACTAGAATCCAAGCTCAGGTTTCTATCGTTGCATCATTGATGTATACGGGAGATTTTTACTTGGACTTTGCTCACGAATTCACTTATAGATGTTATAGTTTAAATAAGAGTTAAATGTATTAGATAATGTATGTTAATTTAAGAAAATGATGATATGAATTTTGTTGTAATCACAAGGTTCAAATCTAAGAAAATGACTATATGACTCTTGTTGTAATCACAAGGTTCACAAAACTATAGACCTGTTTATTTAAGAATTTTTCTATGTTTCTAATACCAAAGTATTTTACATATTCGGAAAATGGCACCGCTAAACATGGGCCAGCTTGATTGAAGGAATTTTATTATACCAACTATAGTTATTAAACTCGACTCGGGGAGGAATCTGGTGAGAGAGATGGATCAACGGGTTACTGGTTCAATCGGTAGGGCACTTACATATATATTTTATTAATATATAATATCTGTAAATTATGAAATATAATATATATAGTGAAGATATCGATAAAACATATTTTATTAAAAAAATTTAAGTATAAATGTAACTTTTCAATATTTACATAACATTTTCACTTGAAAAATTATTATCAAAAAGAATGAATGGATAGATGGGAATTTAGAGAGTACATAAATAAAAAAGAAATATATAATAACTAAAAACTTACATAGTTAGGTGGTAAAACCTTTTATTACTATTTAAGAGATCTAACATGTTCAAAACTTGACAATTACAATTTGATTTTTAGATCTTTAGTTCAAAATTTGACAATTACAATTTGATTTTTTTTTCAAGAAACAAACCCGTCGATTTCGAAGAATAGGTTCCTGGATTTACCGATTGTACCGCCAGATTCTTCAAAACCCGACGAGTTCCTTCATTATTCTATCACTAGAGGAACCTAACCTGATTTTAGAAGGAGGATGACTTAAAAATAACGATTAATAATATTTACTGCCCTTGACATTTAACCAAACTATCAAACAAACACTCAACTTTTGTAAAATTACAGAATACACCCTTCAAAGTTCAAACCGTCAAACCCTATAAACAAAATAAATTAAAAGACCAAATTACCCAGATATTAGTAATAACCTGACCAAATTACCCTGAACTCTTCCCCGTATCTAACTTGCAGTAACCTTCACACCATTACCCACAACGTCTATCGTTGCCGCCACTCTCCTCCTCCCCTACCACAGTCTCTTCAAATAATCTACCTGAAAACATTAGTTATCTTTCCACTTTAATAATCTTTTTCCTTTTCTCTTCAAGGTTTTTTTACACAGCCCTTGGTACTGATACATCGCCTCAAACCACCACTTCGCTATCTAATTTGTCTCCCAAACCACTCACAACTGCCATAGGCACTAGAAAATCTGATACCCATAGTTACCACTAGGGCTGTAAACGAATCGAGCTGCTCACGAGCAACTCGGTCAAAAACTCTAGAAAAGTATCGAGTCGAGCTCGAGTTCGAAACTCTTGACGAGCCGATCTCGAGCATATGTATAATATGCTCGAGTGCTTGTCGAGCATTATATAATTTTTTTTAATTTTTTTATTATATGTAAAATTACTAAAATATCCATACTTTTTAAAAAAATTACATATTTTACCTACGCAAAAAAGTCGAACTATTCGAGTTCGAACTCGAATTCGAGCTCGTTTACTTATTTTCGATCGACCTCAAACTATATCAAAATTTTCAAACTCGAGCTCGAGCTCAAATTTTGAAGCTCGAGTTCGAGTATCAGAAAAAATTTTGAGTTCGAGTAGGGCACTATTCGTACTCGATTCGGTTCGTTTACACCCCTAGTCACCACTCAAGAAAAAAATTAAATACTATTATTAACGTCGGAAAATACTTAAATAGATCTAATTTTTTATTTTATTTATAAATCCTATAATGTAAATTAAATGTTATGAAATATATGACATGTAAAAAAAAATTTATAAGATTTATTTTGATCGCAAGATCTACTGAAATTTATGTAAGTATTTTCCTATTAACATCACTCTAGGCAAATAATTTTACCATCACTCTAGGAAAAAAAATTATTGACAAAAACTATCTAAATTGACAACCCTTTCACAATTTTTTTTGTTTGTTTATCTTTTAATGGTTTCTATCAAAGCCGAATTAAAACTTTTCATCTCCATTCACCCATTGAAGGATCAATCACCAAATAACAAAAAAAATGTATAAAAGAAACGAGAGGCATATTTAAGTTTATTCATTGTATTCATCTAGCCAACACCCATAAAATTGGGAAAGGGGCAAGAGTAGGGGGATCAGAGGTGCCTGAAAGAGCGAAAAGCATGAAAGGGAAGTATAAAGGGAGAAGTAGAGAAGGGAAGTATCAGCGGATGATGTGATGTGATGTGATGTGATGTGATGTGATGGGATGGGTTGCGGCCGGATTTGGGAGCTACGGGGGTGATTTTGTGTTTGCTGTAGAAGTTGGTTAATTAGGACTTTTAAAGATATTTTAGAAACTTCATCAAAATATTTTTGTAGGATGACGGCCAGATTGATGGTCAACGTTAGTTGACTCACGGTAAGAGGGCTTTTGTTATAGATATTCTCTAACGAAGGGGGTATATGTAATTTTGTTAAATTTTGAAATTTGTTCGATAATTTAGTCAAAGTTTTAAGAGAGATAAATATAATTAAAAATTAATGAAGGCCTGCGTGATTGAAGGAAATTTAATATACCAACTACCAACGTTTAGTAAGTATTAGGTTAACGAGAAAGACTTGAAAATAATTAGAATATATATATACATACATACATATATATATATATATATATATATGTTTACATAGATACAAATATATAGTTAATGTGGAATATTTCTACCCTCTAAAGTTTTACACATTTTATTCTTAAAATTTTAATAAAAATATATGACGTCTCTCAAAAAAATTGCATCATCTTAGTCTTCTAGTCATCTGTTTCATTTTATTTTTTTCTTTTTTCTTTTCCCAAAATCTGTTTCATTCATTCATTGAAAAACACTTTAAAAAAATATTCTGAATCTTTTATTTTTTCTTAGCTAGACCATCAAAACTAATCTTTCTCATTAATTTGAAAGACAAATTATATACTATTATTTTTGAAAAAAAATTCATATGATGTATTCAGTCTATAATAAGAGATGAATTTTTAATTTATATTTATTTATATAATTTTAACTTATTAAAATAAAATTTTTTAAGATAATATATATGAATATAAATTAAAAATCCATTTTACCAAACTACATCTATATAAGAATTTTTACTATGTTTTATCTAGTGTCCTAATAGAACTTCGGAAGACGCGAGACTGATTTGTTTTCACATGTTTTTTTTGACTTTAGGACCAAAAATATTACCAGCCAAAACTTTTGGAAACTGTACCTTATATGGAGAAATTTTTAAAATTGTACTAATTTTTAAAATCATCTTTTTTGAGAATTGATTTGAAAGTAGTTTTTAAGTTGAGAGAATCTTGTATTCAATAAATATGAGTTCATTGACTTCACATTTATTGAATGCAAGATTAAATAAAATTAAATTTTTAATTTTTTTTTATAACCTTGAATTTAGCAAATATGAGGTCAGTGAGAATTTTTTATAGCATAGAGAGGGGAGTTGGTTGGGTTTATAAATAAAAGGAAGGTTAACAAAAAAAATTTCCTCTGATGTCACATTTATTGAACGCAAAGTTATAGAAAAATTGTTTTTTATTAAAAAAAAAATTAATTTTCCTTGAATGCGAGGTTCTCTTATTTGAAAACCATTTTCAAATCAATGTTAAAAAAAAAGATCTTGAAAATTAGCACAGTCTCAGAATTTTCACACCTTGCACGGAATAATTTTGCGTGCTTTTGAGTGAATTGCAGCAAGTTTTACAGAGAAAAACATGGCTGCACCTGCTGCGAGTCATGAAGATAAGAGTGGGAAGGAATTTCAGATTCAGAAGAGCTACTTTGATGTGCTGGGAATCTGTTGTTCATCAGAAGTTGGATTGGTTGAGAGCATTGTTAAGTCTCTTGATGGAGTTCAAGAAGTTTCGGTCATAGTCCCTACCAAAACAGTTATTGTTTTGCATGATAGTTCCCTCGTTTCTCAATTGCAAATAGGTAATTTCACCAATTTTCATCCTATTCAGGATTTACATTTTTTTTTTTTTTTTCCTGGGATTGATTGGTATGGGGCAGGGGTTTGTACTGGGAAAAAATGCCGCACAGATCTTCTATCTTACCCATGTACCAAAATTTGAAGAAAAATCTGTCCCGGGAAAATTTTGAAGAAATAATTTTCATTTGTTAAAGGCCATTGGATCTTGATGATTGTAAATGAGGTTTTCAAAATTGGGATCTTATGTTATATCGTTTTAAAGCAATAAGATTGGATCTGATGGTAAGATTTTATTGAAAATGCAAAAATATAACTACTTATTTATTGGGGAATTCTATTGTGGAATTATTTTCTTAGTTTTAAAACTTTATAGAGTACAAACTTTTTAAGCATATGATGTTATACTGTACAATAAGTCAGTACAAGAGAATGGTTGGACCGTAGAATTTTTTCTTATTTATTTTTAACCTAATACTTTATAGAAACTTATGTAGAGAAATGTTGGAATCTTTAATATTAATCATAAAGCAAGTTTTCTCAACGCAAATTTGTATTGTGTTTGGCATTAATGAAAACACTGGTAATATAAGAGTGGTGATTAATTTAATTTATTTTAATTGAAAATTAAAAATATTAATGTAAGTAGTTTAAACTCATTAAACATGAGTATGAGGGAAGAATTTTAATTAAAAACGCTGGATATAATACTGGCCCTAGTATCAGGATAGGGGATTTATTCATAGGATGACGAGAGTTGGATCGTGATTATTATAGTATAAGGGTTAATTATATTTTACCGCTTAAACATTAGGGTCACTAACAATTTATGTGTTAATATTATCTTTTAAATACTTTAGTTCATCCGTTGTGCCAACAAATTTTTTTGACCATTTTACCCTTATTCTATTCCAATCTTTATTTTTTGTTTATTTTTATTTAATAAATCAAATTTTTATAAGGATTAGACTTAATTCAGGTAGAAAATTGATTTGAATACATGGTTAGAAACATAATTCAACATATTTCTAGCTTTTTGGCCGAGATAAATTAAAGACCACCAGATAACAAAATCTGACCGACATCATTCTTTAGGCACATATTGTAAGTAATGATCGACTATAACATTTCACGTAATGACTTATTTAACTTGAAATTTGACTCAATAGAAAGATAAACTCATATGTTTACAAAAATTGCGGATTAATTTTTATTTTAAAATTATTTAGGCTAATCAAAATAAAAGGAATTTAAAAAAAAAGAAAAAAGAAAAAAACAAAATGCATTATTATTTGCTGTTGTTGTTGGTAGTAGTAGTTGTAGTTATTGGAGGGATGGAGAGTAAATGAACTTAAAAAAGAAAAAAAAAAAAAAAAAGAATAGAATGATCAAAACACTGTGCAGATACTAGAGGGGTTTAGTGTTCAAAACATAATGTTAAGGACTAAACTGTTAGTGAGACTAAAATTTAAAGGGTAAAGTGCAATTATCCAAAGGGTATATTTGTCTATTTAGCAAAATTTTAGATGGCATTGACTGTTAGGCCAGGGACTTTAATGCTTAAAAGATAACTATTAGGGACTGAAGTGTTAGTGACGGTTAAATTGAAGGAGACAAGTACAATTAACCCCAACTATAATTGTCACTTAAGCTCTAGCTTAATAATACTTATAAATCAAAGTGCGCATGCACACATTATCAAGCAAGGATGAGATATTAATACACAAGAGGGGACAGAATGTGAATAGGCAATTGTTAGGCAAGAATTTTACAAAATTTTAAGTCAATTCATTTATCTTTGCTGAATTGGGTTGGGATGGATAGAGATGGGATAAGTCTATTTTTCACAGTTAGTATGACTTTTCCTTGTGTTTGATGATGGACAGTTAAAGCACTCAATGAAGCAAGATTGGAAGCATGTGTTAGAGTTCAAGGTGTGAAAAATTATCAGAAGAAATGGCCAAGTCCATATGCTGTTGTTTCTGGTGTACTGCTTTTGCTTTCGTTTCTAAAATATGTTTACCAACCATTTCAATGGCTAGCCCTTGGTGCTGTAGCTGCCGGTATAATTCCCAGTTAGTTGTTTTAGGAGCTATAATGGCCTTTCGCAATCTGACATTTGGGGACATCAACATTCTTGTTCTGATCGCAGGTATCTAACTACCCAACTCTCCATCTCTCATTTTCTGTTTAGCACATTTGGTTATCAGTACAATATTCCATGTGTCTGGTAATTTCTTTCATGTTGGTACTCTAGTTGGAAATTGTTGTTTCATTATCTATATATCTTCTAGACTTCTATATGTAATGAAAATGATAATGGTCAGCCAGATTAATGAGTCACTGTATATATACTCTTGTTTTTTTTAACATTTTATTCATCTTAGGAGACAAGATTATTAAAATCTTGCCCTCAATTCATTGGCATTGTACACCTTCACAGTTACTCATTGGTATTCCGTTTTCAGCATTGTTCCTTGTTTGCTGAAGTTTTACGACATTAAAACATTATGTTTTTTAACAATTCTTGGAAATGGCTGTTATATTTAGCCATGTATAATAAGACAATGGTTTTTAGTTCACTGTTATAAGCGTTTTGCACTTGTAGTCCATTTGAAGGGATGTAACATTTAAGCAAGTGCTTTATTACTAGGCCAGGAGTACAAGGTTTGAAGGCTATAAGTTTTGTTCAGTCAATTGGCTAGTTGGAGGAATTTGGATAACTATTAAGACTCTGATTGTGATTGTGTGGAGAATACAGAAGACTTCAGCAATAGATGTAGAGTAGGGAACTACAAGTGGAACCTTGCCGAATGATCATGTTTACTCTGTCATACTTTTTTTAATCTTATGATACTTTTATTAGCATTATAAGTTGACAAAATTAAATGGGGAAATAAAGGGACTTGTGAGTGAAAAGTTGGGAATAGGAAGAGCATGACTTACTTACAAGTGGTCTGCAAAGGTCCTAATATTATGCATCACTTGTTTTACAGTATGGTTAACAAATTTTCCCACATTTAAGTTTCAAATATTGTTCTGGTTTACTTGATAAAAAATTATTTGAAAGTTTGTTTTCGTTCACTTGATTAATGGAATTTTTTAAAACGTTGTTCTGGTTCACTTGATAAAAAAAATGTGAATTTGCTTATGAAATGTTCACTTAGGCATCTAAGTTACTATGCCATATTAGTATGTGAAATGATATAATCATACACGATGTGTCTATTAACAGTTTCTTCCTGAAAAAATTCAGTTTGAAAACTAAATGAAGAGACCACTTCAAAATTAATCATAAACTGACATCTGAAATAAATGTAGAGATCAAAAGAGATCCTTATCCGAAAGCTTTAAGTTCTATTTGTAACTGGACACTGTTTCTGGCCCTTGTAGAAAATGTTCCAAGGGGCCTGAAATGTTAGTTGGTGTCTGCAATCTTTTATTGAAGCAGTGAAGTTTCCTAATGTATGATTCTAAATTCAGTCATGACAAAACTTTCTTAGTAGTTAATAGAGTGCTTCTATTTTCTGGTATCTTTGTGTGGGATTTTCGGTTTAGTGTCTTTGCTTAACATCGAGGCAAAACACTCTTTCACATGAGGATATGTATAGGTGATCTTAAGCCATTTAAATTATGCCTAAAGTAAACTCCAGGTAATATTCTCAACTCATATATAACATGAACAGATCAACCCATTGGGGCTTGGAAAGTTTTTAGACAGACCTTGTCTAGCATAAACAATCTGTTGAAAGTGTGTATCATCACAAATTGTGTTTTAGGCTTTTAGAACATGCAATTTTGCTACACCAAAACAATTTTTTTATGCATTGGATTTTATAAACTTGGTCTTGCTAAGTATTTATGGGAAAATACTTTGGAATTCTATGATCTAGGAGGCTGTTTAATTTAATTTTCTTTCTTCTCTGTCCATCCTTTCTATGGTAGTGGCTAGTATTGACTAGACACTCGTGACAGAAATAATGCAAACAAGATGTTCACAGCAGAATTAGCATTTAAGACATATAAGTAGCTTTTATTTGACAATAAGTAATTTGTAAGGACTGAACGAACAAATGCAAGTTTTATTGGGGCAACCAGTTATGGGACTGATTTTTTCAACATTCAAGCTCTAGTAAAGGTCTCCTATTTTTGCAGTTGTGGGGTCAATTGCTCTAAAGGATTACTGGGAAGCGGGTACAATTGTCTTCTTATTCACCATAGCAGACTGGTTAGAATCAAGAGCAAGTCACAGGGTATGCTGCCTACGTATCTTCACTCTTATTTGCTGTATGTTTTATACTTGTCTGTGTGCCAAATTTTCCACATGAAACACATAGTACGTAGTTGTTTATAGCAGAACAACTGGAAACCTTGAAAAGCATTTCATGGAGTCTCCACATTGTGTGAAATATTACATTCTTTCCTGGTGATATTTTTAATCAGCCACTAGCAGAACAACTGTAAACCATGACAAACATTTCATGAAGTCTCCACATTGTGTGAAATATTACATTCTCTGCTAGTGATATTTATAAATAGCCACTATAATCTTCATTGAACTTTTACTTATAGTGTTCGACTACATGGAAAAAAAAGGTACCATAATCTAGGTTGTGTAATAATTGTATTGGTGTCTTTTGATAACTTTTAGTTGTTTGTCAAATAGGGAGTTACTTGTTGGGGGATAACGTTTTCATGGTTATATAGGCAACTGCTGCAATGTCATTGTTGGTTAGTTTAGTCCCTCAAAGAGCTATTTTAGCTGAAACTGGCAAGGAGATCGATGTTAGTGAAATCAAGGAGGATACTGTTCTTGCTGTTAAGGATGGTGAGATTATACCCGTCGATGGAGTTGTATTAGAAGGTGTATGCGAAGTAGATGAAAAGGCCTTGACTGGAGAATCATTTCCAGTTGCCAAACAGAAAGGTTCCACTGTTTGGGCTGGCACTGTCAACGTAAATGGTAATGCTGCTCTTCTTCGTTGCTCTTTCTTTGTCTGTGATTGAAATGAGAGACTGCTATGCACTGATTTTTGTTTTGTCTCATTCAGGATATGTTCTTGTCAAGAGTACAGCTCTTGCGGAACATTGCATGGTGGCTAGTCTAATGGCAATGCTTGTAGAAGAGGCACAGAACAAGAAATCTAAAATTCAAAGATACATAGACAAGTGTGCAAAGTATTACACACCAGGTGAGTTATATAAACAAAAGGATAAGAGAAATACTTCATGCTTTGTTGTGCGATGATTCATGTGTGGTACTTGGCTTGCAACTGCACTGATTTTAGAATTTCCATCTAACGTAATTGGTAAATTTTCACAGCTGTTTTGGGAATATCGGCTTCTTTAGCTCTAGTTCCAGCTACATTAAGGGTTCAGAATCAGAAAGAATGGTTCCACTTAGCTTTGGTTGTTCTAGTTAGTGCTTGTCCCTGTGGACTTATCCTCTCTACGCCTGTTGCCATGTTTTGTGCACTTACAAAGGCTGCAGCATCCGGTGTTTTCTTTAAAGGGGCAGACTATCTTGAAACCCTTGCCAAAGTTAAAATCATGTCTTTTGACAAAACAGGGACAATAACTAGAGCTGAATTTGAGGTGACAGAGTTTCCGATCTTTGTTAGATGACATCAGCCTGAGCACCCTGCTTTACTGGTAAATGATTTTTAGTCCATTTTCGTTTCTATCTGCTGACACGTTTTATAAAACTCTGGAATTTGAATCATTCTAACGTACCATTCCATTAGCAAAGTTTATTATGCATTGTCTTTTAAATGCTTTCTTTATTCAATGATGTAAAACATAAGTACTAAGAAAACTAATACACTGATTTCCTGAAGTTGAATAACCTTAATAGGAAATTTTCATGTTCGATAGATTTACGATGAGTAGCGCCTTGAAAATTCCAGTTTGATGGCACAACAATATTCTCTACTGGAATGTTTTTGGCTTAGAAAATTGTTACACCTGGATAAACTTAAACTCTTTACCCTGGTAATTGTAGGGTTTCAAGTATTGAGAGTAAGTCAAGTCATCCACTGGCAACTGCACTGGTTGACTTTGCACAATCAAATTCTGTGGAGCCAAAACCTGATGAAGTTGAGAATTATGTCAGAACTTTCCTGGTGAAGGAATTTATGGTAAAATGGAGGGGAAAGAGATCTACATTGGAAATCGGAAAATTTCATCAAGAGCAGGATGTTCATTAGGTACACTGTCTAACCTTTTACTTGTGCCCTGTACTATATGTTTTATGACATCAATAATGGGGAGAATTGCAGTTTTTGTCCCCTGAATTTGGCAAAGTAACCACAATGGTTATAACGAAAACAAATTTGGTCCCTATTGTTTCTCATTTCGACTTAAAAGGACAATTGACAGAGTTTGGTCCCTAATATTTTCAATTTCAACGGAAAAAGGAAAATTGACATAATTTGGGCAATCACTAACGATGAGAGCTTAAAATTTGGGGACCGAAACTACAATTTTCCATTGGTAAATAGATGATATTTTTTTGGTTGAAGAAGATGTTTATTTTGAAAGCTCATTTAAATTTATCTATTTCAATTCATTTCACTTTTAGTTCCAAACTTGGAGGGAAATAATGGTGAAGGAGACAAGTCTGTGGGGTACATATTCTTGGAGTCAACTCCTGTTGGCTTTTTCTGTCTCACTGATATTTGTCGAACTGGAGCAAAAGAAGCATTAACAGAATTGAAATCAATGGGCATCAAAACTGTCATGCTTACAGGAGATTGCTATGCCGCAGCCAAACTTGCACAAGATCAAGTAAGCTCCTAATATTATCTCTTCAGGAAGGTTAACGTGTTTAATTGCTAAATACAAATTACTTGCTCAAAATGAGCTACCAAAAAACTAATACTTGTCAAGAGTTCACCAAGTTTTAGAAAAATTGAGCATTGCCAATAGCAAATAGATTGTCCAATTTTGTTTCTCTTTAGTCCTTAATATTACAATCTTGGTCATTTTACGGTCATCCTGTTCTTGCATGGAATTCATAGAAAAATGTTTATAGTTGTTAGTTAGGTAAAATTTGAGTATGATTTCATAGGCTGGCTTGGAAATAGGATCTGCAATGAGTTCATTCCATCCTTATAGTAGGTATCTCTTCTTTAATCAAATCATTCCTTTGTTATAGTTAATCAAGAAGAACAAGAATGTTATTCTGTGTCTTCAATTCATTTATTTGGCTAATGAGAAAAGAACCACCACATAAAAGGTAATTAAGAATCAAAATCTTTTATTGCAGTTAGGAGGTGCTCTGGAGGTTATCCATGCAGAACTCCTACCAGAAGAAAAGGCAAGAATTATTAAGGACTGCCAACAAATAGCCTACACAGCCATGATTGGTGATGGACTTAACGATGCACCTGCATTAGCTACAGCTGATATTGGTATTTCAATGGGCATATCAGGCTCAGCGCTCGCAACAGAAACAGGCAATGTCATTCTAATGACTAATGACATTCAGAGAATTCCAAAAGTTGCACGTCTTGCACGAAGAGTCCACAGGAAAGTAATCGAGAATATCATCCTTTCAGTTACTATTAAAGCTTCCATACTAGCCTTGGCCATTGCAGGTCATCCTCTTGTTTGGGCCGCAGGTTTTAGCCGATACCGGGACATGTTTGCTAGTGATCCTTAACAGCATGCTACTTCTAGGAGGAACGTCATCAAGGTCTCAAAAAACTTGCAAAAATTATGCTGCACTACTTGCCAATGAAAATAGTGACCAACAGACTGATGAAAGTGAATTTTGGCATACTTATCAGCCTCCTTGTGACATAGAATCACAAAAGAATTGTATTTCAAGTCCTCAATCTGGACAAGCGGATTCCAGCTCATGCCGAAGTAGTGGAAACTATTCAAACAACAGTGACAACATGAACAGTTGTGGAAATAATGCTCAAATCCCAAAGGAAAAATGCTCGGATCGTGGAAGCTGCAACACTGGTATAGAAAAAAATGCTCGGATCATCCTCTAGTTGTTGCACAGGTCCATCTAACAATCCATTCTAAAAGCCTGTCTAAATCAAGAGAAGAAGCCCTGTCTAAAAAAAATGCTCGGATCATCTTCTCTTTTTAAATTTTTTAAACATTCATAATATATTAAAGAAAAGAACTAGAAGGCATTTGTATTAAGATGTTGTTGTTGTTGTATTGTTTAATATATGGATTAAATGACATTTGTTTAAATCATTTATATTTTGGCAAATAATTCTAGAACGGGGACCTATTTAGCTAAAATCTACAAAGATTGGAGACTAATTTTGCACACAATTACATGAATTTTGACAAAACCTTTTAGAGTTATGACATGTAAAATATCTAGTTTTAAAATTTATAATATTCTAATCCAGCTATTAACTAGATGATGCACTGCAAGTGTATGGGATCAATAGTATATAGATGAAGTAGGGGTTGAACTCACAAGGATTGGTTTATCAAATACCGGTTATTTGACTAAAACGTTATTGAAGAAATTATTATGGAAGAGATTTGACTAAATTAATCTAAGAATTAGAATTATAATTAATCTGCGAAAGCAAATAAACTAATCTAACCATTAATCTATGAAAGCAAGTAAAGAAAGCATAAATTTGGAAGTAAGGAAAAGTGTGTACCCCTAGAAAGTATTAAACGATAAAAAAACCATAAAACGAGAACTAAATAACAAAAGAAAACTTTAAGAAGGTTTAAGAATGCTTCTTTAATGAAGAATCTCAAGTTCTTGGTCCAAGATTGTCAATCTTGAACATCCTCTTCAATTCTTCTTAAAAATAAAGAAAACTCTAGTCCAATCTATTGAATTTCTATTCTAATGTCTAATTTAACTAATAGCTAGTATCTTCTTTTCAATTCCTCTCATAATGGGGTATTTATAGGGGATGCATCAGGGTTTTTGGGGTTCTGAGATGATAAGTACACGATTTCTCATGCAAACAAGCCCACGGGAGGACTTTTCTTTCAAAATAAGAAACTTTGTGTGATTTATTTGTCGATCGGTGCCTGGGCACTACAACTGGGTGGCAGAGGCAGAAACGGTTTCAACTTTCTCCTTGATTTTCACTATGATTCAGACCGAATTTGGAAAAACTCAAAACACAAAAATTTTTGTAACTCTATGTCTTATCTTTCCAAAACATGTTGAATCACTTCAATTAGAACTCGGAAAAGAAAGTTATGCTCAATCTACCAAATTATATCAGAATCGCTTCTCGCCAGTGCACGTAAATTCCAAATTTGTAATTTTCCTCCACTTTTGAGATCAATTTGGACTATTTCTTCACTCAAACCCTAAAAAGTCAAAATAAACCATTTTAACTCATAATTAATCAATTCTTGCTTATCCATCACTAAAAATGAGGTAACGATATATAAAATATACGACATTTACGAGTTTATCAAGTTAATGACCATGTGCATCGCACATGACCAAAATTGTTAGGGTTTTGGACTTTTCCGTCAATTGTCCTATTTTCGCTCATAATTGATAGTTTGGAATGAAAATCACAATTTCACTTAAATTGAGGATTAATTTTAAGCACTACCCATAATTGGAGACCAAAACTGCACTTTTCCCTTAGTAAAATCAAATGAGTAATTTTTGCGACGAAATAAAATTGTCTAATTAGATTTGACCTCGTTCGTTGAATGGAAAAAATATGAAAATAGTAGCAAGCATTCTCATTTTAATATCAAATATTAAATGCACAGTTCATATTCAAAATAAAATTGTCATATAAGTATTTATTTTATTGTCATTAGATTGTAATGGTGAATGTTACTAATTTTATGTTAGTAATCATGTGCTATTCATATAAAAGAAATTGGCCGATTGCACTATAAATAATCTCTCTATATTCGGTGTAGTTAACAATAATCTATCTATGAAATAATTTATTAATAAATAACTCATCTAAGATAAGAAAAGATACAAACATAAATTTTTTAAACTTGTTCAAAATATGAGATAAACTTTTAAATATAAGTCAACCTAATCCTGCCCTGCAAATATGAATTCTATTTACCATCTTTGTACCCATCTAATCAATTGAAAAAAAATGCATCCATGTAGATCGATAATTATTGGTATAGCCCTAAAGTAATCAATAGTGAAGAAGAGTGCTATATAAGTAATCAGTTTAACCCATGCAATGCAGATGATTTTTTTTTTTTTTTTTTATAAACAAACTAACTAAATCGTATTCCCACTAAGTAGGGTCGGCCACATGCATTCTGTTACGCTATTGTGTTTTGTCATGGACCATATCCTCCTCAATTCCTAGATGGGCTATATTTTTCTTACAAGTTACCCACCGAATCTTTTTTGGTCTTCCCTTACCCTTCTTATGTTGACTACTCTAGCTAAAATCTACTTGCTTAATAGGCACTTCTACTAGACGTCTTAACACATAACCTAATCACGTTAAGTGTGTTTCTCTTACATTCTCGTCAATAATTGCTACTCCAATCTTCTCACGAATGTACTCATTGCATATCTTGTCCATCTTAGTGTACCCACATATCCATCTTAACATTCGCATTTCTAGTAGTCTCATCTTTTGCTCATGTGTGTAATTTATTGCCCAACATTCAGACCTATAAAAGATCGTTGGCCTAATTGCCGTTCTATAAAATTTGAGATGTAACCCTCAAGTCGTAAAGGAATTTTGTGGTCGCATAATATTTCTGATACCGTTTTTCATTAGTCCAAATCGGTTGTATCCAATGTGTAATATCTCAATCTATACCACCATCACTCTGAAGAACTGATTCTAAATATTTAAAATTGTCAATTATAGGTATCTCTTGATCTCTGATACTAACCCCTATTCTATTCCTACGTGTACTCTTGCTAAACTTAAATTCCA
Source organism: Cinchona pubescens (assembly GCA_025175665.1). NCBI lineage: Eukaryota > Viridiplantae > Streptophyta > Magnoliopsida > Gentianales > Rubiaceae > Cinchona > Cinchona pubescens. The sequence goes on along the minus strand of JANKKI010000300.1, from coordinate 2,089,742 downwards.
TGTATTCTATTTTTTGATCTACTAATTATAAATCCTTCTGCCTCAAGTGTCTCTCACCAAACCTCAAGTTTAGCATTAACCCCGCCTTTTGTTTTATCTACTAAAACAATGTCATCTACAAATAACATACACCATGGTATTTCCTCCTGTATGTGCCTTGTAAGTTCATCTATGACCAATGCAAATAGATAAGTACTTAGAGTTGAACTTTGGTGTAAACCTATATTTATAGAGAACTCTTGTGTCAACCCTCCTAGTGTTCTCACACTTACAACCACATCCCTATTGTCGTACATTTCCTTTATTGATTCTATATATGCTACTCTTACTCCTTTTTTTTCTAAAACTCTCCACATAATTTCTCTATAGACTCTATCGTATGCCTTTTCAAGATCAATAAAAATCATATGTAGATCCTTTTTCTTGTCATGGTATCTCTCGGTAAGTCTCCTTAAGAGATGTATGGCTTTACTAGTCGATCTCCCTGGCATGAAACCAAATTAATTATTTGACACCATAGTTTCGTTTCTTGACCTTCTTTCTATCACTCTCTCCTAGAGTTTCATCGTATGGCTCATTAGCTTAATACTGCTGTAATTCGCACAATTTTGTATATCCCTTTAGTCTTGAATATGGGTGTGAGATTACTCTTCTTCCATTGGTCAGGAATCTTTTAACTCTTCAATATTTTATTGAAAAGATTGGTAAGCCAACTTATGCCCTTCTTTCCTAAGCATTTTCATACCTCAATTGGTATATCATCAGGGCTAATTGCTTTTCCTTTCTTTATCTTTTTCAAAAGTCTCCTCCACCTCTGATTCCTGAATCCTTCGATAATACATTCCGTCTCTATACTCCTTAGACTTATCTAACTCTCCTAAAATGATATCGTCTCCATTATCTTCATTGAATAGTTGATGGAAGCATCACTCCAACCTTTTCTTAAATTTCTCATCTCTTACTAGCACGTTATTATTTTCATCTTTGATGCACTTGAATTGGGTTAAATCCTTCATCCTATGGGCTCTTGCTTTATCAATTTTATAAATATCTCACTCTACCTCCTTAGATTCTAATTTTTTATAAAAATCTTCGAAAACCCTATCCTTTGCTTCACTTACAGCCTTTTTTGCCTCCTTTTTATCAAGCTTATATTTCTCAATATTTTCATCACTTCTAGAACTATATAGAGTCTTATAGTTAGCACTCTTAACTTTGATTTTATCTTCTGCAGCTTTATCCCACCACCAAGATTTCTTATGCATGGGGGCATAATCTCTTGACTCGCCAAGTATCTTCTTAGACTCACTGTTCTCACTCTAGTTGCCATGTCATTCCATAAAGTATCATATTCCCCTTTGAAATCTCAAATACTTTGCCCTAACAACTCTTTCCTAAAAATTTCTTCTTTTTCCTTATTTAAATTCCTCCACTTAATTCTAGGTGATCTAGGTTGGTTCCTTTACCTAATGTGATGTTTAAGTTTCAAGTCCACCACAAAAAGCCTATGTTGTGAGGTTAAATTTTCTCCAAATATGATTTTAAAATCTCTACAAACCCTTCTCTCTCTCTTTCTTCTGAGGAGAAAGTCAATCTGTGACTTTGTTGAACCACTTTTGAAGGTAACTAAATGGTCCTCCCTCTTCTTGAAAAAGTATTGATAATGCAAAGATTGAATACCATTCCAAACTCCAAGATTGATTTTCCTTCTTCGTTTTTTACCCCATAACCATATCCACCATGCACTTCTTCATAATCCTCATTATCTCTTCCCACATGTCTATTTAGATCATCTCCTATTTGACAAAGTATATTCTGTATGTTGGTTGTCGACATAACGCAACCCTCCTCCATTACCTGGGCTTGGGATCGGCTAAGAAAAAAATTTATTTAATGTGCAAAAGTTTAACTAAAAATAAAAATTAAAGAAATATCTTGAAATAATATGCTAAATGATTTATGTAACATTGTATAAACATACATCTATAAACTTCAAAAGAATATTAAAAAGCGAGTAGTCATTATCATCATCACTAAATATATTGTGTGGCGACATATAATCTCAACAAAGAGGTAATATACATATATATATATATATATACATATACATACATACATATATATACATATATATACATACATACATATATATACATACATATATATATATATATACATACATACACACACACACACACACACACACACACACATATATATATATATATGTTAGGAAATTGGCTTAGGTAATTTCTTTTGTGTGGGGAGTAAGTAGTTTCCTAATAGTTTACTTATATATATATATATATATATATATATATATATATATATATGTTAGGAAATTGGCTAATTTTCTTTTAGGTAATTTCTTTTGTGTGGGGAGTAAGTAGTTTCCTAATAGTTTACTTACTTGGAGTAGTTGCCAAATAATTTCTTATTTATATAGGGTTTAGGGTGTAAGTCAAGTTATTTCCTATTATTACTTGGAGTGGTGACCAAGTAATGTTTCCTATAAATAGGTGGATTGGCTAACTACAAAGATATAACACAAGAGGGAAAAATACAAGTTAGGAGCCATGTAATCTTATACTTGGGGTGAGGGTGTTCTTGGGGGAGAGAGAGGTTATACAAGAGTTGGGGTTGGGATTCAAATTGTATTCTTGTATGTGTGTTTTCTCTCATAATAAAGAACGGGTTTTCTCTCCATGGATGTAGGCTTGGTAATTAAGCCGAACCACGTTAAATCTTGTGTGTCACCCATGTTTCATGTTGTGGCTTGTTTTTCGTAAAATTGTTGTGTTCTTGATTTCTCACTAGACAGCTAATTGTGTTTATTTCGCGTTTGATCCCAACAATACAATATATATATATATATATAGACACACACATATATAACCTATATATATATATATAGATACACACATATATAACCTATACTATCATCAGATTGTGCCTTAAATTTGTTTTTTTCCGCAATTTATCATTTTTCACTTGACATTGCATTGCAAATAAGCAAAACAAAATAGTGTTACATCCACAAAAATATGTAGACAAAAAAAAAAAAAAAAAAGGGAGAAAGTTTAAAAAAAAAAAAAAGCAATTGAAAAGAAGAACAACAAAAGTGACAAATGGGAAAAGATAACCAGACGTGAATTACAGTGTAAAAGAGACGGTAAAACTTATATTATATCATATGATTCCTTTATGAGTTTGCATTGTTGATCTAAAAAGCAAAATTAACAACACATAACAATTCAACGAAATTGGTGTAATATGAAAGAACTATTATTTAACGCTTTTTAGGACAACCACCTCCCAGCAACATGGATTTCCAGTGAAATCTCCACCATTACAATTTGGGAGGCATATCTTATTTTCATCCAATCTGAACTATCTGCACCAATTTGGCAATAGGGATTTGTTGGATAAATGGAGAAGGAGGATCTACCAATACAAATAGAATACACAACTAACTCTAATTCCAAAATAAAACCAAATTAAATACATTCATGCTCTAACTGGATATAAATTCATGTTTAGAAAAAAATAAAAAAACTCTACAAAATTTAATTTCTCTATCTTTGACATTGCCGAGACTGATTCAAAAGAAATTGGAAAGCAACCATGTTCTAATTCAATTGTGGATAACATAAATAAAATACAATGGAAAAATTAGTAAGTTCACAGATCAAATTTAAACATTAAAAGACGTACAAAATGTAAAAACAATGCAATTTTAATAAATCAAAAGAATAGTATGCCTATGTTCAATCACGTGACTATGGGATATAAATAGCATATAGAATTAGATAATAAGGATAAATTTTTATTAGAATTCCTAAACTTGAATTAAAAAAAAGATTTGATTAATAGATAAATATAAGAAGAAGGTGAGAGCAAATTGGATTAGGCAATTTGATATGTACTAATAAGATATATTTCCAAATTTTAAAATAAACTAATTGTATATTCAACAATTAGCAACTTAAAAACTTGTACATATGGCAAAAAAAGGGCTTGTCCACGTGGGAAACAATGAACTTGTCCATACACAGTGATGTGTATAAGCGAGCTATATATATCATTTTATTTTATATATATTAGATTTGACCCCATTCCTTGAACAGGAAAAAAATATGAAAAAATAGCAAGCATTCTAATTTTAATATCAAATATTGAATGCAATATTAATATTCACAATAAAGTTGTCATATAAGTATTTATTTTATTGTCATTTGATTTAAATGGTGAATGCTACTAATTTTGTTTTAGTAATCATGTGCTCTTCATGTAAAAGAAATTGGCAGATTGGACCATATAAAATCTCCCTATATTCACAATAGTTCAAAAATTCAACAATAACCTATCTATCAAAAATTTGCTAATAAATAACTCATCTAAGATAAGCAAAGATATAAACATAAATTTTTGAACTTGTTGAAAATGTGAGATAAACTTTTAAATATAAGTCATCCTAATCCTGTCCAGCATATAGGAATTCTATTAACCATCTTTGTACCCTTCTAATCAATTGAAAAAATAATGCATTCATGTAGATCAATAAATATTGGTATAGCCCAAAAGTAATCAACAATGAAAAAGAGTGCTAATAAGTTTAATCCATGCAATGCAAATGACATATATATTTTTTTAAATTTATTACTATGCAAAAGTTTAACTAAAAACTAGAAGTTAAAGAATAACTTATAATAATATGCTAAATGACTTATGTAACATTGTATAAACATACATCTATAAACTTCAAAAGAATATTAAAAAGCGTGTAGTCAATATCATCATCACCAACTGTTGGTCCTAAAGCAACCTAAGAGGGGGGGTGAATTAGATTTCTAAAAATATATACTTTTAGAAATATTAAGCTTATTGAGATTTTTCAACTAATAATTAATACAATAGAATCAATGAACTATGAAGTAATAAAGAGAGGAAATTAAATAACCAATACTTCCAAACTAACAAGGTTGAAGTATTAATTCACTAGAATGCTTCATACACTTGGTGAGCCAATAATCTTTACAAAGTAGGGAAATTCTTGCTCACACTAAAACTCTTTTAGTTGAGCCAAGAATTTTACTCACAACCTCACTTTCGTACAAGATTATCACTCCACTTAAAATTGAATTGCACTCTAAGCTGTACACTAATACAATATAGCACTATAGCCAATTTGTACTAAAATTGCTCTTTTCTAAGGCTTGTATTCAATGTATTAGATGATCTTTACAGAATAGTAGAGCATCTATTTATAAGAGCAATAAATGGTGGTTGCAATTACTTCCTAACGGCTAAATAATAAATGCACAAAAAGTAGCCGTTGAGGTTTCGGACGTCCGAGGTAAGTAGGATTTCCGTATGTGTCTGACACAGTGTTCGATCTCCATGTAGTTGGTGAAGAACATCGTTCGGACGGTCGTGCATGCGTCCGTTCCATCGTCTGAACGGAGCTTCGGACGGTTGTGTTCGTCCGAAAGAGACTTTGTTCAGACAGTTGTGTGCGTCCGTAGAGAAGCAGTGATAACCTTGCTTTCTGCCTGTTGGTTCGGACGGTGTACTGCGTCCGAACACCCTGTCTCCAGCAGAATAAGTAACAGACCTGCAAAGCTTGTTTACATAATTTAGTGCTTATGTCATCATCAAAATAAGGTTTGGAAAACATCACTAACCATATTGTGAGGCGATATATAATCCCAATAGAGGCATTTTCACTTGACATTGCATTGCAAATAAGCAAAACAAAATAGTGTTACATCCACAAAAATATATAGCCAAGAAAAAAAAGAGAACGGTTAAAAAAAGCAATTGAAAAAAAGGAAAAATAAAAGTGATAAACCGGAAAAGACAACCTTACATGGACTACAGAGTAAGAAAGATAGTAAAACTTATATTATATAACATGATTCCGTTTTGAGTTTGCATGATGATCTAAAAAGAAAAATTAACAACAAATAACCATTCAATTAAATTGACATAATATGAAAGAACTATTATTTACCGTGAGAAGGACAACCATCTCCCACTGACATGGATTCTGAAATCTCCACCCTTACAACTTGGGAGGCATCTCTTATGTTCACCCAATCTGAACTATCAGTACCAATTTGGCAGTGGGGAGTTACTGGATAAATGGAGAAGGAGGATCTACCAATACAAATAGAATACTCAGCTAACTTTAATTCAAAAATAAAACCAAATTAAATATATTAATGATCCAACTGGATATAAATTCATGTTTAGAAAAAAATAAAAAAAAAACTCTTCAAAATTTAATTTCTTTATCTTTGACACTGGCAAGACTATGATTCAAAAGAAATTGGAAAGCAACCATGTTCTAATTCAGTTCTGGATAGCAAAAATAAAATACAATGTGAAAAATTAAGAAATTCATACATAAAATTTAAACCTTAAAAAATATGCAACATGTAAAAATAATGCAACTTTAATAAATCAAAAGAATAGTATGCCTTTGTTCAATCACATGAATATGAGATATAAATATCATAGAGAATTAGATAATAAGGATTAGTTTTTATTTGAATATGAACTTGAATTAAAAAAGATTTGATCAACGGATAGTATAAGAAGAAGGTGAGAGCAAATTGGATTCGGCGGTTTGATATATACTAATTCGATATATTTTTAAATTTTGAAATAAACTAATTGTATCTTCAACAATTTAACAACTTAAAAAAACTTGTATATATTGCAAAAAAATGACAAACAATGAGCTTTTACATATCAACGATTACTAAAAGTGATAATAAAGTTATATATATATATATATATATATTATTGCTACTATACTAGTTTTGAACCCGTTTGTTGAACAAGAATAGATATAAAATTCAGATTCTTTCCATTGAATTAAAAAAAAAAAAAAAAAAAACTTTGCTATAACTTTATTCATATCTTGAAAAAGGACTCTAACTTTAATTGTTATTTATTTTTTAGCTCAAAATTCTAAAATTCGTTGTTTGTTGCGAGAATCACAAAAACATTATTCATACAAGTATTAATTAACATAAACTAAAGTTGAACATCTATTCCAATCATAAATAAATAAAAAAAACCTATTAGTCTAATATTGGAAAAAAATAATCAATTTTTTTGGAATTTCTTTTTCGTCATCCTTTTTTGCCAACTCCACATCTAATCCTGCATGCATATCGACATGAACTTGTTCTCTATTCATTAGATATAGGACTAATCTCCTACTTGATAGTTATGCCATCTATTGAATCTCAGTTATGATAATCATGTTTTGATGATGACCAAATCATACTAATGGCTTGAAAATAAGTGTACAGAAAAATAGGAAGGTTCAGACATAAATGATCTTCTGAGCTCAATCAAGAAAACAATCAATTCAAAAGACTCTATTAGATGCTAAAGAGCATCCGAAAGAAAGGAGTTCGAATGCAAGGAACTGTTTGATACATGACTCGAGAGCATTGAAGGTGATACACTTTTCGGATGTAGATGACAGAGTTTCAGAAGAAGGACAATGTCTGAACATCTAAGTGAAAAAGTCCAGAAGCCATTGACCATCGACCAGACGCAGGTTTGGACGTAACCTCAGATGTCTGAACGAAGGAAAGACAAAACACGCTTTAAAGGTTAGACGCAACATCGGACGCAGAGCTTAGCTAAGGCCATCCGAAAGGTTCAACGGCTAGTTCTTTCGGACGCACACTTATTGCATTAGCCGTCCGAAAGCTCTAACAGCTAATTTTTTAGTAAATAGAAAATAGACGTTGGAGAGTTATTAGAGGCAATTTTTGGGCATCTATAAATATCCCTAGCATGAAAATGTAAAAAAGAACTACGACATTCAATACAAACACTTGTGAGAGTTATTTGGGGAGAAATAGGTTGAAATATACTCCATTATGGGTTGTATTGGTTTGGGTACTGTAGTTTTCTTGGCTCAACTAGAGGAAGTTAGTGTGAGCAAGAGTACACTAGTGAGTGATTTTCAAGTGTAAGAGTGGAGGGATAACAAGTGTATAAAAATGAGGTTGTAGTGTAAAACCCTTTAGCTCAACTAGAGGGATTTAGTTGGTGCAAAGGGTGGTTCTATTTTGTGTACAAGAAGATTATTGCCTTACCTTCTTTGAAGAGGCACTATTAGTGGATGTATTCCAAACTTGAGAGTTTGGGAGTTTGGTTTGAAATTCTTTATCTCAATCTTTACTATTCTCATTTGTATTTCAGTTTTGATTGATTGAATATTTATCTTTGATTATTTTTGCTTAACTATTTATTTGATGCATAAAGTTCAAATTTCTATTAAGCACATTGAAGGGTTATTTTTTGAGACAATCAAATTCCCCCCTCTCTTAGGTTACTTTTGGGCCAACACCATTATTTGGTATTAAAAGTTTGAAATTGTTTAGGACAAATTGAATATAGGAGATTAGTAAATTATCCTTTTTTAGAGAAAATATAAAATAAGCTAATAAATAAACCATCCACGATAAGGATACAAAGAAATTTGTCGGTTTGAAACAATTTAAATGTAAGATATTGCACGAATTAGTCTGAGGAAAAATGTAAACCCGTGCTAAATAATAAATATATAAATTTCTAAACCCTAAATATATAAATATAAATTTTATATTTAAATAACACGGGTTTACACCCGTGTAATATCTTACATTTATTAAGATAGAGATTATAGCATATATTTATATTATAATATAAATATTAAATAATATTTAATATTTAAAACATTAACTAATATCTCCTTACTAACTACATGCTTAGAGGGATAGAGTTAGTTTTGTAGAGATAATGATATTAACTCCTATTCAAAACATTGCTTACATAATTCATATGAATATTGTAAATAGGAAACATTTAACCTAAGTTATGGATTCGAATAACTTAGAAAATTTAGGTAAAGATTCGTTGTAAATCCATTTTATTTTATTTTTATAAAAGTACCATTAAAGAATAATAGGAACTCTCCACTAAGTATTAGTGTTGATATGATCTCATTCTTTGAACGGGGTATAGGAATTGTCCTTTATATTCATACATTTTAACATTATGGTTTAAATATGTAACAGCTTTAAAAATGGAAAATTTTTATGCTTCAATTTTAAACAAAATCAAAATAAACTTCTCACACATGACAAAAAAACTACATAAATTTACACACCTAAATAATATTGGAGATGGAAAGAGTTTTTATTCTTTTGAACAAGTTTTCTATTTGAATTTATTCATGCCAACACTATTCACAGTTTATTGCTATTTTTCATTTAATATTACTAAAGTACTCAAAATTTACCTCTCTTATCTTATTCTTTGCATGATACAATAATTAACCATTGTAAAAATAGGTTATAATCAAATTTCAATAGACAAACATCCAATAAATTTAGAACATAGAATAATGTATTATCAATTTGCAAAGACCTAAGAAGACAAAGTAATAACCAACACCATGAGAAATTACAAAATAGTTTTTTGATCAATATGTTGCCTTCTCAATTGAATATACCCAGAGCTAACTAACACTTGACCTTATGACCTAATATCGGGTGCCTAGTTGGGGATGTCACAATCCCTATGGCATCATGATGAACTTGTCCCTGGAAACCAAGATCAGCTTCCATGTTTGGCAAGGTAAAAGTAGCATAGGTAGCTAAACTACCACAGAGTGAAAAATTGGCTCCCATGTCACTGGAAAGAATATGCATAGGGCATGTAACATTTGACAGGAATTCAACTCATACATTTCAAAGCTCTAAACAAAAGCGAACACCTAAGAAATACATAATGGATCTTATTTACTGTTCTCGAGTGTAGAGATTGCTAACTAACACCTTCAAAAATTCTAGAGTATTGGTATCTTTCTTCTCAAACAAACGATTTTGAAATGTCTTTAGAGAGTAGGCAGTATTGAGATAAAATTACACTATAAAATGAAGAATATTAGAACACTAATAAAGATACAGTAAGATTCAAAAATAATTAGCGATTCACAAAGGCTATAAGATGTTCAAAAAAGATTAACATTACAATTGCGATTCAAGATTCAGCTCCAAGAAGAACTTAACCTCAATACCAATATTCCATTTTCCAATAATTGCTTCATCTAATTCAAGAAAGCAAAATGAATAAATTAGATCACTAATTTATAAAATAACAAAAAGTTAGTTCTCCAAAACCTTTTAATATTGATAATTTGGTTCACTAATGAAGTAAACAAAACGAACTCAAGCAACAAAATTTTTTTACTTTTGGTGAGAAATTAAAAATAAACTTGGCAACTTACAAAGTTATTCTTAATATGTTTTAACTTCATAAGTTGCGAATAATAGGACAAAAGAATAAATACATACCTCCTGAAGAATGTCATATAACTAGGGTTCATAAAAGAGTTCTGGGTGCTTTTTTTTCTTATTCAGTACTGCAAAGTTATGTAATATATATATATATATATATATATATATATATATATATATATATATATATATAGGAAATCAAATGTCAATTAACACAATGAATATGAGAACTAAAAGATATAAACTTCAATATTGTCTAGATCACTCTTTTTTTTATTATTATTATTGCAACTTATCATTTTTAAACTTGAATTTATTTTATAGATTAGGGGAAGAAATTCCTAGTCTAAATTTCAAAATTGTAAAAGAAATTATTAAAGCAAAAGTAAATACTTGAGTGAAATCCATAACTAATAATGGATGAAATAAATAATAGAAAATAATAAAAAGTTAAGAAAAAAAATTGCAAGCAATGCTTTTTACTTTAGAGCTTGACGATTTGATGGGCGACTTGGAGGTGGATGAGGAGATAGAGGCAAAGTTGAAGATTAAGAAAAATGCAACCAAAAAAAATGCCAAAAAAAAAAGTCAGAAAAACAACTAAAATTTAAGAAATATAGAAAAATAAAAAAATAAAAAAATTACCTCTATGACTGAAGAAAAAATGCAAATAAAGTCTAAATAATAATTTTTACTTCTACCCTCTATATACATTCAAGTGACCTAAACCAAAAAAAAAAAAAAAGCAAAACAACGAAAATTTAAGAAAAATACCAAACAAAAGAAAATTTACCTCTATAGTTGAAGAAAAAGTGAAAAAACCTTTACTTGAATGGCTGCAGATGATCTGAACCCAAAGAAACTCAGAAAATTAAAAATTAAAAAAAAAAATCACTGAAAAAACCAAAAAACTATAAAAGTTAAGTAACAAATGTCAAACAAAAATAATTACCTATACGGCTGAAGAAAAAGTGAAAATAAAGTGTGAATAATAATTTACCTCTATTCATCCCTCTGAATATCAAGCAACCTAAACCAGAAAAAAATGTAAAAAAAAAAAAAAAAAAAACAGAAAAACAATGAAAGTTTAACAGAAAGCTATAAAAAGTTAATAAAAAATTACAAACAAAAAAATTTACTTGCATATGGCTAAAGAAAAAGAGAAAATAAAGTGTGAATAATAATTTTTACCTCTGCTTATCCATCTGTAATTTCAAGCAACCTGAACACCAAAAAAATGAAAAAAAAAATAATGAAAATTTAAGAAAATTTAAGAAAATTTAAGAAAATTAATCGCTGAAAAAAAAAACTATAAAAAGTTAAGAAAAATACCAAAACAACATTGAAAAACTTTATCTGAATAGAGCAGTAGATTGTAAGTGGTAAAGCTATAGATTGAAATTGTTTTTGAAATTGAAAAGATGTAGATATGGATTTATTATTAAAATTGAAAGAGAGAAAGGTAGATCAAATTTTTTTTTTTTTTTTTTTTTTTGAATTTGAAGAGAAGACGATGGATAAATATAGCATGAGGAGAAAATAAAAGAGGAAAGAGGAAGAGGAGAGATATAGTGCGTATAAATGAAAACAACAATAGTAAGTTGTATGCCTTGTTTATTATGCTATATAGGACAGAGAATAAAATTTGACTTTTATTATATTTATATATTAGTTTATAACCCGTGCCATGAACGGGAAGATAAATACATACGTAATTTATATAATAAAATACAATTTGGATCTTCTCCATTTATTATCTTCTATAAACCTATATCTAACAAATTTAAATTTAAGAAAATAATCTGAAAATACCATTAGTCTTATCTCACTGAGTAAATAATCATATAAAAAATTCAATTCATTAGGACAATTTTCACCGTTGAATTATGCATCACATTTAAACGGTGTAGAAATTTTCAAATCTGGATGAAAAATAAAATTACTTAATAAAACGGTAAAAACTTATTATTTTTGTATAAAACATGATTTGAATTATAAACAATTTTGATTTTTAATATATTTTGAAATTTTATTTTTAAGGGTGAATAGAAGCTCTTCCATGTACCCGTAAATAGAGATGATTCTTGTCTAATAAAATAATATTAGTGAAACAATTATTAAAAACAAAAAGGGCAATTAAGGATTGAATTTGTAATTCTATTATACTGTTGTCCTACAAAAATTGATTTTTGAATATTAATTTCCATGCACATGATTATATTACTTCATCTCAAATTTTAGTTTTATATGTTTGTTTGATATGAGAAAATTACCAAAATATAGAGAAGACATAATATTGAAATTGCTTTTTAATAAATATGTTTATATCCTCATTTAGTAATAATATCTATGAACAATTAATAATAAATGAACATAATGTTGTGAGAAAATTCAAAGAAAAATAAATTACTTTTAAAAATTTGTTTCTTTATTGTGATACTATACCTTATGAATTGATAAAAATTGTAAATTTAGTTCCTCAATTATTTTTAACTCTCACAAAGATCCTTCATTTTTTAAAACTTTTTGTCTGTCAACTATAATTTCATACACAACTAGAGCCACATTGAAGTGAAATTGGAAAGGAAAAGTTTTCAAAAGTTTAATTTTATCATATATTGCACCTCCTAAAATTTCTCAAATATTTCTATTTCTTTACATAGATTTGCCCCCTCTCTCTAAAATTTAAAATTCTTAAATCATAAATGAAATTACTCGCATGTATAATTAATGTTACATCATTTTCAAATTTATTAAGAATAAACCAACATGTAAAGCATTTTCAAATAAATAAATATATTTTTTAACTTATTATAAATAACGTAACTTTATATTTGATACGTATTGTAAATAATTGATACTTATATAGTGATTCGTAATATTTAGTGTTGTAACTTTTTTGGGAATAAATCAATTAAAGAGGTAGGTTATATAATAATAATGTGAGAGTCTTAAATAAATACCATAGAGTGGTTAAGGATAACATCTAAGTATTAATTTTTCTTTCTATATTATTTTCTCTTAAAATTCTCTTTTCTTTATAGGTAGTTCAAAACTTTCCATTCACTTTTTTCTACATGATTTGCCTTAAAATTCTCTTTATAATATAATTATTTATGAAAAAATACAAAAATATGATAAAATTATTTATTATGAGGCACACATAAGTTAAGAGATGTGTACAAAAATTGTTAGTATAATCATAATGTGAGTGTCTTGAATAAATACTAATAGCTAAGCATAAGATCTATGTATTAATATGAATCAAATAGTTAACTTAATTATTTCATTTTTACTTTTTACTATATAATATGTAGAATAGTAATTAGGATAAGATATAAGTAATTAATTTGAATTTAGATGGTAACTTAATTATTTTATCTTTTACTTTTACTAAATAAGATGCAGATTTCCTAATATAGTTGCCACTTGTCATCACGTAGTAGCTTTTTAATAAACACCCCCTTTGCTTTACTATATATATAGATACTAGCTAAATATTCTGTGCTATGTATGGAAGTACAAATATCTATATTTAATTTTTAAAATAATATTAAATTAATGATGATTGCATAGAATTTTTAATAATTAAGAAATATAAATACAAAAAAAGTAAGTAATAATATCTTTAAATTTTACTAATTAAAAGTAAAAATGAGAGAAAAACAATTACAAATATATGTATTAATAAGTATCATTTGAAATGTTTATATTTCTATCATATAAAAGTGATTTGAAAAGTAGCTATATAAATTAAATATTTGTTGAAAAAATAAATTAGATATGCAATGAATTAATAGGGCTTTCTTTTTTATATATAATGATATTACTATGACTAAGATATGTGATTATTTTGAAAACCTATAGCTATATTGTGTTCCATGAAAAAATAAAGGATAAAACTCATTTTGTTGAATGTGAATGAACATAATTTTTTTTAATTGCAAATGGTCAGGTCAAATTCAATATTTAGAAGTATATTTGTTTAGTATGAATTAGCTTGATTTTATCGATTTATATTATCAATAAAAACAATATTTTTGAAGTATTTGTCACAGTTTTTAATTAGTGGTATTTTTATCATAATCAAAGATACTTGATATATATTTATTTTTCCTAATCAATAATTATTTGATAGTTATAATGAGAGAATTCTTAATTAATGTGTATTGATCAATTTTTCCTATTTTATAAGTAATACTTGATAAATTAAAACTTTTGAATGTTTACAGTATGGAGTTAGTTATGTGCTTTATTATAGTAATTTTTTAGCATGTAAAGGAGGACGGATATTAAATTTTAATTTTTTAATGTTTGAAAAATTGTGCTATGCACGGGAAGATCAAAATATTTATATACAAATATATTATTTTTATTTAGTTTATACATAAACATATATACATATATATATATATATGTAATTTTTATAATAAAGTGATTTTAGTAAATTAATAATGTTGGCATAAAACTTTTAGCAATTAATTCAAATAAAAATAAGTAACAATATCAAAAAGTTTTACAATACCACAAACTAAAAGTGAGAACATGATATGATTATTAAATTTTCACTTAAATCTTTATGCTTCTTTCCTAGCTACAAATAGTTATTGAAAATTTATGTTAAATGTAATTATATTTTGAAAATTATATCAGACATGTGAACGATAATAGCGATATACTATGATTTATTATTGTCGTTAAAAGTTTGAATATGCCATGTTTCTCTTACACATATTTGGAAATAAATGAACTTAATAGGTATATATATAAATGGTTAAAAAATTAAGATATCAAAATCCTTGGTTCATTATATTGATAGATAGAAAAAGAAAAAATACTAAAACTATTGTTGGCTGCGACATTTTTTTCTTCTACTTCTCAAAAAAATAGCATTTTGCTACCTTTAACGTATGCTACAAAATTAATTTTATCTACTATAACTAGTATTCAACCCGTGCTGGAATTATATCATTTGTATACTTTTTTCAAAATTATGTAATTTTTTAAAATAATTGTGAAGATCACATAGTAAAAGAAGGTTGGAGTTTTTTTTTTTTTTTCTTCTCTAGATTAGAAAAGGAAAAAAGAACACTTCTAGCAATAAAAACCATAATTGAAGTGGAGAATATATTTTTATTAAAGTTACTTTTAATTGTAATATAATTATATTGTTATAAATTCAGCATTTAGTTGAATATAAATATGCAAAGGTGATAATCACAAATTTTATGTCTATTTGTATTATCAATTTTAAAAAATTTCTCTTCTTTAAATAAAATTGCTTTTTAAAAGACTACCAGTAAACTTTAAAAACAAAATTTTAAATGTAAATAAGTATTTGATTTTATTAAAATTATATAAATAAAGTGCCACAATTATATGGAATTTAATAAAAAGCGATAGCCATTTTGTACATGTAAAAGGGAAAAAAATAATATTTCTAACAATTGATTTTAGGTCTTACTATATAAAGATTATATATAAACATGATGCCAAAAAAGCTGATAAGATGTAATTATTCATATATTAGAAAATTATTTTTAAAAGCATTACGATTACATAGTTACTTAAAAGTAATATTTGTTGACATTTAATAGTTAATTACCAATAAATATAAATTTGCAAGAAGATCGCAAAAAAAAGAATTTGATCTCAAAAGTTTGTTATCTTTTTGTGATCTAATAAATTATTATTTTTTATAAATATTAACTAGATGTCTGCGTAATTAAGTTGAAAGAATGATATTATTTAGATATAGTAGGCTAAAAATCTTCCCACTTTTGTGAAAGTTATTAATTGTAACCCTTTATATATATGTGTGTGTGTGTGTGTGTGTGTGTGTATATATATATATATATATATAAAACTTATTTATATGGATAAAAGTTTTGCATAAATAATACATGCTAGTATTTTTGTCATTCCAAATAAAGCTTTTGGCATTCCATCATCACTTTTGATTAATAAAAATGACTTAAATGACCATATACATTTCTAATTAAAGCATTTCCTTTTGTTTTTAAATTTTGTTATTTTTTGAAAAATTTTTATATGTTTTATTTGAAAAAATTATGGTATTTGTAATTTTCTTAAAGTAAATTATATTTTCTTTTTTTAATTAAAAAAGAGCATTAACTTTCTTAATTAGCAAGAAAAATGGAGAACTTAGTATGGATAATCCATTTAATAATATTATGGGAAAGCTAAGAATTATATTGCAACTTTAGTTTATGGGTTCAGGATATTTTAAATTGATAGGATTTCCTTTTGTTCATCCTAATTGGGTCTTACTATTATAATTAGAATGCATGGTTTATTTAATAATCCTTTGAAGTTGTCCATAATATTTCACATTGATTTTTATTTTTAAACTTTTTGGAGTGTTAATTTTTTGTAGGTATTATTAATTTCTATTAAATAATGTATTTATGCCTAATATAATGAAAAAATTAATTTTTTTACCTTGTTGTTAAATAATTTTGACATATGATTGTAGAATAAAAGTTATGGGTATATGATGCATTTCAGTCACATAAATATATGAGTGGAGTGTTTGAAACTAATTTTCTAGTGCCAAAATCATTAGCCTTAAGAAATTTTTGTTTTCCTTTCCTAAAAAAAAATACTTTTCCTAACTTATTTTTAACAACATAAATATATATGATGGTTTTAGAATATACTTTCAATTTTGTAACACATTTTGGGGAAAAATAAAACTATAAGAGGTATGTACTAGATTGAGGATTTAAAAGAAAAGGTAGTTAAAGATAATGTTTAGATAATTAATTTGAATTTCATTGTCAATTAAATAGTTCATTTTTACCTATATTTTTTACCAAGTAATTTTCTTTTTAACTAATATGCCAATGTCAACTCCTTATAGCTTTCCCTATGCATGGAAGTACGAATATCTATATTTAATGTTTACAATATTATTAAATTAATGATGGTTGCATAAAAATTTTAATAATTAAACAATATAAATACAAACAAAAGTAAGTAATAATATCTTTATATCTTACTAATTATAAAATAAAAATGAGAGAGGAACAATTATAAATATAATTAATAAGTATGAATTTGAAATGTTTATATTTCTATCATATAAAAGTGATTGAAAAGTATCTATATAAATTAATTATTAGTTGAAAAAAAATTACATATGTAGACTATAGTAATGAAATTACTATGGCTTTCTTTTTGATATATAATAATATTACTATGACTTAGATTTGTATAGATTGTTTTGAAAATCTATAGCTATATCGTGTTCCATGAAAAAATAGAGGATAAAACTCATTTTGTTGAATGTGCATGAACATAATTTTTTTTTAGTTGTAAATGGTCAAAATCAAACTCAATATTTAGAAGTTTTGTTTGTTTAAAATGAATTAGCTTGATTGTATCGATCTATGTATCATCAATAAAAGCATTTTAGAAGTATTCGTCATAGTTTTAATTAGTGGTATTTTTGTCAGAATCAAATATACGTGATATATATTTATTTTTCCTAATCAATGATTATTTGATAGTTATAATGATAGAATTCTTAATTAATGTGTATCGATCAATTTTTCCTATTTAAGTATTACTTGATAATATAAAGATAAATTAAAGCTTTTGAACATTTAAAATATCAATTGAGTTATGTTCTTTATTACAGTAATTTTTTTAGTGTGTAAATGAGGATGAATATTAAATTTTAACTTTTTAATAATTAATTTTTTAGTTTGAAAAATTGTGCTATATGCACGGGAAGATAAAAATATTTATATAGTTATATATTATTCTTATTAAGATTATGCATATATATGTGTGTGTGTGTGTGTGTGTGTGTAATTTTTATAACAAAATGATTTTAGTAAATTAATAATGATGGCATAAAACTTTTAGCAATTAAATCAAATAAAACTAAGTAACAATATCAAAAAGTTTGTCAATACCGGAAACTAAAGTAAGAACATAATATGATTATTAAATTTGCACTTAAATCTTTATCCTTCCATCCTGGCTATAAATAATTATTAAAAATTTATGCTACAATTAATTATATTTTGAAAATTGTATTAAACATGTCTACAATAGTAATGACATACTATGACTTGTTATTTTTAGAAGTTTGAATCTGCCATGTTTCTCATATACAAATTTAGAAATAAATAAACTTGATAGCATGTATATATATAAGTGGTCAAGAAATTAAGATATCAAAATCCTTAGTTCGATAGTGATAGATAGAAAAAAAAAATTGGCTTTAAACTAATTTTGCCTGTGACATTTTTTTCTCCTACATTTCAAAAAAAAAAAAAAGAAGCATTTAGCTAGCTTTAATGTATGATACAAAATCAATTTTATCTACTACAACCAGTATTCAACTCGTGTTGGGATCATATTATTTATATACTCCTTTCAAAATTATGCAATTTCTAAAAATAATTTGTAAAGATCACATAGTAAAAAGAATGTTGGAGTTTTTTTTTTTTTATTTTTCCTAGATTAGATAAGGAATAAAGAACACATTTAGCAATAAAAAGCACAATTGAAGTGGAGAATCTATATTATTAAAATTACTTTTAAATGTAATATAATTGCATTGTCACGGGTTCAACATTTTTAAAGCCCATGATATGTATAGGATAATAATAAATTTTACGTCTATTTGTATTCTCAATTTTAAAATTTGGTGTTCTTTAAAAAAATTGTTTTTTAAAGACTACCAGTAAACTTTAGAAACAAAATTTTAAATGAGAATTGAGAACAAATTACTATATATGAATAAATATTTGATTTTATTAAAATTATATAAATAAAATGTCATAATTATATGGAATATAATAAAAAATGATAGCTATTTTGTACATGTAAAAGCAAAAAAAAAATATTTTTAACAATTGATTTTAAGTCTCACCATATAAAGCATATATATAAACATATGACAAAAAGTAGATAAGACATAATGATTCATAATATTAAAATTATTTTTAAAAGTATTAAGATTACAGAATCACTTAAAAATAATATTTATTGACATTTAATAGTTAATTACCAATAAATATAAATTTGCAAGAAGATTAAAAAAAAAAGAAAAGAAAGGAAAAGAAATTGATCTTTAAAGTTTGTTATCTTTTTGTGATCTAATAAATTATTTTTTTTATAAATACTAACTGGATGTACTTAAGTTGTAGCAATGATATTATTCAGACATAGTAGGCCAAAAATGTTCATACTTTTATGAAAGTTATTAATTGTAACCCTTTAAATATATATGTGTATGTGCTATATATATATATCTAAAACTTATTTATATAGATAAAAGTTTTGCATAATTAATATGGCTAATAATTTTGGCACTCCAAATAAATCTTCTAGCATTCTATAATCACTTTTGATTAATCAAAATGACTTAAACGGCCATATACATTTCCAATTATAACATTGCCTTTTGTATTTAAATTCTTTTATTAATTGTCTATTTGTGAAACATTTTGTTATGTTTTATTGGACTAATTATGGTATTAGCGATTTTCTTAAAGTAAATAATGCTATTTTTCTTATCAATTAAAAAGTGCACTAACTTCTTAATTAGCAAGAAAATGGAGAACTTGGGATGGATAAACCATTTAATCAAATATTATTGAAATTCTGAGAATTATATACTATAATTTTTTTATGGGTTTAGGATATTTTGAATTATCAGTATTTCCTTTTGTTCATCCTAAATTGGATCTTACAATTATAATTAGAATACATGGATTATTTAATAATCTTTTCAATTTGTCTGCATAATATTTCATATTGATTTTATTTTTTAAAAATTATTGGAGTATTAATTTGTTGTAGGTATTATTAATTTCTATTAAATAATGTATTTTTGCCTAATATATTGAATCAATTGATTTATTGCCTTGTTGTTTGGTAATTTTGACATGTGGTTATAGAATATAAGTTATAGGTATATGAGTCATTTCAGTCAAAGAAATATAAGAATGGAATGTTAGAAGCTAAATTTGGAGTGTTAAAATCATTGGCTTTAATTAATTTTTATTTTCCTAACTTATTTTTAATAATGTAAACATATATGATAGTTTAGAATACACTTTCAATTTTGTAATGCTTTTGGGAAAAAAACTATAAGAGATGTGCATAAATTGAGGATTTCAAAAAGGTAGTTGAAGATAATGTTTATGCAATTAATTTGAATTTTATTGTTAATTAAGTAGTTGATTTTTTACCTTTATTTTTTACTAAATAAATTTCTTTTTACCTAATATGCCACATGTCAACTAAACCTTATACATTTTCTCAAAAGGGGTTTTGCTATAATATATATATATATATATATATTTATATCAAAAGAGAGAGAGAGACACACACAGAGAGAGAGAGAGTTTCTATTAAATAATGTATTTTTGCCTAATTTAATGAAACAACTAATTTATTGCCTTGTCGTTAGGTAATTTTGACATATGATTATAGAATACAAGTTATAGGTATATGAGTCATTTCAGTCAAAGAAATATAAGAAAGGAATGTTTGAAATTAATTTTGGAGTGTCAAAATCATTGGCCTTAATAGAATTTTATTTTCCTAATTTATTTTTAACAATGTAAACATATGCAATAGTTTAAAATACACTTTCAATTTTGCAACTCTTTTGGGAAAAAAAACTATAAGAGGTGTGTATAAATTGAGGATTTTAAAAAGTTAGTTAAAGACAATATTTAAGTAATTAATTGAATTTTATTGTTAATTAAGTACATGATTTTTTATCTTTTTTTTTTTGCTATGTAAATTTCTTCTTTTACTTAATATGTCACATTTCAATTCCTTATGATTTTCCTCAAAAGGGGTTTTACTATTATATATATATATATATATATATATATATATATATATCTATATATAGTAAGTGAGGAGTTGCCAGAGCATGACATGTGGCGTCATACTGGTCCTTTTTTTTTACCTATCACTAATTAACTTAAAAAGCTAAACTAATATAAGTTTAACTATTGAAATAACTTTATCCTCTCACATATCAATTTTTTTATTATGAAAATGAGTACAAATTAATTATGGAATCTAACAAATAATTATTAATTTCTATATTGTCCAGCCATTTATATATAGAAAAAAGTTTAGTCCATTAAAAAAACAAAGGAGTTTATGATCATAAAAAAAGGATTTTAAAAGCATATTTAATACATAAGATGTGGTTTTTATTAGGAAAAATGAATACAAACTAATATGGACTATAACAAGTAATTATTAATTTTTATATTGTTCGCTCATTTATATCCGCAAAAAATTATATTAGTCCATATATTTTTTTTAAAAAATGAGTTTATATTGTAAAGGCATATTTAACAATCTTTAATTATCTTCTTATTTTTATTTTTGGTACTGTAAACTTAAACAAAATTGTTATATAACTTTCTTACCTTTATTTTATTTAATTACTAAAAGTTAGATTGAGCATTACCCATATATTTTTAAATTTTGACTACTATATATATCATTTTTTTTCTTTCTCAATTTTTACTACTCACTTTTAAATACAAAAGGTAGGTAATGCATATGACCTATATTTATTGTAAATATTAAATCCTATATCTATCAAATTTATCCTTTTCTTTCTCCCTCTATATTTAGCTACTTCAGTTAAAAAAGTAAACAGATAAATAATGCAAATGGGCAATATGCCACTATTTTTAACTTTTTTTTTCTCTCAATTCTTTTACTAATTCCTTTAAAAAAAACGCTACACGTTAGATAATAAATTACTTGCATCTATTTATATATTCAATTATCATACTTATCATATTATCTATCCTTTTTTTTTTTTCATTTTTTCTACTACCCCATTTTAAAATACGAAGAGGTAGATGATATCCATTTTAAATATTCGATCATATAATTATCAAGTTTATCCTTTTTGCTTTCTCTATTTTGAGCATTTTTTTTAATTTCATGTTTTTGGTGACTTGAAGCTCTATTTTGAGCTACTTAACTCAATATATATATTCAATATATACAAATACACAGAGTAAATCATAGCAAAAGTTCTTCTCAAGAAAACTGGTGAGAAAATACCACATTTCACGGTATTTTTAACTTTTTGTTCAACCAATGCAAACATGCAACAGTTCAATCTTAAAAGACTTTGTAGTGATAATACAACCATTGCAAACACGCAATAGTTCAATCTTTTTTTGAGTGGATTTGAATCATGTAATGTGTCAACAATCATGCTATGCACTTAATTACCTTTCTTTATTTCCCTCATTTCTCCTATAAATACTTGATAATGCTAACTTGCTTCATTTCCTTCCTTATAAAAACTGAATAATGATACAAGATGATACACATGCCACAATCGCATAATATGAGAGATAAATATTTAACAAATAAATATTCAAAAATTAGTTCCATTCAAACAAATTTTTCATTACAAAATTATATATAATTTTTGTGGGCACACCTATCTAAGCTGTTTTGCATGTATAATTAGCATGTAGTTTAATTTATGGGCACATCATAGTATTTTTTGTACTTTTGGGTTTAGAAATTAATACTCTCCACTATATGTACATAGATAAAATTCTACTGATGTACACGTACATGTATTGGATCATTATTATTATTTTTTGGATAACTTATTGAGTGTCAATGTCTAAATTGGAATAATGATACATGTAAGTGCAAGACTCCAAGTATTTGGAAGGCCTGGGTCTAGGGATGTAGAAACTTTATCTACCAAATATAGTACGGAAGGATTTAACGTATCAATGAGATGTGAGCAGCGATAAAAAATTTTCAATGATCTGCAAGGTTAACACGTATTTTTCAATAACCCGTGATGATGTTAAACTATATTGAAATTATTTTGAATGAAAACTTACTCAATATAAAAATTGGAGAAAAAGATTTTATTTATTGGTCAGGCTGATAGTAATTTTCACAATGATTGTCTGTTAAATGAAATTTAAGTTTCATAATTGAATTTTTTTTTTTTTTGCTTAAGGGGTGCATGAGTCGTGCTAATTTTGCTAAGCAATATTATCAATTTATAAAGAAATCTCAAAATTTATTTATTAATATTTTTCTTTTAGTTTTTTGACATGATATTATGTGTCATGATACCAATTATTCTCTTATCTTATTAAATAAAATTTTAAAAAATATTTTTAAAACACTTTAGATAACAACATACTTTTCAATTTTTATTATATATTTTTATTTTTATCTATTTATATTTATACTATATAGTATAGCAAAATATCAGCATGTATTTAATTTTATCTATGGATCACTAATTAATTAAAATATAGTACTTTTTAGCACCAAACAAACTAGATAACTCTTTATCTTGATAACTACCAAATAGTATTTAATTAAAAATAAATAAACACTAATTACCAATTTAGACAAACTACTTAATAATTGCTCCAATATACTTGACATTTCATATATGATATATTTAAATGAAATATATATCCAAACTAGGGATAATATCGTTGTTATCATACAAATATCACAAATAGTTCTTAAATAATAATAAATTTAGTTAATTGCATTTTAATCATTTTGTGTTGGATTAAATATATAATGAATTCAAGTACATACTCAACAATGATGCCCCTTAGTTATCTATTATTATAGTATACTTAGTTTTTTGTCATTTATTATGTCTCAGGTTGTAAAAAAATAAAAATAAATAAAATAAAAAATAGCTTTTATCATTTATTATAATATACTTAGTTTTTTGTCATTTATTATGTCTGAGTTTTAAAAAAATAAAAATAAATAAAATAAAAAATAGATTTTATCATTTATTTGATTTAATTATTAAAAGAGTTTCAAATACTATTATTATTTTACTAACATTATATTAATATAAAAATTAAATATATTCATTTTCCAGTACATATCACGGGATTTTATGCTAGTGTGTGTGTATATATATATATTAGATTAGATCTGAGGGACAAAGTTGGATTTCCACTCAAAATTGAGGGATTACAAAATACTTGTAACACAGAAACAAATTGTGTTTGATCATTAATTTTTGAGTGAAGAGTAGATTGATATGTGATCAATCTATTATTAGTTTTAAATCACATTTACTTTTTAATTTGTTTCTTTATAACTAATTATTCGTTTTGTCGTTGTATGACCAAATTCTTGGGTCACGGTCACCTAAGTTCCACCTAATTTGCAAATGCTAAATACATGCTTTGGCAATGCATGTGGCCTTTTTTTCACCCAGAAAGTCAGGATGGTCAAACTTTTCATTTTGCCCCGACAGTACCTTTTGACTCTCGCGGGGTGTTCTTTTGTATTAATCCTACAATAGGTTCTTATAATAGAAAGGGTTAAATGCAAAATACTTCAGTAAACCGCTGCCTTAGTTACAAGTTACTCACTCAATTTATTTAGCAGACACTTTATTCCTTATTTTATATTTTGGGACAAAATTATTTCTTTTATTTCAGTTACTTTTATATTTCTCTTTCCTCTCATTTTTCCTCTTTTTGCCAATACAAAACAATTATACTGCTATTACTATTTGATTGATCATAAGTAATAGTTTTTATACATTTGTCTAAAAATACAAGCATATGTATTTTTGTTGTAATACTGAGTTCGGGTTAATTATTAATATTAAAATTAACAAATAAATAACTGCAAAAATAAAGGATTAGGTCAAACAAAATTAAAAATTATTCTATGTATACATATAAAAATTGTCCAGACTAGGCCCTTCGAGTATTATATTTTGGCTGAATTTACCATACTTCAGGCACATATGCTATGCAACCATAAATATTTTACTTGTCAGACCCTTTCCTTCATCATACATTAACACTAATTTTACCGTACTTCTGACCTCTATGTTAGATCCTATTCCTTAGTTTTTATTTTATACTTAGAATAAATTTCTTAATTTTCTTTGAGTACTTATCCTTCTATTCTTTTATAATTTATTTATTTGTTAAGTATATTATTAATAATTAATTTAAATTCTATATTTTACTTTAATATATGTTACTAGTATCATACTAAAGCATTATAAAATTTAAAAGTTAAATCGCTTATACTTATATAAAAAATTATATTATAGTTAATCAATAATTTAAAGTAATATGTAATTGTTTAGTGAGGAGAAATGTGAATGACATAAAAGAAAAACAAGAGAGCAAAGAAATAAAGTGAAAACAAGTAAAAAATAAAAATAAAATAATTAAAATAACAGGGATAGTTTTGTCCCAAGACACGAAGGAAGGAGATGAAGTGCATGTTAAATAAGTGAAGGGGGCAAACAACACCTAGTATGAAAGTTCATGGGGTTTTTTTTTTCTACATTTAACCCTAATTAAACCAGTAGATGTTTTATTTCTCTTTATTACATTTAATTTTTTTTTCTGTCTTTTATATGTCTCTTATGGAGGGAAATACTTCGGTAGACTCGGTTTTCCCAATTGTAGACCCCGTAATATGGATTAAATGTTAAAAAATATATGACATTAGCTGATGTAAGCAAGATTATGTAATATTTAATCTTAACCACAAGGCCTATGGTAAGATCCAAGACCGCATCTATATTAGTATTTTCCAGTGACGGTTTATAGTAGTCGTTGAGCAATTAGTGGTATCTTAATATTTGTTCAATAACTTACAGAGGAAAATCTATTTGGATTAGGTGGCCCGATTTACTAAAAATAGAAGGCTATGTTTCTTCAGATAGAAGTTTCTTATTGATTTTTGAACAACTATTAGAACGTTTAGAAGTTGTTCAATGACCAACATAAATTTTACCGTTTTCCACTATGGATAAGGAATCTAGATTTTGGATAAGCCAATGTTTTTCTATTCTACTCATTCTTCGGGTGCAAATTGTTCTACCTTTAGGTTTAGGTTGCCTTTCGATGATGGATTTGAGAAAAATTTGAAATACACCCATTTGTTGGAAGGAATTGCAAAATTAAAATAAGTAAATTTTAACTTTACAAAAATTAGAAGTTAGAATCATTCCTTTCATATGTTTTAATTTAGATAAATTTAAATTTCATTCGTTTTGACCTCATAAACGGTGTGATTATTGTCGTTGATATTTTTACATATATTTTTGCACATTAAGAATGTGCTTAAGAATTTTCCACACATTAAGCCTGTACTTAAGAATTTTCCAGTTGTTTAGAGTAGATATGCTTAAAAATTTCTTTCCTGTTGTCAGAATTTTAAGCTAGGTTATACTAACCTGGTTCAAAAGTTTTGCCAAAGGATCTTCTCGTCTTACCTTGTGAACCCATATCATTTTTAAAATTAGCTTATGAAATCATAATTTATGAAAGAAATTATTTTTACTAGTATAAAATTTTAGATTATGTATGACAATATGTATTTTGCATGAATTTAAATGTACAAGTATAAATTTCTATAGTTCTAATGTGCTTGAGATGCATTTAATATATGAGTAAAATATAATGGACAAAGGTTCTAAATAGACACAAGCTAGTCGGTAGGACTTATAGTTGACTAATGATGATGAGTTAAGCAGCTATCTGGTGAAGTTATGAATACTTGAAGGACAGTCTTTTATTATCTATTTGTTGGATTCTTATTTTTTAAAAAATTATTCGCTACTTGATCTACTTATTAATTTCTCTAAAAAAAATTATACTAATCAATATTAATTTATGCGATTTACTTATTATTTCTTCCTTAAAATTGTCTCATTATTGGTTACTCATATAGTGGGCGTGTCCAATCGTATAATTTTCACCATATTGGAAATGGGACAAAAGTAAATGATGCTTTGAACTTTTAAAAATAGAGCGAGGTCTAGAAACTAGTAATACTCACATTGCCATAATTATTTTCTAGTCATACGTATACCTGGTTGCTATGGATAATACGTTGCACCTTGTAACTGTGACTTACGAGAAAGAAAGAGATAAAAGGAAGGGCTACATTTCTTCTCAAGATGTTTTAAATCCAAAAATTTTAAATAATGAATTTCAATCCTAAATAGCGAACTAACTAAACTTACCTCATCATACAACGTAATTGAAAAGGTTTGGTTCTACATACTCGTGATTAACCTAACTAATCAGTGGAGTGATCAATTCCTCTAAATAACTATTAAATCCATTAGTATTGTCTAATTAGTTTGATTTCACCACTCAACTAACTAATTAATCAATATTGATTGACAATTAACATAATCTTACCTTTACCTGTTATTAAACAAACAATAATTAACAACAAGAGGGCACTTAAAAGCATTGGAAACAATTAAACTGACTAGACATGGAATGAAAGAAAACTAGTAAAGGAAGCATTTAATAGAAAGATAATAGGTGGAAAGCACTTAAGAGACCATTTAACTAAGTAAGCATGAACATTAAAGGTAAAACAAAGAAGAATAAACATGAATAGAACACTTAAAACCATAAAGATATAAGCTATTAAATAGAATACCTGCTAACTAGACTAGAAATGAAAAGGAGAAAACTAGACCAGGGTTCCTCCCCAAGAGGGAGGAGAAAAACTCTAAAAACTACCCTTACAAACTATCTACTTCTCCCCTAAAAAGGAGTTTAAATGTGCTATTTATAGTGTTAGGATTGAAGAAGAAAGGTTTAGCCAACATTTGCCCCAAATTGGATGAAAATGCTCTGGAAAATCCTCAGACCGCAGCCACATTTTCCATTGCTTAAAAACCTTTACCATCCCGTTCTTCTCAGAAGTTGCCAGACCACGATATGGTTTTAAGCCTTGGAAAGTCCAGACCACGCTTTTTTAGGCTTTATCTTTAATCCGAGCCTGATTTCAACTATTCCTCATCTGATTGCTATGCCATTTTCTCCAACCAAACTTTACATATAAACACACATTAATATCAAATAATAAGGCACTACAATAACATCTAAATAGTTAAACTAAATACTCATAAAAACTAAAACCAAAGACGAACAAAGATGTACAAAATCCCTAACTCCTGGCAAAATTAGGTTAAAAGCAAAACACAAACCCTAAACCTAATAACATAGTAAATTAAGATATTATCAATAAATCAGACACTGAAACAATGCAAAAATACATCATAACACATAAAATAGAAATAGACAAAAAACACATAGTTTAACATTAAAAATACTTGAAACCAAGGCAAAAAAGGTTAAAAATAGGTCATCGAAAATTCTTTTTTCTAAGGTTATCACACCTCCAAATTTAAGGTTTTGCCCGTCCTGAGCAAAATAAAGATAAGAAAAGAAAACCAACAACATAAACACAACAAACACACAAAGCACATAACATATAATACGTAAAGCATACCACATACTAACATGCACTAAACACTTTTCATATAACACTTAACACCACCAAAAGAAAAGAAACTAAAAATGCTGTGTTGAACTCTAATGCACTTACTAAAACTAAAAATGGGGTTTTAATTTAAGAAACTCAAATTTTTCTCCATCTTTTTTATTTAAAAGTAAACACTAGTTTTGATTACAAACATTACTTTGATTAGTGACGAGTTAGTACAATGCCAATTCAAATGCAAGTTAATCTAGACCAAACAAATCATGTTTCTCAAAATTCGCCCCAAGTATAAGAGGATCATTAGGACTTATTTTTAAAGCACAATCAATACAAATGAATACACAAAGAAATTTGTTGACATCGCAAGGTTTAGCAAACGACATAATGTTGAAAGAAACATTTCACCTCTATATCACTAATACGAATTAGACTAGATTAAAGATCAATTAAGACTTTTCAGAACTTCTAATGTAAGTTAAGGTAATAACGTAGGATAAATTTAGAAAAGAGTGACTTGAATCACTTTAGACATGTCAAAACAAGACTCTTGGATCAACATTCCATATATAAAGTCCCATAAACTAATGTTACTTTGACTCAACTAATAAATACTTTGAAGGCAAAAACACTATTTTTATTGAGTCAGAAATTTGAAGACACAATAACCTTCTTTATTAACAAGAAATATAACAAGACTTGCATTTTTTTTCTTTTTCTTTTATGTTTTTCTCTTTTCTTTTCTTTTCAACAATACTAAAACATAACAATCACAACAAGAGAATATAAAGAATATTAAACTTTTAACTTCTTACCCAATCAAATACAC
This sequence comes from Cinchona pubescens, assembly GCA_025175665.1. Lineage (NCBI taxonomy): Eukaryota > Viridiplantae > Streptophyta > Magnoliopsida > Gentianales > Rubiaceae > Cinchona > Cinchona pubescens. Next base: position 2,060,273 of record JANKKI010000300.1, on the reverse strand, counting down.
AAAAACTCTCCATGATAATAACAATAAACACTTCATTGAAGAACTCAAGGAGATCAACAATAGTTAAGGTGATATGTTTAAAAGAAGATAAATAGAAGAAAGTGAATTCACTAAATTATATAGCTAACAAGAAAATAGGCTTAATAAGACTCAATGGGGACACTAGGCGTAACAATTGTTATAAGGTAGGCACTTTAGGTTCAAACAGTCTAAAAAAGGTCTAAATCATTTCCAAAACCCAAGTTTCATAAGTATGTCGCAAAAATGAAAGACATGTTTCACATTATACAGCTAATGTCCCAAGCTAACCCTACCAAAACCCACTAAATATCTGGTAGAATGAAAGCGTTGAATTGAAAATTCAATTACGATGATCAAATAATGGCCTAACTCATTTCCAATTTTACTTAGAATCCATTTCAAAAATCTTGAAGCGTGTAAACTAAATTAACCACTCATTTGAAGTTGGTATTGGAAAAACTCTTATGGAAAAAGTATCTGTTTGAGATAAAAACTAGTTAAGAAATATTTTTATAAAGTGGTTGAAAAGTTGATTGAGTTTTAGGCATTAAATCCCAGATTTAGTCAAATTAACAGTGCATGCAACCTATGTTCAACATCCACTTTCAAATTTCCAAACAAACAACGATATCATTCCCAAATAAACAAGATAATAGACACCACCAAACTATTCAATTTAATTTAATGATGAGTTACAACTCATCCAACCACTCACCAATTCATAAGAAAGTAAAATATGAAAGCATGAAAACATATAAGAACTAGATAAATACAATACAAATGAACAAATGACTTTCAAGCATGGTAGGACAATTAGAAAGTTCATGTAGATGATGGACAACATTTCTCCAAGTGAAAGTGAATGCAATCAATCATACAATTTCACTTAAAATCTTGATTTCATTTCTAGTCATGGAAATCACCAACCAAGTACAATAAAAACTTTACTAAGTAAGTGACCAAATCCAACTAACTCCTATAAATGCAAAATCCAACCAAAACTACAATTCAAAGACTTTACTCTTTTTCCAACCATCATAATTTAAGTAGGAATTATCCGGACTTATGGGGATTAACTAAACAAAAAAAAAAAATCTAAAATAACAATAGCTGGGGGCTAATAGGTTTGAACACAAAACCAAGGTCATATGTGCCCAATTCATCTTCCCTACTTAATTTTTGCAACAATTAACATCAAAAAGGATTTCAACAACCAAGAAAATAGCAATGTTAAACCAACATCCATAAGACTCAATCAACTCTAATCAAATACTCAATAAAGACAATGCATCAAAAACTTGTAATAACCACAAAAGAACAAAGTCTAGTCTAAGTTCAAAACAATATCTCATGACAACCAATATTTAGAAGAATTCATATAATCCATTTATCATTATCATCAAATAAACTAAATTTATCCAAGCACAACTAAAAGTCAATTCATACTACTAAGCATAAGCTAAACTAATACGAGGCTACAAATGGTCCCTCTTTATCGATCACTAGATAATTTCGTATTCATTCAAAAGATATGTTAGTAATGCTTCCAAACAACGGTTGAATAACTTGGTTGTTGAGAATTCAAGTCCAAAAGATCTATTATACTCGGTTTGAGTACTTTCACAACCCATTAACTCCTTTTACTCTCCATGATGGTCATTTCCTCAAATTTGCATTATTCTGCCAAAATTGGAGAGTCTTGATTTAATTCCACATTCACTACCTCATCACCATACCATTCTATAGGGTTTGGGTGGTCCATGGGGGCACTTTGAGTTCCCCCTACCAACTTTTGTGCTAATTCCTCAATTGTAGGTGATCATTCGTTTCCTCTTAAAAATATACATCATCCTTTTAAATATCATATTCTTCTCTTCTTTGTAGGTTGGTAAGGCTTGATGTTCAATACAGGTTGGAGGATGATGGAAGTTGCTTGAGCTTCACTCAACAAATATCTTATGATTTCGGCACAATAGTCTTCTATGTTATTCATGGATTTAGCTTGATTCTCCATGAAGGTATTCGTCATTTTCTACGATCGTGCCTCTTTTACTTCTTCATTTGGTTGTGGTTAATATCTAAGGTGGGCCTCCTTATAGCATTTCCTCATCAATTGTGAGCTTCACTATATCTTGAGTAATATTTTCCATTTATTGACAAAGATTTTCACCTATAACCAATTTTCTTGCACTTGAAGCAGACAATGATTGAATTGACCTTGAAAGTTCCAATAATAAGGATTTGGATGGTTGTACCATTATTGTCATAAATATCTTGCATTATAGTTTAAGGGTAAGGAAATAACAATAACACGGAACATATTCGTTGGTCATGCCTCCTTCAGCATAAGGATGATGATATCCTTGGTTTGAATAAATTCAACTCATGTTTTGCATGTTCTTGAAAATAGACACTCAAAACAACTAAAACAACACAAAAATTAAACTAGAAAAATTTAAACTAATAGTTACTCTAAACTAACCACTAAAAAGAGAAAATATTTTTGATTTTTTGAGGTAAAACAATTAAACTACCAATGTAGAAAATATTTATAGATTTTCAAGATAAGGATATTAGTATACAAAAATGGATTTTTTTTTGGATTTTCAAATAGGTAAAACAACTGTACAATAGAATAAACTTCAAACTAGTATTCTAACCAAATTATATCAATATTAACAATCGATCCCTAATAACAGCGTCAAAAACTTGTTACGTATTTAATTTAATTCAACCACAATTAAAGTCTAAACACTTGCACACACCAGAAGTATACAAGTGGCAAAGTAGTAGAATAAATAAGGATCGTTCTCTAAAGATTGGTTGTCAATTACCGATTATTTAGTTTGATTACTATTTGAAGGGTTTGATTATTATTTGAAGTGTTTGATTAAATAGAGAATTTAAGTTAAACTAACCTAATTACTGAGAAAGAAGTTTAAAGTGAGTTAGAGTTCGACTAGCCAATTTTCCAAGTTTTGGTTAGTAGTCTAAAATGAGTTAGAGTTTGACTAGCCAATTTCCATATTTTGGTTAACTAATTAGGTTAATTGATAAATAAACTAGAGGTTGATTCCCATGCAATTTTAACTTGGTAGTGTATGCCCTAAAGCATATTTGTCTTAAAGGCAAATTACACTTTTATATCTATCTGTAATATGGCATTCTTTATCTATTTGATATGATAAAATATTTTGAATAAATTATATGAGGGAAAAATCATAAATAGTTATGATGATGAGATTCTCTATGTAATTATATTCTATTTATAAATATCTGTATCTTCTAGTGTTTTTCATAGATAGATTAACACATAATTGTATATGGGGGCTTATTGAGAATAAGTGCATCGGATTGACCCGCTAAAAGTATTTCACACGAATTATTATTTAATGCAGTGTATTAATTTCTTTGTGATAGAAGGATAATGATCCTTGGACTTGAAGTCATGAGTTTATCTTGATTATGGATCACTGTACTTTGGTTCTCTTATTTGTTACTATTAAGAAGTCGGATATACTATAGAGTTTGGGTATAGGGTGAATCATGAAAAGATAAGATATAACCGATATAGGATTCACTATTCATTATAATGGGAAAGTATATCCCAGTATGGCCACTTCTTGAAATATGGCTCGAAAATATTTGCGCAAAGTGAAAATAGAATTAAGAATGTGTTAAATTCTATTTCAAGTGAGTTGTATTTTGGAAAGAAATAAATTCATTTATACAATAGGAATTGGTATTATATATGTACTCCTGAATGAATCGAGATATAGTATGATGAAAGGGTTATGATTACGTGGTAACTAAAATCACAGATAGGTAAAGTCGAACCGCTTGATATATCTCAACACTTGGTTAGTTGGGATGTTTTTCTAAGAACCAATCTTGATCTATAAGTGTAAATTAATTAATTAGTGAATTAATAATAAATTAAAGTTGTTTAATTTATCTAATCTAAATTATTTTAGGATTATAATTTGTCTAATCTTAATTAATTTAGGATTTTAATTTATACTTATTACCAAAGTGAATAGGAACTTAAAGAGTCACACACTTTAAGATGGTTAATTTGGGATTAAATTGATTATATGATAAGTAAGACATACTTATGGTTTAATTTATGAGATAATTAATTTTTTAGACTTAATTATAATAAATCATAAGTCTTAGGGATTCATATGTCATATCATTCATATATATATTTATATATTAATTTAAACCACCTATGAAGGTAGGGGTGGACACCCTTTTATTGATTGAAATAAATTGTACAATGAAGAGAGACCTTCTGACTCTGATAAGCCAAAATCTCCTAAAAATACAACTTAAATGAATCATGTCTAGGATGTCATTTTTTGCTTGAAATATACAAAGCTAATAAAAATGGTTATGCATGGTGAAATAAGCTGTAAACGAGCAATTTATTAAGAAGCCAAAATAACCGAATGATATTAAAATGTCTATCCGAGCTCTGAGAATCTATTTAATCATGAACTCTGTAATCAAAAACCGATATCTTGAGCTCTAGCGTGGCCAAGGATTTAGCCGACTGAGCTCCCAGTCTAGTTTGCATGGAGTACGTTCTTGCTGCATAAATCTTTCGTCGTCTTGTCTTTCTAATCAATGAGACCTTTTTAGGAGATAAATTATCCATAGTTTGCAGCTTATTGGTAATCTTTTGACTACCTTCCTTCCATTCCTCAAGTGAAAGATGATCAAAGTTAATATTTGGACATTCCAATTCAGAGAAATATAGTGGTTGTTCTTGTGTCGATACCTCTTGCCTCAAAGTCGAATCATCTTCCCTTGAATTAGAGACATTCGAAGCTCCAAATTTCTCTGCACTTTCCTGGTCACCTTATTCAAATTTAAAATTCTGTTTTCCTCATTAACCACTGGGGAAACTTCTTGCTCAACATGAGTCTTATTCCTCTCAACTTCCTCATTCAAATTTGAAATTTGATTTTGATTTAGTGCTGGGATTTGAGATATAACTTCTTTCCTTTGAACTTCCTTGAATGGTCCTGAAGGAGTCCCAACTATGACTGGTGATGGAGAAGTTTCAACTTGAATTGGATTTACCTTTGGAACCCGAGCTACCTCCTCTTCATGAATTGGATTATTTTTCTTAGTACGTAAACTACTGGCTACAATCTATAGCTTTTTGACAGTTATGTGATTATATGATTCTATGATAAGTAAGAGATACTTATGGGTTAATTCATGAGATAAATTAATTTTTGGGACTTAACTATAATAAATCATAAGTCTTAGTGGCTAATATGTAATATCATATAAGTTGCTAGGGCCTTATTAAGTTATATATATATATACAAAAATCCCAAGAAATTGCTAAGAAAAGCATCATGGGAATATCAAAGTCAAAAAGCCGTGAGGTGTAATACGGGAAAAAAACTAAAACGTTTGAGAAACTTTTTTGGAAAAAAGTTTGAGATATTGAGGAGTTAGCACTCCATGGCTTGGGTCAATCAATCCTAAGAGGATTCTGAAGTAATTATTTGTATGGATACTATTAGTGGCCAGGCGTTTGTGCATCTTGTGGATCGACATCCCTGACAGATTGGGGATTTTACCGTGTTTTTGAGGTACAATCTTTATACTCCTCTTTTACTATACATCAATTAATCAAGATGATACGTCGTAGGAAGTAAAGAATTTTATATTCCGCTAAGTGTCGCATGATTTACTTTCTTACTTAACCTAATCTCAAGTCCTGGACAATCAAGTCTATCAATCTAATTATCTAAATATGGATTCCTCCTACAAATTAGACTAACCAAATTTGATTATATCAAACATATCTAATTACCTAAATATGGATTGCTCCTACAAATTAGAGTAACAAAATTTGATTATTTGTCACATGAATTCTAAACAATCAACTTGGTGAATTAGTCTACCAAGACCAAATTCTAACCCTAATCCAATATTAATTTAGGTTTATAATGGAGGTTCAATTCCAATATCTCCTCAATTAACCTAACAAATTAGTTGAGTGATCAATTTCACTAATTACTATTAAGTCCATTAATATTGTCCAATTAGTCCGATTCACCACTCAACCAACTAATTAATCAGCACCCATTGAAAATTGGTATAATCTTATCGTAAACTGTGATTAACTAAAATAAATTAACAACAGGATATCTATTAAAATAACTAGACTTGAATTGAAAGAAACTAGTAAGGAAGCATTTATGGAAAACTAATAGGTAGAAATCATTTAAGAGAGCATTTAACTAAATAGACTTGAAATTAAAGGCAAAACAAAGTAGAACTCAAATAGAATGCTTACAACCATTCATATAAAGATTCAAACATTTTCATAGAATATGAGCTAACTAGACTACAAATAAAAAATGAGAAAACTAACTAGGGTTCCTCCCCAGGTGGGGAGGAGAAAAACTCTAAAAACATACCCTTGCTAACAATCTACTTCCCCCTAAAAAGGAGGCTTAAATATGGCATTTGTATGTTGGATTGAGGAAGAAAGGTTCATCCAATATTTGCCTTGAATCAGATGAAAATGCCTCGGAAAAATCTCAGACCGCGACCATACTTTCTAGGGCTTAAAATCCTTGACCATGGTCTAGTTCTTGTCAGAAGTTGCCAGAGGTATAGTTTTAAGCCTTGGAAAGTCTAGACTGTGGTTTTCTTGGCTCTATCTTCAATCTGCGCCCAATTTTGTCTATTCCTCATCTGATTGCCGTGTTGTTTTCTATGATAAAATGCTACACATAAATACACATTAATATCAATAATAAGAAACTACAAAAACATCTAAATACTTAAATAAAATACTCATAAAAACTAAAACAACCAAAGATGAATAAAGATGTACAAAAACTCTAATTCCCGGCAGAATTTGATTAAAAATAAAACACAAAACCGAAATACAAGAACATTGTAAATTGATATAATTAACACTAAATAAATGCTAAAATAGTAATTAAATACATACTAACACATAAAAATAGAAATAGACAAAAACACACCCTTAAATACTAAAAATACTCAAAACCAAGAAAGCTCGTTAAAAAATATGCCATAGAAAACCTTGTTTTCTAGGGTTATCATAAATCATACCATATTCCATATAAAATTGGTTGGAAAGGGTTTCTAGACGGGTCATAGAGAAAATGTTACTTCATTAAATGTGATAAAGAAGGAACGATGGACTAGCTCTTTCGCTGCAGACACCATTACAGTACACTAATTGAACCCATTAAAGTTGCATTTCTACCTAAGTTAAAAATAATTTATAAGAACTCAATTTTAGCCAAGTTCATTCTTCTATGTCCATGTTTTGTAGCATGAATTATATTTAGTATTAATCAACACCAGGATTCTTTGATTGAAGTATTATCTTGCAAACTTAACATAAAAGTATATCTCTAGTTTCTATCTCGACTATTATCGTCATCTATGCATTTTTGCTCATTTACTTGCAAGAAATTGATCTTAAATTTTTCAAGCCTGCTCAATTGATAAAGGATCACTATATCTGCTTCCCTTATTTTGTCCACAATAGAGAGTTGTGCGTAGTCAAATCTTGATTACTTTTTCCATAGATAAAGAATGTTGTAGGCTTATGAATTAAAAACATAGATGTCAAAGTAGTACTAATTTTACTCCCTAGTAGCCTTTGTATTATTTGTTCATTAGTACACTATCTTAGGAACTTTCCATATTTTATGTGGGATAGAGTGGAGTAATACTGCAAGCTAATTTACAAAACCAGATCACATAGAAAATAACTCCTATAAGTTTCAGTTCTTTTTCTTTAAGCTCAACTTGTTATCGGATTGCATACAAGTGTTTATTAAGGAATGAAGAATATTGAACATTGAAAAGATTTATGGTGAAAATTTGTTTGTCATTACTACTATAATAATGGTACAAGAGAAACGTTTATATTGGCTTGCATACAACACAAAATGAAAGCTAGTGTCTTGCTAATAATACTAAACATACACTTAGCATAAATATACACCTAAATATATGCTTTATATCGATAATATATGTTAACATCTACTCAAACTCAAGGTGGTTAAGCACAGACTAGCTTGAGGTTGAAACAAAATCAAAGAAGCGTCCAAGAGAGTGCCTTGGTAACAACATCGATTGTCTAATCAAAAGACTGAGTAATCGAAGTTTCATAGTTCTTTACATATATAATGTGATGATGAATAAAATGACAATTAGTTTCAATGTGCTTAGTAAACTCATAAAAATATTTTTGTGAGCAATTTCAAATATCATGCACTTTGATTGTCACAGTATAGTAGAATGAGTGAATTATGAGAAATTAGTAACCAACGAAGTGAAATTCTTGGATGGACATCTTCAATAGAATGATACTTGGCTTCAATACTAAATCAAGAAATAAGAGTTTGCTTTTTATTATTCCAAAATAGGATGCACTTAAAAGTAGAACCATGTAGTTGAATGCCCACCAGTAGTATCTCTTCCCAATCAACATCAGAATATGCATCTTATACAAGAGAAGATTGAGCAGAAAAGAGAACGACATGATACAATGTACCTATATATCAAATAATACGAAGAACAGATGTAAAGTGATAACTCTTGGAAATAATCATAAATTTACTAACAATATGAACAACATAGACAATATTAAGACAATTAATAGTAAGATATGTCGAACTACTAACTAACTATCGATAAAAAGTTGGATGATGAAAACTATCCACAGAAATCAGACGAATGTTAGCCTTAATGAGCGTAGAAGCAATCTTATTATCAAGTTATCATAGCATGGGTATTGAGACCTTATGTATATTTGGCTTGTGTAAGATGTTACCCATCTGATATTGAAGATACACATTAAGAAACCCTAATAAGTATAATTTATCAAAAAAAAAGATCTTTAATGGTTCAAATACTGCTTGAGTTTATAATGGCAATAAGATCATCTTCATTGATGATTGTATCATCAAAATAGAGAAGCAAAATAGTGATATCATAGTTAGACTGAGGCAAACAAAAAGACAAAAAGCATATGAACCAATTAGAAACCAAATTGCTCAACTGTTTGAATAGCTAAATCTAGAGAACCAAGATTTAGTAGCTTTTTTGAGACCATAAAGAGCCTTGCAAAATATACAAATCTTGTTGATGTTGGTAGAATATCATGATGGTAGTTGAATAAACATCATTTGAAATTCATTGATGACTAAACACTCTACTACATTGGAGGTTGTTTAGAGGTTACAATTCTTATGTTCAAACTTAGGATAGAATAGGATCTATATCAAAAATGAAAGACTCAAATATCAAAATGATCAGAGAACTAAATTAAAATGAAAAGAAAATTCTATTTCCATTTTATCCTAAGATTTTAAAAATTATTATTTATTAGAAAATAAAATGTGATAAGTCCAAAACTTTGAGGGTGCTAAATTAAAATTGTCCTACACTAAATCTAAATCTAAATCTTTTTTTTTAATTTTTTAAAAATATCTAAATCTTTTTCATTTTTTTATTTCCCTTTTGTCCTCTTACTTGCCAAAAGCCTTTTTCATTTTTTTTTTCTAGTGCTAAAGAATCGATATCTAATTTATAAAATTTCCTTAATACATAAAGATTAATCTTTCCTATACAACCTATGTAGATAATATTTTACACAAGCAACATTTAAACATGTCTTATGACATAAAAAACAAACAAACAAAAGCAAACCAAGACTTATTCCCACAAAGTAGGGTCGGGTGCATGAATTGTACAGCGTCATTACACTCTGTCATGAAACATAGTATCATCCTTAATTCCTAGATGGATTATATCTTTCTTACAAGTTACCTACCAAGTCTTTTGTTGTCCACCCGTCCTACGTTGACTACTCCTCTCTAAAATCTTTTCGCCTGATAGGCGTATCTACAGGCCATTTTAGCACATGACGTATCCACCTTAAGTGTATTTCTCTCATCTTCTTATCAGCAGGTGCTACTCTAGTCCTAATTCTGATTGTGTCGAGTTTTTTTAACATAGCCGGTCCTAAAATCAAGTAAAGGAGAATGGTTGCGTTAGATTGATAGCCAGGGTAAAACTTTATCAATCTTATGAGATGAAAACATGTCTCATGACACATGTGTGAAAAATAACATTTGATATTTCGACAACTACGTGGCATGCATTTAACCCTTCTTTGCGCAAAAAAAAAAAAAAAAAAATTACACTAAAAATGTATGAAAGATTGATCCATAAACTGGACTCTTTATTACAATTGGATTAATCTTTTCTACCAATAGTGTAGAAAATTTCTTGTTACATATAGGGTATAGATGAATGTCTCATAATCATTTACATGTTATTTTTATGTAGGCAATCTTGACTATTAATGTAATATAAAATTGTTATTTATTTTTAACACTTTTGTCCCGATACTTCTTTAATTGGAACATTTTTATTTGCTTATTGTCAAAATCATGATTTTCTTATTCAAACACTATTATTACGAGGGGGACATGTACTGATGCAGACAAAATCAATTGTCTCCACCACAGAATTTCCCAAGATTTTGCAATTTGAAACTTTCAACATACAGAAATATTGTCCATAGCTTGCAGTATACATAAATTATCACATGTTGAAACAAGCAAATTTTATGACGGTTATTTGCATAATGACCAATAAGAACCTCCAATTTGGAATGGGTGACAAACTTCTTAGGTTTTAGTATGCCCTCCATTTTACATTTTACATGCAAAGCTCCAATCAGTCATGGAACAGCTATTGAGATAATCGTCTTAGTAATTGGTCATTGATCAAAATAAAATTTACCTCTTGAAACCTACCATGACCTTCGATTGGACTTCAAATACCTCCAATCACAAAAGAAAATGTCCACCAAAATTATCTTGTTACTTGACTTTTCTAGTGTGTAGTTCTACACTACCATGTAATGTGTGTTGGAATAAATTGACAGAACAACAATCAAAATTCGAACAATGAAAGCCAAAACGTTAACAATAAAAGCCAAGATGTTAATCACTGTCCTTGAAAATGATTTCACCCCCACGGGTTCACTGCTACAAATGGTTCACTGGGAGGTTACTCTCTAGGATACAATGCCAACCTCAATTGCATGCACTCGCAAGCAAGGTTTCAAGCCTACCACAAAACTGTTCAGTACCAAGAAAGAGAAAACTGAAGAGAAAGCAGAAGAAGAGAGCTTTCGATGTGTTTTGAAGAAGAACTCAAGGCATCTATTTCTAGTGATGAATCCAACTAGTGTTTGGAAGCAACAACACTACTTTGTGAGAAAAGATAGGAACAATCAATATGAACACAAGTGTGAACGTCAATATGAATGCTAATTAGATAGAATTTTGTCAATGCGAACACCAAAATCGAATAGATTTTCACACCACTAGAGTTCCACTAATCGAAGCCGTATCAGAACTCTAACTGACCAAAACTATGGGAAAGAAAAATGCAAATGAAGTAAAATTCTAATGGTTCACACGTGCTCGGTGGGCATCTGTGTGTGGTAGAGGAAAATTTCCCAAAACATCAACCATACATAGTCTAGACTCTCAACTAGTATTGCTCAAAGGCAAAACACCAATCACATATAAAATGAAGAAATCAAACACAAGTTCTCAATATGGGAGAAATGGTTCATGAAAAGAGAGAACAAAAATGGAGCGAAATCAAATTTCATTCAAATTGTATTTTGGAGGCAAAATCCTACAACGCCCCACATGACTCGAAAATACGAAAGTAGTACTAAGTAAAGAAATCTATCACATAAATGATGATGACTTGTGGACTTAAATCGCACTTAGTGCATTCAACAGAGAATTATACATAAGATAGGTGACCAATGTTTTGAACTTTCCTCCTTAATACACACTTTTACAGTTGAGCACCATATTAGACTTCAATCAATTGTAAGTTTTCAATTTGGTGCCTTTTGGGCCATGAACCATTCCTGGTTGTTCATGAGTGCTCTAGAGACATACATGATAGTCTCATAAGAAGTGGCCCCCACTTCCACACTCATATAGGTGAGCTTATCAAGTGTGTACTGCCACACGCTACCTTTAAAGGATATAAGCTCATTAGGATTTAGCAACTCAACCCTCATAATTTTTAGGCAATAAGCACTATCTATACTATAGGTAGGGACCACATATGATAGTGCAAATGGAATATCTTTATGACTTGTTATTACCCATTAAACCTACTTTATGGGATCTCTACTAATGTAGGTTGGGTTGCCATCACATTCAATTCCCGTCAACAAGTCTAAGACCTATCATTCTCGATGTATGTTGGATCAACTTTCTATTCTGTCCCTTAGTTAAAGGATCAACCAAATTCTTTTCAAACCTCACAAAATCCATGGCTATGACCACACCGCTCATGATCTTTGTAATGTCTTACAATATTGTGTCTCAAACAGATGTGCTGGTTCTTCCCGTGTATATTTTTCTTTTAGTCCTAGCGATCGCTGCCTGTGAGTCATAATGCAAAGAAACAGAAGACACATGCTTTGGCCACAAAGGAATTTCAGCCAATAAATTTTAAAGCCACTCTATTTCTGAACATGCCAATTCTAAAGCAATAAAATTAGATTCCATGGTAGATTTAGCATTATATGTTTGCTTAGATGATTCCTAAGAAATAGCACTTCCAAAAAGTGTAAAAACATAACCACTTGTAGAGTTAATCTCATCGTTATCAAACACTCAATTAGCATCATAATAAGCTTATAGCATAAAAGGATTACTAGAAAAATAAAGTCCTATATGCATTGTCCATTTCAAATATCTAAGCAATCTAGATAATGCAGCCCAATGACTACTATCAAGATTATGTGTGTATCTACTCAATCTACCAATAGTATATGCAATATCACGACGAGAACAATTCATCATGAAATACATCACACTACCAATAATTTTGGCATATTTAGTTTGTGAGACACTATCAACTTTATTCTTTCTCAAGTGCATACTAAGATCATAAGATGTACTTACAGGACCTAAATCAAAGTGGTTAAAGTTTTTTAAGTTCACTTTTTAATTTAATGAACAATTTTTAGTTTTATCTTTTTGACTTAGGAAATATAATTTAGTGTATCTTGAGTAATCATTAATGAAGGTGATATAATATATCTTTTCACTTTACTCACATTATTTATAAAGTCCCCAAGATCACTGTGATTAATTCTAAAAGACTACTAGTTCTTTCAATAGATTTAAAGGGTTTTTATGATGTTTAGCTTCCACACAAACTTCACATTTTGTGAGCTTATGATCAGTCAGATTAGAAACCAAGTTTGTATTTTTCATTCTCTTTATGGAGTCAGTATTGACATGTCCTAATCTAGCATGCCACAAATCAATAAAATTAACAATATAAGAAAAGTAGTATTCTTATAAAGTCGTTCCATTGCAAATAACATCAAGTACAAATAAGCTCCCACAGCAAAAACCCTTTCCCAAAAATTCCTATTGCAAGTCAAAATTAACTTATCACCTCAAAGACAAGTTTAATAGCAGCATTATTAAGTAAATATCCAGAAATTAAGTTTCTTTTCACAGATGAAACATGCAACACATTTGTCAAAGTAATAAACTTTCTAAATGTAAGTGTCAAAAGGACTTTTCCCTTGCCTAGAATAGGAGCAGCATGAGTATCTCCAAGGAAGACTTATTCGTCACTTCTCACTCTTTCATACTCAAGGAAATGATATTTATCAATAGCGATATGCTTCTTGGCTCAGTATCCACAATCCATACGGTCACATTATGAGCTAAGTTCTCTTCGAAAGCAATAGCAACAATTGGCTTAATGCCTTCAATAAGGTTCACTTGATTGTCTTATTGTTGCTCTTGCCCTTTGCCAAACTTGCATTTGTTTAACTTGTGACAAACAACTCAACTCTTATACACGAGACATAGTAAGGTCTTTTAGACTTTTTATTAATCTTACCAGACTGCTCATGCTGGCTATCCTAGTTCTGCCTGTTATTATAGTTTCAGCTCTTTTTGGATCCATAATTTTGCCTTTGAATCTTTGAGAAGCTCCCTTCGGCCTTTTATCCACCAGGTTTACCTTGGTTGTGAATTCATGAGCCAGATTAGATTTATCCTTCTAACGATTCTTTCCTTGATATGGATGTGATATATCATCTCATCAAGCATCATGGCAATTTTGTCATGTTTCGACAATTTCCTGTGCTCCTTCCAGAATAGTGACAATTTCTCAATTAATGTAGTAGCCTGTAAGGCATCATCAATTTGCATGCCATCTTTAGTAATTTCCCAAATAATATTCTAGAATGCATGGATTTGGTTGGTGATACGTTTGTCATCCACGAATTTGAAATCTTGGAACTTGCCAATCATGTATTTCTTCTTTTCAACATCTTCAAGTTGTATTTCTTTTCTAGAGCTACTGCCATATTTATTTGGCAGACTTATATAGGCGGAACAAATCAAATAGGGCTTCATTCACAAAGTTCAGCATGAGACTCCTAGTAGTTCAGTTATCATCAGCATAAACCCTAGTAGATTTTGAAGGTGCATTATATGCGATTAGGACGTAATCCACTTTGAGTGTCTGCAGATAAAACAGAACCTTCTCAAACTAGCATTTATAGTTCTTGCCGTCAAACAGTTACAATTTGGACATGTTAGGAACACTAATGTTGGCTACCGTAGCAATACAAAAAAAAATCACTTTCAAGATTGTTGGAATCAATTGACAGAACAATAATCGAAAGTGGAATAATGAAACCCGAGGTGTGTAATCAATATTCTTGAAAGTGATTTGCCCTTTTCAAGATTGTAATTCATTAATGCAAACGGGTTACTGGGCGGTTGCTTTCCAGGATACAACGGCAGCCTCGGTCGTGTGCACTCGCATGTAATATTATGAGCCTGCCACAAGACTACTCAGTAGTTTAAAAAAATAAAATAAAATAAAGAGAAAGCAGAAAAAGAGAGCTCTTTTGGTGTGTTTTGAAAAGGACCTCAAGGCCTCTATTTATTGTGATAAATCCGGCCAAAGTTTGGAAGCAACAACACTGCCATGGGAGAAAAGATAGGAATGATCAATGTGAACACAAGTGTGAATGTCAATGAGAATGCTAATCATATATAATTTCGTTAATGTGGACACCAAAATCAGATAGATTTTGACAAGTAGAATTCCACTAAGCAAAGCCAGATAAGAACTCTAATTGACCAAAAATATAGGAAGAAAAAACTTAAATGAAGTAAAACTCTAATGTTTCACACGCCCTGTACCGCACTGGGCGGGCACGTGTGTGTGGTAGAGAAAATTTTCTAAACTACCAACCTGTATAGTCTAAACTGCCAACTAGTATTTCTCAAAGGCAAAACACCAATCACGTATAAGACGAAGAAATCAAATGCAAGTTTCAATGTGGGACAAATGATTCACAAAAAGGGCACTGCTACAAAAACTTCCTTTTGAGACACTTAATTTAAGACACTTTTTAAAAAAGTGTTATATTAACTATTCATTAGGACACCTGCTACAAGAGTCCTTATAAGTAAGGGGGAAACGATGTCATTTTTTTAGTAGAGCAAAAAAAGGCGCTCAATTTTGGAGTAAAATTTTGCAGCCACACTTATTTTAGTATTTCAATTTTTTTTGATCTTTCTAAAAATTAAGACTTTTCAATTTATGATGTTGTCTTAGTGAAATAAAACCTCTACTCATCTCTGCTTCTCTTCACTTGTCCTACTTGTTCTCTGGATTCATAGATAGAAAAGAACTTGTCTAATCCTTTATTCACAAATTGGGTTTGCAAACTTCAGAAGTTGAGATCAAGAATTAAAAGAATAAGTGAAATTTTCTCTTTCACATATGTTCTTCAGGAGAGATAATTTTAATTTCCTCTTCTCCAATCATATATTGAGAATTGATTTTTCTCACATATTATTGGGACTAACTATGATTGGGCTTCATGATATTAGATTATTTTTTCAATTTTAATTCAAAAGGTTCATTCTTTTGCTGACACATAAAAGATTTGGGCTTTTTAGATCTTAGACTATTTTCTCAATTTTGATTCAAAAGGTTTAATCTTTTGTTGAAACATAGAAGTTTTGGTGTTTTTAGATCTTAGATTTTTTTCTCAATTTTGATTCAAATGCTTCAATTTTTTACTGAAGCATGAAGTTGTGTGTGGTATTTAGACTGTTTTGCTACGTCCTAAAGCTATAGCCTAAAAAGGGATTTTATGTTAGGACTTTTAAACATTAGTAGTTAATTATCTTCCGGCCTTTTCTATGGGTAGAATAGAGCACTACACTTTTAACCTTTACAAGTAGTGGGCTAATGATAGAAAATCTAATATTTTATTTGTTTTCCTTGAAACTAAGATTCATTTATCATACATTACTTCTTTAAGCTTGTTCGTTTAAAAAACTTATGTCTTTATATAGTCATATTTAGACATTATTAATACCATGCATATAAGTAAAGGTTGGTTTTGTCCAATTCTCTTGTATGTTGTTGATGATTTCATTTCGTGGCTTGCTTAGTAAAGGTTGGATTTTTGTGCAAATAACAAGTGATATTTAGTGCATTTAGC
Source organism: Cinchona pubescens (assembly GCA_025175665.1). Classification (NCBI taxonomy): domain Eukaryota; kingdom Viridiplantae; phylum Streptophyta; class Magnoliopsida; order Gentianales; family Rubiaceae; genus Cinchona; species Cinchona pubescens. The sequence continues at coordinate 2,043,625 of JANKKI010000300.1, read as the reverse complement.
TTATTTAGATTGGTCCTTAATCTATTTATTGATAGATGCTTTACATGTTAAATGATAACAACCTACAAACTAAAGGAGCAATAAGAAAAAAAAAAATAGTGGCAATTTGAAGATTTCCTGAAATCCTTATTTTTACTAAGGGTAGGAGCAATGGTGATTGTATTGATCTTAAGTAATGTTAGTATTCCTAAAATTTGACTACAGTTTTGTTTTGAGATTCTTCAAGTTCTCAATCTCTTAGAACTTTAAGTTGGCTTTATAGTAAGGGCACTTTAAAATGAGTAATTTGGTTACAACGTATAGACATATTGAGTATGACATTTATATATTATATTTTTTTTTGATTTTTCTATGACTTCATATTTTTGGGTTTTTTAGTAATTCGTGGGCAAAATAAAATATTTGAGTTCCTTAGTAATTCATGGGTACTTTAAAAGTTCAAGAAATTTTACAGTCCCGTTAAGGGAAGCTTTCCATTGACTTTAAAGACTTGTTGGTACAACCTTTAAAAGTACATGGTATTGTTCTATACAAGACTTTAAAGCACAATTTGATAGTTCCTAAAGGGATTGTAGAATTTTCCTAAAATTTCATTGTAAATAATTTAGATAGCACCTTGGATATTGAACATTAATTAGAAAAATATATTAGCAAAAAATCAGTAGCTTTCTTTCAATTTTTTCTTTGAGCTACTTTTGAAGTTTCTTGATCACTAAAAAAGCCTTGTAAAGCTGTCAATTAATCCTTTATAGTAAGGTAAGATTACTCTACTCTTAAATTTTACTTTTGGTTGATTACCTTATTAGGTATCTAACTGTTAAGAACAAGAGAGTATATAAAATATATATAAATCAAGGATCAATATAATTGGTCATTAGTACATAAAATGCCTTTATATAGGCTTACAAAAGAATATAAACATGGTAAGTCTTGCTAATTAAGACAATAGGATATATGGTAAGTCTTGCTAATCAAGACAATAGGATATATGGTAAGTCTTGCTAATCAAGACAATCAAACTAATAAGGTAATCACTTAATTTAGCGAAACAATTAAAGTAATTATATCAATTAAATATTTACATGCCATAATATAATAATTCTATATTTTTAACATCCCTCCTCAAACTCAATATGGTTATTGAAAACCAAATTGAGTTTGAAATAAAATGTACAAAATAGAAAATCAAAACCGAATAGACAAAAGAATCAAGAACCAAAATCGAAACGAAATCGAAACCGATCGAAAACCTGAAAACTAAATCCAAGAAAACCCGAAGGTTAATAACCGAAAGAATTCAAAAAATCGAAACCGAGAGAACTCAAAAGTCAAAAATGAGATAACGAAAAGACTCAAAATCGAAGAACCTGAATGTTGAAACATTGACAGGAGAACACGAAAGTTGAAAATTAGGAGACCCGAAGATTGAAACCAAGAAAACTTGAAGGTTGAAAACTAAGAATCGGAGTAGAATCTGAGTAAAATATATTTACAAGCGCTCAAATAAGCGGAAGCTCAAAATATATTTGCATGCGGAGGCTCTGATACCATGTCAGAAACGAAAGAAAGCATATTACGATATGTAATATACCATGTTAAAGAACATGGGCTTCCATCTTAAAACTAATTGGTTATAAGTGGAGTGGCCCAGGAACTTATTAATTAGTCCAGGATCTCTTGGCTAGTCGATGTGGGATATTCGAACTTTAACACCCCCTCTCACACATGACTCGGGTTAAAACAAGGACAGAGATATTGACATGACCGATACCCATGAAGTTAAGCCCAATACCATAACCAGGAGAAGTATTGCCTTGGCAGAAACCCACGAAGCCAAGCCCAATGCACAAAAAGTCCGAGTCATATATGGATGGGTAAAACACTTGAGGCTAGCTCTGTGATACCATGTTAAGAACAAGAGAGTATATAAAATATGTATAAATCAGGCCTCAATATAATTGGTACATAAAATGCCTTTATATAGGCTTACAAGAGAATATAAATATGGTAAGTCTTGATAATCAAGACAATAGGACATATGGTAAATCTTGCTAATCAAGACAATCAAACTAATAAGATAATCACTTAATTTAGGGGAACAATTAAAGTAATTATATCAATTAAATATTTACATGCCATAATATAATAATTCTATATCATTAACACTAACAATAATACCATATACACATGTATATAAGTTTGAAACCTTAAAGTTTCTCTTCAATATTAAGCTCTTTAATTGACTAGTAACAGTAGCTATGTTTTTAATTTATTTGATTTCTATATTGTTTTCCAATGTATTTAGAGTATTTGAATGTCCTTAGAAACTCTATAAATTGTGTTTATAGTTAATACTTTAATTTAGTAGTGGCTACATGTAACAATTTTTTATATTAAATTTTTGCTATTTTTTTGGACTGTTCACATAACTTGTTGAGAACAAGAATATGAATAAGAGATGGATGAAATTACCCATGAATAGCAAAGACTATAAGAAAGGGCTGAAATTTTTTCTTGATTTTGGTTTTGCACGTGCAAGCGTAGATAGAATGATTTTATACCCATGCAAAACTTGTAAAAATGGAATATGCTCGATCAAAAAAGAAGTAGAAGGGCATCTTTGATGCAAGGGATTCATTAAGGAATACACTCAATGGATAGCTCAAAGAAATGTTCATCTCATAGTACTTCAACTTTTATACTTGGTGTATCACATCATCTTTCAGATAATGCTGATGATATGCAAGAGTTGTTACATGACGCTTTTGGATATAATGTTGAGAATGTGCCTAGAGATAGTGGGGTTAATTTTGGAACTGAGCAGCCTAATCCTGAAGCTGATAAATTTTATAAGTTAGTTAATGATTCGCAACAACAACTTTGACTAGGCTGCAAAAACTTTTCCAAAACCGTCATTTTTAATACCACTACTACATTTAAAATGTCTTGGTAAAATTTTTGACAAGATTTTTACCACGTTGCTTGATTTTTTAAGAGAAACATTTCCTGGAGGTGTGAAATTTCCCGAATCTAACTATGAAGCCAAGAAGGTAATTAAGGAATTGGGGCTGGGGTACAAAAAGTATGATGTGTGTCCCAATGATTCCACATTGTATTGAGGTGAAAATGTAGGAAGAAAAGATTGTGAGACTTTCAAATCCACAAGGCGGATAGTTTTAGATAATTATCAAACTAGTGAAAAGAGAAAGATTTCTCACAAGGTGCTATGGCACTTTCCATTAAAGCCTAGATTACAATGTCTATTTATGTCATCCAAAATTGAATCGTCCATGAGATGGCATGCTGAAATTCGTACCAAAGATAGTTATTTGAGACACCGTGCAGATTCTCCAACTTGGTAATACTTTGATTATAAGCATCTAAAGTTTACAAAAGATCCTAGAAATTCTTGGTTAGATTACGGCTGACAACGAATGGATTTAACCCAGTCAAGAACATGAATGTTGCCTATAGTACACGGTCAGTAATCATATTATCGTAAAATTTACCAATGTGGATGTGTATGAAGCAACCTTATCTTATGTTGTCATTGCTTATATCTGGCCCCAGGAAATAACATTGACATTTATTTGCAACCACTGATTGCAAAATTTAAGGACGCATGGAATGTAGGTGTAAACACTTTTGATGCGTCATGTAAGCAGAATTTTCAGATGAGGGCGGCATTATTATGGACTATTGGAATGGAGCACTAAAGTGGTTGAAGCATAGTGGAAATCATTGTTATATAGGTCACCATGATGATATAATATCATTTTTGATGATTTGAATTTAAGTTTGGAAAGGTAGTTTCCAATAATCCTAAATTGTCGGCTAATTGGAATAAGAGGAGTATTTTTTTTCATTTTCCATATTGGAAATATAATTTATTACCTCAAAACCTTGATGTTATAGCATATTATCAAGAACATTTGTGGGAGTATTATTGGCACATTAATGAATTTGGATGGATCCTTTGAAGTCATGACTTGACTTACATGAAATGGGCATTTGATCTAATTTTCATCATTTAGAGGATGGAACAAGAAAAATACATCTACCTCATGCTTACTTTGCATTCAACAAGAAAGAGAAAATTTTTTTTGTAACACTTTGAAAATGTTAAAGTTCTATATGGTTATGCATAAAATATTTCAAAGTATTTGCAGTTAAAGCCTTTGAAACTTTCTAGACTTAAAAGTCATAACTTACATATCTTAATGCAACAACTTTTGCTGATATCATTGAGGAAAACTTTGCCAAAATCGGTGCACATTCCTTTAACCAAGTTAAATCAGTATTTTAGAGATTTGTGCTTTAAAGTTCTCAAACCTCAAGATTTAGCTCGAATGGATGCTCAGATTCCATAGATATTGTGCCAACCAGAAAGATGTTTCCACCTAAGGGCATCAATGTGGATGGTTGAGTTATCATGTGTGATCCATTTTTTATCGTGTCGTATTCGTATCGTATCATGTGGGGTTCATTTTTTATCGTGTCATGTTCGTATCTAACCCATTCAGATTTTGTCTGGTTCGTGTGTGATCCATTTATGATTGACAGAGAGTATCAGCCTATTTGACACATTAAATATCTTGCGATCTATTTGAATTAAAATCTCAAATTTTAATTATTTAATAACTTAAACAATTATTAATACTAACCTTGTTGTCATAGTAATTTAAAACACATAATTAAAATTATTAAAAATTTTTGGATAATATTTAAAATAATTATTATGGTTGATTTAATAATCTTATATTGAATCTATTATTCATAATATTGAAGTATACTATATTAAATTATAATAAAGAACAAAGTTCGGCAAGATTTATTCATACAGTAACTTAACGAGTTACATGTCGATCCATGGGTTGACCCAGCACAACTCGTTTAATTTCATGTCATAAACAAGTTGACCTAATAAGGAGTGACCTGATAAATTTTGTATCGTATTATAACCTGTTAACTTCATGTAGTATTATTAGGTCGTTTGAGAAACTGTCGGCACTATTTTCACCTTTTTTCTTTGATGTGATATGCATTTAAGTGTGCATTTGGCTGTTGAAGCAAAAATGGGTGGACTAGTTCATTACTGCTGGATGTATCCTATTGAAAGGTAATAAAATAGTTACATTTTAATATAAAAATATAACTTTTTTACTTTAAATCATTTTTAATACTAAATAATCTAACTTTCCAATTTTATTTTGGAAGTGTAATAATTCAGGTACTTATGTGCACTAATGTTTTATATTTGAAATAAAGGTCGATTTGAAGGATCTATGGCGGAGGGATATATAGAAGAAGAAAGCTTACCATTTTGTTCATTGTATTTTGCTAAAGAGATTGAAACAAAACTCAACCATGCTAGTCAAAATGAAGATGTTTTTGCAATGCAAGGTCGTCCATTGGGAAACGAAGATGCAAAGCTAGTCTATTGGATGATAAAAAAATTAAGAGAGGCACATCAATTTGTGCTTGTTAACTGTGATTTTGTTACGCCATTCATTGAGTACATCATAATTTTGGTTGCTTATATGGAATGGTGAATAATATGTACTATAGTATTTTATCTCTTCTTAATAATTTATGTGCAGCGAAGACTATGAGATGGTAAAGAAAGAACTTCCACGTTTTTCAAGACATGAAGTTGAACGTATCTATAGTGAAACATTTGCATTTTGGTTTTCTCAGAAAGTAGTCATAACAAAAGTTTAGATTTTATATTTTTGAGTTTATTTTAAATAGCAAACATTTCTTTTACCAATAATAGATTGAAGAATTGCAGTTGATTGGGGATGATCTTGTATTACAGGATTTGAAACGTTTAGCTAAGGGACCAAATTTTGCAGTCCAACATTATGCTCACTTTTGGTGAATGGTTTTAGATTCAATACAAGAGAAATAGAAAAATGAAGAAAAACTCAAAATAGTGGTTTTTAGTTATTATTAGTGCAACAACATTGAATTTTTTGAGTGCCAAAGATAAGAATCCTGTGTCAAATTCCATAACATACTATGGAGTCTTGAAGGACATTGTTGAGTTAACTTATAGAGGCCACTGTAAAATTGTATTATTTGAATGTGATTGGGTTTCTGAAGGAAAGAGAGTAAAGCAAGATGAAGATGATTTCGCATTAACTAATTTTGCGAATGTGAGATGTCATAGTGAGCACTTTGTTCTCGTGTCCCAAACAAAGCAAATTTTATATGTCGAAAACTCTACAGATAAAAATTGGTATGTTGCTGTAACGATAACACCTAGAGAATTCTATGATATGGATCCAATTGGAGATGTTGACATGCATTTGCAAAGTGAATTTTGCAATGCCCAAGTTGCAGATAAAATGACAGAAGACGTTGTATGGTCCTAAAACAAAAGTAAGTGCCACGTGTGTGCATATGTGATTTTAGGAGTAAAAATGGGCACGAAACCCAACAAGAAAAAATAAGTCAAAAGCCTTATAAAAAGGCTAAAATAAGGCTGCTTGGCAGCTATAAGTTGTGAGAAAATGGCAGTAGCAGTTCCAACTTTTTGGAGAGAAAATCAGCAGATTCGTGCTTTCGATCCAATAGTGAATTTTGCTCTGGTTGTAGTGTGATTTCAGTTTATTATTCTCAACAGTGTGGGCTACATTCTGGACGGTTAGATCATTATTTTCTCTTGTCTATTGGTTGGACTTTTATACCTGTGATTTGAGTTATTGTGTACTGTCAAATTATTTATTTTACTTTTAGTACTGAGTAGGAGCATGTTTGAGTTTCAAGTGTTTATTGGAGACTCGTTTTGCTATACTCATTGATCTGTTGATAGTGAAGTATTCCTGGACTATGTCCTATGGTTTTAACTCTTCACATTGAAGGGGTTTTCCACGTAAAAAACCTGTGTATTTTGTGCTTGTTGGTTTTATTCGTTTATTTATTTTCTATTTGGGTCAGTCCTACGATTCTAGAATATTCAAGTGGCGAAAAAATATTCTTGGGTAATTATTCTACTTGTGTTATCCCCATTTTTTTTTTCCAACAAGTGGTATAAGTGTGGGGTTATATCTATTCATAATTTTTTTTACTTGAATAAATATGAAATCCAATTATAGTAGGACAATCAGTTTGAATAGCACTAGCTATCATAAATGGAATGGCCAGATGAAGGATCTACTTTTTTGTGAAAAAGTTACACTTACCGATATTTTCTGATAAGAAACTCGAATCCATGTCTGATTCCGATTAGGCTTTAAGCACGAGATGGTTTGTGGCCTCATTCGAAAGTGGGTAGATAATAATTTTTTGAATCACATCGCCAATGACAAACATGTAGAACCCTGTGGGAGAAACTTGAGTATTTGTATGCTTCAAAATCTGGTAATAACAAGTTATTCTTGCTGAAATAGGCTATGAATTTGAAATACAAAGAAGGATGTTTTATTTCTGTCCACGTGAATGACTTTCAAGGGTGTTTTGACCTAGTTGTAAGGCATGGGTATCAGATTTGAGGATGAGATTATGGGAATTTGGTTGCTAAATACTCTATTGGATTCTTGGGAGAATTTCTGTGTCACGTTAACTAATTCTGCTCTTAGTGGTGCTGTGACCTTGAGTTATGTAAAAAAGGTCATTTTGAATTAAGAGAGTAGACAAAGAACTCAAGAAACATCGACTTCACAGTCCAAAGTGTTAATTACGAAAAACCAGGGGAAAGGCAGAAACAGAGGAAAAGGAGAATCCAGCAGAGGCAAGAGTAGGGGAAAATTAAGGTGAAGGTATGAGAATCTTGAGGGTCATCATTGTGGCAAGAAAGGACACATGAAGAAAAATTGCAACAAGCAGAAAAGGAAGAACAGAAGTAAATAGGAAAAGAAAATTAGTGACAACAATAATCGTGTTGCCACCACTACTACAGAGAATTTGGTAATCGTTTGGGATAAAAATTTGATCAATGTTGCCAATGATGAATCAAATTGGGTGGTCGATGGTTGGTGCCTACTTCCATGTGACATCAAGGAATGATTTCTTCACATCTTATATTCTCGGTGACTTCGGGATATTGAATATGGGTAATAATGGTCAGTCGAGGGTAGTTGGTGTAAGAACTGTTATATTGAAAACTTGCACCGGAGTTACATTGGTTCTGCGAGATGTTAGACATGCACCAGATGTTCGTTTGAATCTGATTTTGACTGGTGTACTAGATGATGAGGGTTATATTAGCACCCAAGATAATGGACAGTGCAATATAATCAAGGGTTCTCTAATTGTGGCACATGGGAAGAAGAGTTCGGGCTTGTACTGGACCAAGACTTCTGTGTGCATTGATAATATCAATGCCGTTGAAGACAGTACCTTTTCAGACCTATGGCACAAGGGGCTTAGCCGCATCAGTGAGAAGGGACTAAGTTGTTTGGCCAAGAAGAATTTATTTTCTGAATTAAAGACTGCTACACTGGAAAGGTGTACGTACTACTTGGCAAGGAAACGGAATATGTAGGTCTCTTTCAAGAGTCATCCCCCAGCAAGGAAAACAGAGTTGCTTGAGTTAGTGCATTTAGATCTCTGTGGTCCAATGAAAACAATGATGTTTGGTAATGCACCCTACTTTATTACATTTACTAATGACTGTTCAAGAAAATTGTGGGTGCATGTCTTGAAATCAAAAGATCAGGTGCTTGGTATTTTTAAACAATTTCAAGCTTCTATTGAGACGGAGACAAGTAAAAAACTGAAATGTATTCACAATATGGTGGCAAATATCTTGGACCGTTTGATAAGTACTATAGATAGTACTGGGTATAAGACACCAGAAGATATCTCCCAAGACTTCTCAGTTGAATGGCTTGGCAAAAGGGACAAACATGACATTAGTGGAACGAGTTAGATGTTCATTTTCTGAAGTAAAATTGCCACATACATTTTGAGGTGAGGCATTATATACTGTTGCACATGCTATAAATTTATCCTGTTGTTGTTTTGCAGGCTGATGTTCCTGATCGTATCTTTGTAATACGGCAAGGACGTATCTTATGACCACTTGCGCATATTTGGTTGCAAAACTTGTGCATATGCCTAAAGATGAGAGGTCCAAGTTAGAGTTCAAGACTAGACAGTGTATCTGTTGGTCCCAAAGCAATCCAAGAGGGAGTGAATTAGGTTTCTTAAAAAATATACTTTCAGAAATATTGAAATTTTCCAAATATAAACTGATTTAATAAAATCAATGGAACAGTGAAGTAAAGAGAGAAAATTAAACAACCAATACTTCCAAGTTAGCAAGCTTGAAATATTAAATCACTAAAATGCTTCACACACTTGGTGAGCCAATAATCTTTACAAAGTTAGAAACTTCTTGCTCACACTAAAACTCTTTTAGTTGAGCCAAGAATCTTACTTACAACCACACTTTCGTACAAGATTATCACTCCACTCAAAGTTGAATTGCACTCACAACTGCACACTAATACAACAAAACACTATAGCCAATTTGTACTTAAATTGTTTTTCTACTTGGAACTAAGGCTTGTATTGAATGTATTAGATGATTTTTTCTTAATATTAAAGCATTTATTTATAAGAGCAGTAAATGGTGGTTGCAACTACTTCGTAACGGCTAAATAATAAATGCACAAAAAGTAGCCGTTGGGGTTTCGGACGTCCGAGAAATATTGGAAGCGTCCGATCTTCATGCAGTTGTTGAAGAGCTTCATTCGGACGTCCGTGCATGCGTCCGTTCCTTCATCCGATAGAGACTTCGAGCGGTCATGTTCGTCCGTAAAGAGATGCAGTAGGATCCTATTTCTTTCTGCCTGTTCGTTTGGACGGTGCAATGCGTCTGAGAAGTTTTGATCCAGTTCAGACGGTTCAGTGAGTCCGAAAGCCCTGTCTCTGGCAAAACAAATAACAGACCTGCAACAACTAGTTTACAGAGTTAAGTGTTTATGTCATCATCAAAATAAGGTTTGGAAAACATCAATCTCCCCCTTTTTGATGATGACAAACCTTCATGGAGTAATTATATAAAGACAATTGGACAAGACTAATCATTTTGCAATATAGAAGACTACTCCCCCTTTTGACATCATCAAACAAATCTCCCCCTGAGAACATGCAAGTATTTAATAGAAATTCATAAACAAAAAACTTCATATACTCAATCTTAAAAATTTAACAAGACTTAATTCAAGGAAATACATAAAAGGGTAAATCAACGGGAAGTCCTAAAAAATAGAGAAGTGTTAAAAACTAAACACAGATGTCAAAAGAACTAATGTGAGTCATTTTTCTTTTTGGAGCGCTTTTCAGTCTTTTGACGTTTGGATGGAACATCTTCATCAGTGACTTCACTGTCTTCCTCTTCTCCGGTGCGGCGTTGCATGATGAAATCAAACATGTCGTCAATATCCTTATCGTCGTCTTCATCGTCATTTGTAGCTCCTTCAGTATTGGCAGCCTCTTCATCATCCTCACGAACATTTCCATCTTTATTTTCATCACTGTCGGAAGATGAGTTGAGTGGATATTGTGACTGAAGATTGTCGCAAATTGAACCTGAGCCGAAGCAGACATGCCAAGGCTAAGTGCCTCTTGGATAATCATCTGACGAGCCTCAAGTCGCTTTAACTTTCGATTAGTGCGACGTTGAAAGGAACTGACTTGAGTGCTCAAGGAGGTGAGAAGGCCACAGATATGAGAAAGTGACGGTTCAGAGGTAGATGGATAAGAATCATGGAGTGGTGGAGGTGGTTGAGGAGGAGGAGAATGGGGAATAGCGAAATCAGAGGTGGAGGCATGGGATTGTGAATGTGCGAAATTAAAGGCTGCCTTAGTTAACCATTGATCGTTGAAAAACCGGAGGCCTTTTCTTTCAATATAAGATTTGTTAAAATAAGAAGGAAATTGTTTGTTTCCGTTGAAAGGAACCTCGAAGAAATCAAAAATTTTGGTGAGGAATTTTCCAAAGGGAATGTTTCTTCGGGTATCAGTAAGAAAGAGTTCCCATAGGGAACAAAAGAGATACCCAAAATCAAGAAGAATGCCCTTGAAAACACAAAAAAACAAGTAAAGTTGCATTTTACCGGGCTCAGTGCAATGCCCGTCAGTTGGCAATAACAAATTTGTGACAAGAGTGTATAGAATATTCAGTTCAAGAGTGAGCAGTGTGGTTTTGGCTTCCGATGCCTGTTTGAAATTAATGTTAAAAATGGCCCTAACTTCATCGATGTCAAATCGAGTATCAACAGCAGGCCATTTATCGAAGGAAAAGAAATAGGAGAATTATTTGGGTTTGAGACTTCACATTCAAAAATAGTGTTAATGATGTTGGATGAAATCTCAAGATTGGTGCTGTTACCACGAGAAGTTAAAGTGCGAACAGTGGAGCCTTTCTGAAGATTGGCGGTGAATTGAAGCACCATGTCATGATATACAAGTAAGTCAATATGCACTAGGTGACCCCAATTTTGTTTTTCAAAACAGGATTTGACAATGGGAAGATTATACTCATCAAACAGACTTTGAGATGTAGGATAGTTAAACGATTATAGATTTACTGGCTAAAAGGGATGTATACCTTTCTGATGCCTTGGCATCGATGAATTTTGGCAAGATTGGATTTCTGGAGACTTGGGGATTAGCAGATGATTCTCCTCGTACTGGAGCTTTCCCTTTAGTTTTTCGTTCCCGATTTGCTGTAGAAGAACCTCCGCGAGATTTAACCATTGTTAAGAAAGGAAAGGGAGAGGAAAAAAAAAATTTATTTTTGTGAAAGATTGGTAAGAATTTGATGAAATGAGATGGTAGATGGGGGACATCGATATGATTTAGGTGAGAAATACTCTGGAGAAGATAATCTTCCAACGAATTTTGAGAAAGAGGGTAGGAATTTGGAGGGGGTGTTGAAGGAACAATTTTCGCCAGAGGGTTTTCGAGGGAAAGGGGGAAGATGGACGGTTTTAATAGAACATGGAGACCGTTCAGACGGCCGAACGTTTGGTGTGCGTTCGATGAAGCGTCCGAACGCTGATGAACGGACGGCCGATGGAAGATCCAGTGCGTCCGATGTTCTTTCGGTAAAAACGCATATGATGGTACGCGTCCGGAAGAATTCCAGAGAGTTATTGAAGAAAATGAATATCGTTCGGACGATTATGAGCGTCCGAGGAAGATAGGCAGTTTTCGGACGAAACAGAGCATCCGAAATACAGATTCGTTTGGACGAACGAGTGCGTCCGAACTAAGAACCTATGCCAAATTAATCTATAAAATTTCCAAACATTTTCTAAGAGATTCAAAGCGATCTAGAGTTAAGGGTTTTGTAAAAATATCAGCCAATTGATCTGAAGTAGGCACAAAATCAACACGAATTTCCTTTTTACAAACAAGATCTCTAATGAAATGATAATTAACATCAATGTGCTTGGTTCTAGATTGCATAACAGGATTTTTTGTGAGATTAATTGCACTAGTGTTGTCACACTTTATAGGAACACAATCAAAAATGACACCAAAATCTTGTAGAGTATGTTTCATTCAAAGAAGTTGAGCACAACAATTTCCAGCAGCAATGTATTCGGCTTCAGCCGTAGAAAAGAGAAATAGAATTTTATTTTTTGCTAAACCAAGACACAAGACAATTTCCCAGAAAATGACACATACCACTGATACTTTTTCTATTAATTTTACACCTAGCAAAGTCAGCATCAGAATAACTAATTAAATCAAATGTAGAGGACTTTGGATACCACAGACCAAAATTCATTGTACCTATTAGATATCTAAAAATTCTTTTAACAGCTATCAACTGCGATTCTTTAGGACAAGATTGAAATCTAGCACATAAACAAACAGCAAACATGATATCTGGTCTACTGGCTGTTAAGTAAAGTAGACTTCCGATCATACCTCTATAGTGTTTTTCATCAACACTATTACCTTCTTCGTCTTTATCAAGTTTAGTTGAAATGCACATTGGCGTACCAACTTGTTTGCAATCTTCCATTCGAAATCATTTGAGTAGCTCCTTTGTGTATTTGATTTGCGTAATAAACGTTCCTTTCTTAGTTTGATGAACTTGTAGTCCGAGGAAAAATTGCATGTTTAAAAATGCTTGCCCATCATACTCATCTCAAACTCTTTTTGCATTAAATGTGAAAAGTTTTTGCACAAATTTTCATTAGTTGCTCCGAAAATAATATCATCAACATAAATTTGAACAATTAACAAACCATTTAAATCTGTTTTTGTAAAAAGAGTGGTGTCAACTACACCTTTTTTGAATCCATTTTCTATCAAGAAACCACTTAATCTTTCATACCAAGCTCTTGGAGCTTATTTCAAACCATATAAAGCTTTGGAGAGTTTGAACACATCATTTGGAAGATTTTTATTTTCAAAGCCCGGAGGTTGTTCAACGAAAACTTCTTGATCAATAAAACCATTTAAAAATGCACTTTTGACATCCATCTGAAATAATTTGAAATTATTGAAACATGAAAATGCGAGAAACATGCAAATGGATTCTATTCTAGCCACGGGAGCAAAGGTTTCATCAAAGTTAATACCTTCTTCTTGAGCATAACCTTTTGCAACAAGTCTAGCTTTGTTCCTTATTTTCCAAATGATTTCGCCTTTGTCATTTAATTTGTTTCTAAAGACCCATTTAGTTCCAATAACGGGATGAGAAGATGGTCTTTCAACCAAGGTCCATACATTATTTTTTTCTCAAATTGACTAAGTTCATCTTGCATGGCATTAACCCAAAATTCATCATTCAAAGCAACATCTACATGTTTAGGTTCAATGTGAGAAAGTAATGCACAATTACTATTCAAAGGTTTATGAGAGCGAGTAGTTACCCCATCGGATAGGTCACCTAAATCTTGAGGGTGACTAGAGACGAATCTCCAAGCCTCAGAAGATCATTTGGAGTATCCTCATTCTTTTCATCATCTATTTGATGGTTGTTGACATCATTGCTTGATGTGATCTCTTGATGATCTTCATGAATAACTAGTGTTTCGAGCTCCTTTAGAATACCTACATTTTCATCTTCATATAAATTCTTTGAAATAACATCATTAGTTTCATCAAATGTAACATGCACAACTTCTTCAATCAACAATGAGTGTTCTTCTATTGTAAACTCGGCATGCTTTTTGTTACTAGAATATCCTAGAAAAATTTCTTCATCCGATTTTTTGTCAAATTTTCCAAGATTTTCTTTGATTTTTAAAATAAAACATTTGCAACCAAAAACTTTAAAATAGTTCACAATGAGTTTTTTACAAAAGAGGAGTTCATAAGGTGTTTTTTTAAAAAGGATCTCAATAAAACTCGGTTCATGACATAATAAGCCGTGTTAACCGCTTCGGCCCAAAAGTATTGAGGTAAGTCACATTCGCTAATCATAGTTCTAGCAGTTTCTTGAAGAGTCCTATTTTTTCTTTCAACAACACCATTTTGTTGAGGGACTCTAACAACCGAAAATTCATGAGAAATACCGTTGTGATCACAAAAGTCGAGAAAACCTCCAAATTTAAATTCGGCACCATTGTCACTTCTTAAACGAATGATTTTTAAATTTAATAAATTTTGAATTTTGAAAAACAGTTTTACAAATTTTTCAAACTTAAGCCTCATTTTTATGAACAAGAAATAATACCCAAGTATACCTAGAATAGTCATCTACACTAACAAAGGCATATTTGCAACCACCAAGACTAGCATATTGAGTAGGTCCAAATAAGTCTAAATGCAACAATTCTAAAGGTTTATGAGTAGACACAAAATTCTTTGGTTTAAAAGAAACTTTGACTTGTTTACCAAATTGGCATGCATCACAAATTTTATTTTTCAAAAATTTTAGTTTTGACAGATCTCTTACCAAATCTTTCTTAGCAAGTTTTCAATCAAATCCTTATTAAAATGACAGAGTCGTCTATGCCAAAGCCAATGATCATCTATGGAAGCGGTAAGACATTTTACATTGCTATTGCTAATTTTATCAAGATGAATCACATAAACATCATTGTGCCTAGTGCCCTTGAATAAAACAACATGATTTTTATCAAGGATAAGACATTCATGCTTGGTAAAAAATACATATAAATTTTTGTCACAAAGTTGACTAACACTTGCATAATAAATTATAGTTCAAATTATCAACAAGTAGCACATTCTTAATCAAAGTTTCACCATTTTTACCTACATCACCAATGCCGATTGATTTTGCTTTACTGTTATCTCCAAAAGTGACTTTTCCACTGTTTTTGGATGTGAGATTCGTGAAGAGAGAAGCATCACTCGTCATGTGCCTTGAACATCCACTATCTATGAACCACTTAGCATTGTTGGTGATGTTGAGTAACTACACATTAAATCAATTGATAACTTTTGGTACCCTCATTTTCTTGGGTCCATTTGAATTAGTGAAATTGCTAACAATCCATGCAACTTTCATTCCAAGCTTTTCGTTCTTCTTTACATAACACATATTCTTAACATGTCCATGTTGTTGGCAATATCTACAAATAATATTTTTATTTCCATATAAAGATGATTTTGGTTTTACAAAACATAAGTCATCTCTTCTAAACGTGACAAAATTTTTGTTGATTACTACATTTCTATTTCTTTTTAAACCTCAACAACATTTTCTTTTTTCTAGTCAAGAGAGCATTCAAATCATCCATTTTTTTTCTTCAAGGAGGCTTGTTCTTCCTTGACCTTGGATTCCACATGCATTCTTTTCTTCAAATCATGATTTTCTTGTGATAGCCTATTATTTTCATTCACAAGTTTAGAGTTAGCATTCTGCATTTGATTTTTTGACTAACTCCTTATTTCTAGCATATGATTCCTTTAAGCTATTTTGCAATTTCAAAATGAAAGCTTCAAGATCATCTTCATCATTGGAGTCATAGTTAGAATTTACCTCATAATCTCCAATAGCCATAAAGGCCATTTGTGCCGACTCCATTTCTTCTTCAACTTCTCCTTCGGAATTGCAATCATCCCATGTGATTTGAAAGTTATTGAATCTAGATTTTCTTCCTTCCTTCTTTTTCTTGGAAGGACACTCATTTGCAAAGTGTCCGAGTTGACCGCATTCAAAATATTTTTCGTTTTGCTTCTTCATTTCAAGCCTAATTGTCTTTCCTTTGAAATTACTTGAATTTGTAGGTCCGCCTCTTCTCATTCTTCGTTTGTTGATGTAGTGTTTAAGAAATCCTTTGGTGATGAGTGCAAGATCTCCTTCATCAAGATCTTCATCTTCTAGATTGATGGAGCTGTTTTCATCTTCTTCTTGAGAGGTCTTTAGAGCAATGCTCCTTCTTGGCCTTACTTCTTCATCATCCACAACTTTAGCCTTTAACTTCAATTCATAAGATGTAAGAGAATTGATTAGCGATTCAATAGGCATTCAATTTAAATTCTTGGCTTCCTCTATAGCAATAGTTTTGGCATCCCATTCTTTGGATAGAGCATTTAGGATTTTTCTATTTTTTTCACCCAAAGAGTACTCCTTACCCAAGGGTTCAAGATCCTTTATAATGTCATTGAACCTACAGTACATTTTGTCAATGTTCTCATGTGGTTCCATCTTGAAGGACTCATACTTGGCAACAAGGAAGGATTTCTTTTGCTCACGTGAACATAGTCGCTCCCTTCATGGATTTCCTTCAATTTATCCCAGATTTCTTTAGCGGAAATGCATCCCTTCATGCGAGTTGATTCATTTGCATCTAAGGCATTATATAGGACATTCATGGCTTTTGCATTTAACGTCAAGTTTGCCTTGTCTTGTGGAGTGAGCTCATCTCTTGTCTTTTCTCTTCTTCTATTTGTGTGATCATCAATGATAGAAGCTTCAAAAGGACCTTCATTGACAACATACCATAAATCAATGTCAATAGATTGCAGAAATATTTTCATTCTATCTTTTCAACTAATAAAATTTGCCCCATTAAACATAGGGGGCCTAGTAACGGATTGACCCTCAAAAAATAGAGCATTGTTGGTTGCCATAATAGTTCTTTTCTCAAAAACAGTTTAAGCAATAAAATGAGACCAGGCTCTAATACCAATTGTTGGTCCCAAAACAATCTAAAAGGGGGGGTGAATTAGGTTTCTTAAAAAATATACTTTCAGAAATATCTTGAGATTTTCCAAATATAAACAGATATAATAAAATCAATGGAACAGTGAAGTAAAGAGAGAAAATTAAACAACCAATACTTCCAAGCTAGCAAGCTTGAAATATTAAATCACTAAAATGCTTCACACACTTGGTGAGCCAATAATCTTTACAAAGTTGGAAACTTCTTGCTCACACTAAAACTCTTTTAATTGAGCCAAGAATCTTACTTACAACCAGACTTTCGTACAAGATTATCACTCCACTCAAAGTTGAATTGCACTCACAACTGCACACTAATACAACAAAACACTATAGCCAATTTGTACTTAAATTGCTTTTCTCTAAGGCTTGTATTGAATGTATTAGATGATTTTTTCTTAATATTAAAGCATTTATTTATAAGAGCAGTAAATGGTGGTTGCAACTACTTCCTAACGGCTAAATAATAAATGCACAAAAAGTAGCCGTTAGGGTTTCGGACATCCGAGACATATTGGAAGCGTCCGACACAGCGTCCGACGACTCTTCATGCAGTTGTTGAAGAGTTTCATTCGGACGTCCGTGCATGAGTCCGTTCCTTCGTCTGATAGAGGCTACGGACGGTCATATTCGTCCGTAAAGAGAAGCAGTAGGATCCTATTTCTTTCTGCCTGTTCGTTCGGACGGTGCAATGCGTCTGAGAAGTTTTGACCCAGTTCAGACGGTTCAGTGTGTCCGAAAGCCCTGTCTATAGAAAAACAGATAACAGACCTGCAACAACTAGTTTACAGAGTTAAGTGTTTATGTCATCATCAAAATAAGGTTTGGAAAATATCAGTATCTTTATTGGTTATGGTCGTGATGAATTTGGCTATAGATTTTATGACCCGACTTTCAAGAAACTTGTGAGAAGTCGTGATGTTATCTTCATGGAAGATCAAACCATTGAAGATATTGGGTAAAGAAGAAAAGTTAGAGTTTACAAGTACTGATGGCCTGGTAGACTTAGATCCAGTTCTTGCTTCTGAGTCAGGTGTGCCCGATGTAGCTGATGATTAGTAAGGAATCATGATAAGTACAACATCAAGATAACCGAGGTAAGAATGATGTTGACTATGTTGCTGATGAGGTAGATGACCCTATTGACGGAGTTAATGAACTTGAAGTTCCACTAAGGAGGTCGACAAGGGCTAGAGTTTTCTCTACCCATTATTCATCAGATGAGTACGTGCTCCTCACTAATGGGGGAGAACCAAAGAGCTATGATGAGGCCATAGAGAGTGAGCAGAAAGCAAAGTGGCTTGAGGCTATGGATGACGAGATGAAATCATTGCACGATAACCACACATTTGAGCTGGTAAAGATACCGAAGAATAGAAGAGTTTTGAAAAATCAATGGATCTACAGAATGAAGAAGGATATTCACTTCTACAAAACAAAGCTAGAATGAAGAATGATCTTCACTTCTACAATACAAAGCTAGATTAGTGGTCAAGGGTTTCAATCAGAAGAAAAGTATTGACTTTGCAGAAATCTTCTCTCCAGTTGTGAAGATGTCTTCCATCCGAATTATAGTGGTACTTGGTTTGGCAGTGAGTCTTGATCTTGTAGTAGAGAAAATAGACTTGAAAATCGCGTTCCTTCAAGGTGATTTGGAGGAGAAAATTTATGCGAAGCAGCCAAAAGGTTTTGTGGTAAAGGGTAAGAAGAATTAAGTCTACAAGTTGAAGAAGAGGTGTATGGTCTAAAACAAGGTCCTGGGCAATGTTACAAGAAGCTTGAGTCAGTGATGATCCAGCAAGGTTATAAGAAGACTACTTCCGACCATTGTGTCTTCTGCAGAAGTTCTCTAAAAATGACTTCATTATTTTACTACTTTATGTTGATGACATGTTGATTGTTGATAGAATTGACAAATTGAAGAAAGAACTCAGCAAGTCTTTTGCCATGAAAGGCTTGGGACCAGCAAGGCAGATTCTTGGCATGCAGATCACTCCGGATAGAGTGGCCAAGAAGTTATGACTGTCTCAACAAAACTACGTGGAAAAGATACTCCAACAGTTTTGCGTGGATAATCAGCTAAATGGTAAGCACTCCTCTCGGTACACACTTTAAGCTTAGTACTAGACAGGCTCCATCTAGTGGTAAAGAGAAAGAAGACATGCAACATGTTCCTTATGCATCGACAGCAGAGGGTTTGATGTATGCATTGGTTTGTACTAGGCCAGACATTGCTCATGTAGTTGGTACTGTTAGCCAATTTTTGAAAAATTCGGGCAGAGAGCATTGGAATGCTGTGAGTGGATTATAAGGTATCTTCGGGGTACATCAAATTTGAAGTTGTGCTTTGGTACTGGTAAACCTATTCTTTGTGGTTGCACGATTTAGATATGGCAGGAGATGTTGACACAAGAAAGTCTACTTCTGGTACCTGAGTACATTTGGAGGAAGAGCTGTAGCGTGGAAATCAAGATTGCAAAAGATTGTTGAATTGTCTACTACTAAGATAGAATTCATTGGAAGTACCGAAACTTGCGAGGAATTTCTTTCGATGAAGAAGTTCATGAATGAGTTCAGTTTTAATGTCTCAGACACAGTATGTGTTAAACTGTGATAGCCTGAGTGCTATTTATCTTGACAAGAATCTGACTTTTTATTGAAAATATAAACACATTAATGTGCGGTATCATTGGATACGAGATGTTCTGGACTCTAAGGCAATTGAGTTTGCAAAAATCCATACGGATAATAACGGTTCAAACATGTTGACGAAATCTCTGACAAGGGAAAACTTCGAGATTTGTTGTTTAATTGCTGGTTTGGCAAATACCTCCAATTAAATTGGAGGGGGAGTTTGTTGTGCGATCCTTCTCAAAATTGGAGGGATCCACAGAAATAGATAAATAAATAAAAAAGATTCTTAATCCTAAAACAAAAGCAAGTGTCGTGTGTGCATGTGTGGTTTTAGGAGTAAAAGTGCGCATGAAACCCAACAAGAAAAGAAGTCAAAAGTCTTATAAAAAGGCTAAAATAAGGCTGCATGGCAGCCATAAGTTTTGAAAAAAAAGGCAGTAGCGGTTCCAATTTTTGGGAGAAGGAAAATCAGCATGCTCGTAATTCGATATAACGGTGAATTTTGCTCCGTTTGTAGTGAGTTTTCAGTATATTATTCTTGGCAGTGTGGGCTACATTCTGTACGATCAAATTATTATTTTCTCTGGTCTATTGGTTGGAATTTTATACCTGCGATTTAAGTTATTGTGTACTATCAAATTATTTATTTCACTTTTTCTAATAAGTAGGAGCGTGCTTGAATTTCAGGTATTTACTAGAAACTCGTTTTGCTGTACTCATTGATCCATTGAGTGGTTTTTACTCTTTACATTGAAAGAGTTTTCCACGTAAAAATCCTGTGTATTTTGTACTTGTTGATTTTTTATTAGTTTATTTATTTACTGTTTGGGTCAGTTCTACGATTTACTCAAGTAGTGAGAAAATTTTCTTGTATAATAATTCTGCTTGCATTATTTCTGTTTCTTTCCCAAAAGATGTGAATTGGGTTCGAGTGGGCGATCCTGGCATTATCATTTAACCTTTAACTTGCTCATGTCATTTTTGAAGATAAATTAGAGATAGTGATTATAGTGATCAACAGAACCAGTAGCCAGCACTTGGAGCAACTGAAGCACGACCAACTCCCGGAGGTGATTTACTTTTTACTACGTTTGTCATCTTCCTATTGCTTTGACTTGCATTGATCAAAGACTAATAGCAGAATCACAACCTGATAAATAGGATCCTTTTGGTCAACCAGAGAAGTGGTCGCCCACCTCTCTACAATTCATCAGTTTGATATCTATAAATTTCCCCGGCTTACATTTATCAGTACTGCATTTTCACAAGTTTTTCTATGGTAAACACTAATGCAAATTTATGCCAGTTGTATGATACATGAATTGTAATGCAGAAGCAAGATGGATATGCAGAAACATGGATGAAGAACAAAACGTGCATCATCTGAACGACTTTACAATTTACGTTATCTCGTCCATGAGTATCTGAGGATGTGCTTGATTAAAAGAGAATCGATGGTCAAAAGGAGCGACTGAGGAAGGAGGGAAAGAATTGTGAAAGCTAAGAAAAAGTATTTAAGAGAAGTAACCTGCTGATGTAATTACAGCTGAAGACGAATCTTGTAACTTTTGAGTATGTTTCCATAGTCAGTCACAGGGCATTCTGCAAAGGAACGGTTCTCTTGCATCACACTATAAGAGATTTTCAGTAAATAACAATAAACAACATACTTACCTGAGCACCTTCAGTCATCGAATCTGCCTCATCAAGGATTATGATCTTGTAAGGAGGGCAAGGATAGCCACTAACGCACAGAAAACAATTTAGTGAAATATGATCAAACGAACATAATTATGCTCGGAATAAAATGAGTCACAATATACACTAATTTTAGAAACATTTTAAGAACAACGGATTTTGATCCTCAATACCCTCCTTCTCGGTTCCCTTTTAGTACCATTCAGCCCAAGCTGCCAAGTTGCTCCTAAACAGTTACCTTAACTTTATTTTTTTGTCTAATGGCTCCTAATGTTTATCACTTGGCTTATTATAGAATCAAACTTGGCACCATATAAAAAATTTAAGAGAATTCTATAATTCTTTTTTGAGAACTATTTTTTTTTACTTTAAGAATTTATACAATACAAGTTTTTAAAACACACGATATTGTATTATACAAGTATTTAAAGTATAATTGGTAAAATTTTACAAAAAACTTCTATTTTCTGGTTCTATCATTCTTTTCGCATCAATTTTGATCTTCTTCTCAGATTCACGGTATTCTCTTCCAATCTCCAGCGTATGTGTTTTTCTGGGTAGAAGATATTTGATTACTTCGAAAATTTCATTTTACACAAGAAGAATTATGATTTTGGATGAGTTTAGACTTGAATGAGATGAGATACAGTCATCAATCACCAATCTCTCCCTGATCTATTTTATAGATGAGAAATCTTTTCCGGTTACATTAATCTACCAAAGTTGAATGGCAAAGAAGCTGTTCAAAATTCCTGTCCACTAAAAAGATGAACACTACACAGAACGTTCTAAAAAGTGATTAGATCTTGAATAATCACACGTTCTTGACAATCCATCAAAAGTAGAGGGGAATAAAGAAAGAGGAACAAGATCTAACTCTAAATTCTCCAAAAGTAACCCAATGTTAATAATTCAGTTTTGAGATCGGTATTACCGTAGTACCAGATATTATAATGGTCCCCGAGTCAGAACAACGCAAATGAAATTGGAGATCTTTGACAATTACCAAAAATCGAGTAAGATTTTTTATTATACTGAAAATTGGATTTTGTAGTCATATTGTTTCAGAGGTAGATCTGGCAAAATGTTTATGGTGAGCGTTTGGAAGATGAAGGAGAAGCAGTGGCAATATTTACCATTCTGAAACAGGCTGCTCACGCACTAAAACAAAGGGAGGCACGTGAGGCATTAAATTAAAAGAGATGTGGTAGCTTGAGGTGAAGGGTACTCAAAGGGAACCGAGAAGAGGGTTCCGAGGATCCAAGTCGAAGAACAACTATACCCTTGCTATACGAGCAGAACAAACAGCAACAGCAGCAAAAGCTTTTATCTGTCTTCGTACAACATTGATTCCACAGTCATCACTGGCATTTACCTCCAATACTCTCGACTTATATAGTTCAGGACTGTCAATTAAAATGGTCGAGTTCACAAAAAAAAACACGACAATTCAAGTTAATAGTTGAAAGTATACACGACAATTTATGCGGAAATATAGCACAAATCTTCTCAAAAAAACCAACCTGGTTCAGCTTATATAAGATAAAATATATCATGGAATTTTAGTGAAAACCAATTTTCTTTGAGTTCCCTTCTAACTTCCTTTCACTCTATTAACCTTATTCTCAATTGCTTATGATAAGCTATAAGTTGCGTTTTTTAAAATAAAAAAAGCACTTTTAACAAAATAGATATCGAGTTACTTTTGAATTAAAACACCTTTTAACTTATCTAAATATGAAAGGCAGAAACATTTTTCTTCTAAAAAAACAATTTTTCAATTTCTTAAAAACTATAAGGATAGATTACAAAAAGCCGTTGCCCTAAATATCAAATTGATGAAAACATTAAATACCGATCAAAGCAAAAATTGTTCTAAAATTTCTTAATTTCCAATTCCAAACATATCTAGTTTGATAATAAAAAAAATTTCCAAACATATCTCACATTTCACAGGCAATTAAATGACTGGAAACCTAAAACCATTTTATATATATAAAAAAAAGGGCAAGATATCCGAAAAGCTGATGAGCAATGGCGAGAGCCGTGGTGGTTTCTTTGGTGCCAGGAGGTCCATAAAATAGCATATGAGGACATTACAGAACAGTTACCAAAATTTTTATATGCTAAATATTTACAACTCAAAAATTAAATCAATTAAACCTAGAAAAAAAAAAAAGAATTTGCAATTAAATCAAAAATGAAGTGACGAAAAAATAAATAGAAATTACATTTGTGGTTTCAAGAGTGTTGTAGAGGACTCGAATGACTCGGCTTGGTGCGCTACGCCATTTCAGTTGCTTCGGACGTATATAAAAGAAATTTGTCAAAAAATAAGCGAAAAGGACAGGTAGTTGTGAGAAAGAGAGAAAATGATTGAAACTTACTATTTCTCAACACATGGCTGGGAGCTCTGCAGTAATGGCGCCATCTCCCTCACTGCTCACTGCAAGATTTTTGAGCTGTCTTTTTGCCTAAATCTTTAAAAATCTTATATACATCATTTTATGTCGTTAGTTTCATAAAATTTAATTAACACAATAGGGTTTACAAGGGTTAAATTGACAAGAGGTCTGCGTAAGTAATTCCCTTACACGAGCTAATAGCCTAATACGCATACCTTGTTATCGTAAAACTTCCATAATCCTATATGCTTTGGATTAAAATGAAACCTTGGGGGCATTTGATAAAATTAAAAATTGAAATCTCAAAATTCATGTGTTAAACTCTTAGTTTGCTAAATTCATCAAATTATACTTTATTGGGTAATCAATTGAATTTGAGTATTGAATTAAATTTTTTTACTCGTATATTATATAGTTAAATGATAATACTATATATTTTAATTTTTTAGAATTCTACGGTCGCTTTTAGATAATCATTCGCTTGATTTTAAAAGTTTGTACAGTATAAGCTTTTAAAGCACATGATATTGTATTATACAAGCACTTAAAGTATAAGGGGATAGTTTCCTAAAAAGAAATGTAGAATTTACTATAATTTTTTTAAATACTATCTTAAACCCGAATCTACTTAATTAGAAAAAATAGTTTACTAATATATGTTATGGAGGATCCTAAAAAATTGGTAAAATTTCAAGACAAAACCAAACAAATAATAACAAAGTAAAAGAAAAAAATAAAAGAGAAATATCAAATTTACGTGGTTTGGTCAAAAGATCTACATCTGTGGACGGGAGTGAATAAAGTATTTCATTATATGAGAAGAATATAAAAGAGAGAGTTCTCTTAAACCAATAAAAGTGCAAGTGAATAAAATATTTCACTATATAAGAAGAATACAAAAGGTATAGAAGAGACTTGTCCCGCTCCTAAACCTACAAAAGCACTAGTACAAAAATATAAAAAATGTAAAATAATGACAAAATATTTACTGACTAACAAGTCCCAATAGCCACTAAAAGTTATCTTATATTATTGCTTGGTACATTGATCAAAGTCCTTATGTCTTTATTTATAGGACCAAGGCAACAAAAGTCTCCTTAGTTTAAGTAATGTGGACAAGTCATATAACAAATCTCCACCTTAGTATGCGCATACCCATATCTACAAAATAATAAAATAGTAAATGTGCTTCACATTATTCACAAAAGTCCCAAATGGCTTTAATCACCAACAACGAACACCACCAAAGTAAGCACTTCTTCAACTTGTAAATTGGAGAGGTTGGTAAACATGTCAGCAGGATTATCTTTGGTATTGATCTTTTGAACAACAATTTTATCCTCAACAATGGTATGAAGAAAGTTTCACATCAATGTGCTTTGGCCTCTCATGATATATTTGATCTTTTGTCAAGGGAATAGTCACGACTTTGATTACCATAATAAACTGTAACACCATGATATACACTGAACTCATCAAACAAACCTCTTAACTATAAGGGTTCTTTGATTGCCTCAATCACAACCATATATTTTGCCTGTCTAGTAGACAACGGCACAATAGGTTGTCAAGTTACTTTTTGACTAAGTACACAACTGTCAATACAAAATACATAACCAATAAATGATCTTTTTCTATCAAAATCCCTAGCATAATCAGTGTTATAAAACTAACCAAGTTATTACTATTTTTCCTAAATTCCAAACAAGTGTCTAAAGTACCTCGCAAGTGGTTGAGAATCTATTTCATAGACTACCAATTCTATTTTTCAAGATAAGATATATACGTGCTAACCCAGTACTCAAATTCAACTGATTATTAAACAGATACAACTTTATGAATAAATAAAGATGTCAACACTTAAATTTTTAGATTTTAGTTTTCAGTTTTATCAAACAAATACAATTTTATGGATTTAGCAAATTATTGAAATTTTAACATTTAAATTTTTAGATTTCAGTTTTCATATTTAAGTTTTTAGTTTTCGTTTTTCCAAGATAAGGCATGTACCTACTAACCATACCAACTGCTTGTAAAAAATATGAATGTGTACAAATCATCACATATATGATGCTATCTACTGGACTAGAATATGGAACTCATGCAATATAACCTTCTTCCACATCTGACTGTAGTGATTGAGCAGTTGAAAGTCAAGTAAGAGAACTATCCACAAATTTAGCTGTTGGAATTTTTTTCTTATTTGGGCTATCGTTAATTAATTTCTATTTATAATAAACAGGTTAAATGAAAACCGGTAAAACTCATATTTTTTTGATCTACTTTTTCGGGCCAAGTGTGTCTAAGTTGTTTGTTTGGTGTGATATGTAAGGCTCGTAAGCCTATCTTCTAAATCCTATTGGATTTAAAGTAACCTTAATAGGGTTCAATTGCACTATTTGGATTAGGTCTTTCTCTTCTAGCTATAATACAAATACATCCTATACATCCTATATATATATAGGGTTGTAGGATTAGTTGCCTATTGATAACCGAAGAATCATCTTCAATTATCAATTATTACAGTGAACGGTACATAATTTTATTCTGTAGTCATATTCAAATATCTAATATAGATCTGTTCAAATTTAACAAGTGGTATCACAGCACCAATATCAAAATTTGAGTCGAAAATAAAGTAAATTAATTATGTTTTGATCGCAAGCCTGGCTTTGAACGATCCAGTTTGTTTGATTTGTTTTTCTCCTTTTTCCATTCGTCTGTGTTTGTCGTGATTATGACCACGAGATTCTTTCTTTGGGTTCAAATTCTTTTAATAAATAAGGGAGCTGTGGTGTTCAAATTCAAGTTCTTTATGGATAAATTGATTTTCGTCGTGAAG
Organism: Cinchona pubescens; assembly: GCA_025175665.1. Taxonomy (NCBI): domain Eukaryota; kingdom Viridiplantae; phylum Streptophyta; class Magnoliopsida; order Gentianales; family Rubiaceae; genus Cinchona; species Cinchona pubescens. The sequence continues at coordinate 2,016,936 of JANKKI010000300.1, read as the reverse complement.
TATTATTTTATTTTTTTGGAAATGTAGAATTATGTTGATTTGAAATAGCCGCCCATGCATGGTAATTGTTTTATTACTTTCCGGCCCCGTTAGAATTCTCTGTCTTTGATCAATTCACGTGATTACATATTGTCCTGGTGATCTCTTGCATGATAAGATGAGATCATGACAGTTAATGATCAATTTTCTTTATAATGTCAACATGCAGTGTAGCATCCCGGGCCCTGGGCTGGCCCAACAACTTTTGAGCAGAAGCAACGGGTTCAAAATGCTTAAACCAAGTTTTAAGTAGTCCATGACCCAAAGTGTTATAAACAATACAATATCCCATCCCACTTTCAATGTGGGACGGGGCGTCACAATCACCCCTCCTTAAGGCTTCACATACACTGGCCCAGTGTCACCCCATGTAGAGACCACAGGCGATTCGCTCTACCAACTGTACACCCTGGGTGCTGGGCTGGCCCAACAACTTTTGAGTGGAAGCAACGGACTCAAAATGTTTAAGCCAAGTTTTAAATAGCCCATGACCCAAAGTGTTATAAACAATGCAATATCCCCTCCCACTTTCAATGTGGGACAGAGCGTCACATGCAGTTTGTCAAACCACATATGGGGTGCGTGAGTTCCTTTATTTTGCATGCGGTCAAAAGTTATTTTATCCAGAAAAAGGAAAAAAAAATCGTAACTCTAAAATGATTGTGCCTTGCAGAAGCATTGATTATTTTTGTGAGTTTGTGTCCTTAAATATTGAATAAAGTCAACTTATTTAAGTGGATCTCTTTGGATTTGTATGCTTTCATAAGTCGGGCATTTTTCGGGGCACCAAATAACCACGAGAAGGGAGGAGGATGAGATCCTCGACTCTTAGACCGACTCGGGAAAAGGACAAGAAAACAGGCATCATAACATCAACCATTCATACCAACCCATATGCATCTTATACACAGTTTTTAGAATTTTTTATAACATGGCATAATAATAAGCAAAAAGTTAAATTCAAAGGACATACTCAGTCCAAAAATTGCCAACGTACCTCATGGTGCCTGGAGTCCTGTTCTTGTCTGAGAATGTCCTTTGAATTTAACTTGTAGAACTTTTATGGGTTCGAGACCTTTCGGCCTCTCCCCCTGGTCTTCTTCTTCTTAAATTAAAAGAAAACTTTCAAAGAAAAACTGAGAAAGAAAGAGAAGTCTTGAAAATTTTTAGAGAATGGAAAAATTGATTGATATTGAAAGATTGTTTACAAGAGGAGCTAGTTGAGAGCCTTGATAATTTCCTCGATTTTTTATACACTTGAGGAATGAGGCTATTTATAGAATAAATTTCGGACTTCAAACCCGGATGTTAACTATCCTAATAAAAGAAAATAAAAGATTCCTTACATTATTTGTGCTTTTCTAAAAGCTAACTACATAGTACAATAATTTCTACCAGCTGTCTAAAGTGTCATACAATAATTCTAAAATTGTCTAAAGTGTGGTCTCCACATTTTGGTATCCAATGCTGTCTACTCCATCACACAGTGGATGAACCTGGTCTTCCAGATCACATGGATTTTGTTTTCCTTGAGTGGAGTCTTGAGTGGAGTCTGTCTCGGTCTTCAAGTCTTTATTATTTTTGTCTTCTAGTTCTTGACTTTTGTCTGAGTCATTCAAGGAAAACATTATCCACTTAGTGGAATTTTGGGTAGATTCTTGAATTCTCCAAGAAGTTGCTCTAAAATTGTCTTTGTAATGTCTTCTTTCTTTTTCTTTTTATTTTTTCTTAATTTTATTCCTCTTTTTGTTTCTGAGGAAGAGGACTCCTCTTTTTCAGAATTTTTTTGGCAAACTTCCAGCCATTAACGGATTATTGATTTTATCTTTACCCTTATCCGTTTGTAAGGGACTAGATACAGGCTGACACCCTGTATTGGTCTGTGTGATTTTTAGTAAATCACCAACTATCAACGGACTTGTCTTGTCTTTACCGACTACTGTTTGAACCGGATTAGGTGTTCCTTTACCGGAAACACTGGCCTTTATACAAATTAGATGTGACACTTTTGTATCCAAATATCTATTTTTCCAATCTTCTTTTTCTAGAGTTAAAATTTGAACTCTCTGTTCTAATTCAAATAATTTTGTCTTGTTATCAGAAAATTCTTGTTCTAAGGTCCTATATTTTTCATTTATTATTCTAAAATTTTTTACAAGGGTCTCACAGTGATCACAAAAATTTATTTGGTTACCTTCATCCTGTCTCGAATAACGGGTCAGGTAGTAGGATAACTAGGTATGGATACTGATTCCCTAAGTAAAATCTACTGGCTTCAAGTCCTTCTGTAATGTGTATTAAAACCTTTGTATTATTGGGTTTTTTACTCCTCTTATTGCAGTGAGGACTTCAACCCATGTCTTGTACAATTAGACACCAATACTTATACACATATAACAAATAAATGTGTATAAGAGACAGAATTAAAACTGATAAAAATAAGCTATGTAAACAAGACTTTAGAATTAGTAAAATGATCCACTATTTTTTCTCTGATATGAAATCCATAAATTATAATCTAAAATTACCTTTTGTTGTTCATTTATACTTCTATAAGTGTCTAATATTCTAAAACAATTATGAGGTGGCATGGCACATAAACTATGTCCATTAAAATCAAATCTTTTTTCTGTGCCACTAGGAGTCTGTTTTAATATGATGGGAAAATGAAATGGATTATCTAAACTTATAAATGTCTGATGGGTTTGAAATATAGTTCTTTTTAAATTGGGCGTAAGGTCTCTGTAAGCTTAACAAATTTTAGTTCGTTCAAAGATCAAGAAAGAGCATGAATAGTTTCTTCTAGTGGTATGCCCATGAATTATATATGAAGTACTATTGAAATTTGAAATTTCGTTGTAGTAGTTCTATTGTTTTGATAATGAGTAGAATAATTTAATTTGAATAGGGGATGACTGTGTCCCAATTTCATGCATTTTCTAGTTGAATTTAATAGATAGCACTACATTATAATTGAATCGATTAACCTGGTATTCCACGGTTATGCTGTGGCACCAATGGCAATTACGTTTTGCAAAGTTTCTTTATAGCATTGATTAGATTCAATGAGAAAATTTTTAAGGCTATCTTAAAGTAAGGTATAGGAGTCACTTATACTGTTTAATGTTAAGTGACTCGTAAAAGCATATAAACTCATAATATCTTGCATTGCTTATAAAAACTTTGCATGGCATATGATGATCATTGTGAAATGATTCATATTTAAATATTTTTAATTTGCCCATTCTGAAAGATTAAGGTATAATTAAATTACTTGATCATATGCCTATGATTTTAGTTTTTGCATGATCCTGGTGAAAATTAATAATTTGCGTAAGGGAAATTAAGATAAATTATGGTATATGATTGTGCATTTATCTTATGCAAATAAAGTTATGGATTTGGGGCATATATGTATACCTGAGTTAAATTTATAAATTGTAATAAATGATGTCGTTAAGGTAACCATTATTATAATTTTGTAAAATTATTTAATAAGGACACTGAGATGTTTATATTTGTTAAAGATATATGTTAGTAGTTAATTTGGTTTTATTTAAGGTTAAGGATATTTCATATTATATGACTTCTACTGAAATTATACCTACTTTGGTTTATTTGTTATCAAAGAGTATTGTATTCTCTAATCTATTCATGCTTTCATAGTTATAATGATACAGTTTAGCAGATTGAAAAGGTTTGGCATTTAATATTTTTGCAGACAGGTTAGTTTGCTAATACCTTACTTAAATTTAGTATCATATTCTGGACATAAAATTTGTTGAATCCCAATCATGTTTTGATAATGACAAATTCCTTCAAATGGTTTAAAGTTCAGTGTGCAGGAAGATCTTATAGTAATAGGTAGTTTGGACGCTGAGGATCGTCCGAAGGAACAAGGGTAGGACGAAAGGAAACATCCGAAACAAGACTAGAGAACACTGAAGGAAGAACACATCTTTAGGACGCAGATAATCGTCCAAAGGATAGTGCTTCAGGCGCAAATGACGGTCCGAGGAAGAAATTATAAAAGGTGTCAGCTTCAAAGAACAGATGCTAGGCAGCGTCCGAAGGGCAAAAATCAATTCTTATATCTCCAAGTTTCGGATGAAGAATGACGTCCGAACAGCCAAGGAATAAAGTTTAGAAACCACTAGCCCAACACCGGACACAAGCTCGAACATAGGATCAGACGGCCGAACAAAGGCAAGATAAGAATCCATCAAGTGTGCTCGGAGGATTGAACGTCCAAAAACTTTAACGGTTAGTTTTTTAGTAAATAGAAAATAGCTATTGGAGAGTCGTTGGAGACAGTTTTTTGTTATCTATAAATACCTCCTAGCCTGAAAATGTAAAGAAAACTAATACATTCAATACAAAAACTTGTGAGGGCTATTTGGGGAGAAATAGGCTAAAATATTATGGGTTGTATTGGTTTGGATAGTGTAGTTCTCTTGGTTCAACTAGAGAAAATTAGTGTGACTAAGAGTAGACTAGAAAGTGATCTTTAAGTGTAAAAGGGAGGGATAACAAGTGTATAAAAGTAAGGTTGTAGTATAAAATTCTTTGGCTCAACTAGAAAACCTTAGTTGGTACAAGGATGATCCTACTTTGTGTAGAAGAAGGTTATTGCTTCACCTTCTTTAAAGAGACACTACTAGTGAATGTACATTCCGAGGTTAAGGAGTTTGGAAGTTTGGTTTGCATTTCTTAATGTCAATCTTTTTATTTGTTCTTTGAACTTCAATTGTTAAATCTTTATTTATGATTATTTGTGCTTTAGTGTTCATTTAGTGCATATAGTTTGCATTTTCATTAAGCACATCAAAAGATTTATTTTTTGAGACAACCTAATTCACTCATTCCCTCTTAGGTTGCTTTGGACCAACAATTGGTATTAAAGCTGGGTCTCTGATATTGAGCTTAACTAGCTTTCGAGAAAATATCATGGAAACCAATATTGCATTGTTTCTAAGGGGCATTCCATTACTAGACCTCCTATATTTAATGGTGTTAATTTTTTTAGTTGGAGGGAAAGAATGGAAATATTTATTCAATCTACTGATATTGACTTGTAGTATATTGTTAGTGAAGGTCTTTCTGAAGCATATTGTTGATGCATATACAATACCTTAAGGGCTAAGATTAGGAGTGAGTTAAATGCACAAGATAGGATAAATTTATTTTTGAATGCTAAAGTCACGAATGTGTCGTATAATGTCTTAGATACTAATGAGTCTTTACAAGAGTGAAAGGCTGCAAATAGGCTAAGGAAATTTGGGACAAATTGAAAAAAATCCATGAAGGTAGTAATGATGTGAGAGAACAAATGAGGTCTTTGCTTGCGGCCAAATATGAATCTTTAAAAATGGAACCTCATGAGAATATTGATAAGATGCATTGTAGATTCAATGATATTATCAAGGATTTGAAAGGCTTAGGCAAAAAATCATTCTTCGCTTGAAAAGAATAGAAAATATTAAATGCCTTGCCAAAAAAATGGGAACCTAAATCCATTGCCATAGAAGAATCTCAAGATTTGAATTCTATATCTATTGAGTCTTTGATCAATTCTCTAACCTCTTTTGAATTAAAGAAGAAAAACAAGGTACAAGATGACAAGGAAGCAAGGATTAAGAGAAGCATAACAATAAAAGTTTCTCAAAATGATAAATGCTTCAAGTTTGGCAAAGTGAGACATTTTGCAAATGAGTGTCCTTCCAAGAAGAAGGAAGGAAGGAAGGTATGACCCGATTCAATAACTTCCAAATCACATGGGAAGATTGCAACTCAAAATGTGAAGTTGAAGAGGAGCTTAAAGCTACTCAAATGGCTTTCATGGCCTTTGGAAATAATGAGGTATCAACTAGTTATGATGATGATGTTGAATCATTCATTTTTAAAAATGCATGAAATTTGGAAAGAATCATATGCTATGAACAAGGAGTTAAAAATAAAGATTAGCGCTTTATTAAAAGCTAACTCAACACTTTTGCATGAAAATAATATGTTGACAAAAGAAAATGATTCATTGAAGAAAAATGGATTTGATTTGAAAAGAAAGTTGGATGAAAAGACGAAGTTTTATGAAAAGATTATGGAATAGCTATTGCTATTAAGAACAAGAATAGATGATATTAGCTTTTTATTGCACAAAGAAATGTTGTTGGAAAGAAAAGGGCTAGAAATATGCTTGTTAATAAAAATTTTACCGCTTTTAGAAAAGATGGTTTGTGCTTTGTGAAGTCAATAAATCCTTATTTTGTCGTAATCAAAATATTATGTGCAATTATTGTCATCAAAATGGCTATGTGAAGAAAGATTGTTATGTTAAAAGAAATAAAAAATTGGGAATGAAATCTATATGGATATTAAGTGAATTCACTAACTCAAGTGGACCCAAGAAAGTTTGGGTACCAAAAGTTGTTGCCTAACTTTGTGAGTAATACTATGCATGAAGAGCACCAAGGGATTCAAGATGGATCATTGATGGAGGGTATTCAAAACATATGAGCTAAGATGACATAAATGGGTAACATTTAAAATTCTTATCAAGAATGTGTTTTTAATTGCATCACATTTGCTTCATTATTGACCAACTCGTGTTTTGACGATGTTTCTTCAAAATAAGAGAAGTTAAGGAAAGTTCGACTGAAAAATGCTTTAATGCTTTACATGAATTTCCTCATATTTTGAATATATGTTCTTGAAGGAAAGAAATATTTTGCATAACTTGACTTATTCCCTATGTACTTATCACTTGAATAACATACACTCTTTAAGGGGGAGAATAAACTTAGGGGAAGTTTAAAATTGCATTAATTTTTTCTTTCTATATTTTGATGATGCCAAAAGAGGGAGAAATAATAGACAGAACTTATTGTCTTATGCTTCCTTTCTCATAGTTGCTTTAAAATTTTCCAGCTAATTTGTCATCATCAAAAAGGGAGAGATTGTTGAATCCCAATCATAGTTTGATAATGACAAATCCCTTCCAATCATGATTTGATAATGACAAATTCCTTCTAATAGTTTAAAGTTGAGTGTGCAGGAAGATCTTATAGTAACAAGTAGTTCGGACGTTGAAGATCATCAAAAGAACAAAGCTAGGATACAAGGGACCATCTGAAACATGACTAGAGAACACTGAAGCAAGAACACATCCTTTGGATCCAGGTAACTATCTGAAGGACAATGCTTCAGACACAAATAATCGTCTGAGGAAGAAATTAGAAAAGGTGTCAGCTTCAGAGAACAGATGCTTCAGGCAGTGTCCGAAGGGTAAAAATTAAATTTTATATCTCCACGCTTCAAATGAAGAATGACATCCGAAGGGCCAAGCGAAAAAGTTCAAAACCCATTGGTCCAACACCGGACGCAAGCTCAAACGTAGGATTGGACGGCCGAACGAAGGCAAGACAAAAATCCATCAAGTGTTCGAACAGATTTTCATGCATAGTGAGTTGGGATCGGAAGTCCGAAAACTCTAACGGCTAGTTTTCAGTAAATAGAAAATAGGCATTGGAGAGTTGTTGGATGTAGTTTTTGGGTATCTATACATACCCCTACCCTGAAAATATAAAGAACTACTACATTTAATACAAACACTTGTGAGAGCTATTTGGGGAGAAACAGACTAAAATATTGTCAATCTTTTTATTTGTTCTTTGAACTTCAATTGTTGAATCTTTACTTGTGATTAATTGTGTTTAAGTGTTCATTTGGTGCATATAGTTTGCATTGTTATTAAGCACATTAAAAGATTTAGATTCTTTTTTGAGACAACCTAATTCACCCCCCTCTTAGGTTGCTTTGGGCCAGCAAAATTATTTTTTCTCAGTCCAATAATTTAATGGTTATTACAATTGGTACCATCAAAGTGGCCATTGTAGTAATTCATAAAATTATTCGACAAGGAATTTGAGATGTTTGTCTTTTGAGATTATTATGTACCTGCCCGAAAGTGGTAATTGTGCATATTAATTTTTGAAAAGGTTAGGTGCATTATCATGAAGTATTAACGGCATAAGTGTTTTATCTCAGTTAAATAATTTATTGGATTATTATAATTGATATACCAAGTGGCCATGATCATAATTAATAAATTTATTTAATAAAGATTTTGAGATGATTTTATTTTGAAATTCCCTGCCCAAAGGTGGTAATTATTTATATTAATTTTAAAAAGGTTGAGTGATCAGTGAGGATTTAATTTATAATTTTAGACATTTTTATCTACCCAAAGGTGATAAATTCTTATAAGTTTATTTCACTGGTTACTTGTTTGTAGGGTTTATATTGTGTGCTATTTATTCTATCCGAAGGTGAATATCTAGTTATATAACTTAAACTCTCACGAGATTATTGCCATTGATTGTTTACCATATTGCATGGTGTTATTTGATTATATATTTTTTATATAATTATTTTAAAATTTGCAATATTTCTGCAAATAATCTCCCTTATATTAAGGATTTGGTGGCAATAATGTTTTGAGGGGTAAAAGTAATTTTGAGTTAACATTTGAATTATTTCACTTTGATATATCTATACTTGATTTTAAATTTCTAAACCCCATTGTGTGCAAAATGATAAAATAAAGGCATATTGTAACATGAAATAATAATAGAAGTTGAACATTAAATTATAAAGAAGTCTATCTTTGAGTTGGGGGAAGTTTGGTTTCAATATAAGGATGTACCCAAGAAGGAGAAAGATGTGGTAAGTTCATGGGTATATTAGTGTTGTTGTCTCACATTTAATCGAAAGGAAATAAAGAGTGCCTAATTTATATAAGTATGAGTATAACCTTTTTCGTCAAATTTATATTGGGCTTCTTTATTTAGTTTCCCAGTATTATTCTCCCTGATAAATTTTTAAAATATTGTGTTAACTCATACTATTATTAATTATTTTTTGAATCCAAAGAAAGTAATTTCATGAATTTAAGAATTACTAAAGTTAGGATTCTAATGAAAATTCAAACAACATGGATAATTATATGGGTCATTGGAGTTAGAGCATTTGGTGTGAAAAAATGTTAGTTTTAATACCATCTCCTTGATTGTGTTAAAATACCTTTTGTTGTTAATTTTCTTATTTAATATGTAATAAAATGATCTTTCATCATCTTCTGTAATTTAAGGTTTACCTAAAAGAAAAATTTTGGTTATAAACAAATATATTGGTGTTTATTTTTTAAAGGAGATGAAAGAAAACTCAATATAAAAGGGAGTTAGAATATTGTATTTTCGTTGCATATGAACAAAGGGTAAAATCATAAATACACTTTCAACAATATCTATCAAACGAAAATTTTTAAGTAAATTAAGCTGATATTGATGAGGCCTAAACTTGGCATTAGAAAGAGAACAATGTTTGATGTTTATATGGTGATAACAGCATGATAATATTAATGGTAGAACACTTGTTCTTGTTGCTATTTTTATTAAGAGATTTATCAATAAATGAAAATCGAATAAAGAGGTGAATTGTTTGTTCATGAAAAATTACACTAAAGTATACTTCATTTTCTCAAAATATTGTTTCTTTCTTTTAACACTAACTTTTATACCATTTATGAGTTTCATTTTGATTCGGTAAATCTATTTATGGCTTTATGAAAAGTGAATAATTCCACATTTTAGAATTTCACCATTTTACACTTGCACTTTTGAATTGGGGAATTAAGGAAGTTTTAAAATGTGGGATTTGAAGTGTTAATTGTTTTTACGATTTTAGGGCATACTGATATTTCTATAATTTTGTCACCTATTTTTTGTGGTAGAAGTTTTTGTCTCTCATTGTGATGAAATTTAGAATATTTACGAAAAAATATTTGAAGAAAAAATTATCTAAATCTCTTGAGGTTGGAATATTGTGTAAAAGACAATGTAAATGTTAAAGAATATTCAGTAAAACTGTTTCTATATATTCTCATTAGATCTAGATTTACAAAAATTTAGCTTCAAATATTTAGTGATTGGATTTATTCAGATTAAGTAAAAGTTGTATTTAAAGGGTATTTTGATAACAACACCATTTATGGTTCTACTTTAAATGACATGCTGAAAATCTTATAAAGTTGTATAGTTTTTAATTCAATATATAGGTACATAAAGTTTTGAGCATTAGTTAACAACTAATGTCTTGAATACATTGGTTATAAAAATTGTTTCAAGTAGAAACCATTCTCGATGCATGTGAGAGTTTTGCTCATTCTCTATGTTGTTATTTTCTTATTAGTTGGCTGTGATTAAATTATTGAATATTATTAATTGATATTTTAAAGATTTTTGATGCACAAAAGTTTTGAGATAGCTATCTTGGTTCAACATACAGAATCTAAAGATACAAATGTTTCCAATAATATAAAGAGATAATATTATAGTAAAATCAAATCACTAAAAGTTTTTATTGAAAGAATCCCATGAATGAGATTTTGTAAGGTAATATAATGGGTGGTCTTATATATATATATATATATATATAGGCCTCATCAATATCATCTATATATATATATATATATATTGTGGTTTACCTAATATTGCCTCTGCACTAGATGTATGGAAAATATTTGGCAAAATATCAATTTTGATGATTGGGTGAATATTAATGACATAATAAGGTATGTAAGAAAATTAAAGATTATGTATCTATTTTCAAGCATGTTAAGGATTTTGAAGTGATTAGTCACATAAAGTACTAATTTTAAAGATTACTCAATTTTGATTGTCTACAAACTGTAGATATTTCTATTTGTTTTAAATTGAGAGCACAACTTAAAGACTGGAAATATTTATTTTTTAATTACCAAGTGTTAAAGATTTATGTTATCTCTAGGTCAATTGAATTTTATTCTAACATATTTCTGCTGCAATGTTCTCTAAAGGAGACATAAACTTCAATTGACATTGATACAGTTATATAAAGTTTATTAAGTTTTGAAATAAGGAAATGCATTGATAAGTGTAATGTGTTGCACGAACACATTTCAATAGTAAATTATTTATTGATTTATTGATGAAGTTGCTACCTTAAAGGTTTGAGAAGTATGTTGAACAGTTGGTGTTCAATTATATTTGTTGTGCTTGATTAGTAGGAGTTATTTATAAGTCTTATATTTGTGGTTTATAGTTATCTGTAGTGAATAAAGTTTCATTCCCTGATTTATGTAGTTATTCATATTTTCCGCATATCTATTGCTTTTATGTATTGCTTATATCAGCTCATGCAGGAATAAAATGAAGGTTGTACAAAAATTGTTTCGTTATGAAGTGGTTTTGAGTTAGAGACAATAAAGTAGATGAAAGTCAGTCTTGTAAAATCTTCCTTTGTGAAGTGGCTTTGGTTTAGAAGTTACAATGGATGAAATTCCTGTTCAGGGTCTTGTTAATATTGAGGACTGATTGTGGTTTTTGCTAGTTACTTTTGCTTGGAAAATATCTGAGTGAAATCACACTACACTTTATCTCATTGGGGAATTCATGTTGATGATGTATTTGTATTTATAATTATAGGGGTCCTGCATTAATAAATAAATTATTGACATCTATAGCTCGCTACTATTATTTTCATTGAATTGAATTCTATACTAAGATTTTTCCAAAGACCACTAAAGTTGTGCTTAAATTGAGAGTCATTTTCTTAAATATTTTTGTTAAAAACCTTAAAATCAATTAGTGTTGCCCAAGTAGGAGAATATAAGAATTATTTTTTTATTTATCCTATGACTAATTAATTTTTGTTTTATAAAAAATGGGTTAAATAAAGACCAGTGAAACCCATGTTTTTATGATCCCCTTATTTGAACTTAGGTGTGTCTCTCAGTTGTTTCTTTGTTGTGTTATGTAAGGTGTAGGCCTATCTTATAAATCATATTGGATTCAGGGTAATCTTAATAGGAGGTCCAATTATACTATTTGGGCCAGGTCCCTTTCTCCCATGTATAATGCTACATTCTATATATATAGTGTGCTATGGTTGGTTTGCCGATAACCACTATACAGAACTTGAGAGTGAGAGGGAAAGGGAGAGGGAATGCTTAGTCAAGGTACATGAACCTTAATGTGCCGATTACGATTCGATGATCATCTTTAATGATCAATTGCTACGGTGAACAGTATGTAATTTTTTTCAGCAGTTGTTTTCAAATATCTGATGTTGATCCACTTAAATTTTACAAAATAGCATCTTTTATGTCAAATTTCTCCAAAACTCTCTTAAGTTAATGCTTTTAGATTAGGAACAATTTCATAGTTGTTCAATCCCTCTTGATCTCCATGCCAAGAATCATCTTAGCTACTTCTAAATCTTTCATCTCAAATTAAATGATTCACTACTTAATTGTATTTTCAAAATGTGAATTTTTGTAGAACTCTTGGTAACAAAGAGGACGTCATCAACATAAAGTAAAAAATAAATGAAAGAACCATTATTTAATTTTCGGAAATACACTCAAATACCATACAACATCCTTGAATAATCATAACCCAATATAAAGGAACCAAACCTCTTAGACAACTGTCTTCGAGACTGCTTCATTCATACAAAGATTTTTTCAACAAGCAAACATGGTTTTCTTTTTCTTCAATTTCAAATCCCAGAGTTTGGCTCATATAAATTTATTCTTCAAGTTCATCATGTAGAAAAGTTATCTTGACATCAAGCTACTCCAATTCCAAATTACATACGGCAATTAAAGCAAGAAAAACATGGAAAGAGCTATGTTTAACAAGAAGTGAAACACATCATTGAAATCAACACTATGTACCTGGTTATAGCCCATTGCAACCAACCGCTAGAGTGCATTCCTTTTTCTTAAAGAGCCATTTTCAATCCCAACAATTTTCTTACCTGAAGGTGGCTTCACAAGAACCTAAGTTTCATTTTTATAGAGAGACGCAATTTCTTCATTTATTATAATCAACCAATTAGATGAATTATCACAAGAAACTGTTTCAAAGTAGGTAGAAGATGCACCAACTCCATCTGTATATTCAACAATTGACAAAGCATATGCAACAAAATTTGCACATTGCTACAGTGGTCAAATTTCCTTCCTTGGTCTATCATTGATAATGGAATACTTCTCCTTCTCTAGTTTTTCTTCAATAAACTCTGGTTTATCTACAAAAGCTAACTAAGAAGGACCAGAACTACTAATTTTCAGTTTCACCTGCTTCTGCGTACTGTCATCTGATGTTTTCCAAATCTTATTTTGATGATGACATAAACACTTAACTCTATAAACAAGTTTTTGCAAGTCTGTTATTTGTTTTGCTAGAGACAGGGTTTTCGGACACACTGTACCGTATAAACTGTGTCAAGCCTCTCAGACACATTCCTCTGTGCGTCCGAACGAACAGGCAGAAAGAAAAATCCTACTTCTTCGTCAAATGGACGAACATGACCGTCCGAAACCTCTATCGGACGATGGAACGAATGCACGCACGGACGTCCGAACGAAGTTCTTCACCAACTGCATGAGGATCGGACACTGTGTCGGATGTATCCCATCTATCTCGAACGTCCGAAACCCCAACGGCTACTTTTTGTGCATTTATTATTTAGCCGTTAGGAAGTAGTTGGAACCACAATTTATTGCTCTTATAAATAACTGCTTTGATATTCTGTAAAAATCATCTAATACATTGAATACAAGCCTTAGAGAAGAGCAATTTGAGTACAAATTGGCTATAGTGCTTTGTTGTATTAGTGTGCAGTTTAGAGTGCAATTCAACTTTGAGTGGAGTGATAATCTTGTACGAAAGTAAGGTTGTAAGTAAGATTCTTGCCTCAACTAAAAGAATTTTAGTGTGAGCAAGAATATCCCTACTTTGTAAAGATTATTGGCTCACCAAATGTGTGAAGCATTTTAGTAATTTGATACTTCAAGGTTGTTAGCTTGGAAGTATTAGCTGATTAATTTTCTCTGTTTCTTACTTCACTATTTCACTGATTCGATTATATCAGTTTTCATTTTGAAAATCTTAATATTTCTAAAAGCATTTTTAGAAACCTAATTCATCCCCCTCTTAGGTTGCTTTGGAACCAATATCATCTGTATCTATACCACAAGAACTAGAAGACTCATTTTTTTAAGATAACATTGGCAATGGAATGCTTCTCCTCCTGTAGTTCATCTTCAATAGACTCTGGTCTATCATTGGCAATGGAATACTTCTCCTCTAGTTCTTCTTCAATAGACTCTGTTTTCGAAGACATAAACATCTAGTTATAAAAACAAACACCTAAATCAACTAACTTTATCTAGATGACAACATGTAAGTAGACAGTGTCAAATAGTAGCTTGTGGAAGTAAAGACCGTTCCCACTGGGAATGGTGAGCAATTACTGAAAAATATTTGGCTAAATTACTAATTGAAGGATTGCTTTAAAAAAATAATTTAACTAAAACTACACTAATAACTAAGTGAAATGAGTAATAACAGGGTTAGACCTTATACTTGCCAATTTCTTGAGTGTTAGTTAATTAAGCTAACAATTTATTCAACTTAGAGGTTGATTCCCATATGCAACCTAATCCCTATCACCAGGTAATTAAATCTATCAATTCAATTAATCTAACATTATGTTTTTATGAAGGGATTTGGGTGAATTTTATTTGAAATCCAAATCTATAATAAGTTATTCAAACAAGTTAATTGATTTAGTTGTGGAACTGAAATCAACCAACAAGTGGGAGTGTGATTTTAATGGATAAATAAGTGGATTTGAAATTCACTCAAATTTCATGTCATTTAAATCTACCCAATTCAAATTCATTAATTTCAAATCCTTTCTTCAATTCAAATCCGCCCGTCCAAACACAACATAAGTGTGTATCCCTTCTACTGCTTATGCTGGTGAACTAAATTTGACTAACTACTCATGGAATTCCAGCAACCAACTCGGTGAATTAATCAACCAAGATCTAATTCCAACCCTAATCTAACATTAATCTAGGTCTATAATGGAGGTTCAATTCCCATATCCCCCCAATTAATCCAAATTAACAAGTGGAGTAATAAATTCTCCTAATTAACTCTAAAGCCCATTAATATTGTCTAATTAGTCCATTTTGCCATCTAATCAACCCATTAACCTCTACCTATTAGAAATTGGGATCACACAACCATAACCCATAACTAATTAGAACGTATCAACTACAAGAAAGCATAGTAAAAGCACTAAATTGAAACTAGGCCTCAAAATAAAGAAATCTAGTAAGAAAACATTAAATGAAAAGCAATAAATGAAGGGCATTAAATGAAAGGTTTATAAAATAAAGAAGCATGATACTAAACATTAGATGAGTGCAATAAACATAAATTAAATTCTTATAAGTAGTAGAAGTAAGTTGCACAACAAATAAATGGAAGAAAACTACTACAAGAAAATGCAAGAAAAAGCTGAAAATTTTCTCCCCAAGTGGGAAGGTGGAAAAGAAGAAACAAAATAATGGTGGAGGCTCCATTTCAGCCCCAAATATACATATTTATGGTAGGGCTAGGGGTTGGGGTTTAATATATTTTCCCTTGGAAAAGGGAAAAAATGGCAGAAAATCACATCCCCCAGTTGGACCTCGCCACTGGTGAGGTGCTCTCTGGAAGAGCCTAGTAGCTTCGTTGCTAGGTTTCTTCATCTGTTGGCTTTGCTTGTTCCGCATCCTTTTTCGCTCCACAACCTCGAAAACTCTAAAACAACATAAAAATACATTAATGGATGTTTGAGATGAAATATTGAAACACCTAAACATTGATCAAATTGTGCTTAAATATTGGAAAAATTAGTTAAGAACAAGCTCACACAAAATCCTAATTTTGAAAGGAATTAGGTTAAAACCCTAATTTTATACCTAAACACAAACATATAAATAACTAAATTATAACCTAGATAGCACTAATTGAACGCTAAACACTTATCAAACACATAAAACTATTAATGCGCGACAACACACGCCTTAAAAATAAATTTCTCGAAACCACGACAAAAACTTTTAAATTTGGTCATGCAAAACTCTAGTTTCCTAGGGTTATCACACCCCCAAACTTAAGTCTTTGCTCATTCCGAGTAATCAAAATAAAAGAAAAGAAGAAAAATAAAAAAACAGTAAAATACATAATAGATACAAAATACTTAAACACATGGCATACAACATTTAACACTTAACACTTGACACTACCAAGAGAAAAGAAAGTGGGAATGTTGAACTCTAGTGCACTTGTCCAAAGTGAAAATGGGGTTTTAATTCAAGAAACTTAAAATTTTCATCTACTCCCCTATTTACAAAAGTGTACACTAGGTTTGACTACAAACATTACTTTGACAAATAAAGTGTTCATGAAATACCAATTCAAATGCAAGTTGATCTAGAGAAAACAAGTCTCCAAGTTTCTAAAAAATTTGCTCCAAGTACGGAAAGATCATTAAGATTTCTTTTATGAAGCACAAATTCATACAAATAAACACACAAGAATATTTGTTGGTACCGCAAGGTTATCGAACAATATCAACCAAAGCCATGCTTCACCCTCAACTCTGTAATATCTATAAGCCCAGATTAAGGATCATGTAGGACTTTCTCAAGATTGTAATGTAGGCTAAGATAATGCGGTAGCTAAAATTTGGATATAAGTGACTTAAATCACTTTAGTCATTTCAATACAAACTCTTGGACTACTATCCCATACATAACAGTTCCAAAACCAACATTACTTAACCAATAAACACTTGAAAGGCAAAAACATTACTTTTATAAAACTAACTTTTGAAGGTAAATTGAACCTTCTTTATTCAAAAAAGAAACATAAGACTTCTATTCTTTTTTTATATATATAATTTGGAGAATTTTATAGAAAAAAATAATGACACAAATCAATCAATTATAGCAAGGATGGATACAATTAGCATTGGATATTTTGACTTCATTTCCCAAAGCAATTACACAACAATTTCCTTCAAACCATCATAATCGCTCAAACTATTACATTGTAGAATTGGGATAATTCTACATGACTAAGGTGATGGGATAAAGAACGGATGAATAAACAAACTGGAATGACAAAATCATCTGGTTGACAAAGAAATTAGGCTATATGGCACAATGGAGACACTAGGGATAAATTCAATATAAGATAGGTATTTTTGGCTCAAACGGTCCAAGAAAATGCTATCATTTCCAAACTCCGGGTATTTAACTAAAAATGGGGAATTCACACAGTAATGACCCAATTTGACCCTCCCAAAAAGGATCGAATAGCTTGCTTGCTTTGTTCTCACCAGGGCTCAGAAAACTAAACCACAACATTTACATAATAAAAATCTTAAATTTCTTGCTAAGTTCAAAACTTTTAGCAAACAAAATTAAATTTCTCTAAAATAATCCAATCACATCAATAATTAAGGAAACTCTAATCCCATGACTTACATAAAAGAAACTTTAATATAAATACTCATAAGCCACCTGTATGCTATTTCAGTTCCTCTTCAATTGATCAATTTCTCTTGAATGAAACCTTAAACTTTTTTATGCCGTTTTGAATTGGTATCGTCCCAGTAACTCATTTGAATCATGTCCCTCACTTTGGAAATAATTTTTAAACTCTGACGAGCGAAAGCCCAATTAGACTCATTGTGTGTGCAAATGACACTTAAATAAAAATTATCAATATCATATTTTACCAAAAATGTGACAGAGTTTGCAAAAACTTGTCAAAGACAAGCATAACAACTTAATTACAAATACTACATACCAAACCAAAAACCATTTAAAACATTTAACAGTTTCAATATTCAATTACAAATTTTACCTATGAGAAGTCAGAACAAGGTACTCAAAACTTTTCAGCTAGAATCACATCATATTTGAAAACATCCTTGACAAAAAGTGAAAACCATGATTGATCATCATTAAATAGATATGCCCGTTACAATATTAGAGAATCACAAGAACATTGTCAGATACTTGGTTGGCATAGCCAACTCATACACTAACCTTATACCCCTCACTGATTGTGCACGCTTTGAACAACCTCAACACACCAAATTTTCCCTAAACGGCAACCAACAATAGAATGGGATATCCATAATGTCTCCATAAAAATTCATCTAATTGTTCAAGAAAAATCCTTCTAGTCTTGTTGGAAAGACGGTCATGGGAAACATATTACTCATCGTCAGTCCAATGCTTTCCTGATTTTCATAAGTTATTACATGACAAGTCCCAAAAGCTCCCCAACAAAGTTGGTTTCACAGCCTCCCCAGCAATTTATTTCCTAGTTCACTAAAACAAATACAAATTTTGCAACAAAGAAAACAAACAGAAATTGTAAAGTCTTTCTAAAAAATAGATCTTCATAGCAGTTTGTCCGAAGACACTTTTCCTCTCAATAACTATCTAAACAGAGTTATAAATACTTCGATGATTGCAAAAGATTAAGAAAAACTTAGTTATTCAAAATTTTGATATAGACTTCAGAAATTCAAAATTTTCCAATTCCCAATAAAACAAGAAATATACAAGTTCATGTCTTACACAACATAAAATAAAAGTCAATGATCTCTCTATTACATATAACGAAAATCAGGTTTTCCAAAACTTGTGTTTCTAGTTTTCAAATATGAATTTTCAAGAATAACTCTTGCAAAATTCATTTGCAAAATATGTGATTTTACAATTATATTTTTGAAAGGAGTACTCATCTTTGTTGATATAAAGATTGATGACAACTCGAAACTCAAGATCGCAATACTTTTTCTCTCTCTATTCGTTCCTCTCTTCTTTATCTCTAACATACTAACCATTTGTTGCATCCTTAAAGCTCCCCATCTTTATATACCACTCACATTTCCCACTTACATTGATTGAGATAGCAAAAGGTTTTGTGACTCTACTTCATTAATTCAAGACTTATCTCTTCTTAATACTTTCATAATTTCATGATGTCATTATTCTTATCAACTATGGTATACGAGTCTCTTAATCATTTATTATCCCAACTTCTTTCACATTCTTTTTACTTTCCTTTCATTCAATTTTTATAATTAATAATCTACCATTAATTGAGAAAACAAAGAGTTGTAACTTCATCATTATTTCTATACTTATTTCCATTTTAGTTACAAAAGTGAAGAATTATGCTACTAATCATCATTTAGTACTTAATTTATTCTTATCCTCTAGTATGTATTTTGTCCTAATAAATTCTTGTAATGACTCATATTCCTTCTTATCCTTTATTTTTATTGTATTTTCTGATAATATACTTTTCATCACTATTACATATTAAATTGTTATGATACTTTAATTGATATTTTTCTAAAAAGAACTTTGTAATTTGTGTTCAAAATTTATAAATATCATATAAAAGTTCTCCTTAAGTTTAAGCCTATAATGTGGGACGTCACAAACTCACCTCAAAAGAATTGTGTCCCAATTCTCGCAATTCCATTTGGAAAAAATTAGCAGAAGAATTCTCAATTTTCATAACTACAATAGCCTTAGTCCCATACATCATCGAATTTTAGTGGTCAAACCTAGTCCCAATATTTCAAAGCAATAATACATGCAATATTTTTCATGTAATTCTCTATTAAATGATCCAACTTAGTTCAATATGTAATTTTAGAACCCGTGTACTATAAAGTTTGGTTTTATTTTCCCATAAGTTTAATCACTAGTTTTCCAATTCCAATTGCATCAATACAGTTAAAGTTTGCAATTTATGATATAACGACCAATATTCAGTACTATTCCCCAATATCGAGCTTTCTGATTTCTCAACTTCACTTCCAGACGATGACGAACTTACAAGTGATAGACTCCTAGATTAAACTTCAATACTCCCAAATAACTTATTTAACAAACATCATTAACATCTATTTCCCAACCACATGTCTAGTCAAATATCTTAGCAGGTAATTGAGTATATTCATCTATTTAGTCATCTATTACCTAATAAGTCACATTCTTATAACATGAAAACCAATATCTCCAGCATATAGAATGCTAGTCTTATAGATTCATACAGTTATACTTTTTATACTTTATATCTCTTTTGGAAACAAGGATTTCTATATCACTTGATTTGTAAGCCATACATTTCATTATCTAATAATTCCATTACCAAGGCTTTGATAGGCTTTGATTTGCTTCCCTTAACCTAATAAAGAACTTGGAAAGATAAGTTTTTTTTTTCAATGCCTCCAAAATTTGATATAATTTGATCTATAAATTTTCAATTTTCTTCTTCGCAAGATTCTTTTTTTTTTTTTTTTTGAGCTATTTCCCAAGATTCAAATATCTCAATACTAGTGCTTATATAATCATGATTAACCAAGTGCTTCAAACCATTAATAACATTTATTTATCATATGCACTAACCATTCCCATACAAAGAATCACATGAAATTCTAATACTGAGCAACTTGCTTCAATTATCTACCTACATGAATGTTAAGACTCAAATCATTAAGTCAACATCCTTTGCTTACTCCTCTCTAAAAATAATATAGATGTCAAACATAAACTCTAGTATACATACTTTGTGGGTTATCCAAACCACAGTCAAAGAATCATATCCCAAAAGTTCTGATACCAATTGTAACGACCCAACCCAACCTTCCAGAAAAAAAGCCAAATAGGTCGCATGCATGGCTCTAACTAGGGCTCGGAAAAGTAAACCACAACATTACATAATAAAAATCTTAAATTTCTTGCTAAGTTCAAAACTTTCAGCAAACAAAAATAAATTTTTCTAAAATAATCCAATCATAAGTCGTCTATACATTATTTCAGTTCCTCTTCAATCGATCAATTTCTCTTGAATAAAATACTTGGGTATCAACTCGGTAACTCCTTTAAGTCAAGTTTCTCATTCTGGAAACAATTTTTAAACTATGATGAGCGAAAGCCCATGAGACTCATTGTGTGTGCAAATGACACTTAAATAGAAATTATCAATATCATTTTTTCCAAAAATGTGATAGAGTTTGCAAAAATTGTCAAAGACAAGCGTAATAACATAATTACAAAACTACATACCAAACTGAAAACCTATAAAACGTTTAACATTTTCAAAATTCTTACCCATGAGAAGTCATAATAAGGTACTCAAAACTTTTTAGCTAGAATCACATCATATTTGGAAACATCCTTGACAAAAAGTGAAAAACATGATAATCAAATAGATATGTCCGTTACAATCTCAAAGAATCACAAGAACATTATCTGATACTTGGCTGGCATAGCCAACTCATAAACCAACCTTATACCCCTCACTCATTATGCATGCTTTGAACAACCTCAACACATTAAATTTTGCGCAAACTATAGTCGACAACATAATGAAATATCTGGAATGTCCCCACAAAAATTCATCTAACCGTGCAAGACCAATCCCCCTAGTCTTGTTGGAAAGACAGTCATGGCGAACATATTACTCATCATCTGGCTGATAACTCAGAGCCCATGCTTTCCCAATTTTCATAAGTTAGCACATGAAAAAACCCAAAACCTCCCCAACAAAGTTGGGTTCACAACCTTCCCAAAATTTTATTTCCTAGTTCACCAAAACATATACAAATTTTTCAATAAAGAAAACAAAAGGAAATTATAAAGTCTTTCAAAAAAAATAGATCTTCATAAAATAGCAGTTTGTCTGAAGACACTTTTCTTATCAATAACTATCTAAACAAAGTTATGAATACATGAATGCAAAAGATTAAGAAAAACTTAGTTAAAAGGTTGATTGGTTATTCAAGATTTCGATAAAGACTTTAGAAGTCAAAATTTTCCAATTCCCAATAAAACAAGAATTACACAAGTTAATGTATTAGGTAAAGTAAAACAAAAGTAAACAGTCTCTCTATCACATATAACAAAAATCAGGTTTTCTAAAACTTGTGTTTCCAGTTTTCAAATATGAATTTTCAAAAATAGCTCTTGCAATATTCATTTGCAAAATATATGGTTTTACAAATAAATTTTCAAAAGGAGTACTCACCTTTGTTAGTACAAAGATTGACAACAACTCGAAACCCAATGTCGCAATACTTTCTCTCTCTCAATTCTTTCCTCTCTTCTTTATATTTAACCTATTAACTTTTTGTTGCATCCTTAAAGCTCCCAATCTTTATGTACCACTCACATTTCTTTCTTTCATTAATCATGATAGCAAAAAAATTTGTAACTCTACTTCATTAATTCAAGATTTATCTCTTCTTATCAACTATGATATACGAGTCTCTTAATCATTTCTTAACCAACTTCCTTCACATTCTTTTTTCTTTCCTTTCATTCAGTTTTTATAATTAATAATCTACCATTAATTAGGAAAACTAAGAGTTGTAACCTCATCATTATTTCTATACTTAATTCCATTTCAGTTACAGAAGTGAAGAGTTTTGCTACTAATCATCACTTAGTACTTAATTTATTCTTATCCTCTAGTATTTATTGTGTGCTAAATTATAAATTCTAGTAATGATTCATATTCCTTCTTATCCTTTATTTCTATTGTATTTTCTGATAATTTACTTTTCATCATAATTACTTATTAAATTGTTAAGTTACTTTAATTTATATTTTTCTAAAAGAACTTTGTAATTTGTGTTTAAAATTTAAAAATATTATATAAAAGTTCTTCTTAAATTTGAGCCTATAATGTGGGACGTCACATGCACTACCCCAATCAATGTACCAAGCTAAACCTTAACTAGACCTACAAAACATCCCAAAATTCAAGTTCATGGAAAAATGACCAAATGATGCCTAACTCATTTCTTTCTCTACTCAAAATCAATTTCCAAAAATTTTGAAGTGTTTAAACATATCAACAATCAATTCAACTTGGATTGGCAAAACACTTATATAAAAAGTAAAGTTTGAGGTCAAAACTAGTTGAGAAAAACATTTTCATGAAGCAATTAAAAACATTGTTGAGTTTCAAGGGTTAAATCCCATTTTTTACATTTAATCTGAAGTATAACCTATGCTCAACATCCAATTTCAACTTTAACACATAACAAAAACAACACCATTCTAAATAAACAAGACAATGACACTGCAACATTTTCATATTATTAAATGATGAGCACAGCTTATCCTACCACTCACCCATTGTCACAAGAAGAAAAAATACAACTAGAAAGAATAAATGACTAGATAATAAAATACTAGTGAATGAATGACTTTCAAGCATTCTTGGACAATCAAAAAGCTCATGTATGGGATGGATAACATTGCTCCAAGTGAATATGAATGCAATAAAACATACAATTTCAACTCAAAAGCTTGATTTCATTTCTAGTCATGGCAATCACTAACAAAATACAACAAAAACTTTACCAAGTAAATCCAACTATTTCCTATAAATGCAAAATCTAAACAAAACCACAATTCGAGGAATTTACTCTCTTTTCTTTCAGCCAATATAACAAATCCAAGTGGGAATCATCGGGACTTCACAAGGGTTCCTCTAACATCTACAAAAAAAAATATCTAAAATAATAATAACTTGGAGGTAACGGGGTTTATCATAACAAAGGTCATTTGTGCCCAATTCATCTTCCTAACTTACTGTTTGCAACAATTAACATCAAAAGGATTTCAATCAACCAAGATAATAGCAATGTTAAACCAAGCATCTATAAAAATCCATCAAATCACTCAAATACTTAACAAAGATAATGTATCAAAAACTAGTAATCACCACAACAAGAAAATAAAATCTAGTCTAAGTTCAAATGGATATCTAACTATAATCACTATTTACAAAAATTCATATAATCCAATCATCATGATCATTAACTAACTAAATTTATCCCAGCACAACCAAAGGTCTGTTCACAATAACAAGGCATAAACTAAACTAATACAAGGCTACAAGCCTTTATTAACCCACTGGCTTCTTAAAATAAAACATATAAATTAAATGAAGCACAAGTATAGAAAAAGGGTAAGAAATACTCCCCCAGTAATATCAAGGCCGCATTTCCAAGAGTTTTGAAGTCCTTTGTAATTCGTTCCTTCGATTTCCATAGCCAAAACTCTCAAGGACTTGTTGGATTTTGGCATAAGTAGATGCGCTTCCAATCCCTTCTAGCATGTATCCATCATGATCGATTACTTTAACCGGCTCTTTTTCCATGATATCACCAAATCGTACATCTTTATTAATCACCGATAGTCTCAAAATCCTTCAAAGTATATGTCGGTGCTACTTCAATACAAGTGTTGACTAACCCAATTATTGAGAATTTAAATCCAAAAGGTCCATCATATCTGGCTTGATTACTTTCACCAGCCATTAACTTCAATTGCTCTCTATGTTGGCCAACTCCCCTAAACTTGCGTTGGTCCATCGGAACTATTGAGTCTTGATTTATTTGTCCCACATTCACCCCTTCATTACCACACCTCTCTATAGGTCTTGGATAGTTTATGGATGCATTTTGAGATTCACCCACCAACTTTTGAACTAATTCATCAAATAGGAGCTTGAATGCATCGTTCTAGACAACTACCTGTTTTCTCCATGACGGTATTATCATCATCTCCAACCTTACATTCTTCTCTTCTTTATAGGTTGGTGAGACTTGATGTTCAAGTTGGGTTGGGAAGGTATGAGAGTTCCTTGAGTTGCACCCACCAATTGTTCCACAACTTTGGTCAAACGGGACACTATGATAATCATTTAGCCAAATTGGAACTAGAATTAGTTTAACATTGTTTTCTTAAAGTTAGCCACTATGTTCTTCCATTCTACCTCTTATAATTCTTCTTTAACTGGTAGAGATCGAAACCCAAGGTTGATCTTCCATAGTATTCCCTCATCTCAATCGTGAGCTTCTTTATCTCTTAGGTAAGACTTTCCATTTGTTGATGAAAATCAATTTTCCTTAAGCTTGAAATGGAAATGATTGAATCGACTTTGAATCTATCAACAATAAGGATTCGGATGGTTGTACCATCCCATATTATAGTGCAAAGGGTGAAGGTGAATAGCAAGAAACACGCTTAATTGTCATGCCTCCATTACTATAAGGATGATAATATTCTTAGCATGAATAATTGCAATCTATTCCTTGCATGTTCCTGGAAAATCAACACTAAAAACAATTTTAAAAAAAAGTAAAAGAACTAAAACAACAAAAACAAGAAAAGATAGGAAAGTTTAGACTACTAACTAGTCTAAATTATCCATCAAGTAACAATCTTTTTTGATTTTTTAAAGTAAGACAAGTAAACTACTAAAGTGAAAATCTTTTCGGATTTTGAAAACAAGAGAAACAACTATAAAAAAATGAAAATTCTTTTTGGGTTTTCAAGTAGTTGAAGCAATTATACCTAAACAACACAAATGAGCTTCAGTTTAGTATTCTAATCAAATTGTATCAATACTAACAACTATTCCTTGGCAACGGTGCTAAAAACTTGTTGGTTCTAAAAAGATACAAACATTTGTTTATAAAAATAAAAACCTAAACCAGTTAACTTTAGGACTAGATGACAACCTGCAAGTATAAGACATCAAATAGTAGCTAATGGAAGTAGGATTCGTTCCCACAAGGAAAGGTATGCAATTACCAAATATTTGGCCAAATTACTAATTGAAGGTTTTCTTTAAAAATGTAATTTAACAAAAACTACACTAACAACTAAGCAAAATGAGTAATAAAGAGGGTTAGAGCTTATGATAGCCAATTACCTAGGTGTTAGTTAATTAAGCAAATCAAGTGATTCAACAAACTAAATTAGAGGTTGATTCCCATTTCTAACCTAATCACTTGGTGATTAAATCAATCAATTCAAATAACCTAAATGTGATCCCTCCTACTCTTTAAGCTAACCAAATTTGATTAACTACTCATAAAATTCCAGCAAAAAACTAGGTGAATTAATTCATCAAGATCTAATTCCAACCCTAATCCAACATTAATCTAGGTCTATAATATAGGTTCAACTCCCATATTTCCTCAAATAACCCAAATTAATTAGTAGAGATGATCAATTCCCCTAATTAACTCTAAAGCCTATTAATATTTTCTAATTAGTCCATTTTACCATCTAATCAACCCATTAACCTCTACCCATTAGAAATTGGCATCACATAACCCTAACCCACAACTAATTAGAACATATCAACCACAAGAAAGCATAGTAAAAGCATCAAATACAAACTAGGCATGAAAATAAAGAAAGCTAGTAAGAAATCATTAAATGAAAAGCAATAAATGGAGGGCATTAAATGTTTATAAAGTAAGAAAGCATGAAACTAAACATTAAATGAGAGAAATAAATATAAATTAAAGTCTTACAAGTAGTAGATGTAAGTTGCGCAACAATGGAAGAAAAAGCTGAAAATTTCCTCCCCAAGTGGGAAGGAAGAAAAGAAGAAGAAAAAAACAATGGTAGAGGCTCCATTTCAACCCCAAATATGCATATTTATTGCAGGGTTAGGATTGGGGGTTTAGGATGTATTTTCCCTTGAAAAAGAGCAAATGTAAGAAAATCATGTCCCCTGGTTGGACCTCGCCATCGACAAGGTGTTCTCTAGAAGAGCTCACCGGTCTTGCAGCTTCACTGGTAGGTTTTCTCGTTTGTTGGCTCTGCTCGTTCCACATCATTTTTGTGCCATGAACTCTAAAACCCTAAAATAACATAAAAATACATTAATGGAGTTCGAAATGAATTATTAAAACTCCTAAACATTGATCAAAGTGAGTTCAAACATTGGGAAAATTAGTTAAAAACAAGCTCACGCAAAATCCTAATTTCGAAAGGAATTATGTTAATACCCTAATTTTAAAACTAAACACAAACATATAATTATAACCTAAATAGCACTAATTAAACATTAAAACACTGATCAAACAAATAAAACTAATAATGTACGAAAACACACATTAATACTAAAATTGCTCGAAATCATGGCAAAAAACGTGTAAATTTGACCATGGAAAACCCTTGTCTCCTAGGGTTATCATTAACACAAATCAACATAAAAATGTAACTAAAAGTAAGACATAATAAAGAAAATAAAGTTTGAGGTGCCTCCCAAGCATGCTTGTTTATAGTCATTAGCTTGACTATGTTAAGAGGATGATTATGTGGTAACAAATTGAATGGTTTCCCACTCTTCCTTAATAGTTCCTCCATAGCAAAGCTTGAGGCAGTGTTCGTTCAATTTGAAATTCAATTTCTTTCCCTTCAATTCTAGCGTGCCATAGGGAAAGACTTGAATTACCTCAAATGGCCCACTCCACCTTTACTTGATTTTCCCAGGATAGCTTAAGTATTGAATCATAGAGAAATACTAGATCCCTGGTCTTGAACTCTTTTCTCAAGATGTGTTTGTCATGCCAGACCATATTCTTTCATTACAGAGTCTTGCATCCTGATATGCCTTTCTTTGGAACTCATCAAGCTCATTTATGTGCAAGAGTCTCTTCTTACTGGCCTCTTTCCAAGTGAGGTTAAGGCTTCTGATTGCCCACTATGCCTTGTGCTCCAATCAAGGAATCGGTTTACCGAAAATGACATGGTTTACCATAAACCATCCTATTGGGAGACATCCCTATAGGGGTCTTGAAAGCTATCCGATATGCCCATAAAGCATAATCGAATTTCTTTGACTAATCTTTTCTTGAGGAATTCACTGTCTTTTCCAAAATTCTCTTCAACTCTCCATTAGAAGCCTCTACTTGATCAGATGTTTGAGCATAGTATGCAAGAGAGATCTTGTGTGTAACACCATACTTGAACAAGATGAATTCAAAGAATGAATTCTTGAAATTTGTTCTTTTGTCACTAATGATGGCCTTGGGTACCCCAAACCTTGCAAATATGTTCTTCCTTATGAAGTTCACAATAACTCTTGCATGATTGGTGGGTAATACAATGGCTTCAACCCATTACAAAACATAATCAAACACCACCAAAATGTACTTATTATTGTATGAAGTTGGAAAGGGCCATATAAAGTCAATCCCCCACACATCGAACACCTCACAAACTAGAATATTGTTGATATTATATGAGACGCATTCCATCCCTAACACATTTCGTATTTGTTGGCACTCATTGCATTGCATTACAAAATCTCTAGCATCTTTGAAAAGATTAGGCCAAAAGAATCTACATTGGAGGACTTCAGCCACCATCATTTGCAAACCATCATGTCCGCCCGCTGGTGATGAATGACAACAGTGGAAGATGTCCACTACTTTCTCTTCCGATACATATTTTCTAATAACTTGATTCTTACACTTGTGTTAGAGGAAGGGATCTTCCCAAAAGAAGTATTTTGTCTATGAAAGGAACTTTTTCCTTTGGTTCACATCCACAGTTAAGGGAATTATCTCAGCCACAAGGTAATTGACAATATCCGCATACCAAGGCATAGAATCCCTAACCCTGAAGAGTCGTTCCTTTGGAAAGCTTTCTTTGTTGGTTAACTCTTCATGACTTTTTCCCATGGGTCCTCCAATCCTTGAGAGGTGGTCGGCTACGATGTTCTCACTCCTTTTTCTTATTGACCACTATCCTTGTCCCAACCAAATTCTTGTAAGATTAAAATCAAACAAATGAGTCTTGGTTTAGCAGCATGTTATGCAAGAAAGTACTTTACGGCCAAATGATCGGTGTGAACCATTACTTTGCTCCTAATGTAGCATGATCTAAACTTATCAAATGCAAACACTGTGGCAAGAAGTTCTTTTCCATGGCAAAGTAATTAACTTGTGCTTCACTTAAGTGCTTGCTATAATAACCAACCTAGAACATTTTGTTGACTTCTTGACAAAGAGCTACTTGATAGCATAGTCACACTTGCATCATACATAAGTTCAAAGGGAAAGTCTCAATTTGGAGCAACTATTACCAGGGCAATAATTAAAGTATTTTTCAACAAATTAAATGCATGCAAACATTCATCATAAGTCAAATGGTGTATTATTTTTTTCAACAAAGCACATGAAGGGCTAGAGCTATGAGAACTTTTTTATGAATCACCAGTAGAACCCAGCATGTCCCAAAAAGCTCCTAACTTTTTTTAAATCTCTCACATTAATAGAGATGACCCTAAGAACTTAGGGTTGTTCCTACTCCTTTTTGTACAACTTTTGTACTAGTTTCAGCACTTTTAAGATTTATGTGTTTGTTTTCATGCATTTCTATGTCTATGAGTTAATATATGTTTAATGTAGTATTTTAGTGTTTATTTTTTATTATTTAACTTATATTTATGTGTTTAGGATTGTGCTTAGGTTGTTTACCTAATTCCTCCTAGAACTAGGTTCTTTGTACGCTCTTGTTCGTCTTTTGTTTATAGTTTTTATTAGTGTTTAGGTATTATTTTAGTGTTATATTATAGATATTAATGTGTATTTTTATTCTAAGGTCTTTTAAGAATAAGCAATACATCAATCGGACGTCAGACGGAGATTTTGAAGGCAAAAAGACGAAACTGTGCAAGCTGTCATGGGTAGGAATGTGTATTTTTATTCTAAGGCCATGTAGGAATAAACGGTGTATCAATCGGACATCAGACAGAGATTTTAAAGGCAAAAGTAATGATGAAACTGTGCAAAGTTGGCAAGGGTAGTTCGCTTCAAGTGAGCTGCACAAGCTATTTTGTTCGCTTTATGCGAACCAAATAGAGAAGCGTTGGCATGCTTAGTTCAATTGAAGCGAACCATGTCACTTTATTTCGTGATTTTGATTGTTTTTAGAGTTCTAGGTGTCACTTGTGAGCCTGTTTTAGTGAATTTCGAAGGTTATTTAGAGCCGCACACTTTGTAGCTCTTAAAATAAAGGTCTCTAGGATCTCTAGAACATGTTTTCTTTAGTTTACCTTGAGGGCTACAAGATTAGACTAGGGTTTTGTTTCTTTTTTCAAGAAGAATCGAAGACACCTTGAACCTAGAACTTGCGATTTTTCATTAGAGAAGCATTCTTAGACCTTTTTAGATATTTATCGTACTATTTAATTCTTGTTTTATTGCTCCTTTATCCTTTGCCTTCAATTAATGCTTTATTCAATTTTAGATTTATTGCTCTTTTATAGTTTGCCTCTAATGTCTCAATTAATGCTTTCTTTATTTTTTTTCTTAGAGTAATGTTTAGACAAGTTACTTGATTTCAATATTTTCTTTTGTGTTATTCCTTTAATTCATGTTCTAATTTGTTATTGGTTAAGTTTGGTGATGCTAATTCAATGTGATGATGATTAATTTTATAGATTAAATGGTGAAATTGATAGTTATACAATTCTAATAAACTAGAAGGATAATTAGGAGATTTGATTATTCTCTCAATTAATTGAATGGTAAATCAAGGCGAGAACGGAAGTTGAACCTCCATTTTAGACCTAATTCATAATTGAACTAGGTTTAGTTTATGATCTTGACGGACTAAAGTACCGAGTTGTTCACCTAGAATTTTATAGGGTAAATGGTCAATTTGGTTAGTTCTAGGTGGTATGAGGAATCCTTATTTAGACTATTTGAATTGAAACACCTAATGACTTGAGGAATCGCGATTAGGTTAATAATTGGAATTGACCTCTAATGTGTTTAATTAAGTACCCGTTAATCGTATGAATTAATCAAAGTTGGGAATTGGTTAGTCTAACCTAATCTATTATTTTCAGTAGTTTAAGTCTATAATTCTAGTTTAACTAATCTTTTATGCTGACGATTCTTCAGATAGTGTTTGAGTCAAAGAACTAGTACTTGTTAAAGCAATCCTTGCGGGCTCGATTCCTACTTCTACTATATACTATTTGATCCGATACACTTGTAATACATTATCTAGTTAATAGTAGATTTAGGTATTTATAAATTTTATAATTAGATATTTTCCGTATCAAGTTTTTAGCGGGGATTGAGTTTTTAGCAATATCTGTATAATTTGACAAGAATAGACTTTGAAGTGTAAATTGTGTTATATTTGTGCTAGCTAGTGTCATTGTGTGTTCTCCATATTTTGAAAAACCAAAAAGGTTTTCCTTTTTCATGGTTTGTGTTCTTTTGTTGAAAAAATTCAAAAAGATTATCTCTTTTTAATGCATAGTTTAGACTAACTATGACTGGTCTAGTCTAAATTCTCTCATTTTTCCTATTTGTGTGATTTTGTGTTAGCACTTTTTTTTTTTTTTTTATTGGAATCAATCAAGCCAAGGATACTCCTAAAGTACCTAATATTGCTATATAACAAGAACAATTCTTGGAAACAGTGCCAAAAATTTGGTATGTCTCAAATATGGTGAGTGTAAATTTCAACAAACACAAATAATAAAAGAACTCCTACGTACACTAAACCATCATCCGCACTCCTGCAAAGATAAGAGGTAGATGAATAGCTAGTGGCAAGGGGTATCATTCTACAATGATTATTGTTTGGTAATTACTAGACTCGAGGGACACTTGCACTATTTGGCAATCAATAATTAGATTCTAAAGATTAACTACTAGGAAATTAAACTAATAAAGAAATTAACAACTACAAATTAACTAAACTAATGCTTAGGAAAGCAAGTAAAGCAAGTAACAACTAAGAACTAATTAAACTAATCTAAGTAAAGCAAATTAAATAACAATTATTACGACTAACTAACTAATCTAGAAAAATATAATTTAAACACCAAAGCAATAAATCCAAAATTGAATTAACAATGCATGAATCAAACATAAGAAATTAGAAAGTACTACTTTTTTTTTTTACTAAAATTAAGCCTACTAGAAACGATAAGAAATAGTAATTAAAACCAATAATTTTTAGATCAAAATGAATCTAAGAGAAAGCCCACAAGATTACACTAAACATAAGAACAAGAAACTATGGATTAAACTAAGAAGATTCAAGCTAAACATAGGCACAAGAAATTACTAATTAAACTAAAATTTTAACCTACTTGGATGACAAGAAATGTAAATTAAAAAATAAAAAATTTTATACTAATTAAAGTTAAGGAAACCCCACAAATTTGAGCTAAGAAAGATTGAAACTTGCAAGAAATTAAGCTAGAGATTTAAGTAAATTAAAGCTGAAAATTCTATTTACTAAAATCTGGAGAGAAAATTAAGTCTACAAAATTAATTTACTAACTAAATTACCACTTCCACTACTAGTATGTGTCCTTGTGTACTATACAGGACTGGTTTGAAAAGAAATCTTCAGCCATAAGATTATATTCTCGCCTATTTCAGTTACAAAAAGGGAATCCAGATCGTGGCATCAAATAATTGTACATGGTTTGATAACGCGGTAAGAAACTATAAAATGGCCTTTGAAATTTTGTCTTGATACCACGGTATCATTTCCTTTGCTACATTTTGATATCACGGTATGGAGCTCCTTCTAGAACAAGTATTGAATGTAGTCTTTTGCATTTTGGTCCTTTGATTTCTCAATCTTTTTGCCTGTCTCTTTTAATCCAAATCAGAAAAATACACATAAAATTTAATAAGTAACAAGGTTATACTAAAATTATCTTGAAACTAGCATTAATATATTAATATTTAAAAAATGCAAATGCAAATACTAAATGTAATAAAACTAGATAAATACACATAATTAGACACTTAACTTAGGAAAATACTATCAAAATATGCTATAGTTAAACAAGCAAAATAACTCTAATTTCCTAGAGTTATCATAAACCAATGTTATGAGGTACAAACATTTTGATTTTAAAAGTATATTTTAGTCATATAAAATCTCTAATCAATATTAGTTATGTAATTTAATATAAAATACAGTCCTTCGCTTTGGGAGATAAAGGGAGTTTCTTGGCAACGAAGGTTGTAGACTTGCAGGTATTTTTGACTTTTTTCTTTCAACTTTTTATCCGTTTTACAAAAATAAAATAAAATCAGCCCTACCTCAGCCCCACTACTACCCTTACAACAACCCCTTCTATCCCAACCCCGTCACCCATCCTTTTCCCTTAGCTACCATCCGAGCTATCGTCCCCATTCCCTTTCTCCCCTCCGATCCCTTTCACCTATGGCGAGGGTTATGGTAGTGGCTGGGACAACAATTGGTATAGGAAGAGGGAAGGAGGTAACGGGGTTGGGGTAGGGGAAGAGGTGGCTTCTGTATGGTGGAAGGGAAGGAGAAGGGAAAGGGTTAGGGTATTTTTCTAATTTCCAAAGTGATTTCTTTTTAATTTTTAATTTAACCCAAAACTTCTTCACATCCTCAAAATTTATTAGACACTTGAATTGGTTAGGAGAATATATACTACTTCAGTGTTAGTTTTGATGGTTTCTATTCATTTTACAAAAAAAAAAAAAAAGTATAAAGGGATCAAATGCACATTTAATAATCACATATGGACAAAATGCTTATTCGAGATACCACAGTACTTTTTGCATCTTACCCTTAGTATAAAGATTAATGTCGATGCTAAGATGAACTTAAATTTGAACCAAAAAGGTAAACAATCACAAAAATTATATATATAGGTGTAGAGTACACTGTTTTAAATGGATAGGCCAACATGTCAATTAAATAATTCAACATGGATAATCACACTTTATCCCTTTAAACTTTAGTATTACTAATACTTTAGTCTCTAAAGTTATCTTTTGAGGATTAAAATTCCTCTGTTATACCAACATAGACAAAATATTGTGGCCAATTTACCCCTATTATAATCTAGTGTATTTTTTTTTTTTTTTTGCCTATTTTTGTTTGATGAATCAAATTTTCATAAAGAGAATATTAAACTCATATAGAATTTAATCTGAAGAGATAGTTAGAAATTGAATTCGATCCTTTTTAGTTGAGATTAATTAAAAAAGAAGATAAAATCTTACTTACATTATTTTTCAAGTACAAATCTCCATAAATGACGATAAATTATAACGGTTTTATAATCATCTTGAGTATAATGATTTCTTTAATTTGAAAATTTGACTAAATGGAGAGATATATTGATGCATTAAGAAATTTTGAATCACTTTTATTCTTTAAAATTATTTGGACCAATCAAAATAAAAGAAAAAATGCCTTATTTTTTGTTGGTTGTGGTGAAAAATAGAATATAATAGAAATAGAATGGTTAAAACATAGATTTGACACAACAAGTAGGGTTAAGTGTTCAAAATATATCATTAATAATTAAAGTGTGTTAGTAAAAATAAAGTTTAAGAAGATAAAGTGTAATTAATTTATGGATATATCTATCCATTTAGTCAAAAATCAAGGAATTTTAGTATTTAAAACCAACGTTAGAAACTAATGTATTAGTGACGGTAAAACTTAAGAAGTTAAAGTGTAATTAACCCTAATTCAATATGATCATTAAATTCAATAACCATAATCCAATATCGGGTTTTTATCTGTTGCACATGGATGCAATTATTGCATACCTTGTATGTGGGCTTTGTGAGAGAATCTGTTTCTATTATATTTTGGGAAAGAATAAATCTTTCATGCTCAGAAAAAATTTTTAGGCATCCGATTTAGATGCATAATATATATTTAAATATATATAATATTGATAATAGAGAAAATACTAATGACATCACTGTGTTATTGCTTTATATAGGGGTTTATTGCTTTATATAGTATAGATAGAAACGAATATCTTTACATTTCACGTCCTTTATCTTCTCAAAAGCACGGAAATAATGTTCCGGGCTTTTGAGTGAATTGAGGCAAGTTTTACAAAGAAAAACATGGCTGCATTTGCTGCTAGTCATGGAAATAATGGTGGGAAGGAATTTCATAAGAGCTACTTTGATGTGTTGGGAATCTGTTGTTCTTCAGAAGTTGGATTGGTTGAAAGCATTGTCAAATCTCTTGATGGAGTTCAAGAAGTTTCGGTCATAGTCCCAACCAAAACAGTTATTGTTCTGCATGATAGTTCCCTCGTTTCTCAACTGCAAATAGGTACTTTTACCAATTTTCAGCCGGTTCACCATTTTTTTTTTATTATTATTATTGATTGGTACGGGGTAGGAGGAGATGGTTTTGTATTGGGGGAAGATGGCGCTCGATCTATCTTACCCATCC
Source organism: Cinchona pubescens (assembly GCA_025175665.1). NCBI lineage: Eukaryota > Viridiplantae > Streptophyta > Magnoliopsida > Gentianales > Rubiaceae > Cinchona > Cinchona pubescens. The sequence goes on along the minus strand of JANKKI010000300.1, from coordinate 1,981,868 downwards.
TCCAAAATCTCCCTTTTTTTGTTTTTTATATATTTAACATATGTACTCTAGTAGCATAATAACATGAGATAAGTTATAAGGTGAAACAGATATTGATACAGGAGGTGGGATAGAAAAATCGCTTGATTGTGAGAAAAATTTGAAGAAATAATATTTACTTCTAGGCCATTGGATCTTGCGTAAACTTATTAATTTTTGGATGATTATAAATGAGGTTTTCAAAATTAGGACCCTATATTAGACAGTTATAAAGCAACAAGATGGGATCGAATGATTGTAAGAATTTAATGAAAGTGCAGAAGTTTAACTACTTAATTTATTTTTAACCACATATTTCATATGTAGAGAAATGTTCGAATCTTCAATATTAATCAGTAAAACAAGTTTTCTCAACACAAATTTATCGTGTTTGGCATTAATTAAAACACTGGTAATATAAAAGTTGTGAGTCATGGTTAATTTAATTTATTTTTAATTGAAAATTAAAAATATTAATTTAAATAGTTTAAACTCATGTTAACATGAGTAGGAAGGAAGAATTGTAATTAAAAACACTGGCCTTAATAGCTGCCCCAGTATTAGAATAGGGGATTTAATCATAGAATGATAAGAGTTGAATTGTGATTCATTATAATTATGGTTGTCACGTGAAATCTATCATAATAATATTTATAAATCAAAGTGTACGTGCACACATATCAAGCAAGCAAGGCTGAGATATTAGTACACAAGATGGAACAGAATGTGAATAGGCAATTTTTTAGGCAAGAATTTTACAAAATGTTGAGGGGGAGGGGGGCAATGATACACAATTTAGAGAAGCAGAGGGCTTTTTTTTTTCTTTTTTTCTTTTTTTTTTTTTGATAGGTAGAGAACTACAGTCAATTCAATGATCTTTGCTGAATTGGGGTTGAGGTTGGTAGAGATGGGATTAACCTATTTGTCACAGTTACTATGACTTTTTCTTGTGTTTGATAATGGACAGTTAAAGCACTCAATGAAGCAAGATTGGAAGCATGTGTTAGAGTTCAGGGTGTGAAAAATTACCAGAAGAAATGGCCAAGTCCATATGCAGTTGTTTCTGGTGTACTGCTTTTGCTTTCGTTTCTAAAATATGTTTACGAACCATTTCTTGAATGGCTAGCCCTTGGTGCTGTAGCTGCTGGTATAATTCCCATTGTTTTAAGAGTTATAATGGCCCTTCGCAATCTGACATTTGGGGACATCCACATTCTTGTTCTGATTGCAGGTATCTAACTGCCTAACTGTCCATCTCTCATTTTCTGTTTAGCACATTTGATTATCAGTAAAATATTCCATGTTTCTGGTAATTTCTTTCATGTTTATACTCTAGTTGGAAATTGTTATTTCATTTTCTATATATCTTCTAGACTTCTATATGTAACGAAAGTCATAATGGGTCAGCCAGATTAATGAGTCACTGTATATACTCTTTTTTTTTTTTTTTTTAACATTTTATTCATCTTAGGTGACAAGATTATTAAAATCTTGCACTCAATTCATTGGCATTGTACACCTTCACAGTTACTCATTGGTATTCTGTTTTCAGCATTGTTCCTTGTTTGCTGACGTTTTACAATGGCTGTTTTATTTAGCCATGTATACTAAGACAATGGTATGGTATTTTAGTTTGCTTTACACTTAAAGTCCATTTGAAGGGGTATAATATTCAAGCAAGTGCTTTATTACTAGGCCGGGAATACAAGGTTTTATAGGCTGTAAGTTTGTTCAGTCGATTGGCTAGTTGGAGGAATTTGGATAACAGTTAGACTCTGATTGTGATTGTGTGGAGAATATAGAAGACTTAGCAGTAGATGTAGAGTAGGTAACTACGAGTGGAATCTTGCCAAATGATCATGCTTACTCTGTCATACTTTTTTGAATCTTCTGATACTTTTATTAGCATTATAAGTCGACAAAATCAAATGGGGAAATAAAGAGACATGTGAGTGGAAAGTTGGGAATAGGAAGAGCATGACTTACTTACAAGTGGTCTGCAATAGGTCTTAATATTCTGTTGAATGCAACACTTGTTTTACAGTATGGTTAGTAAATTTTCCCACATTTAAGTTTCAAATATTATTCTGGTTCACTTGATGAAAAATTATTTGAAAGTTGTTCTAGCCCCCTTCACTTGATAAAAGTTTTTTTAAAATGTTTTCTGGTTCACTTTATAAAAAAAATTATGAACTTGTTTTTGAAATGTACGCTTAGGCATCTAAGGTTACTATACCATATTAGTATGTGAAATGATATAATCATACACGATAGGCCTATTAACGGTTTCTTTGGAAAAAAAAAAAACTTTGGAAACTAAATGAAGAGACCACTTCAAAATTAATTATAAACTGACATCTGAAATAATGCACAGATCGAAAGAGATCCTTATCTGAAAGCTTTAAGTTCTATTTGTAACTGCACAATTTTTTTAGCCCTTGTAGAAAATGTTCCAAGGGGCTTGAAATGTTAGTTGGTCTCTGCAATCGTTTATTGAAGCAGTGAAGTTTCCTAATGGATGCTTCTAAATTCAGTGATGACAAAATTTTCTTGGTAGTTAGTAAAGTGCTTCTATTTTCTGGTATCTTTGTGTAGGATTTTCAGTTTAGTGTCTTTGCTTAACATTGAGGCAAAACACCCACTTTCAAATGAGGTATGTATAGGTGATCATAAGCCATTTGAATTATCCCTAAAGTAAACTCAATATTCTCAGCTCATATAAACACAAGCATATCAACCCATTGGGGGTTGGAAAGTTTTTAGACAGACCTTGTCTAGCATAGACACTGTGTTGAAAGTGTGTATCACCACAAATTATGTCTTTTAGGCTTTTAGAACATACAATTTTGTTACATCTAAACAATTTTGTAATGCATGGGACTCTACAAACTTGGTCTTGCTAAGCATTTATGGGAAAATACTTTGGAGTTCTATGATCTAGGAGGCTGTTTATATTAATTTTATTTCTTCTCTGTCCATCCTTTCTATGGTATTGGCTAGTATTGACTAGACACTCGTGGCAGGACTAATGCAAACAAGATGTTCACAGCAGAATTAGCATTTAAGACATATACGTAGCTTTTATTTGATAGTAAGTAATTTTAAGGACTGACTGAACAAATACAAGTTTTATTGAGGCAATCACTAGTTATGGAACTAATTTTTTTCAACATTCAAGCTCTACTAAAGGTCTCCTATTTTTGCAGTTGTGGGGTCAATTGCTCTAAAGGATTACTGGGAAGCTGGTACAATTGTCTTCTTATTCACCATAGCAGAGTGGTTAGAATCAAGAGCAAGTCACAAGGTACGCTACCTACATATCTTCACTCTCATTTGCTGTGTGTTTTATACTTGTCTGTTTGCCAAATTTTCCACATGAAACATATATCCATAGTTTTTTATAGCAGAGCAACTGGAAACCATGAAAAGCATTTCATGGAGTCTCATTGTGTGAAATATTACATTCTCTGCTAGTGATATTTATGATCAGCCACTATAATCTTTATTGAACTTTTACTTATGTTGTGTTCTACTACATGGAAAAACAAAAGTATCAAATCTAGATTGTGTAATACCTGTTATTTGGTCTTTTGATAACTTTTAGTTATTTGGTCAAAGATAGTTACTTGTTGGGGGATAACATTTTCATGGTTATATAGGCGACTGCTGCAATGTTATCGTTGGTTAGTTTAGTCCCTCAAAGAGCTATTTTAGCTGAAACTGGCATGGAGATCGATGTTAGTGAAATCAAGGAGGATACTGTTCTCGCTGTTAAGGATGGTGAGATTATACCCGTCGATGGAGTTGTATTAGAAGGTATATGTGAAGTAGATGAGAAAGCCTTGACTGGAGAATCATTTCCAGTTGCCAAACAGAAAGGTTCCACTGTTTGGGCTGGCACTGTCAATGTAAATGGTAATGCTGCTCTTGTTACTTGCTCTATCTTTGATCTGTAATTGAAACATAGAGACTACTGTGCACTGATTTTTGTTTTGTCTCATTCAGGCTATGTTCTTGTCAAGAGTACAGCTCTTGCAGAACATTGCATGGTGGCTAGAATGGCAATGCTTGTCGAAGAAGCACAGAACAAGAAATCTAAAATTCAAAGATACATAGACAAGTGTGCAAAGTATTACACACCAGTGTGGTGAGTTATATAAACCAAAAGATAAGAGAAATACTTCATCCTTTGTTGTACATTGATTCATGCAGTACTTTGCTTGCAACTGCACTGATTTGAGAATTTCCATCTAACTTAATTTGTAAATTTTCACAGCTGTTGTGGGAATATCGGCTTCTTTAGCTCTAGTTCCGGCTACATTAAGAGTTCACAATCAGAAAGAATGGTTCCACTTAGCTTTGGTCGTTCTAGTTAGTGCATGTCCCTGTGGACTTATCCTCTCTACTCCTGTTGCCATGTTTTGTGCACTTACAAAGGCTGCAGCATCTGGTGTTTTCTTTAAAGGGGCAGACTATCTTGAAACCCTTGCCAAAGTGAAAATCATGGCTTTTGACAAAACAGGGACAATAACTAGAGCTGAATTTGAGGTAACAGAGTTCAGATCTTTGTTAGATGATATCAGCCCAAGCACCCTGCTTTACTGGTAAATGATTTTTAGTTCGTTCCTTTCTATTTGCTGATATGTTTTAAATAAAATTCTGGAATTTGAATCATTCTAATATACCATTGCATTAACAAAGTTTATTATGCATTGTGCTTTAAATGCTTTATACAATGATGTAAAACATATGTACTAAGAAAACTAATACACTGATTTCCTGAAGTTGAATAAATTTTCATGTTCGACGATGAGTAGCACATTGAAAAGTCCAGTTAGATGGCACAACGATATTCCCTACTGGAATGTTTTTGGCTTAGAAAATTGTTACACCCAGATAAACTTAACCCCGTTACCCTGGTAATTTTAGGGTTTCAAGTATTGAGAGTAAGTCAAATCATCCACTAGCAACTGCGCTGGTTGACTTTGCACAATCAAATTCTGTTGAGCCAAAACCAGATGAAGTTGAGAATTATCAGAACTTTCCTGGTGAAGGAATTTATGGTAAAATAGAGGGGAAAGAGATCTACATAGGAAATCAGAAAATTTCATCAAGAGCAGGATGTTCATTAGGTACATTGTCTAACCTTTTAGCTTGTGTACTGTACACTATATAATTTCTGACATCAGTAAATAGGGAGAATTGCAGTTTTTGTCCCCTGAATTTGGCAAAGTAACCACAGAGGTTAGTACAAAAACAAATTTGGTCCCTAGTGTTTCTCATTTATCGAAACTTTCGGGACCGAAACTAGAATTTTCTGTTGGTAAATGGATGATATTTCTTTGGTTGAAGAAGATGTTTATTTTGAAAGCTCATTAGAATTATCTATTTCAATTCATTTATCAAGTGCTTCACTTTTAGTTCCAAGCTTAGAGGAAAATAATGGTGAAGGAAAGTCTGTGCGGTGCATATTCTTGGAGTCAACTCCTGTTGGCTTTTTCTCTCTTGCTGATGTTTGTCGAACTGGAGCAAAAGAAGCATTAACAGAATTGAAATCAATGGGCATCAAATCTGTCATGCTTACTGGAGATTGCTATGCCGCAGCCAAACTTGCACAAGATCAAGTAAGCACCTAATACTATCTCTTCAGGCATGGTTAACGTGTACTTGCTCTCAATGAGCTGCCAAAAATCTATACTTGTCAAAAGTTCACCAAACAAACAAAGCCTTATTCCCACTAAGTAGGGTGTCAAAAGTTCACCAAGTTTCAGAAAAATTGAGCATTGGCAAGAGGAAATAGATTGTCCAATTTTACTTCTCTTTAGTCCTTAAAATAGCAATCTTGGTCATTTTATGGTCATCCTGCTTTTGCATGGAATTCATAGAAAAATGTTAATAGTTGTTAGGTAGGTAAAATTTGACGTATGATTTCATAGCCTGGCTTGGAAATAGGATTTGCCAAGAGTTCATTCCATCCTTGTAGTATCTTTTCTTTAATCAAAGCATTCCTTTGTTATAGTTAATCAAGAAGAACAAGAATGTTTTTCTGCCTTCAGTTCGATTTAATTTACTAATAAGAAAAGAAGCACCACACTAAAGGTAATTAAGAATCAAATCTTTTGTTGCAGTTAGGAGGTGCCCTGGAGGTTATGCAGTGCAGAACTCCTACCAGAAGAAAAAGCAAGAATTATTAAGGACTGCCAAGAGATAGCCTGCACAGCCATGATTGGTGATGGATTCAATGATGCTCCTGCATTAGCTACTGCTGATATTGGTATTTCAATGGGCATTTCAGGCTCAGCGCTCGCAACAGAAACAGGCAATGTCATTCTAATGACAAATGACATTCAGAGAATTCCAAAAGTTGCACGTCTTGCACGAAGAGTCCACAGGAAAGTAATCGAGAATATCATCCTTTCAGTTACTATTAAAGCTTCCATACTAGCCTTGGCCATTGCAGGTCATCCTCTTGTTTGGGCCGCAGTACTAGCTGATACCGGGACGTGTTTGCTAGTGATCCTCAACAGCATGCTACTTCTAGGAGGAACGTCAACAAAGTCTCGAAAAACTTGCAAAAATTATGTTGCATTACTTGATAATGAAAACAGTGACCCCCAGACTGAAGAAAGTGAATTTTGGCATACTTATCAGCCTCCTTGACTTGAAAAGCAAATCTAATTGTGACATAGAATCACAAAAGAACTGTGACCAACAGACCTGCTCTTCCAAGAATTGTATTTCAAGTCAATCTGGACAAGTGGATTCCAGCTCATGTCGAAGTAGTAGAAAGTATTCAAACTTCATTGACGACAAGAACAATTGCTGTGGAAATAATGCTCAAGTCCCAAAGGAAAAATGCTCGGATCGTAGAAGCTGCAACAGTGGTATCGAAAAAATGCTTGGATCATCCTCTGGTTGTTGTGCAGGTCCATCTAACAATCCATCTGATATAAAAGCCTGTCTAAACCAAGAGAAGAAGCCCTCCTCAACTGATGAAGCACTCAATTTGGTTAAATCTTGTTGCAATTTGGATGCAGCCAAGGACATTCCCTACAAGTGCAAGAATGATGGAGAAGAATGTGGCCTGTCAGACAATTCAACTGGGTGATTTTGTAGAAGGCAACAATGATGTGGGATGCAAAGCAGCTACAACTTGCGCTGCTTTAAACAAGAGACAAAAAATCCTGGGGGGATGTTGTGAGAGATTTAGAAAGCAATGTTGTGCTCAAACTGTGCAATTTGGAGATAACATCAAAGGAGCATTGTCCGAAATTAGGATAGAATAAAAATGGTCAATTCATTTAGGACAAGATATTCTCCATTTAGGGTTAAATGGAGGAGTCTTTATTTATCCTTATAAAATATTTTTAAAAATAAAAACCGTTTATAATTTAAATCATGTTTTATATAAATGCCTTACAAAATATCAGGAAAAAATAATGACATTTTACCGTTTGATTCAGCTATTTATATTTTATAATTTGTGCACCATCTAAATACGATATATAATTCAACGGTAAAAATATTTTCGAATGAATTGATTTTGGATATAATGACGTACTCAATGAGATAAAACTAATGCTATGTTCAAATTATTTTCTTATGTTTTAATTATTCAAATATACATAAATAGACAATAAATGAAGGGAAACTAAACGGAGTGAATCCAAATCCAAACTTTTATGTTCATCTGCATGTAAAATAAAGGTACTATAGTCCACTAGTTTATGTCAAAAATTTGTATATCCTGTTTGATTTTGAAATTTGATTACAATATGTCTGTTTATACAAGAATTTTCTATTAATTTGAGTGAACCATGGAGACTAAGGGTTGGGAAATTGAGTAAAATCACCCAACATAATGTTAAAATGTTAAACTATAACTAACTAATAACTATGGGACTTGAACTCTGGACATCTTGATTCTTGGATCCAAACATTGATTATTTCAAGTAATACCCCATTTTATTTAATTAGATCTAAAATAAGGCAAAACACAAACATTAGGCCTGAACTGGTGGTAGTTTAACCTCAAGCAAGTTCAATAATATATATTCGCGTTTATTGTATTTTACTTACTTTTTAAAACTGTTCTAATACAAGGTCTTCATACTTAAATTTGAACTATAAATTATTTCTTCTCTTTATAATTTAGGGAAAATTGTACAAATAGTCTCTCGAATATTCGCAAATGTATTTTTTTAGTCCCTTGAATATAAAATTATGAGTTTTAGTCTATCAAAAAATCTAAACAAATGTTTTTGGTCCCTTATCACAATGTTGATAGCATTTGGGCCAAAAAAGACCACCGGAATTGTGATAAAGGATCAAAGGCATATATTTAGATTTTTTGAGAGACTAAAACTCTTCATTTTATATTCATGGGACTAAAAATTAATTTTTGAATATTCGAGAAACTATTTATATGATTTTTCCTAGAATTATATATGAATACTTGAGTTACACCGTTGGTTTGACAACGAAGTACAGCTTATGTTGTAATAGGGGTGAGAATCGATTAACTTATCGGTTATTCAATCAATAAAATCGGTTAAAATTCATAAAAGGATCTAAAAAATTTTAACCAATTTCAGTTTCAAATTTAATTTGGTAGAAAATTCAATTAACTGAAATTGAATTTGGTAATCAGTTTTGAACTCGATTAACCAAATTGAAATTGGACTACTTCAGTTCTAACATTTGGTTAAATTCCTGTATACAAAAATACATTGCTCAAATAAAATTTTTCTAATTTTATTTAATTTTTACCATAAACTTTTAGATGTATGTGCCTTTTATTAATTAATCTAAGACAAATATGAAAAAATTGTATCTTGTAACTTAATTCAATAACTAACAATATAATTACGTATAAACTATAATATTATGTAAATTGCAAGTATTAATATTCTACATATCATAAGGCTACATATTGTCATTGATCTATAATAATTCAACAACTAAGCACGTGTAAGTCAATACTAATATAATTATGTATGAAAGTACATGATTTAATATATAAAAATATAAAAAACATTAAAGCAAATTAAAATATTTCATCGATAGAATTCATTTTAAGATATTTAATATGTGAATATATATATATATATATATATATTATTTTCAACTATTGAATTCGTTAACCGGTTAATCAAATTCACAAAACCTTAGTTCTATTTTCGAATTCATTAACCTAATTACAAACTTTCAGTTAACCATTTTTTGTCTGAAATTAAAATTTTTCAAAATTAACCGAATTTGTAAACGAATTGAATTTGAAATCGGTTTCAAATTCGATTAATCGAATACTTACAAATTCAATTAATCGAATACTTGACCCTATATGGTAAAATGCTTCCTCTATAACTTATTCGTCATAAAGTCGAGTTACTAAAGAGTATGGGGGAGAGGTAATTTTTTTTTTTAAATTTTCGTTGGTTTAAAAAGGTCTCTACACCGATGACACTTTCGGTCATTTTTTAGATTTCGATCTTCATTTTGTGAAGTAAAGTTAATGAAACTCATACAAGCAACCAATATTAATTTCTTAAGTGAAAAAAAAAAGAAGAATTAATATTAAGAGGCACAAAAATTGAATAATTGGCTAAAATTAATTTAACAGACACATTTTTAATATTTTTCAAGTATTGACACGTTGCTTTTATGTCCTAGATATTCCCTTCATTAATTTTATCTGTCATTTTGGACAACTTAGCACCATCTTGTGCCAAATTAACTGACTTTAGATAATCAAGGAAGTACGAAATGATATTTTACTAACTTTTACACTAAATGCCATATGAATGGATGGAAGATTATTATTGATTATATAATTGGGGATATTAATATAAAAGGGTAATTCAGTCACCTTAAAATATCTTTTTATAAAATTGATGCAATTTAATACTTTCTTAATTATTGTGCACCGAGTCAAAACGATAATTAAAATAAAATGGAAGGGTAAGTTTTTACTTTACTTATAGTTAGGGTCATAGCTAGCCAAATTATATATATCTTGTATTTGTTTCATTAAAAAAAAAAAAAAAAGGCTCAACAAAAATCTACAATAGGCTCTCAAATATTCAAAAAATATTTTTTTAGTTGCTCGAATATAAAATGATGAGTTTTAGTCCTTCAGAAAATCTAAACGTATGCCTTTGGTCCCTTATCACAATTATAGTGATCTTTTTTGGCCAAAATACTCTCATAATAATCATAAAGGACCTCTTAAAAACATACATTTAAATTTTTTGAGGTATTAAAACTCATCATTTTAAATTCGAGAGATTAACAAAATAATTTCTGAATATTCAAGCAACTATTTATACAATTTTCCCTTTAATTTATACATAAAAAAGGAAAATTATATATTATATAGACTTGGGTTTCCATAGAGCCAATTTCTCGGATTAGGACCGTTTTAAAAATTATCGAGCAAATGTGATCGTTTGGTGATAGTTTTTTAGAATTGTGACTTTCACACTTTGAAAGTGCGTAATCAAATAGAGTCCACTTTTAATCAAATAGAGTCCATTTTTTTTTATTTAAAAACAATGGGATTTTGCATTTTGGAAGTGCGAAATCCCATTTTTAAAAAAAACAAAATTGAAACAATAACACTTTGCCTCCCTGCATTAAATGGGTAATTACACTTTGCCTCCCTAAATTATAGAAATATAAAGTTTATAAGAGAAATAACTCTATTCCTCTATTAACAATATTAAAATTAGTTAAGATAATCTAGTTAAACAAATAAAATACCTTGGAACTATATTTTGATTTTTATGCATTTAAATTTTGATATTGGTGTTATAATTATTTTAAAAAAACCCAAAAAAAACTATATAATATTGTTATGTAACCTATGTCAATGCATTTCGTGATATCAGATATAATATAATTGAACAGTTTCTCATATTTTCACTCTTTAAAATCCAAGATATTAATGTATTATTATATTATATATTTTTCTTAATTCTTTTAAACTATTAAAAATCAATAAAATACATGAAAAATTAAAATATGATACTAAGAAAATTTTAGTCAACTAACTAAATTTTCTTGATTTTTTAAAATTTTTAAAAGATGAATAATGTGAATTGAGGGCAAAGTGTATATTTCTATAATTTAGGGGGGCAAAGTGTAGTTACACTTATTATAAAGTGTAGGAGGACCATTTTGCAATTTTTTTTTTAAAAAAATTAAAGCAAAGTGCGAAATCTAAATTGATTTCGCACTATACTGCAAAGTGTAATTACACTTTGTCCCCCGAACAATAAGTGTAATTATACTTTGCCTCCCTGAACTATATAAATATACACTTTGCCCCCAATTCACGTTATTCATCCTTTAAAAATTTTAAAATATCAAGAAATTTAGTTAGATGACTAAAATAACCTTAGTATCATATTTTTATTTTTCATGTATTTTATTGATTTTTTATAGTTTAAAAGAATTAGGAAAAAATAAAATATAATAACACATTGATATCTTGGACTTTAGGGAGTGAAAATGTGAGAAACTATTGAATTATATTATATCTAACATCACAATATGCACAGAACATGCCAAATATTAAAAGTATAAACTACTAAGAGATCGAAAAAATCTCAAATTTTAATAGAAATTTTATTTTTATACAATACCTTTATAGAAAAACATCTTCATAGAAAACAAGCTTATTTGGAAATTGTTCTACCGCTCAGTTGAACATTCAAATTGGAAATAATATAAAATGAAATTCAAACATCTCTTCAAAATTTTGACCAAGAAATACATTGATATAGATTATATTAAAATATTATATAATTTATTTTTGCTTATTTTTAAATAATTATCACATCACTATCAAAATTTAAATACATAAAAAATAAAAATATAGTATAAGGGTATAGAGTAATTTAACTAGATTATCTTAATAATTAGATGTGTATTGGTAATAGATGAATAGTATCATTTGGGGGCAACCTGTATATATTTATAGTTTAGGGGGACAAAATGTAACTACCCATATAGTGCAGGGAGGCAAAGTGTTATTGTTCCCTATTTTAAAAATTTTAATATGGTGAAGTGCGAAATCACCATATAAAAAATAAAAAAAATAATAAAAAAAAAATTGAGACCAAAGTTGATTATGCACTTTAAAAGTGCGTACTCAAATTGATTACGCACTTTCAAAGTGCGAGAGTTATAATTCCAAAATACACCTAACAAATAGTCAAATTCACACAATAAATTTTAAAAACCGTCATATTCTAAGAAAAATTGGTCGTTTTCATAGACTACATCTTTTAACTATTTGTTCGATACGTATCAAAATGCGTACCATTTAAGAGGCTACAGTAGTTTAGGACTTAAGGCCATGGTTACAGTAAATAAACAAGGATTAATTACATTTATTTTCACTTAGGTTTAGCCAAACTGCCAAACTATTAAACAAACCTCGAGGTATGGCTAAATTACAAACACACCTTCAAAGTTAAGTGCGTTATATTCCAAACATAATTTATTTAAAAGTTCGTTAAATGACAGTCTATGCCGAATGATCCAAATGTGTCTAGGCCTACTCGAAGTCAAATATCTTGGCATTGAAAAAGTGTTTAGTATTCATTTCTTAATACAAAATAAGATATTTAGATTGTTATATAATTAAAAAATAATAAATTTATTTTGCAAAATAAGTAATACGGACTTACTTATTGGCATAGCTCTAACGTGCAAAGATTGTAAACCAATTTTGGAGAAGTACAAAGCTTAGGTTGTGAAGCACGCAGTTGCTTATGCTGGAAGGCTACAACTAATAAAGTCAGGACTCAATGTTGTACACTCGTTCTGGTTCCGTATCTTTATATAGTCTAAAAAGATCACTTACAAAATAAAAGGAATAATGGACTCATTTTCGCGGGCTGGGGAAATTAAAAAGGGTTCGCAGCAAAGTTTAATTGGGAAGTTGTTTATTGTACATGCAAAGGTGGTCTGGGCTTGTTGATGTAGGATTCTGATGAATTAGCTAAATACTCTTATTAATTTAAGTTAAGCGTCTATTCGAATTTAGACGGCGAGTTCAATGGCCCAATTAATTAAAGAAGTAAGAGAATACACCATATTTTGTCGCTTTTTTTAAAAAAAATATATATATATATTTAAGAGTGATAATTGTATTACAGGCAATGTGATTTAATAAAACATTAGTTATAATTTAAAGAGAAAATAATTTATTTTAGAGTGATAATGTAATTTAAAAAAACATGAGTTATACTTTAAAGGAAAATATGCTTTAATTTAGTGAATAAATGTCTAAAAATTAAAGAGAAAGAAGAGTAAGGATGACGACTTGTTGAGTTATGTCTGCAATACGGAAAGCCTTCTATTTTCTTTTATTTTAATTTAATAATTTCCTTTCCTGTCAAGTTCCAAATAGATTTAGTTTAATTTACATGAGAAACTTGGTACACTTTAATGACTAGACTTCTCTCTATTTGTCTAAACTAAATTTGGTATAATATGGCACAGGTTCGTCTGTCCTACATTTTATATTATTTTTTTTCACACTATAAAATAAATTGTCAAATTAGGTGACTTGATTTTAATGAAGTAATTTTGACAGTTCATTAATGGTGTGACAAATGATGATACAAGATATGACACAGAAAATCCTTAACAATACAACATTATGATTAAACTCCTTAATTTTTTATGGTCGAGACATGCGATAACATTTTTTTCATTCCTATCATTTTGTCAGCAAAATTAATTGCTAGTATAATTTTAATTGACTTCTCTTTCTATAGACGGTTCCGTGAGTTAAGTGTAAAAAATATCACATTTTATCATATATATCACATGATTAAAAAAATATATTTTTTTCAAAATTAATTTTTACAAATTTCTAGACCATCTAAACATTATATGCAAATGAAATAGAGCTGACTTCTTAATCTATTGACCTAGTCACCATGTATAAATAAATAGCTATTATTCAATTCTTTAACTTCTAATACGTAGAAAAGAATTAATTAAAAAAAGAAAAATAATTATTTTCACTAAAAGCCGGAACCTAGCCTTAATACAAAGCCCAAACCGTATTGGAATCCCGTATTGGCTGATCACCGTATTAAGAATCCCGTATTGGCTTGCAAATCGTATTAAAACTAAGTTTCAGAATTTAGATCTAAATGGATTAAAGACCGCCGCCACACTTAACCTCAAACATTTAAACTAGAGTCAAATTCTTTCTTTAGAAAATTATTTTTAATTATTATATTTTATTTTTTCCTAATTCTTTTACCTGTTATAATTTTCAGGTCTATAAGAGACTAGGGCTTTTATTTTTTAGTTTTTCTTTCTTCCCTAAACGCCTTTCTCAACGGCTAAGCGGGTACTTTTCAAGGCCAACAAAATAAATTAAATAACATTATGACTGAAAATTTTTAAGAACCGAACCAAGATAAATGGTTATTAAAAAGTTTTGAAAGAAAGAAATTCAAAATAGTTTAAACATAGTTCAAACACTTAGGATAAGATAACAATCTACATATGATAATTAGCCTGACATATTATGTCAGGACCAAACAAATTAAAAGGGAAAGGGAAGAAGGTACCTCAGAAGAGGTTGGAGAGGAAATACCTCGGTGGTCTTCTTCTTTGATTGAAGAAAAGTAATTACAAAAGAGTAGTAGATGTACAATGAGAGAGTAGAAAAGTAAAGAAAGAAAAACTAAAATCTAAAAGCCCTTATTCTCGGCTATACAATTGAGGATATTTATAGACTGACGGATTTAAAAAATTATATAAATTTTGTACAGTAGGATTTTTGAAATCCGCACAGTAAATATACTGTTTCTACAGTGATTTTACTGTTTATACAGTAATTATGAATAGTAAAATTACTATTTGAACAGTAAAATTTCTGTTTTTTATGAAATTTTTCTTTGATGCTTGACAGATGCTTTGACATTTCTGTCTTGAATATCGATGCCTTGACAGATGCTTTGATATTTCTGTCTTGAATATCTTCAATTCTTCTTTTGCTTGAGTGTGTCTAAAACACTTTGAAGAATATCTTCGGGTTTTTCAATGGGTTGTGATTCACCAGCCAAGGAATTATTAGAGTCCATAGAATGATCGTCTTTTGAAGAACTGGATTTATTATCATCTTGATCTAGATCAATAGAAAGATCTTGTTTAATATGTTCTTTAATTTATTCTTTGACTTGCTCCATATAAGCAAAAGATATTCATCAAAGTGAAGATAATGCCTGATTGCACTTGTAATTTCCTGGCAATATGCCTGAAAGGACTGGGCTATTCCATTGCTTTGGTAATAATAGCAGTGTCTGTATAACTTTGAACTTTTTCTTTTATTTGGTCGAGTAATTCTTGACCATATAATTGATTTGTTTCTGGATCATTTTTGATGAGTTTATCCCATAAAAAAAACAGATTAAAGTGGTTGATTTTCAACAAAACATTGTTTTTCTGTAAGGGTTGAAAGTCCCCATTCTTCAGAAGAAATTACCTTTTTAATAATAATTTTTGAAAAATTATAAATAGTAGTAGAAATAGAAGAAGCCGTATGAGGCTGATAATGTTGAATATCAATTGTTTCACTATTAGTAAGAATTTTTCATAATATGTGCGAGTCTTATATGATTCGCTGGAAACATGACTTTATCACCAAATACCTTTGAAGAATTTTCCAAGGTTGATCCGCCATTTGATCTTTTTCATCAAGAAGAAAAATAATTTCTTTCTCTGGTCTCATATAATAAGACTTAGTCTCTGATTCAGACATCTAAATGTCAGTAAGAAGCATAGGTATTACCTTTATGCTGTTGTTGCAAATATTTTTGCAATTGTTCGTACAATGGATGATCTTTTGGGATATTACCCAGATCAATATGGGATGAGGATGAAGATCCATATCCTGATAATTCAGATATATCTGAATTATATAATATAATATCTGATGTTTTTCCACCTTATGAAACCTGTAAAAATTCTCGAGATAAAAAATCAGGTAGAGAATTTTCAGAACCTTTTTTATAAAATATTTCAAAGTCAAAAGGAGTTAATTGAGCTTGCCATCTAGCAAACATTTGTTTAGAAATATCATTTTTAAAATCTTTATTAAACATAAATTTTAGTGAATGAGAATCAGTAATTATTATAAACTTTTGATTATATAAATCATTTTGAAATTTTAGAATACATTTAACTATTGCTAACATTTCATGAGCAATAGTAGCATATTTTTTCTGACTATTAGTCCATTTACCAGAATGAAATTTAATCAAGTAAATTTGTTTATTATCTGGATTAATTTGTTTTAAAATGCCACCAAAACCTATATTAGAAGCATCAGTTTCTATTATTTTTGTCCATTTAGGAATAGCTAATGTTAAACATGGTAAAATTTTTACCTTTGATTTAATATTTTTAACTAAATTAGTTAATTTATTATTCCAAGGAGTTCTTCATTATTCTTAAGTCTATCATATAATGGAGCTAAATCTTTAGAAAGATTTTTATAATAAGGAGAAATATAATTTAAACTACCTAAAAAACGTTAAGTTGTCTCTTATCTATAAGATATCTGGAAATTTGGATGCAAATATAATAGCTCTATTTATGTGTGTAAGCGTTTTGCCATTCAATAAAATGGATAAAATATCTAATTTTTGTACAATTCAATCAAAGAAGACATACCTGGTTTAGATATTACCAATCCATTTTGTATAACAATTTTTTTAAATAATTCAAGATGTTTAAAATGTGATTCTAATGTTTTTGAATAGACAAGAATGTCATCAATATAAACAATAATAAAATCCATATAAGGAATAAAAATATCATTCATAATTTTCTGGAATTCAGAAGGAGCATTTTTAATCCAAATGGCATAACATTCCATTCAAATTGTCCAAAGGGAACATTGAATGCAGTACGATAAGTATGATCTGCAAAAATTTGAATTTGCCAATATCCTGATTTTAAATCAAATTTAGAAAATATATTAGCCATATATAGTTTTTCTAATAAATCTTTTTTATTTGGAATAGGATATCTTATCCATTTTAAAATTTTATTTAAAGGTTTATAATTTATAACAAGACGAGGAACACCTCTTTCTTGTTCAGCTTTATTATTTACATAAAAGGCAGTACAAGACCAAGGAGATTTAGAAGGTTTTATTAATCCTTTGTGAAGTAAAACATCAATTTCTTTTTTACAAAATTCTAAAAATTCAGAATTCATTTGACATGGTCTAGCTTTTGTAGGAATATCCTGTTCATGAAAATTATCTTCATATTGAAGAAAAACTACATGCTTTTTTCTATCCCAAAAAGCACTGGGATGATCAGCACAAATAGATTGTGAAAATTGTTCAGAAATAAATTTAATTTTTTCTTGAACTTTTGGCTGTTGTAAAACGTCAGAAATAGAAATACTATAGATTTCTGAATTTAATGAAGATAAATGTGAATATTTTAATTCCAATAAGAGAATTAATATCTCTAGTAGTAGGATCAGTTATAAACTGAAATGTAATTTCTTGGTTTTTATAAGTTCCTATAAAACCATTTTTATCTAGATTTTTAATAGGATATAAAATATTAAGAAAAGGAGTTCCTAATATAATAGGAGGATTCATCAGGTTTTTAACAAGTAAAAATGTTTGAGGAATGCAAACATTATCTTGACAAATATAAGCAGATGGAATTTTATAATCTATTTCTAGTTTATCTCCAGAAGCAGAACGTAAAGTATGAGCTGTTTTTGTATAATATTTAGTAGGTATTAAACCTTCTTGAATACAACAAAGATCAGCACCACTATCAATCATTGCAACTGATTCAGCTAAGAAATCATTATCAATTAAAAATTTAATTTTTATATACCATCTTTGAGATGTAATAATTTGCATAATATTTAAAAAATTATCAAATTTATTATTATTATTAGAATGAATATTATTAGAAGAAATTTGAATAGGCTGACTAATTGTGCTTCTTTGCCTTTATTAACCGATTTTTCAACTAAAGAAAGTCGATTATCTATAAAAACATGATTTTGTTTTATTAAACAAATTTCATTTTTTAAATTTTTTATTTCTTCATGTAAATTTGCTAAAGTTATTCCATTTTCATTTAATTTATTTAATTTACTAATTCTATTTTTAACTTCTATCATTGTATATGGTGCATATATTATTGTCAGAAAATTCAATTTAGGAATTGAAGATGATGAAGTAGATGATGATGAGGATGAATATTCAGGTAAGCCCAATTTAAAATTGTTGATCTAATATCATTATCTTGAATTTGTTTAAGTAAATTAATAATATTATCACTTGAAATCATATTTATTTGAAAATTTTTAAATTGAAAAAGATTGTTATAATATTCTTTATTTTTAATATTATAAATAGTATTACAAGGATTAGTTCGTTCAAGAACATAAGTAGTTATAAACCATGGAACAAAAGGAATTATTTTATTATGTAAAGCAGTAAATTCATTCCATCTACAAAATTCTTTTGAAATATTATCAAGGTCTTCAGAAGAATATACTTCAAATAACCATTGTCTAAAATTATTCCAATTTGAAGATAAAAATTCTTGTTTTATTATTTTTCTAGCATTTGAACCGGGACTAAAATCTATAACAGTAGTCATAAATTAAATTCTAATTCGGATTCAGTAGGAATTTCCTTATCTAATTCATTATTATCGGATTCATTAGCATGAATTGGTTTAACAATATTATTATTTATATGTAAATGATCTACGTGTGATGTAGATGGAGTATGACTGTCTATTGTATGTAATGATGCAGGTTTTGAACGTGCAGGAATATAGTCATCAAATAATGAAATTTGAGATTTTGAAGAAAACGTCCTATAAGGATGTTTGGATGATGATGTTCTAGAACCAATACTATGTCTAGATGGAACATTTAATGTATCAAAACGAAGAATAATTTGTCCATTCGGTGTTGATATAATCTGAGGATCATGCTGTGTAATATTTCATGATAAAGCATTAGATGTAGAAGTAATATCTTTATTTATTATCCAATGATCAGGAAATTGAATTTCATTCCATTTAATTGGTTGTCTAGTTATAATCAAGATTTATTAAAATTAGTCTCAATTAAAATTGTTTCATCATTAGAAATATTAATCAATTTACACTTTGGATTCAAAGTCGAAAGTAGTTTAAAACAAACTCTATAACATAAACATATAAGTTCAGATCCTGGTACATAATTGTAACCATGAATTTTAACATTTAATGTTAAAGCATCAAGTATATTATAATCAGATAAAGATAATTATAAATTAGGATAAACATTAAAAGAAATGTATACCAGACAGGTGTTAATAATAATCTATGCCTTATATGACATCTATTTGTCAACTATAAGAGACAGGAATCACATATTCTTCAAGATATGAATTTACTTAATAAGTGGACAATTCCAAAAATTTCACCATCTGTTATTTATAAATATGGTTTATTTGATAATTAAATTTACAATAGTTCTATAAGAATCAATATCATTTGAATCTAATAATTTAGCTGCATCCTTATGAATTCCAGAAAATTATACAATCTAGATGTTTATAAGAACATATTTAGATATAATATTATCAAATAAACCATATTTATAAATAACAGATGGTGAAATTTTTGGAATTGTCCACTTATTAAGTAAATTCATATCTTGAGGAATATCATATTCTTCTTTTAATTTATTTTTATCATATGAAACAGATGATAAAGATAAGTCTTCCATTATTAAGGAAAGAAATATGTCGATTGTTATCAAATCTTAAGTCTCTGAGCTCTGATACCATTTTTCACTAAAAGCCGGAACCTAGCCTTAATACAAAGCCCAAACCGTATTGGAATCCCGTATTGGCTTATCACCGTATTGGAATCCCGTATTGGCTTGCAAATCGTATTAAAACTAAGTCAGAATTTAGATCAAGGCGGTTAGCCCCGGCTTTTAGTGAACAATGGTATTTGTGCTCAAACATTTAAACTATGAGTCAAATTCTTCATTTAGAGTGTATTTTTAATAATCATAAATCTCCGATTTTTGGATTCTTTACCTTTAAAATTTTCTGTCTATAAGAACTATTTAATTTATTTTGCTATGTTGCCGATTCTTCCCCTAAAATAATTTTTGAGAAATTGTAAATAATACTAGTCAGCCAACAAAATAAAATTAAATTTCAGCTGTTTCACTATTAGTAAGAATTTTTTCATAATAAATGGTTATTAAAAAGTTTTGAAAGAAAGAAATTCAAAATAGTTTAAACATAGTTCAAACACTTAGGATAAGATAACAATCTACATATGATAATTAGCCTGACATATTATGTCAGGACCAAACAAATTAAAAAAAAAGAAAAATAATTAAATACTAGTAAGGATACATATTGACAAAATTTTTTTACATGAATTTTATATTATAAATTTCTTAATCTATTTTATTTCACATCATCTAATATCATTATATTTTAATAATGTAATCTTACGTGATTCATGTAAGAATTTTTATTGTTATATCAACTGACAAGATTACCGTCGCTATTTCTAAATTGTTCTTCGGTCAAAAGCGTAAACTAAAAATGAAGCATGTGAGAAAAAATAAAAAATCGAAGTTCAGTCACAATTCAAAACTCCGAGACAGCCAAAAGAACCCCTGTCCACTCCACTCTAGACATTTCGGAAACACGTGTCTTGACTAACCATGGACAACAAGTGGCGCACCTGACTCAGGTGACCACGTGAGACCCGAGTCAATACCCAGAGTCTCTTCCACGTGAAAACCACACGAAGACTTGCTCACCCTGGAACGCGGATCTCAATGATTGTCTCATGCCCGGACCATAACATTATACGTAGGGTGTTCATAGATCGGGTATCTAATTGATGAGATAAAAAAAAACATTTGATTTTCACTTATTGGATTAACAAAATTTTGATTTTCTACCCGATCTATATAAAGCTAGTACCCAACTTACCAGATACCTGCAAAAAAAAAATGGTCAGATCGATCGAGTTGTCGACTCTCACTAGTAACAAAACATAAAAATTTAAATAATGATAGTTAAGTTAATTAATTTCACAATTAAATCAACAACAATTAATTTTAAATCACAAAATACATCTCAATATTACATCCCAATAGCAACAAACTATCAAATAGCAACAAGCCTGTAATAACAACAATTAAATCATAAAATACATATTAACAGACGAGAATGTAAGGAATGAGTATGCGAGGAAGAATAATAGAA
This sequence comes from Cinchona pubescens, assembly GCA_025175665.1. NCBI lineage: Eukaryota > Viridiplantae > Streptophyta > Magnoliopsida > Gentianales > Rubiaceae > Cinchona > Cinchona pubescens. Next base: position 1,960,537 of record JANKKI010000300.1, on the reverse strand, counting down.
GAGATGATTAAGGAGGAAGAGGAAGGGAAGACAAGAAACTGAAAAAGAAGATGTGAGGCTACAAATAACTCTAATAAATATTAAGTTCTAATGAAACCCTATTAATCAAATTTACAAATTACACCTGAAATGGACCAGATCGGGTACCCGCCGGGCACAATTTTTTGTACACCGCTACCTGACTCTCAACCTGAATGACCGGACCCTCTACCCGACCCGCTTTCAAAATGTTATTCGGGTACTTTTTTTTCGATTCGAATAAGATCAGCGAATTTTTCGAGTCGAATGAACGCAGGTTAGAATGAACACCCCTAACCATATGAGAAAATATTTTACATAGATCAAATTATAACACAGTATTTTGAACCCTTTAATTTAAAACATTTCACATTCTATTACATCACCCCAAGTAAATAATGTGGAAAGTTTTAGATCAAAAAATAAGATTGAGCTATTTCTCCCTTTAGAGCAATAATAATTACTTTAATGCCTTCAGAAAAAAAAAAAAAAAAACTCTCATCCCATTTGTGTTGGGTTTAAACTCGAGTGGTTAAACCCTATTAGGAATGTTACTATGTTATTGACACTACTGGATCTTATTACCATAGCAAAAGAGTTGTAGAATATTAAAATGACTAAAATACGTATCCCTGTTCTATTATTGGGAGGATAGGGGGACAATAAAAGATATGGATAATTTTACATACCTTTCTTGAAATTTGTATTAATATTACTTAGTATCACTAAATTTTCAAAAATCACAAGAAATTTGCTTAAATTTATATTTGGTATAACAATTAAATATTAATCCAATTGATTAAAATATTATTTAATATGTTAATTTTATTCTGTCATTGCTCTAATAACAAAATTTAATTTATCATAATGATTGACAAAAAGAAAAAGAATTTAAGGATTTAAATAAAATTGTTAGAGAATAATATTAGAATGTAAGATTTTCATATTATTCACTGGTTAATATCAAAAAAATATATGTTATTCTTTATTAATTTATGAGTTTGCGATTTGGAAAAAAATATTAGTCATATTCATTTTATTATAGAATGTATTATTTTTTCTATGTTTTCCAAATCGTTTGCTCATTCAAGCACATTAATATGCATACACATTTTCATAACTAACTAAATAAAAGAAATTAATGAAAAAAAGTACATTTTAATTTTAATTTTTTTTTTAGTTTCAAAGTTTGTGATTCTCCAAAATAAATATCAACCATATTTATTATATAATTATGGTATATTTTTGTGTCTTCTAATTATTTATTCAAACTAACATAAATTAATGTACTCGCATATTTTCAAAAATGAGTTTGCAAGAAATCTTTCGTTGAAAATTATATTTAATCTTTTTAGTTTAAGTGTTTGTGATTTCCTATATAAAATACAATCATATTTATTTTATTGTAATATACTCAAAATTATTTTCCAACCAGACAAAGATAAGCACATTAAAGTACAAACTCATTTTTGCAAATAAGTTGACAAAAGAATTGTTAGAAAGCTAAAGAGTGCCAAGTGAATTTATCTGAAACCTTAGGGGAGTTTTTGAAATATCCTTTCCTGTTATTTTATTAAAGTACAAAGGGTATAACTATCATTTCATGATGAATTGGGACCTACTTACATGAGAGGAAAGGTATGTAAAATTTTTGAATGTTATGATGTGTTAAGTGACATTAACTTAAATCTCAAAAGAAGTTTTGAAATCATCCCTAAAAGAATGTGAAATGAAGTACACTTCTTTATTATGAGGGAGAGTAAGAGAAACCTCTATTATTAGATAAAGGGGTGTTCTGTATGGATCGGATACTCGGTATATGAGTTAAAAAAAGTACCCGAGCATCGTTGATCGGGTCAAGAAGATTTTGACCTTCCATCCAGTCCATACAAAGCAGGTACCCGCAAAAGAGGGTTGGGTTGATCGGGTATCCAACCCTCACTAATAACAAAACATAAAAATTTAAATAATGATAGTTAGGTAAGTTAATTTGACAATTAAGTCAACAACAATTAAGTTTAAGTCACAAAATATATCCCAATATTACATCCCAATAGCAATAAACTAATAAGTAGCAACAGGCCAATAGCAACAACAATCAATTCACAAAATATATCTCAACAAACATGAATGTGAGGAATGAGGATGCGAGGAAGAGGAAAAGAAGAGATGATTGAGGAGGAAAATGAAGGGAAGACAAGGAACTAAAAAAGAAGATGTGAGAGGCTGCTAATAATTCTACCAAGTATTAACCTCTAATGAAACCCTATTAATTAAATTTACAAAATTACCCCTGAAATGGACCGGGGTTGGGTACCTGACGGGTCACAAAAATATAACCAGCTACCCGACCCTTAACCTGAGTGACCCAACCCTCTACCCGACCAGCTTTCAGAATGCGGTTCGGGTACCCTCTTTTTTCTATTCGGATCGTATCAGTTTAGAAGATTTTTTGGATCGGCGGGTCAAGATGAACACCCCTATTATTAGATATTATGATTATTTCAACACTCTTTTAATGTAGCACTAAGATTCCACACGTGATGATAACACATGCCATACCTTTTTTTTAAAAAAATAATCACCTATCCTCTTTTCCCTCTAATGAGTCAAATTCATGATGATATAATCTTGCTACCTAATTTGCACTTCTATCACCAAACATTTGTCATAACTTACTAAGGCATAAATGTACCACAAAACTTATATAGTAGTTAAAGATTCAAAATATATTATAATAATATAATCTACTCGCTAGTAAAATATCGTCATATGGCTCGATTTACATAGACTTGAAGTATTCAATCTTAATCACCATCCAATATGCTTGGGCCTCGTAACCAAATCCAGTATGTCTACAAATCTGGTAAACCCAATGGACGCTTATAAACACAGTATGTTCTCTCACAATTAAACACAAGAAAATACATAATCAAGATTTCTACGAGTATCTAACACCTTGATTTTGAATCCTTACTAACTTAAGTATGAGAGTGTTTTCAAATGGGCAACCCCACATTTTTTTGCAGGCACCCTGTAGTTGTACAACGTGAGCTTGGACCGGGGCCAAATTTGACACAAACATATACCATTTATGAGGACTCTTTTTTATTTAAATTAAATGAAGCGAAAATTAGAGATGTTCATAGTGAAGTTTAATCGAACAAACTGATAGAATCAAATTACTTTGATATTTGGTGCTCAGATAAATTGAATAAAAACCAAACTAGAAGATTGGTTATATGATTTGAATTTAGTTATTGAAAATAAAAAACTAAACAACCGAACATTTAATTTTATTAGTTTTAGTAACCTATTACAATATTTATATTCACTCAATACTTTGAGATTATTTTTTCATTTTTGTTTTTTAGTTATTATTTTTAGGTTTTTGTTTATTAATTTTATTAGTTTTGTATTTAATTCTATATTTAGTTTTTTAATTAACTAATGAACTTTGACTAATTAAATAAACTGAATCCGAAACTGAAAAAAAATTGATTAATTACTTGACTAAAAAAATAATTAGTTTGAATTTAATTTTAATTTTGATTGCCAAAAATTGAAAAATAAAAAAATTTTAACCAATAAAAAAACCAACTGATGAACACTCTTATTTTAATCTCTCATCTTTCTAAAGCAACGATAGCAGTTTTATATACAAATGGTCAACCCACACCAGTCCCAAGTGGTCAACCTTCAATTTGAACTATTAGAAGAATGAAATTAAATGAAAAGCAAATCTCCCTTGCAACTTGCAAGTCGGGGCTGCGATTAGATACGATGCGGAAAAAATGGGACGCAATAATAGAAGAGGTATATTTCTCTTGAATAGTAGAGTGCCAAAATTGACCTCGGTGTCTGATTGATGTATTGTAGGTTTATGGTCCTCTTAAGGGGGCCCTCTTGTTCCCCCACTACGGTTGATTGTTTTATGACCGTTTAATGTGGGATGGAATTTTGACGATTTTGATGGCTGAACTTTTTAGCTGTAGGAGAAACCCAAACAATACAAGAGTATTAGGAAAATTTTCCAATTTTTTTTTTGAAAAAATCATTATATTGTACTTTAAATATTTATATAATATAATATTATTATTTTAAAAATTTATATTATATAAATTTTTAAAAATAACTGGATGGTTCTCTCGATGAGATAGTAAAATTCTCCTTGATATTATCATGACTTTTGTTTTCATCTTTGTTTTTGAAAATTTGGTGGTCAAATATGATTATTCCTTTGGTAATCAACTTGTATTTTGATATAATTTTGATGATGCTGTTTTGGAAAATTTCATAGTTGGCATTTTAGTTTTGTAATGTAGACGCCTTCTTTAGACGAATTTTTACAAATAAATGAGCCGTCTCAAATATTTTTTTTTTCCTCTTTCAATGTCTCTAAAGACGCCCTCTTTAGACGAAGTTACAAAAATTGATGCCTCTAAAGTACTAATGCTCAAGCACATACTTGTTTCGATGAATGCTCGGGCATTCATTAGTATAATGATTGTTAGGAAAATTTTAAAACATTAGTATAATGATTGTGAATGCATCCTTTTCTAGCAAAGTAAAAAATTACTATTAGGAATAAATTGTTTGTCGATAGCAAAAGAAATTTAAACTTAAAAAAGAAAAAAGATAATTGTTGGAATAGAGATAAACACGGGAGAATGGAAGTAACAATTTTAGTTTTTTGGGAGAGAGTCAATTTCTAAACATAATTAACTAATTCAAAAATTATGAAAACCTAAATTATACATATAAGAGGGAGAAAATAGGTGGTCTTCAATAGGATATTTATAGGACTTTTTTCATGCACATACCACATTGGAATGATAGAACATTATATCCAACAAAAGTAACATTGAAAAAAATTATGAAAAATAAAAGGATGGAATGTGCTATTAATGTCTTCAAAATTGCATATATTATTGTTTCGTCCAAAAATATTTGAAAGTCCAAAGATTCGATTCCTCAGTTCCCAAAAATCCAAGGCATTTCTTTACACTTTGAGCAAAAAAATCATTCGAAAAGATGACCTAAAATAATAAAAATGCTTTAAACTTTATGATCCTTTTCACCAAAAATAAAAGGTTTACAACCAATCTCATTCATTTCAAATCTTCTTCAAAACATATTCTCCTTACTCCTTAGCTCAGTCCAAGATGAGTACACAATTAGTCCTATTTGATAAGGAGTCATCATAGAAAGGTTGCATCACCTTTTGTAGGAATATGTTCTATTGATTTCCATTTCAATTTTAGTTTCCAGCAAGGCCCCAAAATTGATGGAAAGTTTGATAGAACAAAGCCCCATATAATTTGGCATCTATCGAAATGACTGTAACATCTAGAATAATCATTTTCTTTAGGGTTAATAGCAGTAAACCCCCCTAACTATATTTTTAGTTACACTTTATTCCCTCCAACTCATTTTATAGGCACTTAACATTATTTTTGTATGATTGGACAAAAATATCCTTGTTACGTAATTGTTTTTCTTTTTTCTTTTTCCAACTATTCTTTCTCACTTTTTTTTTTCCTTTCCTCCTTCCTTTTTCTTCTTTGTTGTTCTTTTTCTCCTTTCTCACTTGCTATTAGCTACTTCCTTCATTCTGATATAAATATTTGTACACTTAGAGTGAATTTTTTAATTTTTATTAACTAATTATTTATTTTATTGTCTTTGTTTATTTTTTAATTCTTATTATAACAATATATATTTGTTATATTAATAAAGCATTTTTTTTATGTGAAATTAAATTATAAAAACATATATAAACAAGGTAGATTTATAATGTCAACAATAGAAAAAATAGATAAGCAAATTAATCAACTAGTAATATTTTTATTTGTTGTTTTAAAGGGGGTTTACATTGATAAATTATTAACCCTTATTTTTATTCATCTATTTATTTGAATTTTGAAACTAATATTTGATTTATTGAGACTAAAAATTTTGAATTAGTGAAACCCTAATTTCTTTATATGTATTTAAATGTTTTAATTAACATTTTAAATAACCTTTGATGTAACTAACATATATTCTATTATAAAGAAAATTGTACTGAATTTACAACAATAAAAGTTAAAAAATACATGAGTTTCAGAAAAAAAAAAAAAGAGTTTAATTTTCGCCCTTTTTGCTCATAGCAATAGCTAGTTCGTTTCCTATGCTGTTATTATTAGTATAATTAGCACATATGAATTTTTAATTTGATTTAACTAATTTTTTTATAATTCGCTTAAATCATAAATTTTATCATTGTAGATTTATTACAATTTCCTTTACAATAGAGTATATGTTAGTAACATCAAAGTGTTTTTAAACTATTAATTAAATTATTTAATTACATATAAGGAAATTAGAGTTTAAATTTGCAATATATATATTTGTGATTCCTAGCGTTCGTAAAAAATACTAAAGATTTATTATTTCTTAATTTGTATCAAATATTTGCTAGCAAATTGATTTGAAGTTGGTAAAATTTTTACAAATGTTAATATGGAATATTTTTAAAAATTGGCACATATTTCACATAAAACAAGTAGTTTCTCCCTGTTACCCCCTCTCTCTCATTTTTTTGGGTTTTATTCCTTTTTTCATAAGTTTTCTAGTATTTTTCTTTTACCATATTTTGGTTACTCTAAAATCATCATACTCATATATATATATATATATATACACACGCGCATGCACACATAATACATATATATACATACACACGCGCATGCACACATAAACATCCCGACATGCGGGGAGAACTATAAATTCAGTCTCTAAGTTATATCTGTGAATATATATATACACACATATCTAGACATACGACGAGAACTATAAATTCAGTCTCTAAGTTATTTTAAATTTTTTATCACTCAACTATTCTAGTGTACCTTTTAATTTTGCAACTTATACACACACATACACACAAATACATCTAGACATAAGGGAAGAACTATAAATTCAATCTCTAAGTTATTTTAAATTGTTTATCCCTCAACTATTTTTTAATTCAGCAACGCCCCCACAAATATTTTGTTAACTTTTCATCCTCAAGTATTTTTATAATCAAATAGAGGTCCCCTTCATTTTCTCTTTTGTTTTAGGTACTCTTTTGTCTGTTAAGTTTCTTTCTTATACCAAGTCCAAATGACTACTTCAGTGTAAAAGAACACTTGAGAGATCTGTATGGAATTATAAAATAGTTGACATACGAATTTTTTTTTGAGATTACAAAAAAACCTTTTTTTTTTTTTTTTTTTTTTCCGAACTCTCTTTTCTTGTCATTGTCAATCCTTTAACATCACTTGTTCGCTTTTTTGCCGCAATAGTCAACAAGTTCCAGGCACGGATTGTCAAAGTGTCATTTCATCTTGAAATAATGAGGAAAGTACAATTAATTCAATTTTTCTGTCTTGTACAATTTAAACAATAATTTTAACTTGTCAATCAATTTTCTTATCTTTGCCTTTTCAAGTTTATAATATCATAGCCCTTAAAATTTAATGTATGGAGAAGAAAATTTCTGAGCCATAAAATTTTTTGTGACCAATTATCTACTTATTTCCATTGCCATTCATTCCATGCTGATTTGCTACAAACTGGATTCTTACGTACATGACAAATTTCTTCCTTGTTCCGTTGTTTCATCCACTAATGGTTTTCTTTTCATTGGAGAAAGGACAAATGAATGAGCTTTGACACGTACCAATTATTTTCTTATAGCAACTTGGCTTTTCAAATTGCATAAACTTTGTTCCAAATTTTTTTGTCAAGTTACAACAACATTTTTAACGAATAAAAAAACAATGTTCATAGTTGTCAATCTTTCAAAAAATTTTCTATGAAGCCAAATATGTATAAAAGTTATCAAGAAATATATCATTGCGATTAAATTTGACAAATTTGTAAAATGTTACTTTCCAGTATAATTTATAGTATAAATAACAATGGTTATGTATAGGAGAAATTAGTCAAACAAAATAAAGAGAAAGTACACATAATTAACCAAAATTGCAGTGCATTAATTTCTATGCTTCATCTCATCCTATTTGTATAAGACATGGTGATCCGTCACACAGTTTAAAAGAAGCTGACATTTGACCAACTAATAATACATTTTTTTCATTATTATCTCTATATTTAAATTCAAAATTTGTTAGTTGGTGTTGAAATTTCAAATTTTGAAATAGTTAGTGAAAGTAATTAATGCTCTAACATGACTTTAATGTCATTTTTACGAATTTGTATGAAGGGTAAAATAGATAAATTAGCTTTTATTTTAATTGCCTTTTTAAGGAGTGATAAATAATTTAGGACAAATAAAAAAAAATGACTAATAAAATGAGACGGAGGAAATATTAATTATAAGTCAATCTGTCTAACAATCATTAATTATCATTCTTGATGAAGCTAGCATTAGATTCTAGGAGGAGAGAGAAAGTGGAATATCGGAGTTGCAAGTGTGTGTTTGATTATCTGAATTCTGATTGGATTCTAAATTTTCCGTCCCCCTTTAGTAGCACTCAAGCCCCTTATTTATAGATTTACACGAGGAGGTTTAAGGCTATCTCTATGCTAGCTCAGCTAAAGCTGAATTACATAATTGCCCTTAATGAGGCTGCCACGTACGCACTTCTAGAACAATCTAGGTAAGAAGCTATGTGTGTTACTAATCCACATCATCATTAGTCCCCTCGGTCTGGTGCCGAGCCTAGTGGACACGGACCGAGCCAAAAATGACTGTTCGCAGTCCCCAACCGAAGACCAAAAGCAAGAGTGTTATACCGATCAGCAGGTGAAGCCTTCGAAACAATTTCATAACCTCTGCCGATCCGAGGGTCGTAACGATCCTTGGATCCTCGGCAAGTCGTACCTGCAGCATTAACTCTCAAGGGTGACGTTTTCGTTAAGTCCCCATGTACTGATTTTGCATTTATTGCTCTGCATTATTCGCTCTGATTTTGCTGCAGAACGCCTCGTTTTATGTGCCGTAACGCCAGTACCACGTCTCGATTTTCATGCCAAAATGCCTCGTCTTTCCCACCTAAAGCCTTTTTTCATTTCAAAACCATCAATTTTTCTCCCCAGAAACACAGAACATTCTGGAGGAAACTTCTCCTATTTATACCCCCATTCACCCCCAAATCTCTTTTCTTCTTCTTACTCACCTTCCTCTCACCCACTTTTACTCTATTTTTCCCAGAAACTTACACTCCCTCCTTCTTCCTTTCTGCGCTCATCCACTAGAGACTTACATAACTTTTTCTTCCTTCACCTTCTGCCGTATCACCGTTGCCGATTTTTGACACGCCGCTCTACTCCACCACCAGACACCACTAGGAGCTCTTTCTTAAAACTCCCACACGCTTTCAAAACTGAAGATTATGGCTGGTACGTTCACTCCCACTTCTCTTATTAGCACACCGGTTCCTCCTTCTCCGATAAACGCCGTTGACAGGATGTTAAATCCTTTCGACGAAGCGCTTCTGGCAGCAGTACCATTAAACTTTCCTCCCGATCCGCTCTTTTCCGAACCTCCACAAAATGACCACCCTAACCTTCAAACCCAAAGTATATCAAACTCTCTTGACCCCGAGGATATCAAAATCCTTAGGGATCGGTGCCGTTTTTTGAAGAACGTGCACATAAAATCCCCGACCCCCTAGGACCGAGGCCATTTGCCTCCACCTGGTTACCTAACAGTCTACCAGGAACAACTCGATGCAGGGCTGAGGCTCCTCATAGCCCCTCTCTTAGTCAACCTATCGAACCACTGGGATATCAGCATATCCCAGCTGACCCCAAACGCACTTCGAGTCAGTCGCTGGCTTCACATTCTTATGTAGATTACACGATATCCCCCTTTCTTTAGACACATTTAGGATGATGCTGAAATTATCCCCTACAAAGGGATTTTTTTACATCTCCCCCCGAACTGCGGGTAAACAGCTCACATCGGATACCCCATCACCTATTCATGACTGGAAAAAGTTATTTTTCTTCGCCGGTACCTCGACCATCTAGATGTGTATAAGATGGAACCTTATAAAAGAAAACTTAAAAACCAAGAATGCCTCTCTACCGGACTCCCTTCACGCCCGGAGGCTCGTCGAGTCGAACCTCCGAATAAACTTCAATAACCAACCGGCCATCCTTTCAAACAACATTCTGGCCTGGGCAGGACTATTTCCTTCCCATGACATCCTGCCGAATTACGACCCTCAACAAGGTCATTGACATTTTCACTTCACTCATCATTCATTCATTTTATTTTTTTTTTATATGCTGACCCCTCATCTTATGCAGAGCTCGGAGCATTCCTTAAGGGGTTGGTGTCCACATCAGCAACACCTGCCACCGGTGCGGGCACTTCGAACCAGCCCTCCTCATCAGCAAGTGGATCCTTCTCCGCGACCATCAACACCCCATCAAGGAGTGCCGAGGCCGCACCTTCTACCTCTGCAACCCTGAACCGAACCGGGGCTGCCAGTTCGCCGGAGAGGCAAACCGTTGAAGTCAGTCTGGCTATCCACCCCACCGAACCCGAGCCAACTCGGGTTACAAGGAAGAGGACTAGGGAGGCTGCTGGCCTCAGGGAGTGTCCTTCCGCAATGACCCTCTCTTCCTCGTCATCGCCCCTGAGGTCCAATATTCCAGTGGCGAGGGTTTGGACCCCGGGGACTGGCTCGGGCAACGCCCCCTTATCCAAACAACTCATCACTTCATATGGTAAGTACAACTGGACCTCATTTGTTACCATTCCTTAACCTTTCTTCAATGTTGTGAGTTAACACTTAAATTTTTCAGGTGATAGGAAATACACTCCCGAGGAGGAGAGGAAATCTGCTGGGTCACAGGATATGCCCTGGGGCTCGGCTGTTTATTGACCCTCTGCCAGTTCCTTCTACCTCGGGGAGCTCTGACTTCCGACCCACCCTGCCGATCGATGTTAATGATCGGGCCCAATTTCTGAGGATGGCTCGGGAGCAGGGCAAAATGGTGGCTTTATCTCGGGATGTGGCCTATGTCAAAAGGCTCACCCCTCAACAGAGACTGGACGAACTTCACGTCGGCCTGATGAACGTAAGACTATCTAACCCTTTGTGAATTTTCAATCTTTTAAACCTCATACTTCAACTCACACAACTAATCATTTTGCCTTTGCTTGCAGGCAATTACAATTTTGCCCTCCATCGCAAATCGGGAGGCCACCTTTAACTCTGCCTTTAACTCTATAAAGCAAGAGTTAGCCCATGCGAAGTCCAGCGTGAATCAGGCAGTGAAGGAGGCCGTGAATGCCAATGAAATGAAATGCAATATCGAGGCGGACAAAAAATATGACGAGTGGAAGGCCGAGCTGACCGAGGTAAGGGACAAGCTTCGAAAACTTCGAGCTAGAGAAGAAGACCCTTGAAGTGGATGTTGGCGACCGAGACAAGAAGGTCGCGGATCTGGAGCAAAGGGTTCTTCAACTTCAAGATGAAGCACAACTGGCCGACGCAAAGCTCGCGTCTCGGGAGGTGGAGCTTCGGATCGACGGTAGGAATCAATTTGTGGCCTCGGCTGAAACAGATGAAATGCTAAAGGAATTTACGAAGAAGGTTTTCTCCATGGGGTTCACACTGGCCTGTGACCACTTGGTGAAGAACCCTGATTTGTACGAGGGGCTACCGTACGATGCTTCCGTCACCAAGGAGGTCATCAACGGTCTGCAAGCTCAATTCAAAGCTCCTGTTTTGATTCCCGAAACTTTCGGAGCGACTCTGCTACTCGAGGGTCCGAACCCCAAAGTCGAGACCGATCCCTCGAACCAGGCTTTCACCGGCACTGCCGAGCCTTCCTCAAGAGGCTCAGGTTGATCTGATTATTCACATCATAGTGTGGATAAGAGAGTAATAGTTCTTAAGGGCCTTCTTAATGAAATTGTTAAGTTCCGATAACTTTATATTCTTGATAAGAGCCTCGGCATTCTTTGTTTTTGGCTTTTTACTTACTTTTCAATCTTTTTATTTCCTGCATTTAAAACAAAAGTTTTATGATATAAGTAGGTAAACAACTTTCCATGCTTAAGCATTCCAACATAAAAAATTGTCTAAGGAATGCTTTCATTTCGAGCTTAGGCTTTGTTTGGACCCTTCTGGGCTGAGGCAAAAGGACCAAGCTTAGCTCCTTGTTTTTGCCTTATCCATTTAACTTGAGTCAAGCTTTCCAAAGTCCCAAGAGTAATGTTTTGCTTCAGCAGGTCACTCAAGAATCTTTGCGGATCGAAAACTCTTCCATTTTATTTTGCATAGAGGGGGTCGCTTAGTTTCTACCCTTGCGGGGAAACTGTTCAGCCTCGGCTCCCTATGTTACTTTTTTATTGGACTTTGTTCCAAACCCCTGAGGGCTGGAACAGCTAAAAATTGCTCTGAGCTCAGCCCATGACCGGACCTTTGAGGGTTGGTGCACATTTGTTTGTGCTTGGGGGCTACTGAGCCTCTTCTCTTGAGGGGGGGCTGCTAAGCCTCGTCCCTCAATCGTTTGTTTTTCTGTTCAACTGGATCCGAAACTCTTAGAGTTGGAGCAGTTGGAACATCTGACAGTGCCTTATCCGAACCTCTGAGGGTTGGCGCGGCTTGGTTTTGCTTGGGGGGGCTGCTAAGCCTCGGCCCTTGAGGGGGGACTGCTAAGCCTCGGCCCTTGAGGGGGGACTGCTAAGCCTCGGCCCTCAATCATTTACTTTTTTGTTCAACTGGATCTGAAACTCTTAGAGTTGGAGCAGTTGGAACATCTGACAGTGCCTTGTCCGAACCTCTGAGGGTTGGCGTGGCTTTGTTTTGCTTGGGGAGGCTGCTAAGCCTCAGCCCTTGAGGGGGGACTGCTAAGTTTCGGCCCTCAATCCTTTGCTTTTTTGTTCAACTGGATCCGAAACTCTTAGAGTTGGAGCAGTTGGAACATCTGAGTGCCAGGACATTGTATTCCTTGATAATATTTTTTCAAATTTATAATATTCCACATTCTGGGTAGAGGATCCCCTTTCATGTCAACCAACATGTAATAGCCCAAGGTGTGAGCTTCTACTACACGATAGGGTCCTTCCCAGTCGGATCTAACTTCTTAGTCCCCTCTACACGGCTAGCTTCATTCTTTCAAAGTACCAAGTCTCCGGGCCGAAGGTAGCGATGCTTCACTTTAGCGTTGTAGTGTTTAGGCATGACTTGCTTGTACTTGGCTTCCCGGATGGATGCATCTAACCTCTTTTCCTCAAGTAAGTCTAGGTTAGCTCGCAGAGCCTCATTGTTTAGTTCCAAATCACTGAAGGATACTCGAGCCGAAGGTAGCCCAATCTCGGCAGGGATAACTGCCTCGGACCCGTAGGTTAAACTGAATGGTGTATTTTCGTTAGCCATTCGAAGTGTGGTCCTGTATGCCTAGAGGACACTGGGCAATTCCTCAACCCAAGCGCCCTTGGCTCTTGATCTAAGTATTTCAAGTCTAGTCTTGAGTCCTGTCAGCAAGGTTCAGTTGCATACTTCAGTCTGTCCGTTTGCTTGAGGATGAGCGACCGAGGTGAAGTGTTGCTTGATACCGAGGTTAGCGCAGAAGCTCTTGAAAGGTTCTCCTTCAAATTGTTTTCCATTATCGAAAATAAGTACCGCAGGGATACCGAATCGACAGACAATGCTTTTCCAAAAGAATTTCTCTATTGCTTTTCCCGAGATTGTTGCCAGGGGCTTGGCCTCGATCCATTTAGTGAAGTAGTTAACCGTTACTACTAAAAACTCAAGCTTGCCTATCCCTCAGGGAAGTGGGCCCAAAATATCAATTCCTTACTGGACAAACGGCCACGGGCTCTGAATAGGAACCATATCCGAGCCGGGTCTTCGTGGTATTGGAGCATGTACTTGACACTGATGACACGCCCGAACCAAAGTATCTGCATCAGAATGTAAGGTTGGCCAGTAATACCCAGTTAGCAAGACTTGCGAGCTAAACTGACCGAGGACCGACATGACTTCCGCATATGCCCTCGTGTACCTCGCGTAGAACATAGTTAGTTTCGGATGGCGTGAGGCACCTCAGCAAGGGGCACAAGTATGCCTTTTTATATAAGATTCCGTTAATAAGTGTATACTTGGTGGCTCAGTATTTGACCTTTCTAGCTTTGGCATGATCCTCGGGGAGCTTTTCATTATTCAAATAACTTATCAGGGGTTCCATCCAACCGAGGTCCGGTTGGATACAAGAGATTCTTTTAGAGATGTCAACAGATCTGCGGTCACACAGTTCTACCAAAATCTCTTTCGTTAAATGTGAATATATTGCCGAGGCTAGTTTTGACAGAGCATCGGCGTGCGTATTTCTCGTTCGGGCAATCTTGATGATGTCTACTTTTTTAAATTTTTTAATCCAGCTTTTGACCTCGGTTAGGTACTTTTGCAAAATCACGCCTCGAGCCTCATAATTTCCTAGGCTTTGATTCACAACCAGCTGAGAATCCGAATTCGTATCTTTAAGGTTCGGGCACCTATCTGGTGGGCCATTTCCATCCCACAGATCTTATACTCATCTAGATGTGTATAAGAGCCTTGAATCCGAATCTGAGGGCATAAGTGAGATAGCCTCATACTCAGCTCCCATGCGAGGTCTTTCCTCATTTTTTGCTCTTTTATTGGATCCATTGTCAGGATGAGATCAATCTTTTCGATGTCACAGCTTTCTGCAATGAAATCAGCGAAATCCTGAGCTTTGATTGCTGTTTGATGTCTGAATTCTATGTCAAACTCAAACAGCTCTACAGACCACTTTAGAATTCGGCCTGAAGCATCTGGTTTGTTCAAGATATTTTTCAAAGGAAGGTTGGTCAAAATTATTATTTTGTGATCACGAAAATAAGGCCTCAGCTTCCGAGCCGACACCACCAACGAGAAGGCAGCATTTTCAATTGGGGTGTAGTTCTTCTCTGGACCTTAAAGCACTTTACTTACAAAATACACAGGGCTGTGGTTACCCTGGTTCGTCTTGCCTCAAGAGAACCCAGCTTACTGTCGGTTCGGCAATCGAGATATACAGATATAGCGGTTCTCCTTTTTGTGAAGAAGCGAGCTTCGGTAAGGTGCCCAAGTATTCTTTAAACTCTTCAAAGGCTTTAGAAGCTTCTTCGGTCCATTGAAAGCCCTCAGTCTTCTTTATGACTTGAAAGAATGGCAGGCCCCTTTCTGCTGATTTGGATAAGAATCGATTTAGGGCCTCCATTCTACCGGTTAGTCTTTGAACCTCCTTCACCGAACTGGGAGTTCTCATATCAATTATGGCTTGCACCTTTTCAGGGTTCGCCTCGATTCCTCGGTGAGAGACAATAAATCCCAAGAATTTTTCCGAGGGGACCCCAAATGTACATTTCTTGGGATTCAGCCTCATTTGGATGGATCTTAACGTCTCAAATGTTTTCCTGAGATCTTCCAGGGTTTTCTCATATGTTCGGCTTTTAACCACCATGTCGTCAATATATACCTCCATGTTTCGTCCTATTTGGGACTTGAAGGTGGTATTAACGAGGCGCTGATAGGTAGCTCCTGTATTTTTGAGTCCGAAGGGCATTGTAGTGTAGCAGTACGTGCCTCGGTCGGTGATGAAAGAGATTTTCTCTTCATCTTCTCTAGCCATGTATATTTGATGGTAGCCTTTGAATGCATCTAAAAAATGTAAAATGTAAAATCTAACAAACAAATCTACTACTGTATCAATCCGGAGGTACGGATAACTGTCCTTTGGACAAGCTTTATTAAGATTAGTAAAATCTTGGCACATTCGCCAAGAAGAGTCTGGTTTTGCTACAAGGACAGGATTACAAAGCCATGTAGGATACAATACTTCTCTAATCAATCTATCTATTAAGAGTTTGTCCACCTCGGCTTCGATTATTCAGCTGCGCTCTGGACCGAAGAGGCGCTTCTTTTGCTTCACTGGTTTGTATGCCGGGTTCACTCCAAGTTTGTGCTCAATTATCTCCTGAGGGACGCAGGGCATGTCTTCGACGGTTCAGGCGAACACGTCCTTGTATTCGGCTAAAAGCCTGAAGAGAAGGGTCTTAAACTCTGCTGGGAGAGTAGCACAGATCTTGATTTTTCGATTAGGGAGGCTCGGATCTAAAGCTATTTCCTCAATTTGAACCTCGTCTGGGGTCTCGATCTTTGCCTTGCCCTTGCCTTTATGCTCTGGAGGTTCGGGGATCTCAGTAACTCCCAGTCGGGGCTGCCCCATCACTTCCCTCTCTTTCTGACTTGTCATGGGCTCTTCAAAGCCATCCCAGGTGGATGAAGCATCGAAAGTTTCCAAGTAAGCCTTGTCTGCAATGGACATCGTTTGCGATTGGGACCGTAAGGACATCATATAACAGGCTCGGGCTTCTTGTTGGCCGCCAATGACCGTTCCTTCATACCCATCCCTCAACATGAATTTTATTCCAATATGAAATACGGAGGGAAGGATTCTGTAGGTGTACTGCGTGGGTCGGCCGATTATCATATTGTAGGAAGCTGTCCCTTTTGACGATGACAAAATTGGTCATCTCAATTCTGTGCTTCGGGAGAGCTCCAAGACTGGGTGGAAGTCATTATTTGTCCAATGCAAAGCACGACCGAATCTCCGGTGAAGCCCACCAACGGAGTCTTGAAAGGTTTTATCAAAGAATGATCCATATGCATTTTGACCCAGGCATCCCAAAAGATTATGTCCGCCGAACTTCGGTGTCTACGAACACACGGTGCATTTCATATCCCGCCACATTTACGTGAATTACCACGGGGTCATTGTGTGGCATTCGGCGGGGTACTGGGTCTTCGGAAGTGTATCCGAGGCTCATAAATGGCTTCAGCCGCTTTTCCTGATCCTCTCCTGAATAAAAGTTCCGGGCATACTTTTTTTGGGCATTCCTGCAATTGTGTTTATTACCCCGGCTACGCGGATTTGTTCATCTTGATTTGCCTCGGGATTGTTATTGTTCTGGCCGCCTCTGTTCTGTTGATGAGGCGGTGGGCGAGGTTGTGCCGGATTTCTTTGGTTGGCCGCCGCGTTCCTTTGGAATTCGGCAGTAGTTCGGCAGATGAACTGCTGCAAATGTCCTTCGTGGATGGCCTTCTCAATTTCAACTTTCAAATGGTTACATGCCTCGGTATCATGACCGTATTGACCATGAAAAGCGCAGTATTTTGACCGGTCTCTTTTGTCCGAGGCTGACACCATTCGAAGGGGTGGCTCTAAAAGACCCAAGTGTTGGACTTGATATAATATTTCCTTCCTCGACACATTGAGAGGTGTGAAGTCCGCATCGGGATGGCTCCTTGTTCGCAAGGGTCGGTTCCCGATGTTATTGTTCGGGAAGACCACCCGGTTCGCCATAGGTGTGGCCCTGGAATAGCTCAATCTGTCTGCGACTCTCAGCTTTTTCAAGGAAGAAGGGTTCGGAGTCTTTAGGACTTTTTCTCTTTGTGTATCAGAGAGTTCCCTTTTTGTCTTGGTTGACTCTTCACCTCGGATGAACTCCGATGCTCTTTCTAGAAGCTCAGAATAGGAGTTCTTGCTTGGCATTCTTTTGGCCAATTCGGCGTTGAAGACACCTGGTCGGATGTCGCTGCAGAAAGCAGCAACTAGAATTCTTTCATCAACATTTTTTATTTGGACCACCTCATCATTGAAGCGGTCCACAAATTTATTAAGTGACTCATCGGACCTCTGTCGGATGTTCATGAGGTGCGATGTGTCTTTCTGCAATATTGATTTACTCCTGAAGTGACTCAGGAATGACTTCGTCAAGTCGTGAAAAGTAGCAATTGAGTTCGTCGACAATTCCTGGAACCATTTTTGTGCCGGGCCTCGAAGAGTTGTTGCGAGCAACTTGCATCGAGTCACGTCGCTGTAACCATAAAGGCTAGTGATTGCCACCATGTGTTGTAGGTGATCTGACGGATCAGATTCTCCTTTGTAGCGGTCTAGGTCTGGCAACTTGAATTGTGTTGGAAGAGGTTCGATTTTGATAGAGATTGTGAATGGATCTCTATCAATCTCTGCCGTAGCAGGAGTATTCAGGAGCAAATTGTTTTTTTTCAAAATCTCTTGGATCTTATTTTCGAGACTCTGCTCCTCGAGTTGTTTTAAAATAATCGAGGAGGGTCCTCTCGATCCTGATTTTCTTGAAGAGTGTGCGCCGAGTCTCTCGCGCAACGGTAATTTTTCGCTTGTCGATGAGTGTGACTCATCTGATTGCTCATTTGAGCGTGACTTTGTTAATTTGTGTCGCATCGGCTGGGCTCACGGCGTCGGCCGGCTCTTTGCCAGGTCGTCGACCGGGGTCACGCTTCTGTTAAGCTTATTGAGTGGCCACTCGGTTCGAGAGCTCTGACGGAGTTTTGCTCTCGCGTTGTTCCACGAATGCTCGAAAAGACTCGAAGTGATCAGCAATGTACTTCAGGACATCGTTTTGCTTTTGTTGAGCTTCAGTTGATGTTCCGGCGTTTTCTAGTTCGTCGGTATGCACTACGAGGTGCTGATCGCTCGTTTCGGCATCCTTACTAGCAGTTCGGAGTGTTCCACGATTCTTCATCGTCCTTAAAACAGGGTAAAAATAAACAATTCAGATGACTGAGAATTGATTGAAAAAGATAGAAATCTGTCGATTCCCACAGACGGCGCCAATTGATGAAGCTAGAATTAGATTCTAGGAGGAGAGAGAAAGTGGAATATCCGAGTTGTAAGTGTGTGTTTGATTATCTGAATTCTGATTGGATTCTGAATTCTCCGTCCCCCTTTAGTAGCACTCAAACCCCTTATTTATAGATTTACACGAGGAGACTTAAGGCTATCTCTATGCTAGCTCAGCTAAAGCTGAATTACATAATTGCCCTTAATGAGACTGTCACGTAGGCACTTCTAGAACAATTTAGATAAGAAGTTGTGTGTTACTAATCCACATCATCAATTCTCATCCTTATTATTCAAAGTTGTTATAAACATGGGTGATTTACTTAAAATGAAATTGTCTTGTACAAGATGTGGAGACGTTCTTTTTTTTCTTTTTTCTTTTTGGGGTTTCTTATTTCGTTGGGCCATGCTCTGTATCAGCCATCAAAAAGACCATATCAAAAGGTTGTTGGTCAGAGAGAGCAGCTGCGTTTACATCTCAAGTTGACAATAATGCTTAGTATTAAATGTTTATTACATTGACCACTGACATTTAGCGCATCTGACCATATTATGGCATTTATTACAATTCGACTTTAGTGGATTCTTCAAAATTTTGCCCATAAGAGGATAAAAGGATAAGGAGGACGCATCCATAATCTTTATGTATAGAAGAAGATCATTACATGTGAAGAACTAAAAACTTCAAGAAAGCTAGTATAACGTATATGAGAATTAGTCCAGGTGATTAAGATTCAAATGCAATTGAATGGTCGACTCTTATTATTAGAAAAAAAAAAAAATCTACTTATTCTACAATGCAGAGTAAATATTTTTGACCGTTGAATAATTGAAAAAAAATACGACCTCCCTATATTTTATCATTTCAACGATTGTCATATCCACTTCGCTTTACTGAATAAATAGCCAAAATTTATTCCTTATTACTAATAACAAGTACATACTAAAGCAAGAGCTTCATCTTTAAATCCAGCTCAATTGGTCTGAACATCAACTTGATATCACGAAGTTCGAATTTCAAGCCTTTTCCTCCCCACTTCTCTTTGAGAGGTTTGTAGTTTTCCTTGAAATAGGGGGAAAAAAAAGCAAAAAAAAAAAAAAAATGTCTTAGTGGCAGACTATCCAAGTAGTAACAATAATAGAGAAAAACCATGCAGTTCTTTTAATTTTGCCAAGGCCTGTGTTGAATAAATAATTACCGTGTAGAACGTGTTCATTAATATAGATTATGCTTAAAAAGTTTTGTTTGATATATTATTGAAATTGTATTTTCTTAAAGAACGCTTTGTGGTTTATAACTTGAAGATGTGACGTTTCATTGCAGAATACGCTCAAACAAAAGTAGCCAACAGCGGTTGGTTTAAGTAAGCAATTTCAAAATTCAATTCTCACTGTTTCAATAATTTATTTAGTAGATGATTTACAAGAATTATTGTAACCGTTAAAATATACGTCAATAATTTATGTACCCTGATCTTGAAAAAAGAGAGATTAACTACTCTCCTTTAAACTTTTAATTATCCCAAAAAAAAAAAACCGCTTGCAAAAGTTGGAATATACAATACCTTTCCTCAACTTAAAATTTAGAGTGCAAGCTTGTTCTAGAATGCAAGATGCATGCATGTATGGCTAAGAGTCGGATGATCGGCAATGGTGGGATTTAATTAGTATAACTTTTGTATCTTTGCCAAGACTTTTAATCCAAAATCAAAATTTTGACAGAAAGTCAATTACGCACCAATCTTATTATATAGTAGCATTAGAAGATCAGAGTACAAATGATCTTAGTATTATTTTTAGTATTAGTAGTATTCTTTACCAATCTTGGCTTTCCCTTTCATTGACTCCTGGTACAATGATCCAAAATTTCCACCTAATCTTAACGTATAATAGAAAGATATTAAAGAGTTCAGTCATTTTCAAGCTTTGTTTCAATAAATAATGAAGCAAAGACAAATAAACCGAATTCAAGAATCTTGGGCTCAATCAGTGACTAGTCGCGACATCACATATGAATTAAGAAACATGAAGCCGGGAGAGGGAGCTTTTGATTATAGAAATAATAGCACTATTTTACGCTGATTTTTGGAGGGTTGGTAACTCACCGTATCCAAGGAGTCGTGAGGAGACCGGCGAATAAAACCTACCTAATTACTTTTAGGCTTTCCTAAGCTTTTAAAGAGCATGAAGTAAAAGTAAGGGTGTGAGTTGATCCTTTTTAGATATTTGGACGAATTTTGCAGATTTGAGACACATTATTTATTTTATTAAGAGTAAAGTGCTTATTTGGTTATTTAATTATGTCTTTATTGTCAATTTGGTCACTAAACTTATCTGGTGGCCAAAAAGGTCGCTAAACTACTAAAAATGCGTCTCCGTAGTCACTCTATCAATTTGAGGCGTTAAGTTTCCGTTAGTCAACGCATATGCATGTCACATGCGTCTCATTTGGGGCATTTTTGTCCGTATTAACTACAATCAACTAACATTAATAAAAAATTTGGAATCAAAATTAGATGATAAAAAATAACTACAAATTATAAATGAGGTCTTACTAGAAGATATAAAAAATTTTGGATTCAAAATTAAATAATTTTAATTTATTAAATTTATAATTTGAGTCTCTAATCACTTTTCTCCCCTATCATCATCCTAACACCTCCCCACTCCCAACCTCCCTCCTCCTCCTTTAACCACCAACCAAGCCCTATCTCTACCAACCCCAACTCATTTTCCATCCCCAACTTCCATTCCCTACCCCAGTCTCGACACTCCCTGCCCTCTTCCACTTGAACCTGCCACCTTCACCCCTGGATACCCCGCTACTCCCTACCCCAAACCCGCTACACCTACCTTTTTCCCGTCTCT
Organism: Cinchona pubescens; assembly: GCA_025175665.1. NCBI lineage: Eukaryota > Viridiplantae > Streptophyta > Magnoliopsida > Gentianales > Rubiaceae > Cinchona > Cinchona pubescens. Next base: position 1,938,967 of record JANKKI010000300.1, on the reverse strand, counting down.
TAAACACATCTAGATGTGTATAAGAGACCCAAAATCCGCCACCACCACCCCTATCCCTCCCCTGCCCCAACCCCCTACCTCATACCTGCCACCCACCCTACCCATCCCAAACCCGCCCTTACCCCTTCCCCCATCCCCATCTCGTCACCCAGATGGGGGTGGGAAAGGGATGGGGTGGCGGGTTTAGGGTAGACTAGGGATGGGCATGGGGTAGGGGTGGGGATGGGTATGGGTGTGGGTGTGGGTGCGGGTGGGGGAGAGGTGGAAGGTGGCAAGTTGGATGAAGGAGGGTGGGTTGGGGATGGAGGATGAGTTGGGGTTGGTGGAGATGGAGTTTGGTTGATGATAGAAGGTGGTTAAAGGAGGAGGAGGGTGGATATGGTTGGTGGGGAAGTAGGATGTCAATGGTAAAGTATAATAAAAAGTGATTGGACAATTTTACCCTATTAAAACTCATGTGACATGCGCAGGTATTGACTAATGGAAATTTAACGCATCAAATTGACGGAGTGATTACGGAAATACATTTTTAGTAGTTTAGTGACTTTTTTGGATACCAAATAAGTTTAATAACTAAATTGACAACTGGAACATAATTAAGTAATCAAATAGACACTTTGCTCTTTTACTATTCTTAATTGATCTTGATTTTGTTGTATTGTATAAACGAATTGTTGGAAATGTAAACACCGACTAACAAAGTTTACTAAAATTTATTATTTCATATGTAAAAGCTCTTTGTCGTGAAGACATGATTGTATTGCTCCATGTTACCCTTTTAGTGTTAATTAATAATTGTATCTGCGTAAATTTATGTTTACCCTCAATTGTTTGTTGAGAGTGACTATTAACGGTAACAATTAATTTATGGAACATCTGAATAACAAAAGTACCTCCAGAGTTCTAATACAGTAAAACACAAGGAATATAGGACAATTTCAAGAAACACGAGCATGTAAGGTAATCAACTGAATTCTTGTGTCACATATAAACAAATTGTGTTTGTTCATTAATTTTTGAGTCAACAATATATTAATACGAGATCAATCAATTATTAATTTCCAATTACATTAAAAATTTTAATTAACCAAGAGTCTATTAGCTGTTGACCACCAAAAACATCATAAGTAACTCATTGGGGATTAAATAGTCAACAACAAGGACAAAGAAAGAGTAACAACGAATAAAGAAGCACTCAAGCAGTAAACAAGTAGTAAACAATAGTAAAATAAGAATAGAATAGATAGTGTAGATTTATAGTCTAATTATATGTTAATTTAGTTGTAACAAGATGCTAGTATTTATCCGATAAAGATTTTCTATCTCACTTTTTATCCTAATCTCTATCCCATGATCCCAATATTCCTCTACTAAAAGTCTTAATTATATCAACAAAAAAAAAAAAATTGACAATTTATTAGATAGTGAAAATGAGGTGCGTTAAGAAGTGAGATAGAAGTCTTTAGTGATATTTATCTCACTATGTGTCGGTCTTGATGATTCAATTATATTCAATCCTATGATTGTCGGCAATATATAATCCTATAAACAAAACAAGTTTTAATGTGGTTTCTTTCTAACTAATATTCTTTTTTAACTAATTAATTACTCATTTTTGTTGTGGTATGACGACAATTCTTACATAAATTAGATCTATGACATAATATTATGAATTTCTTGATCTATGATGAGTTACATCACCTACTTAAATGATATGTGATATTGTTAAATAATATAATTCAACATACATCAATAAGTTTATAATAATATGTCATGCATCGAATATATAAGAATTTTTCATTGTATGATCGAAGTCTTAGGTCATGGTCACCTGTGTTCCACCCGATTTGCAAATGCTAAATACATGCTTTGGCAATGCATTTGTCGTTGGTTTCACCGAGAAAATCCGGTAAGTCAAACTTTTCAACTTGCGCCTACTGTACTCTTTTGAATGTCGTGCCGGGGGTGTTCTTTTTTCTTTAATCCTACAATGTATATAAATAAATATTGGATATTTTAGTTCCCTTCCTTCTAGACAGAGTAAATATAAGGGTTTATTATACTTTACCCTCTAAATTTATACTCTAATTGTACTTTATCCCTTAAACTCCAACAATGTATACTTTGCATCTTCTGATGTCTGTAAGATTTCATTAAATAAATAATTTTTAAAAAGTGATGTGCATATTCTTTTTGACAAAAATGCCCCTAAAGAATTTGTAAAACTAAATATAAAAAGGAGATTTTTTTACAACTATTTTCTGTTCATTTTCATTTTGCATGAACTAAACTAAAGAATATCTTTTAACCAAATAAGTATAATTTTATTTTTTTGTACGACATCAAAACACACAAATTTTTTATCAAGTATAAAATGTGTATAAATAAAATAAATTTACTTAATTATTTGTTATTAATATGTTTAGATACCACAAAGAAAATAAAGAAAAAGTAGCTTAAAAGTTCACCATTTTTGTGTTTAGTTTTAAAATGAAGAAAAATAATATATAAATTGGTTAAGAAAAAAATATGATAATTCAAGAAATCCTCTTATTGTTACGAAATTAAAAAAAAAAATTGTATGGAAACATTAAAAATGAAATAAAGGGAAAGTAATTAGTGCATAAAAGTTTGGAGGGTAATAATATCATAGAAAAACAAATGTCCACATAACCTTTTTAAAATTATTTATATGATAGAATCTTTTAAAGGGGACAAAGTGTACATTGTTGGGGTTTAGGGATAAAGTGCAATTAGAGTGTAGGTTTAGGAGGGTAAAGTGTAATTAACCCTAAATATAATTGTGTCCAGTGGCTCCGACCTCTATGGCTAGATGCAGGCTTCCGGAAAAGAAATTTTTCCAAATTAAAAAATTTAGGACAAGACAATAGATTTCCTAGAGCTATATATAACAGAAAAATCGTATATGTGTGTAATAAATATATATATATATATATATATATAAAAGAAATAAAGAACAAATTAAAGAGGATGAGTTAACAAAACTTATATTTAAATATTCTTTTCTTGTATCTATTTTCTATGGAAAAGGAATCGTGGACGTTTGGATAAGCCAATCTTTTTGTATTCTATTTTTTGGTGCAAATGGCTCCCTTTTATGGAATTTGAAGCACATGGATAATTCATCTTTAGTTTTAGAATCTCAAAGTTTTTCCTCCAACTGAAACAGTCTAATCTATTCTTATCTAACTATATCTACTACTAAAGAGAAGAGGAAGGCCTAACGGAGCGAAGAGATAAGAGACCTAACATATTTCCTTAAGAATGCAATATGAGGATTCGAACTCCCGATTTTGCATCCAAATAAAATATTTAGTGACCAACTCACCTAAAGTAAGTTGGTTATTCATCTTTACTTCAGAGCAGAAGAATTTAACATTAGTAATATTTTAATGTGGAAAATATATCTTGGTATTCATGGATTAGTCTCCTCAATTTTTTTCTTATTTTATGCCCCTGGAATTATCATGTAGAAAAGATGTTGATCTTAGTATTTTATTTTATTTTATTTTATTTTGGCTAGGAAATGTTGATCTTAGTTAGTTAGCCTCAACTATAGGAGCTATGGCTTAAGCACTCTACCAACCGTGTGCACGATCAAATTTCTTGTACCGATCTATTTTGATTTTTGGGTAAGTTTCTAATTGTCTCTTATCACTATGACTTGATTATTATTTTTTTTTATAGTTGAATTGATTATTAATATTTTTTTATATTTGACTTGATTATATTTCAAGTTGTTTAATGAATAACTCTCGAAAAGTAAAAAGGAGATTTATACTATACCGAAACAATAATATTACAAAAAAATCATATCTGCAGCTGATTTTCATGAACAGATATTTTCCAATTTGGAATAAGTTAAAAAAAATAATAGAGGATTTAAAAATTATATTTTACTAAAAAAAAAAAATACTAGAATCACATGTGCCAAATGAGAACAAGTTAGCTATTATATGTAGGGACAAGCCAGGACCCCAAAGTGAGGACAAAATTTTTTTACGGAGACTAAGAGCAAAAATTATGTTGGTGATGAATAAAATACAATAGATAAATTTGATAACCTATAATTTAAATAAATTTCCGGTCAAGCAAGCTAGAATAAATATTCTCGTTAGGGTGGGCAAAAAAACCTGCAAACCCACAAACCCGTATGCTCCGCCTTGAAAACATTCGAATTCAAAAAAAGAGGGTATCCGACCCTCATTTTTCAACCAAATCAACTGAGGGTTGGGTACTCGCATTTCTAAGGGTCGCATTTCTAAGGGTCGGATATGGCTCAGAATTTTAAAAATCTGCGAGTACCTGATCAGACTTCCATAATTTTATTTTCTTCAAATTTTTGAGTAAACAAGTTATTCATTTAATTTAAAAATATTGATTTATAGTTGTATTTAATTTATCTACATTTTTTGGAAGAAATATTATACTACTTTTGTTTTTCTTTATAATTTTAAAAAATGATGTGATTTTTTAAATTAAATTTATTTAAATTTTTTCTTGGATCAAGCTAATATTGGTTTTTTCTCCCTTTATTTTAATGGATTTTATGTAGAATACTTGTAAGTTGTAAAATATAATCAAAATTTGGTGCTCAAAGTGATATTAATTTAGTTTTGATTTTTTTTGTTGAAAAAATTAATAATGGTAGAACACATATACGCAAATGGTGTGAGGGGCGGATATAATATTTGCCTAAGGTTAAAAAATAACTGACTTGACATGTGACGATCGTGTAGCCAAATCCCTTAAAGGGCAAGTACCCACCTTTAATTCACATTATAGTTATTACAAATATATTGTCATATTCAATTAGCATCTTATTTATAAATATTTTGTGCTGGAACACAATGACTTCATGACACTCTTTCCTCTTTAAAATTACATTGAGCTCCCTTATTAGATAGCTAATTAAAGAAAAGCTGATTCTTGGTATTTTATAATTATTTTTTTCTACCAATGCCAATATCTCGTCTCGAGAAACTAACATAAGTTGATATATTGGTAGTAAATTCCAAAGATATTCCTTATTATTACCCTCCATTTTTAATGCATGTAATAAGTTGAATTTTTTTTTTTTTTTTTAAAAGAGCACGCATGGAAGTTTAATTGCGCAATTTGAGGCTATTTATTGGAAAGGGCATTTGTATGACTGTGGTGTAAAATGTACACTTATTCTATACGTTTAGAGTACTACCTTTGACCTTCCCGTGTCACTTTAATAAAAAAAAATTTATTTCATTTTAAATATTACTTTATAAGTTCAATAAAATATTAATTATTTTTTCACCAATTTTGTCCTTATCTCTTCCAAACTCCATTAATTACTCAACTTGTAATTAATGTTGGGACTCTTATAATATATTACTAGTCAAAAGGATAAATTAGTTATATAAGATCAACTTTACCTAAAATTTAGATTATTTAATAGCTTTTTTAATCTTTGTATTAAAGGTTAAAATGACACCTAAAAGAAAATGGAGGTAGTAATATTTTGTGCAAAAATCACTACAAATGCCTATTAAAATGAAATAAAATCTAAAATTATGCCCTCTTTATTCATTAGTCATCAAAGCACGTTCTTTACACAAATTTTAAGTAGTAATTAGTTTTGAAACCTAAACGTAATCATGATAATTAAACACTTTCGGCATAATAATTGAAATTGAACTATAGTTTGTTGCTCGTGGCATTTTATTCTATATATTCTTAATTTGTTACTCTTGTCTTGACTTTGTTGTTCTCGATTCTTTACTTTGTTTCTAGTTGTCTTTAGATCGACGTTCTTTCAATTTCAAATCTAGTGTAGATATATGAACTCTTTTTTTTTTTTCAAATGGTGTATATAGATTAATCGTTAATTACTATCCTTTGTGCTTTAGATTTATGACAAACTATTTCTTTTTCTTTTTTTAAAGGGGAAAAATGGGTTTGAATCAATCATTGATACCGTGATTTGTCTTCGTGTTCGGTTGCATGTTGTCTTTTGCTCATCATTTTTTTTTTGTTGAAAAACTGTATTTAGTCATTTTCAGAGAAATATTTGACGTCCTTTAAGAGTAGTTATCTTTAGCCAATTTCACTCGACAAACAATATTTGTTTGTCTCAAAATGCTAGTTTTGGATCATTTGAGTTGTCTAACTTGGTTGTGCTTACGCATTAACGACATCTTTCTTGTCGTATGTTATAATAAATTGGTTAAAATGATCTTGTATTACTTCTATCCATACCATCTTGATTCAGTTTCAAAAAAAAAAAAAAAAAAAAAAAAAACTTGATTCTGCTTCACGGAATAAATTGATGGGTTCAGAATTAATCAGCTGACACAGTTGCTTTAAACTAATAATACCATCAAATTTTGTCTCCTTACAATAACTATTTTCTTTGTTTTTCAGGATATATGCAAATTGGAAACGAGAGTGACATATATGGCTTCATTTGTTCTGCCATTATAAAACATATTATTCAGGATAATATTTAAAATAATAACTATAACAATTTTTTGAATTTTGATATGTGTGAGATAAAACGCGATTGTATTTGCAGGAAAATGAACAAAAATCTTGGTACAAACCGAGCCAGTAATAAAAATATACCCTTTCTGTCCAAACGGAGCCACTAATCAACCTTGAGCTTTAAACAAGAAAAAAAGAATACCATAAAGTTGTGCACCTTAAAGAAATGATATGCATCCCAGGAGAGATTAAAAGAGACATGTAGACAAAGGGAATTTACAAAAATGTGATCTTAAAAAAATGTTTGAAATGTAATTATGTTTCGAATTGTCTTAAAGAATTGAGGCATAAACTATAAAAAAAACCCCAAATTTTATTGGCAACAGTGCAATATTTATCTGAAAATGAAAGAATACGACGTCCGTCAATAATTTAATAGTCTATACTTATTCCGAAAATGAACATTATTCATTTGTCGTTGCTCTAAAGCATCGGTCGTTTTAGAGCAACTGTAGTTTATATTATTAAGATTCATATGCCTACTACATGATATTTTTCACTCCTTTATTTTGGTTACACCAAATTCGTAATCATCACCTTTTAGAATCTTGCAATTTATAATGGGTTGGTCAAAAATTCGGAAACCTCACTTACAATGGTAGTTATTCTATGGGGTTGGATCTTCTTTATTTTTTTATTGTTTATTTATTTATATTTAAATAATTAAAATTTAGAAAAAATAATATGAATATAAAGTTAATTTTATCTCAACACTACGTTGATCATTCTAGCTATCTTTGAATTTATATATCACCTTCAGACAGTATAAGAATTTTCAAATTTTAATAAAGTATATATTTAATTAAATGATTATTTAATTTTTAAAATATTTTTCAAAATTTATTTTTATAGGTAATTGACGTTTCCTTCATTTATTTCTAAATGAAGATGATCCTTGTCCATTTTTAAAATATTTTTCAAATTTTATTTTTATAGGTAATTGACGTTTCCTTCATTTATTTCTAAATGAAGATGATCCTTGTCCATTACTCCATTAATTTATGCAAAGATGGATGTAATGGCTCGGGTTGGATTGCGAATAATTTGCATTATTTGCCAAATAATATTTAGTCAAAATATTTAGTTAGTAAATAATTATCCAAATAATATTTTACACTATTCATGTTTTGCCTTCTTCTTTATTCATTATTTACACAGTCTATTATTTGCACTATTTATGTCCTACTCATTATATATATTTTAAAAAATATTCAGTTAAATAATTGTGCATAAGCTATCGAATTATTATTATTATTATTATTTTTGCAGTCTCTACTTTTGCGTAGGGATGTCTTAATCTAGTAACTATTAGAATAGTATATTTTTTTATCATAACCTATATTTGTTACAATCTTTTATTAGTAATCTATGAACAATAATCTTATGGATATAGGGATAATTCGTCTTTGTGCATTTACTTTGAACCATGAACATATATTTGTTATTGGTTTATTTTAACTTATTTTGTAAGTTTACCCAATTCTGTACAAAATGTTTATATATGTGTGTGTATATGGTAGTTCTCTTAATAATGTCATTAAATAACTGGGTACAAATTGTTTATTATCTTTTATCATTGTTAATTTTGATTTTTTTTTTGGTTTTATATAGGGTTAATTTAATTTTACCTCTTTAACATTTAGGGTCACAATCACTTTAATCCATAACATTATTTTTGAGACACTGTAGTCACTAGACTAACGATCAAAATTAACAGTATTTAGATTTTCGGCCTAACTAATACTTTTACCCTCACATTATTGATGTGAACAAATTTTCTCATAACACTCATAATATCTTATTTTATTTGCATATATAGAGTTTGATGAAATTTAAAATATGTTGATGAATGAAGAAAAAAAAATTATTGAATTATGTCAACAAAATAAGAGAGAGAAAAAAGATGAATCAAGTAAAAATGAGAAAAAATAAGAAGAAGAAAGAATAATGGTGTTTTTGTTAAAATGATATTGAATGTTGAATTAGATTTAACGTAAGGATTTAAATACTTACAAAATAACGTTAGAAATTAATTTGATAGTGAGTATAAATATTAAAAGTGTAAAGTAAAATTGAACCCTTTATGTATATGTAGTTTGATAGAAACAAGAGAAAAGTTGCAATTTCAGGACTTTATCAAATGTAGTACGATGAGGATAAGTGAAAAATATTCACAATGTTATTTTCTTATTTGCATTATTTTTTATTTTTAAATGAATCCACCAAATAATAGGTGTCATTCATTATTTCTAATTCAAATGGTTATTTCAAAATATTATTTCGTATCCAAACAATTATTCTATTTCAAAAGTTAGCATTATTTTAAAAAAACTAATAAAATTAAAATATAAATATTATTCACCAAATAACACCCTATTTTTTGCAATCGAAACGAACCCAATATTTTCCAGGATGGTTCCGACAACTAAGTAGTGGTCGGATTAAAACTTTTTCAACAGATTAATATAAAATAATTAACACTTTCCTGCAAAGAATGCTAATTAAGCTACTTGGCGGGTGCCCCTTTATGCCACGTTTAAATATGAGTATGCACTAGGGGTGTAAACGAGCCGAATCGAGCACGAATAGTGCCCTACTCGAACTCGAACTCGAAATTTTTTCTGATACTCGAACTCGAGCTCGAACGAGCTTCAAAATTTGAGCTCGAGCTCGAGTTTGAAAACTTTGACATAGTTCGATTCGAGTTCGCTCGAAAATAAGTAAAACGAGCTCGAATCGTCGAGTAGTTCGACTTTTTCGTAGGTAAAATATGTAATTTTTTAAAAAAGTATGGATATTTTAGTAATTTTACATATAATAAAAAAATTTAAAAAAAAATTATATAATGCTCGAAAAGCTCGACGAGCACTCGAGCATATTATACATATGCTCGAGATCGGCTCGCCAAGAGTTTCGAACTCGAGCAGGCTCGACTCGAGCTCGGTCAACTTGAGCTCGACTCGAGTTTTTGACCGAGCTGCTCGTGAGCAGCTCGGTTCGTTTACAGCCCTAGTATGCACCCACTTGCCGTCATCACTTTGCCAGGATAAACTAGAAAAAACAAGAAATTCTTCTTGCTGTTAATAATTACTTATCAGCAAAATTGTTTGAAATACATTATAAGGTTATAATTTATGCTCAATAACTATGGTAATGATCTATCACATCCTAAACTAGAAAAAAAAGAAGAAATTCTTCTTGTTATTAATAATTACTTATTAGCAAAATTGTTTGAAATTCATTATAAGTGGTTATAATTTATGCTAAATAACTATGGTAATGGTCTGTCACATCCTAATATTATTTTTAGACTGTGAAAACGTTAATTAATTGATATATTTCACAATTTTGATAAATTAAAAACAAATATCGTTTTAAACGTTCAAAATAAGAAATGCATGTCTACTTTAATAGACGTGACTCGCTTATAATTTTTGATAATTTTTGGCAAACCTTAGGGTGCGTTTGATAAAACTGAAATATGAATTTTGAACACTGAAAATTAAGTGCTGAAGTTTTAATTTACTGAATTTATAAAGTTGCATCTGTTTGATAATCAGCTGAATCTAAATATTGAATTAAATGTTTTACCTCGTTTGTATTATATATTTTGATGATAATATTATATTTTTTATAATAAATTATTTTAATTATTATATTTTTAATACAAATAAATAATTTTTTAACATAGAGTATGTGTGTATGAGAGAGGGGTATGTGTGTGTAAGAGAAATATTATGTACAAGTGTGTGTTTATTATATAAATACATGTGAGAGAGAATGAATATAATAAGTGCAAGTGTGCATTTTTGTATGTGAAAACGAATATAGTATGTGCAAGTGTATGTTTATGTGAAAAAAAAGAATATAATGTGTGTATGTGTTTATGTGTGAGAGATAATGAATATAGTATGTGTGTGTGTTTATGTATGAGAGAGAAGGAATATAGTAGTTCAAGTGTGTATGTGTGAGAGAGAGAAGGAATATTTTTTATGCAAATGTGCACCTATGTGTGATGGAGAAGGAATATAATAGTGCGTGCAAATTGCAACTGTGTGTTTATGTGTGAGAGAGAGGGAATATAATATGTGCAAATGTGTGTTTATGTATAAGAGAAAATAAATATAGTGTGTTCAAATGTGTGTTTATGTGTGAGAGAGAAGAAATATAGTGTGTGTAAATGTATGTTTGTGTGTGAGAGAGAATGAATATAGTGTGTGCAAGTGTGTGTTTACATGTGAGAGAATGGATATAATGTGTGTAAGTGTGTGATAAATAGTGTGTGAATGTGAAATAAAGAAAATTTTGGTGAGTTTTGCTATACTAGTAAAGAATTCATCAAATTAAGTTATAGACTTTTCACTTAAAATTTTGTATAGAAATTAAGTGGTACTTAATGCATTCAGAGGTAAGAGAATTTCGTTATCAAACACACTTAATACAACAAAAAGCACTTAATGAATTAAGTTTAAGCACTTAATGGGGTTATCAAACACCCCCTTAGTCCAAATTGTTGTGAAAAAAATATTCAAAGAGTAGCAAATAGAACTGTAAATGAATTCAAACAATTTGATATTCGAATCAAACTTGATTTGATAAAAGATTGTTCGAGTTTGGTTCGTCACTAATCAAGCTAAATTTGAACAAAATTTAACGTTCGTTAATCTTTTTTGTATTCAACTCGAACTCGACTCAATAAGTTAAAATTTTAAATTTACATGTAAAAATTTCTAATTACTCAATCCCGATTCGTGTTCGGTTCGATAAATAGCTCATTTGAGCTCGCCTCAAAAGATCAACAAACTAAATTTGAACAAAATTTTAAATTCATTAAAATAATCAAACAAACTTGAACATTAGAATATTTGTCTTATTTATATTCATTTACACCCCTAATAGCAAAGAAGCTCAATAAAACATTAATACGTGTAAACCTTCAATTGGCTTTTGATAGCATTTTAATTAAAGTGTCTAAATCATTCAAGGAAAGAGGACCAAATTGATCAATCTTTAAAGATAGATTAAAAATGTCTATTTTTCACAACCTTTCTTTCCTCAGACTTAGGGAACCCCAAGATTGGAATTGGATGCTCAATGTCCATCTACCAATGTGGCAATGATTTATGCTTTTTAATCATGAACAGCTAAGTTGTTAACACCATTTTTGGATTATTCTAAGACCATTCAATAATGAAAAAAACATTAGACTGATAAATCATTTTCTCCTAATTCATTCATTCACTTCACTCAGCTATTTTTTTTTTTTTTATAGTAGGAATGATTAATATCTAAGGAACCGGATTCTGTTACATTAATAATGGATGAGATTAAGCCCACACACAAGAGAATTTTTTTTTTTTCTTTTGATCAGAGGTCCTCTTTTAAAGAGATAGATTAAAATAATATTTTAGTTCCTGAAGGGTACTCCTATTTATATGCTTAGGAGATTGATCAAAGAGCACACAACAACATAACACCATAGTTTCCTTATCATTCTGCATTAATTCCCTCACATTTCTTTAATTATTTTGAGTTTGCCCTCTTGATTTTTTTTTTTTGGAGGTAGTGCCCTCTTGATTTGCTCAAGCAGTAGAAAAGCATCAATTTGAAGGTAAATCAGTACATCAATTTTTTTTTTCTAATTATTTTTTGAGTTTTGAAAAATGTTACAAATGTTGAATTCATTAAAAGTAGGTATGGCACTCAATTTGCATACTTGTTCAGTTAGGTCATGACTAGTAATTCATACATCTGAGAGCCTCGTAAATGACTCAATAAGTTGTTCCAATTTTTCATGTTAACATATTGCTATCTCTTTTGAAGCCCTAAAAACTCAAAAACTACTGTTCCAAATTATTTTGCTACTTCACTGGCCTCATAATGGTAGCTCATTCATGCATGATGTACCCTATGGTCAACTGCTTATCTCATCTAATCTTCCATGTCTTGGTTTCTTTCTACAAAATAAATTTTTTTAACTAATTTAGTCTATCATCATCAATACTTTTGTATTGTTGTTAATTACAGACAATTTTTAAATAGATTTAATCTACAATATCCAGTCCAAAATTAGTTACATAATTCACATGAGTCATGACTCATTCAGAACTAAAACGTCAATAGTGTATTATTGTAGATGGAGTCCTTTTGGAATCTTTTCTTAACTACCATCCGGAGTTAAAACTTGGCATCCATAGTGGAGGGTCGAGTCGGCTGTATAGGAAAATAGTAGGCCTCCCAATAGTTAAGGTCAAAAGACCAAAATCTTTTCAAAATCCATCTTTGTTTTAGTCAATCCCATGTACAAAATCTCCCAACCTGATAATCACCAAATGCCATTCTATATTTCTTCACGTCAATCGACGCTGGTTGATCCAAGAAAAAACCATAGATTGATTGCTCGAGTGGACATTGACAAACGCGTAATAAATTTCTCGGCTCTTTTTGAGAACGTGGCCTACATCTGTCAACTTCGAGCATATGAAATATTAAAATATATAAGAGACAGGACTCTTATACAGTTTTTGTATATATTAACCCATCTTGCTTCTTCAGAAATGCACCCCAGAAGAAGTTTTTCAATTTTCTAGTCTCTTTTTAAGAATTTTTAGTAGAATCCCATTTCAAGTTTTTGACTCTTGAGAAGTGTGACACCCTTTGTCAGCAGTTTAAAGTACTGAAAAATCAGTTAGAAGGTGGTCCAGTTTTTTTTTTTTTTGGTGCACAAAATTATTAAATACACAGTATTTAATACTCCTACAAAACAGATTTTTTTTTTTTTTTTACTGTCTTTCTAGTTTCATTCCATTTCTCCCCTCTTCACCAAAAACCTTATTTGAATTTGGTTTCTTGAAATCACAAAAGATGGTGGAAAACACAGCTTCAAAACAAGCCTTTGATGTCTCAGTCAATGTGCCAGCACAGCAGGGTGGCTCCAAGTGCTTTGATGATGATGGCAGGATTAAAAGAACTGGTATACATAAATTCTTCTCCTATAATATATATTTAGTGTGGGTACTGTGTGTACTTTGGTTGCTAAGAAATCTGCCTTTTTTTTTTTGGTTCCTGTTAAATAGGGACTGTATGGACTGCAAGTGCTCACATAATAACAGCTGTGATTGGCTCTGGAGTTCTGTCTTTGGCTTGGGCGACTGCTCAACTAGGATGGATTGCTGGTCCAACTGTGATGTTTTTGTTTGCCTTTGTAACATACTATACTTCTCTGCTTCTCTCTGCGTGTTATCGGTCAGGGGATCCTGTTACCGGCAAAAGAAACTACACATATATGGATGCAGCCGTCGGAGCAAATCTTGGTAATTATTTTTTTTTCGATTTGGACGGCTATTATTTAGAATAAATATTATTCTGATATGTGATATAAAAACATGGTTGAAAAATGTGTCGGATATTAAAATCTTACTTTTTTGTCATCAAGAAATTGTAAAAATTAATTTTTACCTTGTTTTATTTCATATTTTAGGTGGGTTCCAGGTGAAAGTTTGTGGAGCAATTCAGTATCTGAATCTTTTTGGAGTTGCCATTGGTTACACCATTGCAGCTTCTATTAGCATGGTGTATGTTTTGAACTCAATTTTTTGGGTTTTTGTTAGTTCAATTAGCTTGTAGGGTGAATGGATTATTTGAGCTGAAGAATTTAAAATTCAACAGGGCTATAAAGAGGTCTAATTGTTTCCATTCAAGTGATGAGAAAGATCCTTGCAGAGTATCAAGCACTCCTTATATGATTGTTTTTGGAGTTGTGGAAATCTTGTTTTCGCAAATCCCAGATTTTGATCAGATTAACATCTGTTGGTGGCTTTCAATTGTTGCTGCAGTAATGTCCTTTACCTACTCAACAATTGGTCTTGGCCTTGGAATTGCCAAAGTTGCAGGTAGTCAATAAGTGTCTAAGTTTAAGAATCTTGTTTTTTTTTTTTAAATTTATTTATTATTAACTTAATAATTTGGTTTCGAAATTTATTACTAATTCATTAAATTACTAAGCCATATTTTTCTCTCTCTCTCTCTCTGTTTTTTTTTTTTTTTTTGGCAGAAACTGGCAAATTCAGGGGAAGTCTTACTGGAATAAGCATTGGAACTGTGACACAAACAGATAAGATATGGAGAAGTTTCCAAGCACTTGGGGCAATTGCTTTTGCCTACTCTTATTCCCTCATCCTTATTGAAATTCAGGTACTTTTTTTTTTACTTGTACTAACTTATTTATTTTTTTGAGGGTAAAAGTTCAATAAATGGATTTGAATAATTCAATCTGATGTGGTTTTATTTCAGGATACAGTAAAAGCCCCACCAACAGAATACTGTATTTAAGACAATGAAGAAGGCTACTCTATTGAGTGTAGTAGTGACAACCATATTCTACATGTTGTGTGGTTGTTTTGGTTATGCTGCCTTTGGAGACCTTTCTCCTGGCAATCTCTTAACTGGATTTGGCTTCTATAACCCATATTGGCTACTTGATATTGCTAATGCAGCTATTGTTATCCACCTTGTTGGTGCATACCAAGTCTATTGCCAACCCCTTTTTGCATTCATCGAAAAAACCGCAACAGAATGGTTCCCAGAAAGTAAATTCATCAGAATGGAAATTGAGATCCCGATTATCGGATTTAAGCCCTATAAACTCAACCTTTTCCGGTTGATTTGGCGAACGATTTTTGTCATCATCACAACAATCATTTCTATGCTAATGCCATTCTTTAATGATGTGGTTGGAATTCTTGGAGCCTTTGGATTTTGGCCTCTCACTGTTTACTTCCCAGTGGAAATGTACATAGTTCAAAAGAAGATACCAAAGTGGAGCACAAGAACTACCTGGCTCTGCCTACAAATTTTGAGCCTTGCTTGCTTGATTATTTCTGTGGCTGCTGCTGCAGGTTCTTTTGCTGGAGTAGTTTCTGATCTCAAAATTTACAAGCCGTTCAAAACTAGCTACTGATAAAGGTTCAGTTCCAGCAACAAAATTAGAGCAAATTTGTGAAAGAAATGGTGATTAGGATTTCAATACTTATTGATGTCCATAACAAACCTAAAGGGGTTTGGATGCCTCCAATGTACGTATGTAATTTGGAATTCAAGATATTGAGTAGTATCTTTCATATCCCATCTGGGTAAACTTCTTCTCAACAAACCTAACTTACTTGTTTCATTTGAATAGAAATTCGGCCAAAGTCTTCAAGTCATTTTATCTTTGACTAATCGTTCAGTAGGAAGTGTTTCAAAAATATGAAAAAAGTTCAAAATATAGAATTCTAACTTGTATTTAATAATTAATTTGTAGCGCCAAAAAAAAAAAAAAATTCCATACATAATCATTTATATAGAATTCTATACAAATTTTGATTTGAAGTCTGTCAATTCAAAGAGATATTTTAATTGAAGGTCAAGTTTTATGTGTGAAAATCGCCACTCGAGATTCATATATATGTATGTTTGAAATATTTTTAATATTTCACATTTAAAATACTTAAAATTTACTACTAAATGTATTACTTTATTTAAATTTATTTAACTACCGTGATTAATTACTCACAGTATCCTACTTAAATTCGAGTTCAACTCAACTTGTTTGTTGGCCAAGTAGTACAGTTTTTTCCTCTTACCATAGTCTAACCATCAAAGCCATGTTTTGTCGAAAACATAGAAAATACTTTCTTTAATGAGATCTTATCAATTTTGTGTACTGCCCTCAATAATTATATACTCAAATCCGCAAATGATTCTGTTGCATTTGTCATTTACTCGCCTGTGATCAATTCATAATTGGTGCATATACCCTATTGATGAAGATACAGCCAGGCCCTTGACCACTCGTACGTGACCTACAAAAAACAGCGAGGGCACACACGGAAAATATAGGGGCTATATTTATCACTCATTCTTACCCCAAAATTAAAAAAAAAAAAAAAAATTAGGATTAATTGCAACATGCACTCTTGGACTATTATAGGTTTGTATTTTGGCCCCTAAACTATCAATATTTGTATTTTAGTACTTTAATATCAATATTTTACATACTGATCAAATCAATTGATAATTAATGAATATTTTATACCTATTTTTTTAATTTAAAGAGTGCAATAAAAATACATAAATAAAAGTAATTTATTAACCAAATGTGAATTATAAGTATTAAAGTCTCCTTCACTCAAAACTAGATAAAAAAATTTATTGATTTTCAACCGATTTGAGCAATGTGCTAAAAATCAATAATACGAGACACTAAATTCCTAAAATTTATAGCTAAGGGGCAAAGCACAAATCAGAAATAGTTTAGGCATGCATATTGCAACCAACCTAAAGAATTATATCTATTAGTCAGAAATATATGAGGCCATTATACATGTATTCACTTATCTGGCCGGTAGAGAGATGCTCAAGGCATTGGATTTGCTTGAATTTTGTTCAGACATGCCAAGTTCGTGTATCTTGTGAAGTGTGCGTTCTCACTTAACCAGAAGAACTGTTATCCGAACAAACGAAAGCACGGAAACTACTTCAACCCTTTTTATCATTTCATATCATGCTCAAGGGTTGTTTTAGACATGAAATACTTTTCTTCCAATTGGATAAATTCTTACATACATCAAGCTTCATGGACTCTGCGCACAAAATGAATAGTCTCCATACAAATCCCACAAATTTTGTGTTTATAGAATGCATGGGCCAAGAATTTGCTTCCTTATTGAGGGTGCAAGTTTTTTGATTGAGTAATAATATCATCATACACACTGTAATTTTTAAAAATCATAGATATTATTTATAACTTTTTATAAGAGAATTTTTATTTTGATGGATGAGTGTCAGTTGGAGATAGGATCAATCTAAAATTTAAAATTTTGCATGAAAGATAAAGTTTTAAAAGAGCTTGTAACTTAATCTTCCAATTTTCCTTTTCGATTATTCTAAAATGATGGAGTTGGAAAAAAAAAAAAAAAAAAAAGAAAACAAAATCCATCCTCTTACCCAGACCCACCACTATAAGAATAACCCACATTTTGTGATTTGAACTATTTTAGAAGTCACGAATACAATCATTGGTGACACTAACTCAAATAAATGTTACTAAACTAATAATTTCAAATCATAAATGAGTGTACCACTTTCATTATAAATCACAAATAATTTTGTGATTTTTTAGAAGAAACACTCATTTGAGAGTCACAAATGAATCACATAACTATTTGAGACTCATATTTAAGTTTTTATGCTTGTGTCATAATCACAAATGTTCATTTTTCTTGTACTCCACTTCTATAAGGGTACGTTTGAATTGGTGGATTTGATTTGTGGGGTGGATTATAAACAAATGAATTTATATTAAGTAAATTTGAAATGATTTGAAATTTGTGATCATAAATTTTTAATGCATCAATTTTGACCATTAAAATCCTAGCTTCACTTATTAAATTTCAAATTCTTAACTAATTCCTTGATGAATTGAAAAATTTAAGAGAGATCTGAACTTGAAATTCAAATCCACTCAAATCTTTAAATCCAAATGCAACCTTAATTAATTCCTCACATACTTCTTTTTCTTTCCTATCATACTTGATCGATTGTGATGTAAGTCATATATTGTTTAATATTTTGTTGAGGCTGTACGTTATGGTACTAAGGAAGAAAGAAGTCAGTGACATGAATAGCAAATCTATGATGCTTTGTGATGAAATTAAGAATTGTAACATGGTATCTACACATGCACCATTGAAAGTGCTCTTTTCTCAAAACCACTGGTCAAAAAGAAAAGGATAGCCCATCAAAATTTATATTGGGAATCTTATAATTGGGCTATATATGGGTAGGGAAAATTTTTTATATTGTCTATGTCATAGATTTTTTGATTCAGAAAGAGACATATGAAGACTCATCTAACATCAAGTCATATCATCCAATTGAATGATGTGTCTCTTTTTGGACTAAGAAGTCTATGATACTATATTCTAAATTCGATCTATATAAAAATTTCACGTAGGTAGGGTGCATGCCTGCATGGAGTGTTGGAAGCCTAGGTACAGATTAGGAAATCTTTCTGGAAGATCCTGTGATTTGGCAAACATTTGAATAGAAAATCTTAGAGGACTTGGGCATGCAATGACCAATATTCATCTGCATTAATGTATATAGGAAAATACTACCATAAATCTGATTTTGGTCCCCACCTGTAGACTTTACGGCCAAGATTAAATCTTATAGAATATTGCTTACATCAGCTGATATCACAGATTTCATAACATTTAATCTACATCACAGAGTTTACAAGTAGGGTCATAGACTAGATTTACTTAAGTATTTTCCATGTATAAAATAGTAATGGTAGC
This sequence comes from Cinchona pubescens, assembly GCA_025175665.1. NCBI lineage: Eukaryota > Viridiplantae > Streptophyta > Magnoliopsida > Gentianales > Rubiaceae > Cinchona > Cinchona pubescens. The sequence continues at coordinate 1,920,089 of JANKKI010000300.1, read as the reverse complement.
CCCACCACCATTCCAAGATTTGATGGACGAGAAGTACAACCTTGAAGTTGTTGAGAGATCCATGACCAACCCTAAGGTGTTTATAGGCACCAACATGCATAAAGGGGATGCAATTCATTGAGAAGAATCTTTTGGAAAATATATTAGTAAATGATGTATCCACCATTTGATATACAACGTTAAAGTCCTCTCTCTTCATGGAAAGGATTATGGCACCTAAAGCTACAAGGAAACAAAACTACTTGATACTCCAAATGAACTTAGTTAGGTAAGAGGTTATTTGAGCTTAGCTGACAGTAAACTTTTAGATTCGTTAGAATTCAATTGGATAAGTTTAAAAGTTTAAATTTGTATGTAGAAATTTCAAATTACTCAAACTTGATTTGAGTTCAAGTCAACAGAAACTTGTTTAAATTCAATTTGAAAGATAAATAAACTAAATTTAATTACATTCAAATTCATTAAAATAATATAAAAGTTTGAGCACTAAAATTGTTCAATTTGTTTAAAGTTGTACTACCAAATGGTACTGTGCTTTTTTAGAGTCTGTAAATCATAAGTTTCAAATTGACCACTTATAGGAAAAGAAAATATTATATACTACTTGATGATGTCAAAATAATATGTCTACTAAAAATATTACACGTGGCTCCGAGTTCAAGTACATTAGAGATATTTTAGTAATTTCACCCGCGTAGTTCAAATAGGCCCAAATGGGTCAAATATTAAATATTCAACCCGCGGATCAATTTGACCTAATAATCTCAGGTATAAATATCGAAATGGCAAGTCAGATTCATTAATCACTTTCTTAATTTTCTAAACTCTGAATTTTTATTAAATTTTACTTTCTGATCTAAGTACTGACTTTAGCGTTGGAACCTATCTCTAGGGACACAGTCCCACACTTTTTATTTTCAGGTGATTCGGACGTGGATATTACGCGTAGTGCTTATACTCTACTTTAGACGATATTGTACACGGGCTAACTTTAGTTCAAATTTTTGTAACATTTGGCACCGTCTGTGAAAAAATGTTCTAAAAGTCATAGTAAGACATGAAACCTAGCATGTGTAATATTCACAGGAGTAACACTTATAAAGACAAAGAAATTTCAACTCAACATTACTTCGACCGATCCCGCAGGAAAATGTATCAGCAAGAGGGCACAAAAGGGATTTCGATCCTAGAGTTGTGAACAAGGATGAAGAGATTCATAAGCTGAGGCAGTAGAATACTTTGTTGAATGAGATACTCATAAGACAATAACTGGAACATCATTTCTTCCAGGATGAAGAGCCCCCGCACAATTTAGGTGGCAATCCTTATATTTCCACCCTAGCCTCATATTAGCGAGGAGTAGATGGGCACCCAAGGGGAGAGAGGGATAAATGAGAAAAAGATACACGAGCTCACCGTAGTCAGGTCCGCCCAATAGGAGCATGTAGGTCGGTGTACCCGACATGAGTCACGAAGAGAGGCCTCATCGAGGCCAAGTGGTTCTAGAGAAAGGAGCCTAGGTAAAGCTGCATCTGTTGCTCATGAGAGAAGAAGATACTAGGAGAAAGGCTTCCGGATCATACTGTGATGCCAGTCCTAGAAAGAGAGGAGGGCCTAAGGAAGAACTTGGAGGAGTTACAAGCCAGAGGGGACAAAATGGATGAAAAAGAAGGTAAGAGTACTGATACAAGTATTCACTTTCTTTCACTAATAATATCACACAGAAGCCTCTTTCTAGAAGGTGGCAGACTCCTCACTTTGATTCTTATGATAGGAGTACTGATCCGTGGGAATAACTAGATGACTACTATGTCAAAATGTGCCTTCAAGGAGCATCTAATTCTATTCTCTGCCGAGGGTTTCCCTGAACCCTCAGGGGCACTTTCTCAACTGGTTTAGGGGATATAAGAAAGGAAACATCAAGAATTTTAATCAGTTAGTAGACATGTTTTTGAATAGGTATAGGAATCAGAAGAGGATCCCAAAATAAGAACACATTTGCTTATGGTTAAGCAGAAACCAATGAATCGCTCATGGATTATATGGATAGCTTCAAAAAGAAGACTATTGCAATCCAATAAGTCTGTATAACACAGAAGACAAACAGATCATGGCTTCCAGATTGGTATGAAACCCGAAAAATTTTTCTTTGACTTCAACTTCAAGCCTATTCTCAGTAATTTTTTTTGTAGGGCTAAGAAGTTTACCCAAGCAGATGAAGGTGAGAAGAAAAAGAGAGAGATTGTAGCAAGTTGAGTTGATGGCAAGAATAGGAAGCCCAATGGCAAGACCAATGCAACTGGACTTTCAAAGAAGATTAATGTAAGGAACCGTCTATTTGTAGCCAAGCCCCATACGGGGAGTTCTGACCCTTCTAAGGCATATACCTTGCTTAATGCCACACCATCCTGAATATTGGTTGTGATTGAGAAGGAGCCTTATGTGAAGTGGTCAGGAGCAATACAGAGTGACCCGAAGCCCCGCAACAAAAACAAGTGATGCTAATGATTGCATTTTCTTAAAGAATTTAATCGAGGACTTGATTCAAAGAGGATATTTGAGGCAGTTCATCCAAGGAATGCATAGAGGAAGGTTATCTTCTAGTGACAGGCCAGGACCGCAGACAGGAGAAATCGAGGTCTACCCCGGGAAAACGAAGTAGCTAGGGTAGGGAATCAAGGAAGAGTAATTATAAACACCATTTCTGATAGAGCAGCAAGTGGTAACTCCACATCATCTAGCAAGGCTTATGCTCACTAGGTGAACTTAATCTAGTCAGACTTAAAATGCCCTAAGTTATGTCAAGACATCATCTTTACAGAAAGAGGCACAACAAGTAGTTTATCCTCACACTGATCCGTTGGTGTAACTTTACCTATGGCCAATTATAATAGAAGGAGGACACTTATTGACAATGACAATTTTACTGATATACTATTCCATTCAGCATTCAAGAAGATGAAATTGGAAGAGAAAATCTCAAACTCGTGACCACAGCCTAAGTAGTCTTCTTTGGAGAAAAGGTCGTTCCACTTGGGTATCTTTCTATAATGTTTAAAATAGCTCCATGAGATGCTTAAGTGATGGTGGATTTTGTAGTGATCAACAGAATTCATGGAATCAATTCCTTATAATGCCATCATTGGCTAGCCAACCATAGGGGCACTCGGTGTAGTCCCGTCTTCCCACCATATGAAGATAAAGTTCTCTACTAAGAATGGGGTAGGAGAGATTCAAAAAGACCAGGCAGCTGCTAGGCAATGTTATATGTCTTACTGCAACAAACTGGGAAAGATATCACCGCTACTTGTAATATCTATGCTATGAAGGAGGTAAAGGAGTATCCTAAAAAAGGAGAACTGGCCGAAGAGCTAGAAGAGGTTATCTTAGATGAACATGAACCGAACAAAGTGGTGAAGATTGGAAAGTCCCTCTAGGGAGAATTGATGAAAAAAATTATCTCCCTATTTAAGGAATTTAAGAACCTCTTTGCTTAGAGGCCAACATACATGTTGGGAATTGACCCCAAGATGGTCATGCACTCCTCAGATGTGGATCCAAGGCACAAACCAATAATTCAGAAAAAAAGGAACTTTGGTAGGTTGAGGGGCCAAGCAGTAGAGGTGGAAAAAGTAAAGAAATTGTAGGAGGCCGAGGCCATAAAGAAAATCTAGTACCCTGAGTGTCTCAGCAATGTAGTAATGGTGCCCAAACTTGGGTCTAAGTAGAGAATGTGTGTTGACTTCACTAGCTGGAATAACGCTTATCCAAAGGAATGAAACCCTACCTCTCGCATTGACCAAGTAGTAGACTCAACTTCCGGATTCGATATCTTGTCTTTCATAGATGCTTATAAGGGATATTATCAAATTTAGCTGGATTCTAAGGACTGGGCCAAGGCAGCCTTTATCACTGACTCCGGCATTTACTGTTTCAAGATGAAGCCCTTTGGACTTAAGAATACATGGGTGACTTATCAGTGGATGGTAGATCAAATGTTTGCCAGTTAGTTTGGACACAACATGGAAGCTTACATTGACGACATGCTTGTTAAGAGTAAGAAAAAACTCAATCATGTCGAGAATCTCTGGGAAACCTTCACAGCCATGAAAAAATTCAAGATGAGATTTAACCTTTCTCTTGAGAAGTGTGCCTTCGAAGTGACAGGGTGTAAGTTCTTAGGATTCATGGTCATTCAGTGGGGAATTGAGGCAAACTTTGCTAAAATAAAAAAAATTCAATACATGGAATTTCTTAAAAGAGTAAACGACGTTCAAAAATTGATTGGCCGACTTGTACACTTAAGCCGATTCTTGTCCAAGTCTAGGGACATGAATTTACCATTTTTCAAGGTTTTGAGAAATGCTAAGAACTTTTAGTAGACTTAAGAGTGCCAAAGAACCTTTGATGAATTGAAAGTTTACTTAGTCTCACTTCCACTCCTTACTAAGCCTGAGTTGGGAGAAACTCTGTACTTGTACTTGGCATGTTCAGCGGCGGCAGTGAGTGCAGTACTTATTGAAAAGGAAAACAAAGTTCAAAAGCCGGTGTATTATGTCAGCAAGGTGCTAAATGATCTTGAGACCTCGTATCCCAACATTAAAAGGTTGGCTTTGGATTTGGTGACGAAAGCAAGAAATCTCAGGCCATATTTCAGGCGCGAAGTCATCCTATAGTGGTATTGACTGACCATCAACTTAAGACTATTCCCATGACCAGAAGTTTCGGGAAGGCTGCTTAAGTGGTCTATTGAACTAAGTTAGTATGACATCCACTTTTAGCCTTAGCAAATTTCATCATTGAAGGGATAAAGGAAGAAAACTCCAAGGATGAAAAAAAGTCAAGGAAGACTACCACTCCTGGAAGGCAAGTCAAGAATTACCCTCAATGGATTATGCATGTCGACGAAATAAGCACTACTAAAGTTGTGGCGCAGACATAATTCTTACCTTTCTGTAGGACTCAAAACAAGCTATACCCTTAACTTTGAGTTTCATGCAAGTAATAATGAAATAGAATATGAAGCCTTGGTCTCCAAATTTAGGCTAACCAAAGTTAGGAGTGAAGAACTTGGTGGTGAGAATGGACTTCAACTTGGTAGTACAACAAGTTAAAGATGAATTCGAGACAAGAGAACTATCACTGTAGTTCTAACTGACAATGGTGGAAGAGTTTGATCTTACACTTTGACAAATTTGAAAGAACTCACGTAACTAAGCAAGAAAATAGAAAAGGGGATGCCTTTTCCAAAATAGCCAGTTCAATGTAGTCACGTCTTAAAGGAGGTTTTTCTTGAAGTATTGAAGGAAAAGAGTGTTGAATAAGTAGAAGTCATGGACATTGATACTACTTCAAATTGGATGACCTCGATCATTTAATACCTTAAGGAAGGCAAATTGCCTGAGGACAAGGTAGAAGCCCAAAGGGTTAAGAGAAGGTCAGCAAAATACTTGATCATTAGAGAGATTCTATACTGAAGATTTTATTCAATGTCTGATCTCTGATACCTAAGTCCAGGTGAGGCCAAGTATGTCTTGGTAGAAGTGCATAAATGAGTTTGTGGACACCACATCGACGGCAGAGCACTTGCACATAAAGTGTAAAAGTAGGGCTACTACTAGCCAATGATGTTGAAGAATTCCATGGACTATTTTTGAAAGTGTGAAAAATTTAATTTTGTCAGCTTTATTCGAACTAACCTCGACTCCCAGTTGAGTGGTTAATTCCTATCCTTACCTCTTGGCTTTTTGCCTAGTAGGGTATTGTCATCCTAGGACCCTTTTCACTAGCTTTAGCCAAAAAGAAGTTTGTGGTGGTAACAATTAATTACTTCACCAAGTGTGTTGAAGCAGAGGTTTTAGCTACAATCACTCCTTAACAGATTATCAACTTCTTTTGGAAGAATATAATATGATGCTTTAGCATTCTCAAGGCACTTATCTTAACCAATGGGTTATAGTTCCAAGCAGAAACTTTCAAAAAATTTTAGGTAAAAGTGTTACTTGCCTTACTAAATTAATCATTGTCAATCTATATTAGTATTCGGAAAACAAATTTGGGATAATGTCATGATAGCTCATGAGTATTTACATTTTTTAAATGGTAAATGTAAAGGTAATGAAAGACTCACGGCTATTAAACTTGATATGTCTAAACCACATGATCATGTTGAGTAGGGAATTAGATTAGTTGACTAAGATATTAGAAGATGGATTTTTCTCCTATTTGGATTGCTTGGATAACGAAATGTGTGTCTTCACTGTATTATTCTTTTAACATACATGGGAATGTTGGTGGTTTTGTTAAACCATCAAGGGGAATTAAACAAGGAGATCCTCTTTCTCCTTATCTTTTTCTCTTTTTTTTCTGAGGGCTTAACTAACCTTTTATCTCAAACTTCTAGTAAAAAAGACATTTTTGGTATTAAGAATAGTTAGGAGGGACCAAGAATTTCTCACATCTTATTTGCTGATGACACACTTTTGTTTTGCAAAGCAACTGTTCAAGATAGTAGGAATATTTTCTCTTTGCTTATGAAGTATGAACTTTGTTCTAGTTAAGTTGTTAATTTGGAATCTTCAGTCTGTTTTAGTAAGAATACTTATGTTTATTTGAAATTTGAATTTGTTCTGCTTTAGGCGGTGTCCTAGACAAAGGCACAACTAAATATTTGGGTTTACCTATGTCTATCGAGGCTTTTCAGAAAAAAAAATAGATTTTTTCTTTTGTTAAAGAGAAAAATAAGAATAGAGTTAGTGGTTGGAAAGAAAAAAAAATGCTAAATCCAGTTGGGTGAGAGGTGCTTATTAAGTCTATCTTCATAGTTTTACCTGTGTATGTAATGTCTTGTTTTAGATTGCCTATTGGTTGGTGTAAAGAAAGGTCTAGTTTGTAGCTCAATTTTGGTGGAAAGGTGATGATTCTAATCATTCAAAAATACATTGCTTGAAGTAGGATAAATTAACTCAATAAAAAAATCTTGAGGGATTGGGTTTTAGAGATTTTCAAACTCCTACTTCTTGCCAAAACAATTATGGAAAATTTTTTCTAGCCAAATTTTCTGGTTATTAAAGTTTTGAAATCTAAGTATTTTCCTAATGATTCCATTTTTTATTCTACTGTATAACCATCTTCTTTTTTACTCTAGAAAAGTATTCTTTCCACTAAAAAGTTATTTTTTTTGTTACTAGATATATTGTAGGAAATGGTACAAAAAACGTGGTAAAATTTGGAATGAATTTTCATTTCTTACTCCATTTCTTTTAAACCTCAATCGCCAAATCATGTTAGGTATCTTTAACCTTTGTATCTTAGCTTTTAAATTCTGCTGGTGATTCTTGGAATTATGATCTTGTAAAGTCAGTGTTTTCTTCTAAAGATGTTAATGTTATTCTTCATTTACCTTTGTTGTTTTTAATAGAAATGATAGCTTAGTGTGGAATTATTCTAGAATGGCAATATTATCAAGTCTGGTTATTATTTGGCTAAGAATACTAATTTTAACCGTAGAGGAGTGCTTCTTTATCATCCTCAATCTAGTTCTACATCTGCACAACAAAATGTTAGAAAGTCAGTTTGGAAATCACCAATTAAAACTAAGTTAAAATTTTTTTGTGGAGATGTTTACATAACATTGTCTCAGTTAGGAAATCCTTATCTTCAAGGTTCTAGATTTATGATATAGTACGTCCTAGATGTGGGGAGGGTGAGGAGTCTTCAGAACACACTAGAGCACTTGTTTTTTCAGTATTCTGTTTCACGGTTAGTTGGAAGTTATCTCCTGTGCATTGGCCATATTTGGAGGAACTATATACCAATTTCTGGACTTGGTAGCATGCTTTGATTAGTCATTGTAATGTTGAGAATTTGATGCAACAGATATTTTTTGTGGCATATTTGGAAATCACTAAATAAGTGAGTTTTTGAGCAATTATGGATCCCAAAACTTGTGTTAATCAAGCTCATTTTGAATGGCTTGAGTATTTGGAATTAGGTTCTATGTCTTTAGCTGATTCTATTCAAAATTGAACTTTGCATGAGTTTTCCTGGCAATGTCCTTCTATAGGCGTGGTAAAATTGAATTATAAAGGTGTTGTTCTTGATGCGAATAGAAAAGCTGGGTTAGGTGTTGTGACTCGAAATTCTATTGGATCTTTGCTTAGTGCATAGGCTACAACTTGTCCATCCTATGCTCAAGTGAAGGTTGCTGAGGTTGTAGGAATTCACTATGCTCATCCATCAATCTCAAAAAGAATTTTTTTACTATTGTGGAAGTTCAATCTGATAATTTATCATCATTACTATGCTATAACATCAAAGGACTAATGATTTGAAATGGAAATATGTTAACTAAAATTTTGGAGATAGCTCTTGTGTTTGCTTCTTGTTCCTTCACATTTTTAGAAGGAATGGTAACATAGTTAGTCATAGACTAGCTTTATTTGTTGTTGGATTGTTTCATGAGGATGTATGGAAGTATACCTTCCTCTTGTGGCTTCAAAATGAGGCACAAACGATGTAAGCCATTTGATTGTCATTAACTAGTTATGAATAAAATTTCTATTGTTTGAAAAAAATAAAATAAATTGCTGCCCTGTCATCCTTCCTCATAACATTTTCCCCTTTTCTATTGTCCACCATTTAATTCTCTCGTCAAGATCATGGTTTTTTATCTTTCAGTTGCTTTTGAGAAATTTTCTTGCTCCGAACAATTAGATTCTAAATAATGAAACAAATATTAATTAACCTTAAATCGTTGGAATTTTTGCCTACCATGTGGATGGTGACTTGATATAGGAGATTAATGGTTAAGTTGGGGAACTAGCCTAGCCAAAGTTTGTGGGCTTCACTTACAAACTAAAAAAAGAAAAGTTAGAGGAGTCACGTGAGTGATTTAAGTAGGAGTTACATGGTTATCGATCGAATTGCCATCGAATTGTCTACTATCGATGATTTGAAGCCCGACTTTTGGAGTAAAATCATAACCTTCAATTACCTTAGGTTAAAAAGAAATGAACTTGCATAACTTTTAGGGACTAATGCAATTTTTGAAAGTTTTTTGGGTCATAGTATAACATGTAAAAACATCTAGGAAAAATATGTAATTTTTGAAACTATTTTTTGCCCATTTTTTAAATCCTCAAGCCATGCCACCTATATCTTTAGTAGGGGTGGGCCAAAAAATCTGGTGATTCGATTACCCGCCCGCCCCACTCCAAAAAATGAGAGTATCCGACCCTCATCCATTGACCAATGGGTCATTTGAGGGTCGGATACCCACTATTTTCAGATACGAGCTTAGATTACCTTTTTAAATATCCGCGAGTATCCACTCTGTTCCGCATATTAAGTGTAAAATTGTAATTTTATAGCCTATTCTAGAGATAACCCTAATTAGGGATGGGCATAGGACTGGTACCTGCCCCTCAAGCCTTTTGGCTGATCCGCCCCTCAAGCATTTTGCTTGAACTAAAGCAAGTTTATTTGATAGTTTGTCTCCGACCCTGACTTAGCGGGTACCCATAGACATGAGGGACGAATTAAGATCAAAAAATTATTGACCCGTAAGATGTGGGGCGGATCAGCCAAAAGGGTTGAGGAGTGGGTACCCGTCCCATGCCCACCTCTAATTTTTAGACGCTACTAGGTATTGCATTCACATGCTCCATGTGTCACTCTAATGCTATCACCTGTTGCCATTCAACGCTGTCGTGTGTCACTATCTTATGTTGTTACGTGGAACCATTGATAATGCCATGTGTCAATCATATTTGTATCCCATTCTACTACGTGTTGCCATACTTAAGCACATCATCTTATGTTGTAATGTGTTGAGCTCTTATGCTTCTTTATGATTTTTTTCTAAACTGTTGAACCCCAATTATGTTAATCATGTTTTGATGATGACCAAATCATACTAATGGTTTGAAAACAAGTGTGCAGAAAAATAGAGAGATTCGGACACAAATGATTTTCCGAACAAAACAACCACAAGACTTCATGGACGCAAATGACTGTCCGAATGACAGAGCTTCGGACGATGGTAATCGTCCGACACAAAGAATTTGAAGCAAGCCTCAGACGAAGAACAGCGTCCGATCATTTTCCAGAAGACTTCGCTTCGATCGAACGCATGTTCGGACGCATCCTCGGACGTCCGAACGAATACCCTCAGAGAACGGACGCAGGATTTAGCAGCGGCCGTCCGAACGGTCCAATGGCTAGTTTGTTCGGACGCACTCCTGCTGCATCGGCCGTCCGAAAGGTCCAACGGCTAGTTTTCAAGATGAACAGTAAACAGAAAATAGCCGTTGGGAAGTTGTTGGAAGCAAATATTTGGCAACTATAAATACCCCTAGGTCTGATTTAATGAAAAACAGACTTCTACATTGATTACAAACAATTCTTGAGCTATTTGGGAGAAATAGTGGGTACAAGTGTTGTAATAGTGTAGGTAGTGTAAAAAGAGCTTAGAAGTGTAAAAGTTCTTCAAGTGTGAGAGTGGAGAGATAACAATTGTAACAAAGGGAGGTTGTGAGTGTAAAACTCTTGGCTCAACTAAAGGAAATTAGTGTGAGCAAGAGTGATCCTCATTTGTGTACAAGAGGTTATTGTCTCACCTACTTTGAAGAGACTTTTAGTAGCTGAATTTCAAGTTGTGAACTTGGTAGTTGCCTTGTAAGAAACTCTTTGTAGTTATAAGCTCCAAGCTTGAGAAGCTAGGGAGTTTGGTTTGATTCTCTTAATCTCAATATTCTTAATTGTTCTTTAAGCTTAAATTGTTGAATATCTATTACCTGTATTCATTTGTGCTTAAGTTTTCATTTGGTGCATAAAGTTTGAATTTCTATTAAGCACATAAAAAGGATTGTTTTTAGAGACAACCTAATTCACCCCCCCTCTTAGGTTGCTTTTGGGGCCAACATAAACGATACAGATTTATACTTCTTTATGATGCACCAGATTAAACTATCTAATTTAATTTATTTTATTTTTTTCTCTTTTTCCCACCAAAGTTTTGCAAGAACCCTAAAAGATGCCGTTGCTAGAGCCGCAGCAACTCTCGGTTACTAGCCGATTGCCACTAACGGTTGTTGACTGATAATTGACCTCTATCTTCCTGGACCCCAATTTCGACATAATACACCCTTACTCTATTTTTCATGGAGAATCCAAACGTTAGTTTTTCTAAAATCTAACTTGATTTTCATAATATCCAGTTTGCCATTTTAGTATCCCTTAAACTCTCTAAATTCTCAACCTCAAAACTAGTAGAATATATATCCATAATCAACTCCTCTCACAGGTTATTCCCACAACCTAGGTTCATAAAATTTAAAAATCAAAGTAGCCCAAATTCCCATGTTTTGATAGTAAAGTGGAAGACAATTAGCCTAAGCCCCGATACTCGTAATAAGGAATAGCTTTCCTATTTATGAATTTCTTCTTCCGTGATTTTTGGTCAATTTTTTCTTATTTTAGAATTACTTCTTGTCCAATTATTTCCGAATGTTAAATCTTTGGGTTACTTACGTTTAACTCACCTGAGCTTTAACCATATTACCAGACACACCCTAGAGTTTTGAGAAATTACATATTACACTCCTAGAACTAACTTCTATTTGTTGATCACTCAAAAAACTAAATTGCCTTTCTTACTTATGGGGTAAATTGAATTTTTTAAAGACAAAAATAATAAAATTTCAAAGTACAAAATTACCCTGAATTTCTTTGGTTACTCTTGGTAACCCTATTTTCTTCTCCCCAATCCCTCACCGTACTTTGGTCTTTACCCTTCCCGTTGCTAATATGTCTAATGCAGATCCAAAAGCCACCTTTTTCACCCTCATTACTTAAATCACTTAAATGCTTAACAATTTTCAGCATTTCGGACTACAATGGACATAAATCGTTCAGTTTCTCAAATGTCCCATATGGGCCAAGATCAACCACATTCTTTGTGTAGAAACAGATGGGTGGGTCGCCAAATCACTTAAATGCTTAACAATTTTCAGCATTTCGGACTACAATGGACATAAATCGTTCAGTTTCTCAAATGTCCCATATGGGCCAAGATCAACCACATTCTTTGTGTAGAAACAGATGGGTGGGTCGCCCATGATGGGTTGACCCAACCCAATTTTTTACAATAATAATAAAAAGGGGAGAATGAATCATCAGAAGCTAGTAGGAGGTGTTCAACGAAAGGAACACCTCATGCTTCAAGAAAAGACACCACCAGCTTCTAGTTCCAAGAGGATAGAGAAGAACTTCTCTATATAAGGAGAGCTAATGAGCTCTTTTGGCATAAGAGAAAACTATTGAAAGATTCATCCCCCTCCAATTTTCACATCTCCCAAAATCATAGTAAGAATTTGGGTTGTGAACATTGTGTGATTTTCATTTGTGATTTTACACCAACCTAAGCACGTGATTCGGTTCGTGAAGATACAAAATTCCGCTGCGACCGTAAAAGTTTTGGTAAAGAGGTATGCTTCTAACACTGGTATCAGAGCTTTTCATGACTGAATTCGTGCTTCTATGTACTATATGAATTCAAAATTCACGTTTGAAAGTGCTAGGTTTGTTTCATTTTTATGAGAGCTTGAGATGAACTCTCTCAAGGCAACTTTGTGAACAATTTGTTTCGAGCCATGAAAATACAAACATAAGCTCCTATTCAGTAGTTGAGCTTGTCTATAAAATTTGGTGAAACAATTTTGACCATGGAAAGAGAAATGGGGCTGTCTTTCTTAAAACCTACGATTCATATGAGCTGTATGAAGGTGTAAATTTTACATATTCTTATTCTATGCAAAAAGATCACACATTTCCAACGGTATAATATACGCATTAAATAGACGTCTGGATCAAGAGATGCTTGAGTTTGAAGTTTGGCTTCAAATCTGAAGAAAAAATTTTGTTGGTTACATTGTAGGAATCCAAGCACCTCATTAGCAAGTGAGCCACTTTTTTTTTTTTTTTTTTTAAAAGGAGAATTTCTGGAAAATACGAAAATTGTATTTTTCCTTTCAAAATCGTAGAAAATCAAAGAAAAATTAGAAAAAATGTGATTTTTGTTCCAAAATGTTTCTGATTTTATGTTCTATGTGAATATCTCAAAGTTTTGAATATTTGGACATGTTTTATTTTTTGTCCTAATTTTGTGATATATTATGTTATTCATGAATTTAAAAAAAAAAAACAAAATTTTAATTTAGTTTGTGTGATATTGTATGATATCACATACACATTCAATTGGAATGTTTATTATTATTAGGTAATGCCTTATTCATTTTATTCATGAATAATAAAGGATAAATTAAATTTTATGAAAATTAAATTCAAGGAAAATGTTGGATGGAATTATTTATACTTGTAAAATTGTGACATATATTAGTGCATGTAATCTGTTTTGGACATGCTATATTAATTCATGTATATATGTGAATTTAATGCCACCTAATATTATATCTTTGTTCCAGTGGGAGTGAGGGTTGGTTGAGTTTAAGACTCCTGCCCGAAACTTAGCTCATATATATATTAAAATAATATTACATAGACATTTAAATAAGAGGAGATGATTGGGAATTTTTTGCTCTCTTTTGATCTTGTACTATATCTCTAATAATTGTTATTTTAATGATATTTTTGCGGCAAAGTTAAATATGTCAAATGTAATCAATGCTTGCATTTATTTGCGCTTATGTCTATATGTAGTTTCCAGAAAATGGCTATTGTTACAAAGAACATTGTGGCTGAATTAAACAAGGAGAGAAACTGAACGGAGATAATGACGATGTTTGGCATCGTCGCGTTTAGTATATTCTTGAAGAACAAGAATATTACAATGAAAATTCTCTATCATACCATGGAAGAACCAGAGCACGGTGATACTCCTCAATATCAGAGATATCTAGAGGCCTATCAAGTCTGGAAAAAGAAAAATAGCAATGCTCGCATTACGTTGCTGAGCAGTATGCAAGATGATCTGATGGTTGAGTATAAGGGATACAAAACTGCTCATGAACTATGGGTTGCTTTAAAAGCTAAGTTTGGAGTGACTTCATCTATTAAGCTTAGGCAGCTTACAATCAAATTTGACAGATATGAGAAAAAACAACATCACTCGATGAAATGTCAAACATGATTGGTGAGTTGATGTCAGCTGGATATAATATGATTGATAAGTTACAAGTACAAGTTGTGATCAGGTCGCTTCCCCAGAGTTGGGAACACATGAAAGTCAACATGACTCACAATCCTAATATTAAAACCTTTCAGGAAGCGAGACATCATGTTGAGTTAGAAGATGAGCACCTGGAGGCAGCTCGATCTTTCGATCAAGCATATGTTTCTGAATAGCTCCAGCTCAAGTAAACCTCCAAACTCCAAAAGAAATAAGAACAAGAAGTTCTTCAAAAAGGCTGTCCCTGAGTTCAAAAAGCCTCAAACTTTTCTCCACAAGAGAGGTAAGCGTGGTGGTCAGAAAAAGGACAAGAGCAATCCATCATGCTATAATTTTGGCAAACTAGGCCACTATGCTCGTGAATGTACTGAGCCGAAAAAGGTATTGCTCTCTCATCTATGTTACAATTTTGTTTCTAGCACTATTATGCTCGCTGAATTGAATCCTTTATGGACTCTTGACTCGGGAGCCACGGACCACGTAGCTAGAGACAGAGGAGCTTTTGTCGAATATCGTCGAATCCTGTTGATTTGAAGTGGATATATGTAGGAAACAATGCCTAAGGTTGAAGTCAAAGTCATTGGCACTTGTAAACTTGTTTTGAAAGGTGGTCATACCTTATTCCTACATGATGTGCTGTATGCACCAGATATTTGGTGTAACTTAGTATCAGTTACTGTCCTTTTATGTTTGGGTTTTGATATGTATCTTCATATTAGTAATGTAAATATTTATAACGGCTTGGTTCTGGCCATATTTTGGATAATTTTCTTATACTAGATGTAGTATAAAATAATGAAAATTATGATGTTTCTTGCTTTTCTTTGATTGCATCTTCTAGTAGCAATAATGTGGATGCAAATGTTTGGCATGCTAGACCTGGCCATATAGGGCAAGAAAGAATGAACAGGCTAGCTAAAACAAGACTTTTGGGCAATATCTCAAAAGTGGACTTGTCAATATGTGAACATTGTCTCGCTGAAAAGCAACAAGGAAACCATTTGGTAAAGGAACCAGAGAAGAAATTCCATTGTAAATAATCCATTCTGATATATTTGGTCCAATGAATATGAAGGCAAGGCATGGAGCCTCATATTTCATCACTTCTATTGATGATTTTACGCATTTTGGTCATATTTATTTGATCTCCCATAAATCCGAAGCATTGGATTGCTTTAGACTATATGTATTGAATATGGTTGAGAATCAATTGGATAAAACTGTTAAATCATCAAGGATAGATCGTGGATGTGAGTATCTGTCAGATCAATTTAAGGATCTATGTGATGAAAAAGGAATAAAGAGGCAATTGACTATTCCTAATACTCCACAATAAAATGGTGTTTCTGAAAGAAGGAATAGAACTTTATTGGACATGGTTAGGTCAATGATAGAGCAAGCAATTTTGCCTATCTCCTATTGGGGAGACACTTTGTTGATTGCTGCCCATGTGCTTAATCGTGTGCCATCTAAATCAGTTACTTCCACTCTCCATGAACTTTAGACAGGTTGAAACCTGATCTGAGTAATTTGCAACCCTGGGGGTCTGCAGCATATGTTCACGATCCAAGCCATAAATATGGAAAATTGCATCCCAGATGAAAGAAATGTATCTTTATAAGGTACTATGAACATTCAAAGGGATATGTGTTCATGGGTGAACGCACAGATGGAAGTATAACTGAATTAGAATCAAGTGATGCCACATTCTTGGCAAATGAATTTCCATCAAGGGATGAAATTGATAAAGAATTTCTCTTGTATGAAATGCAAGATTTTGATGAAGTTAGTGTCCCAAGTAGTTCAATTGTGAGACAAGAGGAAATTCCTTAACGTCTTGAACCAAGTGGGAGAAAAATGCCATCAGATAACTCAAGATTGCCAGAAATTTAGTTGCGTAGAAGCAATAGTAAAAGTACTCCTCGTCACCATTTTGAGATTGAGGGAGAAGCTATTATGATAGCTTCGCTAGATGAAACTGATCTTAAAACGCTTGAAGATGCACTTTCATCAACAAATAAAGAAGAATGGAAAAGGGCAATGGAAGAGGAAATGGAGTCTATGAAAACAAATCATATTTGAGATTTGGTTAATCTGCTTCCAGAACGTAAAGCTATTGTGAACAAATGGGTTCTCAAAATTAAAAGGAAGGTAGATGGATCTATTGAAAGATTCAAGGCACGTTTAGTGGCTAAAGGCAGAGTATACTCAATAAGAGGGTATAGATTATGAAGAAACTTTTTTGCCTGTTGTGAGGTTTGCTTCAATTTCCCTTATCCTAGCTATTGTTGCCCATTTGAATATGGAATTGCACCAAATGGATGTCCAAATTGCTTTTCTCAATGGAGAATTGGATGAAGAAATCTACATGTAACAACCTATAGGTTTCATTGTTAAAGATCAGGAGTGCAAAGTTTGCAAGCTTTGGAGATCTATTTATGGCCTTAAACAATCATCTGGACAATGGTATTTTTGATTTCATCGAGCCATAACTTCTTATAGATTTACAATGATTGATGAAGATCATTGTGTTTATATAAAGCAGTTCGAGGATAAATTTGCAATATTGTCACTTTATGTAGATGATATTCTATTGGCTGGAAACAACATAAATGTTGTTATTGCCATTAAAGAATGGGTATCTTCAAATTTTGAAATGAAGGATATGGGCGAAGCAGCATATATTCTTGGAGTGCGAATCCAAAGAGATCGTTCGAAATAGTTTCTTGCTCTTTCACAGGAGCCTTATATTTTGAAAATTCTTGAACGATTTTACATGCAAGATTGCAAATCAATTGACACACCAATTGTGAAAATGATCCCCTTAGTAAAGAAATGTGGCCCAAGACTCCAGAAGAAATGAAAAATATGGAAAAAATTCCATATGCAAGTGCTATAGGAGATTTAATGTATGCCATGATGTGCACTCGCCCTGACATTTTCTATGCGATCGGTGTCGTAAGTCGATATCAATCAAATTCTAGACCAGCTCACTGGCGAGCAGTGAAAATGATACTAAGATATCTTAAGGATACCTCCAATTATGCCTTATATTATCAAGGAAGTGATCTACAATTGGTGGTTACTTTGATGCGGATTGGAGTGGGGACCTGGATGAACGAAAATCCACATCAGGATATATGTTCTTACTCAATAATTGCTCCATATCTTAGAGTAGTAAGAAACAAACATGCATAGCATTATCCACCATGGAAGTTGAGTTCGTGGCATGTGCAGCAGCCGTGCAAGGGGCTATTTGGCTTAAAAGATTTTTTCAAAATCTGAAAGTTATTACCAATACCTCTATGCCTACAGTGATCAATTGTGATAGTCAAGTAGCCATTGGCTACACTAGAGATCCAAAATATCATGGTAGGACAAAACATATAGATACAAAATATCACTTTGTTAGAGATATTATGGCACGAAAGGAAATGACTTTACAACATATATCTACGCATAAGATGGTTGCAAATCCTCTTACTAAACCAATTCCTAGAGATGTATTTTGTATCATGTTAAAACTCTAGGATTGCGTAGATTGTGATAATATGTTGTATTATGTTTTAAGTCATGATGTAAGTAAACCGTGTTAGCAATAATGCATATATTATCTATTATTTACATATATATTTGCTAAGCATTGATGTACATTATCATAAGTATGTCACCAAGCATAGGTCAACTCTCTCATACGAGTGACTGCCTCAATCTTTAAGATGTGAGAGTGAGTTGAGATGAGACGAAAACACACTATTGAAAAATGGTAGCTAGCCTAAATAAGGCACTAATTAGGTCTAAATAAGGCACTAATTAGGCAATAATCATAGATTGAGTAAAGTTGCCTTGACTGGGTTCAAGATGAGGTCTAAATGTTGTATAGACCGAACACGATACCCCACGATCATGTATGCTTAGATGAAAGCCGGATGTGAAATCTTAACAAAACTCTTATGATAGGGAGCTGTTAAAGATTCGGGCTAGACGTGCATGAGATGATGTGACTGAGTTAAGATCCGTATGGTGGTATATATATATATATAGAAATTGACATACGCTCTTATCGAGTTTTTCCACCATAGCATGTGTTTCTTATCACATGTGCTAGAAACGACCAGAAAAAGGAAGTGAGTGAGTATGTTTTTGAAGATCTCTGCCTCCTCACTTGTACGAGTCCTTTTAATTGTGCCTTTTGTGACTTTTGGCCATGATATGAGGTGGTGATCAGTAAGTGTTCGCTGCTTTAGCATGTTCCTTATGGTCATGATTGATTCGACCTTCCGGGCATGACTAGGAAAACAATTTATTCATTGCTAAATAACATGATTGAGAAGGGAAAACTATTTTGGTTCACACCCTTCACATGTATTCACTAGTCAACCAATTATGTTTACCTTTGGGTTGAAACATAATTGTTAATGCATGGTGAATTGAGGGTATCAAGTATGACCTTTGAGAGATTGGGTGTACTTTGATTGGTGTAACAAAATAAGTCTGGGGCACAACAAGACATGACAAATTTTCTTTATGGGTAGAAGCTGCTATGTTATCCTTAACAGGTGCATAGTTTGAGCTCCTAAGTGCAGGTGTGCTCGTAGGTCGCACGACCCATTTTCTTGTATGAAAGTTCTAATTTTTCAACAAAAGTGATGAGATATTTGTTGGGTCTGCCCATCATGTGCAAGTGGGAGAATGTAGAAACGGACATGATTGGTTGACCCAACCCAGTTTTATAGGTAATAATAAAAAAAAAATAGATGATGAATCATCAGAAACTGGTAGGAGGTGTTCAACAAAAGGAACACCTCATGCTTCAAGAAAAGCCAACACCAGCTTCCAGTTCCAGGAGGATAAAGAAGAACTTCTCTATATGA
The DNA here is from genome assembly GCA_025175665.1 of Cinchona pubescens. NCBI lineage: Eukaryota > Viridiplantae > Streptophyta > Magnoliopsida > Gentianales > Rubiaceae > Cinchona > Cinchona pubescens. The sequence goes on along the minus strand of JANKKI010000300.1, from coordinate 1,901,027 downwards.
GGAGAGTTAATGAGCTCTTTTGGCGTAAGAGAAAACTTTGGAAGATTCATCCTCCTCCTATTTTCACATCTACCAAAATCATAGTAAGAATTTAGGTTGTGAACATTGTGTGATTTCCATTTGTGATTTTACACCAACCTAAGCATGTGATTCGGTCCGTGAAGATCCAAAATTCGCTGCTACTGTAAAAGTTTCGGTAAAAGAGGTACGCTTCTAACACTTTGAAAAATAAAAAAGGAATTTGAGATCCATGAATACCAATAAATTAAACAAGAAACAGACATCACAACATAGGTGTTTGATATCACATCATATAATGATAGTAGTGCGAGTAGGGCTCTGGCGTGTTATTGCATTCTGCGATAAGAAAAGATATCTTGTAGAAGGGATAGTGTCGAGAGTTGGGAGCCAAGAAGGAGATTGTACATGTCCAATAGTGAGTTTCAAGGTTTATGTTGTGGGTTTTTAATGAAGGAAACAGAGAGCGGATGGAGGGGTCGATTACTGGGGCAGAGAGGGGGCGATCTGTGAAGGGGAAGAGGCTAGTAGGTGGGAGTAGAAGGGGTGGATCTGCCATGGGAGGAAAAATCGGGGAGGAGGGCTTCATTGGGAGATGATTTGTTGGCGGAGAAATATACCATAACTTGTCAGATGATCAGAGAAAGAAAATTAGAAAATGGAGGAAATAAGAAAAAAGAGTGTGAGAAGACTTTTGACTTGTGCAAATGTGCGAAACCCTGTGATAAGCAGATAGAATTTTTGTAGAGGTTGTGTTTATCACATATTCTTTAATTTCATTTTGACCTCAACAATTTTCGAGCAACCCCAATCAGCCCTAGGAGTTTGTTGGTAAAGGGAATTTATGGAAGCAAAAAAATTAATTTTGCCTCCTATAAGAGACAGGCTTTCTAAGGGCAAATTTGACCCTTCCCACTAACTTTTTGCTTACATCTGCAATTTTATAATGGCTAAGGAGTTTTTGTTCAATGTTTAGAGATTCAAAGGGGTTGACTGTAATTTCATCAAATTATGAGATGTGTTTAATATTATGGCCAAATCTCAAGAGGTAAATATAATGAACCCTAAATCTTTCTAGAATTCACCAAACGCTCTAGTTTCATTATTTATTTGGGTGCTAAATTTGAGGGTTTGACATATAGTATGATCAACTTAGACCTTCTAATTATTGTGGAGTAATATAATCAATTTCTACTACAAGCCAACAACCCAACAAGCCTAAAGTATGAAGGACACGGGCTTTGGAGAAAGCCATATAATATAAAACATTCTAGGGAGGGCTTGGGAAATTATTTATCTTCAATAAGAAAAGAGTGTCAATGGATATATCCATAATCAAACATTCAGCCAAAAAAAAACCACAATAAGTGTCCGATGAAATTAATTGTCTAATCATTGCATCTTTTAGTTAAATGATTAAACAAAGACAAAAAAGTTAAGTTTATGAAAAAGTTATGACTGTAGTAGTGTTTTGGATTAGGTTTGTCCTTCGTTTTTATATCAACTTATGCATCTAAGTTCCATAACAGTTAATTACCCATGTTTGTCACGTGCAATCTTTTTTCTTTGTTTGGATTAATGGTAGCTATTCAGGATAACCATCTTATTCCACTTTTTCAACAGTTCTGTTACAACAGATGTAGGTCATGCAATGTGCAAGGGAAAGTTTGCTACTTCCACCATTTTAAAATAATTGTCATTTTTTATAATTTATCATATTTCATATTATTTGTCACTTTAAAGAATCGAGAAAATATTTAAATGATATTTTTACAACTTTTATCCTTAGTGCAATATTAATAAAGTGAAGATTATGTAATTGAGATATTAATGTAAAAGAGTAATTTGGTCACTTTGAACTATCTTTTTGTAAAATTAATACAATTTAATAATTATTCTTTAATCCGTATACACCAACTAATTTATGACAATTATTTTGAAATAGAGGGAGTATTTTTTTAATGAACTCTAATAAGTAATTCAAGTTATAGTAGCATCACAAATTGTGATTTTAGAGTCCAAAATATTTAAAAGTCTAAAACATTAAAATGAACTCTAGATGTATGTGTTTGTTAATTATATTCCAATTTTCCTATATAAACAACAAGTTGTTTCCAATCAAATTTATTAGCACATAATTTTATGAAAAGTAACAAGAGAAAATCACCTAAATAGTTCTTCAATTGTTTCACTAAAATTAAAATTGTCCTTCAACTTAAATTTTAGTCGATTTAATAGCTCAACTAAATATTTGTATCAATTCGGTCCCTATTTGGTTGTGCCGCACAAAATACAATTTTTTCTTTGCTGCGTCATCAACAATCACACCAGTGACAACTTGGGAAAAAAAACCTTATATTTTGGCAATATAGCCAAATAGAGACCAAATTGACTACAAACTAGGGTATTTAGTTAAAGGATTAAATTAGTTAAAACTGAAGTTAAGAGACCATTTTGTCTCTAATGAAAAAGTTAAAAGGACTATATAGATGATTTATCCAAAGGAACAAAATACATAGAAAAGAGAAAAGTAACATTTGGAATTTTTTCAATAAGTATATCTGTAATTCCATTTAAAATCACATTGTGTTGAAGGCAATAAGAAGATTATCTCCCTGAACTCCTTTGTAAGGATAGTTTGAATTGAACATTTTAAAAAAATTATAATTCCTAGCCACAAAATTATTGGCATAATTAAACCAAACTCCTTACAAATTATGAATTATTTAATAATTAGAATTCAATAGTTTAGTTATTGGAGGAATTTAGTTTCGATTATGTTTAGATTTGTTATTTTCAATTTAATTGGGTTTCTTGGTAATCAAGTTTGTTACCCTAAAAATAGAAGATCTGTTAGTTTATTCAATTGAGAAAAGTTAAGTTGAGAGTCTAGAATAAGAAAATTTTAAGGAGTAGAGAAAAAGGCTATTATGCCCTGACTTTATACATATCTCAATAAGAAAGTCCGATGTATGTTATTTTGTAACTCCTCCTCTTATCCTACATATTTTATATGTGTTGAATAAATTTATCTTCTGCTGTGTGATTTTTTGTGCTAACAAGTAGTATCAGAACCCTAGGATGTGATCATGAGGTGTTTTGAATTGAAGAAAAAACTGTTGGAGTATTTAGATATTGAAAATTGGGTCACGATAGGTCAGTCTTAAAGTACTTGTTTGACAACTAGGTGTAATAGAATTGACACTAATTGGATAGAGATTTAAAAAGAGGGATTTTGTTATGATTATTTTTGTTGGTGTTAGGCACTAATGGAGAAAAAAAAATCCTACCAAGTTAATTGCGAATATTGATTCACAAAATTGAAAATTTTGATATTAATTGTCTTGAAATTTATGGAGGTTGATAAAATGAAGAAAAATTGTGCGACGAAGATTATTTATCAGATGCATGAATCGTTCTGAAAAATTGAAAAATGAAGATCAAGAAAAATTTATTGTGCTAGACTATGGTAAAAAAAAAAAAAAAAAAAAAGACGATATCAATGGAAAAAATTCTTGATCGTGTTGTTCATCAGGGAAGACGTGGGTTGCTTTCATCGAGAGTTTGTTTAAGGGAGCCATTTTTTACATAATTAAACCTAAATCCTTACCAATTATTAGTTATGTAATAGTTAGAATTCAGTAGTTTAGTTATTAGAGAAATTTAGTTTCAATTATGTTTAGAATTATTATTTTCAATTTAATTGGATTTCTTGGTAGTCAAGTTTGTTACCCTATAAATAGAAGGTTCGTTAGTTTATTAAGTTGAGAAGAGTTGACTTGAGAGTCTAAAATAGGAAAATTCTAAAGTAGAGAAATGACTATTAAGCCGTGATTTTATGTGGATCTCAATATGAGAGTTTGATGTGCGTTATTTTGTAATTCTTCCTCTTCTTTTATTTTTATATATAGTAAATAAATTTATTTGTCTGCATGATTTTTGTGCTAACAAAACTCTGCGAATCAAAGATTATCCCACCGAACTCCTTAATAATTGTATGTCTGTCTCCTTTTGTTCCTTTCCTCTCTGATTTAAATATGATACCACTTGTTTAAGTCGATAATAATCTCATATATTCTATTGAAGGTTGGATATTATTTTCTAATGGCAAAAAAAATTGGTAACAAAGAAAGAATTTTATCGGCAAAGTGGACAATTAATGGAAGTTCTCAACCGTCGGATAAGGGGAGGGGAGGAGAGGGGCGGCTGCCTTAAGATTTTCAAAATTATGTTTTTTTTAAAAAAAAAATTTTAATTATTATCATATTATTATAAAAATGAGACTTTGCCCTCTCAAAAATTTTAGAGAATATAAAAAATGTTCCCTATGTATGTATTTATACAATCTTCTTCTTCGAGAGTTTCAAAATTATTTTATTTTTCTTGATATTTTTTAAAAATTTCAATAACTCCCTTTCAAAAAATTAGACTAACATACTCTATAAAATTTTACAAAAATTATAAAATTGTCTCTCCAAGAATATGTATCTATAATTTTTTCTTCCCTAAAATTTAACTTCTGGATCCGCCCCTAAAAGTTCTCTCACAAAAAATTTTAAAAAAAAGGACAATGCAAGTGCTTAATAATTATATTTTTCATGTAAGCAATTTAAATGAGGACAACAGTTAAATTTAGTACAAAGCTTTGACTGTAGTAGTGCAGTGGATACCTTTGTCCTTAATGTTTTATATCAACTTGTAATTGCCTAAGTTCTATCCTTGGTGCTTTTTGTTTATCACGTTCAATCTTTTTCTTTCTTTGGGTTAATGACCACCGATTTTGGATTACAATCTTTTTGCACTAATGCTTTTGCTTATAATAGTTAAAAGGGATGAAAGAATTAATATTTAACAGCCGAAACGAAAGTAGTGTAAAGATCATTTTGTTACATATCCTTGTAAACTATAGGGACATTTACATAAACATCTCCTAAGTTTTTTGACACTAATTGCATGTAGCACCCCTTTAATTGGAAAAATTGCACCTATCTCTCTTGGTTACATAACATAACGAGAGGTAAGTGTAATTAAAGTAATAAAATCAGGATAGGTTTGTGTTACTAAATTACGGGGATGCTACCTGCAAATGTCAGAAATCTCAAGGGAGGTTTCTGTAATTTTTCCTAAAACAATATATGTTATAATAGGTATTTTGCACATGGAAAGCACATGTGAACTGTTTTTTTTATTAATGCATAATCCCACAATTGTTTAAGATAAACTATATAACCACACAATCTCAATAAAAATTAACAATAAACAACATAAATATAAATGAAATTAATAAAATTGCCTTCTTTTATATTTTTGTTGTACATTGTTATTTATCTAATTTTATAGGGTGTAAAGTAAAAATTTGAGATATTATAGGGAGTAAATATAAGTTTGTATCATTATAAGGGATAAACTGAAACTAACCTTAAAATTATATAAGAGTAATTTAGTATTCGGTTCGCCCAACTCTCTAATGCCTTGACTAACTGTTGGACTTTACCGTTAATTAGAGAGGGTTAAATATATATATAAATTTTTTTCAATTAGTAAATTGTGACGCATGCAATTTTAAAGGGGGCAAAGTTTAATTAACCCTTAATTTTTTGGAAACAACACCTATGTATGAGTCATTTCTTACAACTTTTCTTCTTTTCTCCACTGTATAGGAATTTTCAAATAAGACTTGACCCGTTATGCACCAATTATTTTTAAAAATATATATATGCAACTAAATGTATATAATTGAAGTGTTTGCTTCACACTACAGGAAACACTTTTTTAATCACAATTATATCACTAAAAATCTTTTATCTTACTTTCTATCTCACTTTGTATTCCACTATCTAATGAATTATCAAGATCTCTTTTAAATATAACTATGAATTTTAGTAGATGAATATTGACTGTTTATTAAATACTGGAATAGAAAATCTTTTGTTCAATTATATACACAATTCAAATACACATCTTACAGTCTTACCCCTACCACCATCCCAAGAGGTATTTATATGCTGGAGGTTATCAAATATGTTATTTTATTTGTCCATCCATTTCCAACTTTTAGCGTTAAATTTAGGTGCTTGAAATCTTTCCAAAAACAGTAGTCATTCAATCGTGCTCCGTTCCAGTACATTGAAAACAACCTCCACTCCTCCCTCAAAAGCGATAGATTGCTTTTCCTCCTTAAAGTAACAAATAGATTTATTCATATGGCTGTGTACTGAAAAAACAAAAAATTAAATAATTCATATGCATATTCAATTCTGACATGTTACTTTTTATTTCTGAATCTCCATGAAAAATATTATAAATTTATTTCAGATTGAATGATTTGACAAAGATTTGAAATCTATAAATTTATTAGAGTAATTTTTAGGCTTAAAATTTAAATTTTGTGAAATTAAAAGTGTAAAAGGAAGGTTTCTAAATAACTTCATTTTTTTTTTCCAAAAAACTTCTAATTTAAATAAATGTCTGATTAAATTTTTTTCATTTGAACTTTACAAAAACCTAAAACAAATGAATAGATTTTAAATATTCGGTCAAATATATCTAACCAAATGCAACCATATACAATTAATACTTCAGTGTCTATCATCTATATCTATGTATACACATATTCACTCACATAATAGGATAAATTTGAGAAATTAAGATGCAATATGTCTAAAATATAAATATAGTTGTAAAGTGAAAATTGAGTACAAGTTAAGAGGTGTAAAATAGAATAAAGCTTAATTCAAAAGTTTTTTTTGGCATAATTAATATTTATTATTAAATAATAATTCAAAAGTTGTATCTTAAAATTCTTCATTTAAGTCTTGCTATGGGTTGTTAAGTTACCAATCTCCAGTGATAGGAAAAAAAAATATATATTACTAGAATAAACTATTCAAAAATTCCAGAAAAAGATGAAGATAAAGTTAATAGTTGACCGTTCTTGACATGAAAATGTGTATAAAGCCACCCCCATAGTGGAATCCCCTATTTCCTTACCATTAGCACTCATCAAATGTACAAAAGATTTGTGCTTGGTGGAATGGATTTGAATTGAATGGATTTGAAATGATATAAAATTTGGGTAAATTTTATATTTATTTATTTAATTATTAAAATTATATTTTTAAATTTTAAATTTATAATTAAATTAAATAACTTATTTGAATAATTTATTATGAGTTAAAATTTTAAATAATTATTAAAATTATATTTTTAAATTTTAAATTTATAATTAAATTAAATAACTTATTTGAATAATTTATTATGAGTTAAAATTTTAAATGGGTTAAAATTTTAAATCAAATCTATTGTAAATCCTTCAATCCAAACACAATGTGAAAGAGTTTATATATTGTTTCTTTTTACCAACTTGTCCACTGATAATCAGTGGCCAGTGGGGTTGGTAAAAACCTTCCTGGAAAGTTGTTTGAAATTGGGCCGAAATTTTATTAACCTCTCATACAAAACGTGTGAAGGTAAACAAGTAATTCTTTCCAGTTTCCACATTTAGTCTCTGGTTGATTACGTTAATGGCGCATTAACTAGCTAGAGAAGAATCTCCAACATTTGAGGGTTGGAAAATGGTTATTTAATGAAGAAATATTAAAGTTCAGTTCAAAAGTTCATTCATTTCAATAGATTCTCCGGATTTAATGAATCTACAAAATAATCTAACCCCTTATCCTATCTATGTACTATAGTGTAAATATTTATGGAGACCCAATCTTTGAGCTTATTTGTAAATTTTGTGGTATGGATTAAATCTTATAAAATTTATGATATCGGACGATATAAGCAAGATACTTTAAAATTTAATCCTGATCACAATATCTATAGGTGGGGTCAAAGATCGAATCTACCTGAATATTTTCCTATACTATAGTTAGCGGTGTGAATCTCTATTTATAATATTTATATCTATATCTATGTTTAGCTATCTATATATATTGTATGATAAAGGGGGTGTTTATTGAGAAGTTACTCGACAAGAGATGACAAATATATTAAGAAATCTGCATACTAATTAGTAAAAGTAAAAGTAAAAGATAAAATCTTTAAGTTACCATCTAAATTCAAATTAATTACTTATATCTTATCCTTATAACTATTTTACATATTATAGAGTAAAAACTAAAAATGAAATAGATATGTTAACTATTTGATTGATATTGATGCATAGATCTTAAATTTTGTTACTACTATTTATTCAAGACGCTCATATTATGATTATACTAATGATTTTTGTACACTCTTATGTGGGCCTCATAATAAATAATTTTATCATATTTTTATATTTTTATCATAAAATAATTATATTATAAAGAGAAATTTAATGTAAAACATGTAGAAAAAAACAGGATGGAAAGTTTTGAACTACCTATAAAGACAAGAGAATTTTAAGAGAAAATAATATAGAAAGAAAAATTAATACTTAGATGTTATCTTTAACTACTATATGCTATTTATTCAAGACTCCCACATTTTATTGTATAATAGATTTCCTACCTCTTAAATTGATTTATTCCCAAAAAAAGTTACAACATTATATATTATGGATCACTATATAAGTGTCAATTATTTACAATACATGTCAAATATAAAGTTATATTATTGGAGAATTCTACAGTCCCTTTTAGGGAACCATTCCCTTGACTTTAAAAGCTTGTACAGTATAAGCCTTTAAAGCACATGGTGTTGTACTGTACAAGCATTTAAAGCACAAGGGAATGGTTCCCTAAAAGGGACTGTAGAATTTTCTTATATTATTTATAGTAAGTTTAAAAATGTATTTATTTGTTTGAAAATACTTTACATATAGGATTATTCTTAATGAATTTGAAAATGATGTAACATAATTACACCTATGAGTAATTTCATTCTTGCAACCCAATTATAATACTTCTATTAAAAAAAATTGATAAGAAAAAATTACAAATTTAATCCCTGAACTATTTTTAAAATCTCATGGAGATCTCTCAAATTATATTTTTAACTTTTTCATCCTTAACACATATTTTTTAATCACAAGAAGCATCCCATACTTTTTTGTAAACTTTTATAGTTTTTTGTTCCTCAAGTAATTTTGTAATCCTCATATATACCCTAAATTTTTTTATTTAACTCTTTTGTCCAACAAAATTTTGTTATTTCTTATCATGGCTAGATGACTACTTAGATTAAAAAAAAAAATACCTTAACAAACCTCCGTGAGATTATGAAAATAATTGATGATGAAAAAATTTAAATGAAACATGGGAAGACTTTCTTGAGATCAACGAAAAATTAGGAACTTCTGTAGTATGAAATCAATGCGGAACCATGGACGGTGACCTTATGGGAGCGAACGGCTTTGGTAGGTGTTTAGTAATCGTAAAAGTAAAAATAATTTTTTAATATAATGTATAATTTTACATGCTATTTTACGAATCAAATGGTTGTTTCTTAACCTTTTACAAAATAAAAGAAAAATACAATAGAATAGACGATTTAAATTTGAAGCAAGCACACAATACTCAATTTCACATATACAATAAATACTTGAAAAAAATGAATTTAAAATTATAATTTTATGTCCACTTCATATACTAAATTTCAAAAGTTTTTAAAAATTTTATGTTTAAAGTGACATTCTTAATTTTGAATATACCATCATTTTAATTGTATGATTTAAAAAATTTAAATTTTTAGAGAAAGGGGAAATGTAAAGAAATAAAAACATTTGAGAAATTTTAGGGGGTGCAATATAGGACAAAATTAATCTTTTAATTTTTAATTTTTTTTTTATTTTTTAATCACAAGAAGTACCCCCAAACTTTTTTGTAAACTTTTTCAGTTTTTTATTCCTCAAGTATTTTTATAATCAACATATGTACCTTATTTTTATTTAACTCTTTTGTCCATTAATTTTTTGTTTTTTATTAAATCATGGCTAGATGACTACTTAGATAGGAAAAAACACTTGAGGGATCTTCGTGAGATTACGAAAATAATTGATGATGAAAAAACTTAAATAAAACATGGGGTGACTTTCTTGATGACGATGTATCAACAAAAAACATAGGGATTTTCGTCGTATGAAATCAATGCGGACCCATGGACCATGGCCTTATAGGGGCTTTGATAAGTGTTTAGTAATTGTAAAAGTAAAAATAACTTTTTAATATAATGTATAATTTTACATGCTATTTTAGGAATCTAATGACGGTTGTCCCAACCTTTAACGAAATAAAAGCAAAATATAATAGATAACAATTTAAAATTAAAGAATCCACATAATACTCAATTTTAATACAACAAATACTTGAAAAAATGAAATTAAAATAATGATTTTTTGTCCACTTTATACACTAAATTTTAAAAGTTTTAAAAGTTTTTATGTTTCAAGTGACATTCTTAATTTTGAATGTACCATCATTTTAATTGTATGATTTAAGAAATTTAAATTTTTAAGAGGGGGAAATTAAAGAAATATAAAATTTTGAGAAATTTTAAGGGGTGAAATATAAGATAAAATTAAACTTTTGAAAACTTTTCATTATCAATCTCATATAATACTTCAATGTGGCTCTGACCGTGTATGAAATTGTAGTTGAGAAACAAAATGCTAAAAAAATAAAGGACTTTTGTGAGAGTTAAAAATAGTTGAGGAACTAAATTTACCATTCTTATCAATTCATAATGTACTATATCACAAAAAAAAATGAATTTTTAAAAGTAAAATATTTTTTTATGCATTTTCTCACAACATTATGTTTGTTAATTATTAATTGTTGATGGATATTATTACCAAATGAGGATATAAACACATCTACTAAAAAGTAATTTTAGTATTATGTCTTCTCAATATTTTAGTAATATTCTCATATCAAACAAACATATAAAACTAAAATTTGCGGTGAAGTAATATAGACATTTGCGTGGTAATTAATATTCAATATCAATTTTTGTAGAACAACAGTACAATAGTTACAAATTTAGTCCTTAATTGTTTTCTTTGTTTTTAATAATCGTTTCAGTAATATTATTTTATTAGACAAGAATCCTCTCTATTTAAGGGTAAGAATAAAAGAGCCTCTATTTACCCTTAAAAATAGAATTTCAAAATATATGAAAAATCAAAACCGTTTATAATTCAATTCATGTTCTATACAAAAAATAATAAGTTTTTACCTTTTTATTAAGCAATTTTAGTTTTCATCAGGATTCAAAAATTTCTGCACCGTTCAAATGTGATACATAATTCAACGATGAATTTTTTTCCAAATAAATTGAATTTTTGATATGATTATTTACTTAATGAGATAAAACTAATAGTATTTTCAGATTATTTTCTTAAATTTAAATTTGTTAGACATGGGTAAATGGAAGATAATAAATGGAGAGGATCCAAATTGTATTTTATTATATAAATTACGCATGTATTTATCTTCCCGTGCTGCACGGGTAATCAACTAGTATATCGTATAGTAAAAGGAATGTTTACTGAGAAGCTACTATATGATAACAAATGGCACCATTTATTAGTCATTTTCTACCATTAGTAACTAAGTAAAAGAACTAAGTATGATTTGAAATATTCAAAAAATTTACATTTTTTTTTCAAATAGATTTTTATTAGGAAAATGACTTCACATGGTAAATAATAAAGGTAAAAAATGAACTACTTAATTAATTAACAATAAAATTCAAATAGAGATACCCTTATTTTTTTTAAATGTTTAATTTATGCATACCTCTTATAATTAAATATTTTTCCCAAAATGTTATAAAATTAAATGGGGATTAATCATCATATAATTATCAATTATTAACTATAAGTTAAGAAAATAAATATTATTAATTTTGCAAAACTTTTATCTATATATCGTGGTTAATAAATTAATTTTGGATATATATACTTAAATAATAACTTTCATAAAAGTAGAAACATGTTTAGCCTAACTATGTCTAAATGATATTATTCTTACAATCTAATTACATTTAGTTAATATTTATCAAAAAGAACAATAATTTATTATATCAAAAAAGATAAAAATGTTGTAAGATCAATTTCTTCTTTGTATTTTGTTGCAATGACTTTATATTTATTGGAAATTAATTATTCAATGTCAATAAACATTATTCTTAAGTAATTATGTAATCGTAATACATTAAAAAATAGTTTTAATAGTATGTCCTATTATTGACATCACCATTGGTTGTATTATTTTTTATTTATTGACTTACAGAAATAACTAATATACTGAAGAAAAAGAGTAAAAATTAGTGTGACTTTTATCATGTAAGCAATATCTATATTTGTTTGTATTTTTTAATGTATCAATATTTTGAAATTCTGATATTATGTTTTTTTTTACTTGACAGAAAAAATTGTTTTAATTAAGTGAAATATATCCATAAAAAAATTATATCATTATTTTTAGAACCTGCACTACTTGCAAACCTTCTAACTATGTGTTTTCAACTAACTCTGGTGTGTTTTTTTTCTTTTCTTTTAAATGTAACATGTTAATTGATATATATCAAAGTTGTATAAAAAAATAAGAAAAAGTATGATATGTCAACTTAGTTTTTAAAATATCAATAGATGCATTTAAGCTCTATAATCACTTTTTATAAAGTGCTTTAATTCACTAAACTAAATAAAAAAATTTCATACATTTTATAAAAAACAATTACAAAACTTAAATCTAGGTCTAAATCATTTAGTATGATTAGATAATTATACTAATTATTCGACGTAACGAACTTATTAATCAACTAAATAGCTTACCAATTTTTTAATTAAACATTCAATCCAAGCATTTTGATCGTAATTCAATAAAAATGATAAGAAAAACTCATTTCTACTTAATACAAAATAAATACATGGAATGAGAAATAATACGCAAACTTTTAGTTATGCTATTTAGATACAAAAATAAAATAGTACTGTAAAAAAATAATAATGTCAACAACTGTAGATATCATGAAAACCAACTATTACTTATATTATCATAAAAGTAGGAAGATATTTAATTTAACTATGTCTAAATGATATCATACTTGCAAGCTAATTACATTTAATTAATATTTATTAAAAAGAACAATAATATGTGATTTATTATATCACAAAAAGTTGTGATATTAGTTTCTTCTTTGTATCTTCTTGCAACTTTATATTTATTGGTAATTAATAATTCAATATAAATTGTCATTATTCTTAAGTGGTTATGTAATCATAATACATTAAAATTTAATTTTAATAGTATGTCTTATTATTCACGTCACCATTAGTTGTATTATTTTTTGTTTGTTGACTTAGAGATATAACAAATATATTGAATGAAAAAAGAGAAAAAATTAATGTGACTTCTATCATGTAAGATCAATATCTACATTTGTTTGTATTTTTTTAGTGTACCAAGTCTTTCAAATTTGATTCGACGCTATTTTTTAATTGATGAAAAAAATATTTTATGTAAGTAAAAAAAAAAATCCATAGAATATAGCTATATCATTATTTGTACAACTAGCGTCACTAGGAAACCTTCTAACTTTGGGTTTCCAACTAACTCTGATACAATTGTTTTAAAATGTAAATGTTAATTGATAAAAAATAAAAAAGTATGATAATTTCAACTTAACTTATAAAAATACCAATATGCTTAACTTTTTATAAAGTGCTACAATTTATTAAAATAATAGAAAAATTGTATACATTTTATAAAAAAAAAATTACAAAACTTAAATTTTGTTCAAATCATTCAACACGATTGGATGACTATACTAATTATTAGACATAACAAACTTATTAATCCACTAAATAGCTTACTAATTTTTTCCTAATCATTCAATTCAAGCATTTTAATTAGAATTCAATAAAATAATAAGAAAAAATTATTTCTACTTAATACAAATAAATACATGAAATGAGAAATCATATTTAACTTTTTGTTATATTATTAATATACAAAAATAAAATAGTGTAAAAAAATAAAAATATCAACAATTGCAAATATCATGAAAACCAATTATTACTTATATTATCTATATAAATAAAAACTATATAGTGTAAAAAAAAAATCATAATATCTACAACTATTTCAAATATTGCTACTTAAATTTGTTTATTTTGAAGTATTTTATTCAATTATTAAAAATTTCTTGCCACAATCATGATCTTACTATGATTATTTTATTTTACAATATATTTGTTTACCCGTGTATAGGACGGATTTTCCTGCTAGTCTATATATACTATAGTAAGGGGTGTGAACAAGAAGTGATGATAGCAGGACATTTATCAAATTTTTACATTTTCTCTCCATTTTTCAATTTTTTTTTTCCGAGAAATGGTTTAAAAGTTCAAATAACAACTAACCTTTTCTAAATAATAACTAATTTTTTAAAAAAAAAAAAAAAAAAAGATTAATCTATCAGTAATCTCTCAAAGTGGACAATAGTATCAAGTTTAACTTTATATATGAACAAATGCTAGCAAATTACATTGAAAAGTGCCTTGTAAGGACGTCAAGAGAAGTCTGCTAGCATTATAAAGAAATTATCTATCAGACAAATTTTTTTCAAAAGACTTTTGTCATGTCTCAACTACTACTCCATATCATCTACTTATTAATCATAATCATAGATTACAACTAATGCTACAGTATGTGCGACTCATTAAGAGTAACGACTAATAGAGCCAAAGAATAATAATCCACAGTCAAGACAAACTCATGACCTGAAGTCAAAGGACCATTACACTACTATCACAAAGAGATTAATCCATTGGCATTTAAATAATAATCCGTGTGGAATACTCTTAGCGAGTCAATCCGATGCACTTATTCCCAATAACCATCCACATACACTATGCGCTAATCTGCCAGTGTCATACACTATGATTAAGGATATACACGAATAAAATATAATTTCATCATAACTATTTATGATTTCACATATATATATTTTATTCGAAAAATGACATATTACAAAATATATATAAATATACAAAGTGTAATTTATCCCTAAAATGAATTGGTTTTAGGGCATACACTAACAAACTCTCAATTGCACTAAAGCCAATCATTCATGTGCTTAAAACCGAATGAGAAAGCATGACTCTCATGTTTATTCTGAGACAAGACTTTAGTGAATAAGAACATAGGATCGGCAATGTTATCATCCCTGGGGATCTTTTCTATCTTTACTTCATTTCTATCAATGATCTCTCTAATCAAATGGTTACGCCGTAATACATGTTTAGATCGCTGATGAGACCTGGGTTCCTTTATTTGTACAATAGCTCCATTGTTATCACAATCAAGAGTATAGGATCACTAATGGAAGGAACCACTCCCAATTCAGCCACAAACTTCCTGATCCAAACTGCCTCTTTTGCTGCTTCTGAAGTTGCAATGTATTCGACTTCTGTTGTAGAATCAGCCATGGTGTCCTGTTTGGAACTTTTCCAACTTACCGCACCACCATTAAGAGTAAATACATATCCAGATTGCGACTTACTATCATCCTTGTCAGATTGAAATCTAATAGCTGTATATCCACGAAATATCAATTCTTGCCCACCATAGATCAAGAATAAATCTTTAGTCATTCTTAAGTACTTAAGAATATTCTTGACTGCTATCCAATGACCACTCCCAAGGTTAGTTTGAAACCTAACTGCTCATAACACTTAAAGCATAAGAGATATCGGGTCTAGTACATAGCATAGCATACATTATAGAAACTATAGCCGAACCATATGGGATCTTTTTTATGCTATCTCTTTCGACATCTGTCTTAGGACACATATCTTTAGAAAGGTACACACCATGAGACATTGGTAAATAACTCTTCTTTGATTGATCCATGCTAAACCTCTTTAGCATCTTATCTATGTTCGTTGATTGAGTAAGACCAAACAACCTCTTCGATCTATCTCTATAGATCTTAATTCCCAGAATATAGGTTGTCTCTCCCAAATCTTTCATAGAAAAATTTTTGGACAACCATACCTTTACACTTTGAAGCATAGGTATGTCGTTTCCTATCAACAATATGTCATCCATATAAAGTATCAAGAAAATAATAGCACTCCCACTAACCTTCTTGTATACACAAGGTTCATCCTCATTTTTGATAAAATCAAACTCTTTGATTGTCTCATCAAAACGGATGTTCCAGTAACTCCTAGAAACTTGCTTTAGTCCATAAATGGACCTTTGTAACTTGCATAATTTGTTAGAATCTGTGGATATAAACCTTTCAGGTTGTATCATATACACCTCTTCCCACAAATTCCCATTAAGGAAACTAATTTTTACCTCCATTTGCTAAATCTCATAATCATAATATGCAGCTATCGCAAGTAAAATCCGAATAGATTTCAGCATTACAACTGGTGAGAAAGTTTCATCAAAGTCAACTCCTTGTCTTTTTGTATAACCTTTTGCCACCAATCGTGTCTTATAGGTTAATCACATTACCATCCATGTCAATCTTTCTCTTAAAGACCCACTTGCACCCTATAGGTTTAATCCCTTCAGGTGGATCGACTAAGGTCCATACCTTATTGTCATACATGGAATCCATTTCAGATTTCATGACTTCTAGCCACTTTTGAGAGTCCTTATCAGATAATGCTTTTTCGTAAAATGTACATTCATCATTCGTAATGACTAATACATGAGGCATTGTGCCCACTTACAAAAAACTCATTTTTTTAGTGTACGACGTATCCTAGCAGTCCTACGAAGAGTTTGTGTATCATTAGCTTCATCCTCTATCACATCATCATGTGATTGAAGCTCTTGTTCCATTTGTTGATCAATACCATATTGTGTTTTTTGAATTTCTTCAAGATATATTTTGCTCCCACTTGCCATTTAAAGAATAAACTCTTTTTTGTAGAAAGATGGCATGTTTTAAGACAAACACCTTTTTCTCAATGGGATTATAGAAATAGTATCTAAACGTCTCCTTTGGATACCCCACAAATAGGCATTTATCTGACTTAGATTCAATTTTGTCAGATTCTACCCTCTTCACATAAACAGGGCAACCTCAAACCTTCAAGTATGAAAGTTTAAGTTTCTTTCCAAACTATATCTCATACGGAGTGTAATCAACAACTTTTGATGGAACACGATTTAGTAAATGGGAGGTAGTATTAAGAGCATAGCCCTAAAATGATTTTGATTATCAGGAGGTCTGCAAGACTCATCATTGATCAAACCATATCTAATAGAGTTTGATTACGTCTCTTAGATACACCATTTAGTTGTGGTGTATAAGGAGGAGTCCATTGAGGTAGAATCCCATTTTTCTTAAAATAATCTTGAAACTCTTGGTTCAACTATTCCATAACTCGATCAAATCGAAGTATTTTAATATTTTACCAAGTTGTTATTAAACTTCATTCTTGAATTCTTTGAACTTTTCAAAGACTTCAGACTTATGCTTCATTAAGTATACATAACCATATCTAGAATGATCATCCATAAAAGTAATGAAGTATGAAAAACCTCCTCTAGCGTAAATTGACATAGGACCACAAATATCAGTATGTATTAGCCCAACCTCCTCCAGTATGAATTGACATAGGACCACAAATATCAGTATGTATTAGCCCCAACAACTCACTAGATCTATCACTTTTTTCCAGTAAAAGATGATTTGTCATTTTACCAAGTAAGCAAAATTCACTAAGGATATATCATATGATTCATAATCAAATGATCCCAAATAACCATTGTTGTGTAATTTAGAAATGCGTTTCTCATTTATATGACCAAGTCTATAATGTCAAAGGAAATATTGTTTCAAACTATCAATTTTGGACCTATGTTGAGAACAGGATTTTTCATGTCCAGAATATAAAGACCATTATCCAAAGAAGTAGTTTCATACACAATGCCATCACGTGAAAAAAAATAACATTTATTTTTTTGCATAATGACAAAATCATCAGTGTCTAAACACGAAATAGAAATAATATTTCTAATAAGAGATGGAACATAATAACAATTTTTAAGTTCTAAAACAAGACCACTAGGCAAAGAAAGATAATAAGTCCCTACGACTAATGCAGTAACATTTGCTACATTTCCCACGCGTAGATCTACTTCTCTCTTAGCCAACATTCTACTTTTTTTAGTCCCTGCATATTTTTACAAATATGAGATGCTGATCCGGTATCTAATACCTAGGAATATTATATAAAGATTTATAAGTAGAAATATTGATCTCAATCATAAACATACCTGAAGTAGAAGCTTTATTAAATCTCTTCTGCTTTAAGGTATCAGTATAAGCCTTGCAGTTCCTTTTCCAGTGCCTTTCGTTTCCACAATGATAACAAGTACCCTTGGTCTTATCCTTCTTGATCACAGGTGTTGGTTTTATAAGAAACTTGGCTTTCACAAAACCAACCTTGGATTTCTTTTTCTTCTTATTAAAAGAATCAACAACCATCACTTGTTTCTTTTCCTTTTTAATAGTTGTCTCAGCAATTTTTAGCATATTCAACAGTTCAGTGAGAGTTGTGGATAACTTGTTCATATTATAGTTCATCACGAACCGTGAAAAATTATCAGGCAGAGATTGCAAAATTAAGTCAACATTTAACTCATGATTTTGTTTAAATCTCAATCGTTTTAATTTTTCAATTAGTCCAATCATCTTCAGTACATGAACCGCTACTGAAGTACCCTCTACCATTTTACAACTAAGGAATAGCTCTTTAGAGGTCTCATACCTCTCATTCCTACATTTTTCATCAAACAACTCCTTGAGATGAATAATCATAGAGTGAGCATCCATATTATCATATTATTTCTGTAATTTAGAACTTATAGCGGCCAACATGATACAAGAGGCAGTATCATTGTCCTCTATGTACTTATGATAAGCATTATGAACTACTACATCAACATCATCTGCTAGGACATCAGGAATAGGTTGATCAAGAACATAGCTAATTTTTTCGTGTTTGAGAACAATTCTCAAATTACGATGCCAGTCCGAAAAATTTGGCCCAGTGAGTTTGTTATCATATAAAATGGGACATAAATTGACGTTGCTACTCATATTCTACAACATATAAATAAAGATAGCATAAGAATTTGTTATTTATGCATAAACAAGACCAAAATATAATATGGACTTCCTTTTAATTTGGTTTTGCTCCCACTATTTTAAATTCAAATCAATAACTCTCACATATTGATTCGGGATAAGCTATCACATAACCCCTAGTGAGCTAGGATCCTATCTAATCATTTTGATATTGGGTGTACCCAAGAAACCAAAATAATTTTAAATGGTAGGTAACTCCTACCAATTACAACTCTTTGTAATTCCTAGATAGTTAGGTATCAACTCTTTGATAGCACATCTTATATGACTCCTAACCTTTGCCTCAAAGACATATAACCTTGAGTGTGCCCAACAAATTATATGCCTCCATTAAGTCATACCCATTATTCAAATATCTCATCTCATAGCTCAAACACGTCCAATGTAGAGTAACCTTGGATTAGCCCAACAAATCGTTTGTTGCTGTAATAATGGAAGGCAACTTGTTTATTGACTTAATATTAATTTGAGAGATTTTCTTTTATTTATTTTATTACGTCTCATCAAAATTGCATGCAATATTATTATATCAGCATATAATAAATAAAACATGCATAAAACCATGGATGATTATGGACTTTTACAAAACTAGTTTCCTTGATCTTACGTCACAAAGGAAACTAGGTGGTCAAATTCTTTCGGTAATCTTCAACTCTTAAAAATTTCCTTCGTGATTGCATCTTTTCACCGTCTCCATCACCTTGTACATTACAAATATAATTTTATCTAAACATTTTAAATTTTCAATCCTATCCCTATCTACCTCTATGTACATTACATGATTGATTAAGAAATCTCGAGTTACATTCGAGGGGATTGAGATGAGAAAAGAATTACATTCAGAATAATAGAAAAAGGCAGGACACGCAGGCCCTATTTAAAATTTTACAACCATTGAATTTGAACTAAATAAATCAAACACAATCACATTGGCTTTAAATCCACAATCATCCATCATGCTATTAAATAATTCAATAATTAAATAAAAGCATAAATCCGTATTTAGTATCTAATCATGAATCCATATACTTCATAATTCCAATCTCATTGAAATTATCAATTTTTGAATTATTTATAAAAATATTTTATGGAGAAAAATTATTATTTTCCAGTTGATTCATTAGAAAATAATCCTTTAAATAATAGAATTTCAAAAATTAGATTAGAAACAATTTCTAAAAATTTGTAAACATTTATTAAATTCCAATCTCATTGAAAAATAATAAATTTCTAAAATTTAAACAAATCATCTAATTATGATTGAGATGAGAAAAGAATTACATTCAGAATAATAGAAAAAGGCAGGACACGCAGGCCCTATTTAAAATTTTACAACTATTGAATTTGAACTAAATAAATCAAACACAATCACATTGGTTTTAAATCCACAATCATCCATCATGCTATTAAATAATTCAATAATTAAATAAAAGCATAAATCCGTATAAGAGATATAATTATGAATCACTATAATTTATAATTCCAATCTCATTGAAATTATCAATTTTTGAATTATTTATGAAAATATTTTATGGAGAAAATTTATTATTTGTATAATTATACACATTATCCTTTAAATAATAGAATTTCAAAAATTAGATTAGAAACAATTTCTATAAAATTTGTCAACATTTATTAAATTCCAATCTCATTGAAAAATAATAAATTTCTAAAATTTAAACAAATCATCTAATTATGTTCTCATTAGAATTATATAAATATTTTCAAAAGATTTATACTTTCTAAATTTTAATCAAATTAAAATAAAGAAAGTTTCTAAATCTTATCAATTAACTTTAAACAACAATTGTCAAAATTTAATTGGTGATTTCTAAAATCAAAATTTAGAAAAATCTTTTATATGAAAATATTAAAATAAGTGTCACTAAAATTATTTAACTAATTAAATACTTTCAGTGACAAACATTAAGTGTCACTATAAGTGACAATTAATTAAATAACTTGCAATCAAGAAGATGTCATGCAAAAGCCGTGAATCAAATTCATGTTCCTTTTTTTTAAAAAAAAATTCTCCAATATTTTTCATAAATTAAATTCATAAAATTCATATAGTTTGAACAATTCAATATTCATGACAACTAAATACAACTACATCATAAATGTTCATTAATCAAGCGTGACTCTGACACCACTGTAAGAAAGTAAATAACCAATAACGCAGAGAAATTTAAAATTTTTACTTTTCTATCGCATATCACCTTGATTAATTTATGCATAGTACAAGAAAAATATAGAGATTATACCTTAAAATCGCAGTAAAATCTCCAATATGTTTGGAACATTGATCCACAAGCCGAACAAGTGTCCGGCCTCTAATAGTATCCACACGGATAATTAAATCAAGAATCTTAGTAAGATTGATTGACCCAAACCATGAAATACCCAAACCACAAAATGCTAGCTCCTAAATTATTTTATTTTTAATCAAAACGTGACATTCACGTTTTATAATAATTTCCACGGCTTCTTAATCCTTAATGCCGTATATATCTATATATATATATATAACTATTGCCTAGTACTTATCTAATATATATATCACACTAGTACTACTAATATATCTTATATATCAAGTACTAGCCATATCTATATATAAATACTATAATACTTGTAATAATATATATATATATATATATATATATATATATTATATAATTATTTAGAATCTCCATAAAATTGGGTTTAGTAAATTACAATAATCCTAATCAGTTTGGGTCAAGGACATACAAATAAGTATAAAACCATTAACACTTTTAATATGTATTACATATTAGCTCCTAAGATATATATCTTATTGCAATTGAGCCCAAAAGTTAATTTATCTCATAAATTAACCCATAAGTATCTCATACTTATCAAATCATTTTAATCCTGAATTAATTATCCTTAAGTGTGTGACCCTTTAGGTTCCCAATCACGTTGGCAATAAGTATAAATTATAATTTTAAATTAATTAGGATTAGATAAATTAAACATCTTTAATTTATCATTAATTCTTCAATTAATTAATTTACACTTATAGATCAAGATTGGCTTCTAACAAAGCATCATGACCACCCAAGTGTTGAGATATGTCAATTGGTTCGACGTCACCCATCCGTGATTAGTTTCCGTATTTATCTCATTTAATTATTATCCTTTTACCAACCTGTATCTCGATTAATTCAAGAGTACAAATATATGCCAACTCTTATCGAATTAATCAAATTTACTTCTTTTCAAAATACAATTCACTTGAAATAGAATTTAAAACACTCTTAATTCTATTTGCACTTTGAGCAAAGATTTCCGAATCTTATTTCAAAAAGTGGTCATACTGGGATATATTCTTCTATTATAAGGTGTGGTGAATCCTCTATTGGTCATATCTTATCTTATCATGATTCATATTATACCCGAACTCTACAGTATGTACGACTCATTAAGAGTGGCGACTTATAGAGCCAAAATATGATAATCCACATTCAAGATAAATTAATGATCTCAAGTCAAAGGATCATTACACTACTATCACAAAGAGATTAATCCATTAGCATTTAAATATAATCCGTGTGGAATACACTTAGGGGTCAATCCGATGCACTTTTTCCTAATAAGCATCCACATACACTTATGCGCTAATCTACCAGACAGAAGTGGCATACACTACGATTAGGGATATACACGAATAAAATATAATTTCATCATAACTATTTATGATTTCACATATATGTATTTTATTCGAAAAATGCCATATTACAAAATATACATAAATATAAAAGTGTAATTTATTCATAAAATAAATTGATTTTAAGACATACACTAACACGCAACACAATTGAAAAGGGAAGAAAAAATGGCACTTGTAACTTGCAAGTCAATTGCATTTAAGTTTGAAATTATGGATCCATGAAGTGATGGAATTTATTACCAAAATTGAGGCCATTTGCATTCCTAAAGTCTTACTATATCTCTTTTTAAATGCAATAAATATGCCTCAACAAGTCGTGTTCAAAATTGATCGTATAAGTTGGTGTT
Organism: Cinchona pubescens; assembly: GCA_025175665.1. NCBI lineage: Eukaryota > Viridiplantae > Streptophyta > Magnoliopsida > Gentianales > Rubiaceae > Cinchona > Cinchona pubescens. The sequence goes on along the minus strand of JANKKI010000300.1, from coordinate 1,877,858 downwards.
AATTTGTGGTAGTTTTGAAGTGTATATCATAAATAACTCTAATATTTATATATCAGAGCACATGTGTCAAATATTTAGAAAATAAGACAAAAAATTGATACAAAAATTGAAATAGATTCGTAGCGAACCATTAACATTACTAATGCCTAACCAAATCTCTTTTTAAATGTTTAAATATTTTTTAAAGAAAAAAAACTTGCAACAACTATCATGTATAAACTTCGAAAAAAGGGTGCACTGAAATAACGTGTGCCAAATAAGCACTAGGCACACAGGAAATGTTTAGATGAGGGAAATTTGAGGTAAAATAATCTCTACTCAACTTACAAAAAGGACTAAAAACTTCATCTTGCTTAGTTTCTGGTTTCTCTTCTCTTCATAATCACGACAAAGTACATGAAATAGAGGAAATTTTAGGTTGAGAGTTACAATGCAGTTCATCAAACGACGGCCAAATCTTAGGAATTAAAAAGTTGCAAAATAGAAGGTAGTAATCGTTGTTTGTAGTGTAGTTAAGTCAAAAAAAAGTTAACTAATAGCTGCTGGAAATCTTGAATCCAGTAAGATTATTTAACCTTAGTAGGCTAGAACCTACAAGATCACTGTTATGAGCTGTATGTTTCATGATCAAAACCAATTACAATGTAAGCCCTACAAATCTCTATAAGCAATTCACTCACTTTGGAAAAGGAGGAGGCCGAAGGCTAGTAAGGAAAAAACAAGTCTTTCCTAACTTCGGAATTATAGTAACTTAGTTTGACGAAAAACATGAGTTCTGAGCACCTTTTAACACCATGGACAAGATTTAGATAACTTTATATTTTTTCGAGTAAGTTAGAAGCAGTTATCTTACGTTTTAATGAGTCACGTTCTTTATTACACTCAATCCCTAAGTGGGATTCTTTTAACCTTTCTCTCATAGTACTTATATGCTATCGATCATTGAGAAATACTTGTGCTTTGAAGGTGGTCTCCCTTTCTCCCACGAAAGCAATTAGAATGATGAATAGAAAGTTAGCAAGGTGACTCGGGGGTCGAGGGAATTTCCGATGCAGGCTTTAAAATAAACCATTTGAGGTCTCTGCAGTTTCTCAATTGATGGACTAGTTAAAGCACTATAGGCTCATAATCCATTATTGCCACGTAAGAAATTCGGTTGATAATGTTAGGGGTGTCCATTTTTGTAACGATACAATAATACTACACAAAATTTGAGATATTTAGTAGGATTAAGATCGGGATTTCATGATACGAATACGATTATGACACGACACGTTTACAATACAAGAATAAATGGGTTGACATTAAAGTAAACGGGTCAACGTGATTGACACGTTTACTATATTGTATACAATTATAAATATGAAAGTATGTTATTATATTTCTAAAATTATATTACAACTTTTTTAACCTTCATGTATAATTTGTTTTCTATTATTTATTTACAATAAAATCCTCTATTATGAAAGATTTTTAAGGTTGACTTTGAAGGGAAAATGCACATTATAAATGTAATACTATATTTTTTATGTGAAATTGTATAAAATTCTAAGTATTTAATATTACTATGACTTTACAATTTTAAAGAAAAAAATTATTTATACCTGTATAGAAATTTGAGAGACTCATTGTACATATCCTATAATTTTTTTTGTTGGGTTAATTTAGTACTATCATAATTTTTTTTTGTTGGGTTAATTTAGTACTATGAATAGTAAACAGGTTAAACAGATCAAACATGATACAACACTGAAATAAATAGATCATATACAACACGACACGATTATTAATTGAATAGAGTTAAGTTTGAGATTTTATGACTCAAATACAATTATGATACGATATGATAACCTACATCATGACATAATTGACACCCTAAATAATGTCAAATGTAATATTGTATTTGTACTATAGTTGTACTTTCCCTGAGCCTGTATAAGACTAACCGAGCATATTTCTTTTCATCCAGATTGATCCACCGATGTGTTTTCATACATTTCTCTTCAAACTCAAGTTGCAATGCCACCTTGAATTTAGGAAATGTTAAATGCATTATTGTACTATACTTGCACTTACCCTATGTCTACATAAAAGGCTTACTGTTGTATTTGTTTAATGTACCAAAAAAAAAAAGAAGAAGAAGAAATAAGATTCTATACAAATAACATATTATCATGCATCCGCATATCAAAATTGGGAAAATTTTTATGTGGACCTATACAATGAATTCCTTGCTCCATGTTCTTTCACATCATCCATTTAAATGATGTGAAGTGGTGTGAAGGGATATGGACCAAGAGATACATGATGTACCATAAATCCAATTCATGTAAGAATTTCCCTTAAAACTGGAATCAAAAGCTTTGCCTACTCTAATAAGCTTAAAGATGTTAGTGTTGGAGTATTTTAGTAAAAAATATATTTAATTTTTCAATTACAATATACCAACATTATTGGAGAGTTTTATAACTTGTGTAATGGTCATTATTAATAAAAATATGATCATTATGTAATGAATTTGAATAATTAAATTGGTAATCGAAATCTATTTATCCTACTTTAGTGCTAATTAATTTGGATAGTAATTGTAATTGAAAATTATTTATATTACTTGAATTCACAACAAATTTGAATTATAAATTGCAATTGAAATCTATTTATTCTTTATTATTTTAGTTCTAAAGATTTAACTCCTCATAATTTTCAATCTATAAATTGAGATTATTACAATAGGAATTACGCACCCATATCTTACCGCTATCTCTCTAAAATTTTTCTAACTTTACAACTATAACTATATGGACAAAGTAGGGTATGTGGAGAAGGTTTTACTTCTCTTAGTCGTGCAGATCAAAGAAAAGCAACAATTTAGAGTTGGACTGTTGTATCCTGGAGGTGATGCGCTATCAACCTTCTGCATCGAAGTTAAAAATCCCTAGGGGCACGAATCGTTTTAAAGAGAGTGAATACGTGTCTCAACCTTATTTACTTCTTAGTTGCAGATCATTAATGCAAAATGGTACTAAATATCTTTATTTTCATGTGAAGTAACGTAATATTTATATTGTTAATTTTTTTAATTTAAATTATTTGTGATGTTAATATGATTAACATAATTTTTTGTAGTGTAGAACCAACAATTTTAAAATGATTGCCTCTTCTTGAAAAATACAGACCTTATTCTAGCTTAATTCCATTTTGGGTATCAATCTTGATCTATTATTAAAATGGTTATTAATGGTATTTCTGCTCATACAAATCTGATGAATCAACGTGACTTTGGACATTTCACAATTCAGTTGTCTTTTTTTGCAGTGATATTACCTCGAATAGTTCATATGAATTAAAAGTGCATTCTTGTTATCATGGGACTTTGTGATATTACATTTTTCCCCCCTCTCAAATCTGATCATTAGTGGTAGTCCAGAAGTAAATAATATCCTTAGTCCTATTATGAAAAAAAACTCTAATAACTCCTAAAAATGATTTGCTGAAATAATTGTGAATACTTGAGTTAATTGTAAATGTTACTAATGATACTGTTGGCTGATTTTTTTATCTAGTTAATCGGTTTTATATTATCCTTGGGTCTTTGGACATGTGAACTTTTCAGGAAATAAATGTAGCGAAACTGTGTTACAGTTTAGATCAAATTTTGGATGAATCAACTGATTCTTATTGATCATAAACATATGTGATATTTGAATATTACCCTTATGATTCAATTTTGAATAAATTGCTTATTTTAGTTCATAGAGTGAGTTACTTGTACTAGTATTTCTTTTGTCTTGGTCACTAAGACTACAACATATGATGTGATAAAATATTTCGAAAGCTGGATTGGTTAATTAAAAATTAAAATATAAAGTATTCATTTACTCTCATTTAAGAATTTGCAATAATTTGTGGCCATATAGTTCTAGTTAGAGTATCAAATGAGCATCAAACAATATCGAGAAATTTGAATGCAGTTATTTATGTATGATGTGTGAATTTGTATATGGCACAGATTTTCCAATCTGTTTTTACAGGACTTTATGAAATACTATCACCGTATGTCTTGACTTGTGAGATGTTGATTTCCAAGTATTAGTATTACATGAATTTTTCATATACTTATCCATGGTTCTATATCATTGATATTTGAACTTCAATATATATGCAAAATGTTGCACCGTTTTTTCATGGACTAGTTTGTTGAAGGAAGTGCTGAAGTTGGCAAAAGGTACCACTTATCGTTTAAGAATTAAACATTTGTCAGTTTATGGACCTAAAATAATTGCATAATAAAATTACAAGCACGTATCGTGGTTTGTTGTCTCTTAAAAGTGAATTGAATAATTTCTTGAGAAGACGTAATACCTGTTTGGTAGCATACAAGTAATTCAGTAAATATACTTGTGGTTTAGTATTTTATTTGTTTGGCTCCTTATGGAACTAGCATAAGACAAATACAGAAGATGCACACATAGTGAGAAAAATAGTCGGGGGTCAATAAATTTTAGGGTAAAAAACATTTTTAGTCCCCAAAGTTTGGCCATGTGACATTTTTAGCCCACAAAGTTTCACAAAAAATAAATCATATCCCTCATTTTTCAAGTTACAACTCAATTAGGACAATTGATATAAAAATAGCATACTTTTTTTGTTCAAAATTATGTGAAAAAAGTTGTTTTTGTTAGTTTAGTTGCAAGAAAAAGTAAAAGATAAAAGGGTAATTTTTTGTTGGAGTAGAGCCATAGAAATCAAAATTATACTATTTTAATGTCAATTGTCCTAATTAAATTGAAACTTGAAAAATGAGGGACATGATTTATTTTTTGTGAAACTTTGGGTACTAAAAATGTCACAGGGCCAAACTTGGGGGACTAAAAATATTTTTTACCCTAAATTTTATTGTCAGTATAAAATTTGACCATTGAGTGTCTATGCATTGAGTTTACTTGCAATGGAAAATATTTACATAGATCCGATTTTTTACTCCACCTGTTGACCTTGCGGTCAAGATTAAATTTTATAGAATCTTGCTTACATCAGCTGATGTCATAGATTTCATAACATTTAATCTACACCACAGGATCACAAATAGGGCTAAAAACCAAGTCTACCTAAGTATTTCCCTACTTGCGATATACCACTGATGGAAAAGAGGAAACTTATGTATAAAGGTAATAATAGAGGTCTATATGGATATCTATCCCATAGAATTTCATCTTGAATGCTATATACTTATTACCAAAAGATTTATGTGCATTCACAATTTTTAAAATTGTAAGTTGTGAATGAAGGTCATTGTTAGTAATATGATAACAACTTTATTCTTTTAAGTAATATTTGCTTTAACTTGTGAGTATGAATTTTTGAGTTTATTATATGATTATGTGCAGATTGGCGTCCACAAAAAGTATGACAGATATCAATATCTTTGATCAATTTTTGAGGCAATAAAATTGTGAAAGTAATTATATGTGATTCTTCATATTTTCTTGCAAAAAGAAAATAATAGAGATTTATTAAAATAGTTCCTAATAGATTATTAGACTACTAACCATTCAAAAAGTGAATGAGATATGTGAAAAAAAATAAAGTAACTCATAATAGTAGATTATGGGTCATCTCTAATAATAATTCCTAATAGATAGTCTATTAGCTATAGAGAATTAAATATTGAGAAAATGTGACTTCACCTAACGTGAACACATATAAGTATTTATTTAATGGCTATAATTATATGAGAGATTTTCTCACCATAATGATGACATTGTGCAACTATTATCTTGAGAAATTTTGAAATATTTTTAATTTAATTGTCAAAATCTCATATCTTTGTTATTCTAAAAATTTGTGAAAATATAAATGTCGAGTTTGGGGCAAAGATATGAGATATATACAGGGGAATGAGACTTGCGCCTAAAATTTTTAAATTAGAACCATCTATGAGGATGCTTATTCTTAGGGATTGGAGATCCCAAGAACTAGATTGGAAAAAAATGAATTATAGAATAGTTTGAGAGAAAAATATGTACTTGTGGTCAATTCTATAAGTCTATTCCTATGGTGTAAAGCATGCATGTGATCCTATGATGAGAAGGTGATTCTATAATGAGAAGGTTGAGATTTAATCTTTTAATGAGTCCTATAGCTCTTTATGGGTAGGATGTCTTAGTCGTGGGAGTATCCTTGATAGACTCACCTAATAAGTGTGGAAATGGGGTCGCTTCCTATGAGAATTTGGCTAATTCTCTAGAGTACTTGTGAATTTGAGATAAAGTACAAGACCGTCATGTACTGGTTTGAGAATTTTATATTAATACCTTGAATATTATTTATGTGACATAATCCTACATACCCTAAAGTAGTCTTAGTTTCAAGGTTTAGCCACTTTGACTCTAGTATAGGAATTATGGAAACACTAAGTGAAGTTTTCAAGGCATTGGCACTTTCATTACGTATGGCGTTCTTACTTTGTCCATAAATAAATAATAGTACTTATTTTTTATTAAAATAAGTGGATAATTGTTGGAATATTTTAATAAAAAATACATATAATTTTTTGGTTACAATATGCTAGCATTCTAGCAGAGTTTTATAACTTGTGTAATGGTCATATTAATAAAAATATGACATTTAGGTAATAGATTTGAATAATTAAATTAGTAATCAAAATCTATTAATTCTACTTTAGTGCTAATTAATTTAGATAGTAATTGTATTATATTGAAATTTATTTATGCTACTTTAATTCACAATAAATTTGAATAATAAATTGCAATTGAAATCTATCTATTTTATTTTAATTCTAAAGGTTTAAATCCTCCTATTTTTCAATCTATAAATTGAGATTGCTATAATAGGAATTACCTACACATATCTTACTGCTATCTCTCTAAAATTTTTCTAAATTTACAAGTATAACTATATGGACAAATTAGGGTATGTGGAGAAATTTCTGCTTTTTTTAGTTGTGCAGATCAAAGAGAATCAATAATTTAGAGTTGGGCTATTGTATCCTAGAGGCGACACACTATCAACCTTTTGCATCGGAGTTAAAAATCCATAGGGCGTGAATCGGTTTAAAGATAGCGAATATGTGCTTCAACCCTATCGTACTTATTAGAAGTAGGTCATACATACAAAATGGTACTAAATATTTTTATTTTCATGTGAAGTCAAGGTAATATTTATATTATTAATTTTTTAATTTAAATTATTTGTGAATATGTTAATGTAACTAACACAATTTTTGTGGTGTAGAACCAAAAGTCAGTATTTATTTATTGCCGTCTAACAGGCATGACAAACCTAAGAAAAAAAATCTTTGACTTGGAGTAAGGCCGGCCAAAGAGTAACGCTCTGTAGCATTTGCATTAAGCCCCGCAAATTTTAGGCCCAAAATCTTAGGCCTTGTCATATATTATTATTAATAATTACATCTTATTATTATAATTTGGATAAATTACAAAAAAAAAATTCGTATGATTTGACTAATATTCAAATTATACCTTTTTATGGTTTGCAAACTTACAATCACCCCCTCATAATTTGGGTTAAAGTGAAATTGTCAAATTTTCGCTAGGTAAGTGTTAAGAGGTCGAAAATATTTAATTTAATATGTTATTTAAGTAATTTAAGACCTTATTTATTTTAGCAAAAGTATAATCCCTCTGTTCTAGCGGAGGATTTTGAAGCTATAGAGAGATATTAGACTCAGAGGTATTTTTAACTTATGTTTTACAAATCCATTAGATTTTTAACTTTTTTATCTATTTTACAAAAGAATCCAAACCACAAGGAGTAGAATGTATATTTGAAAACCATAGAGTGGTAACCTGAACATTAGCCAAACTACATGGGATTTCTTGTAATTTACCCTTATAAGTATAATTTAGATAACTATAGAAATAAATATAACAATCAAGGTTCCCTATTATTAAAAATTTAAGAGAAATTATACAAGTTATGAAATATAAGACTCAAACTGACAAAATTATATTTAAAAAAAATTGAGTTTTTTCTAATGTTAATTGTTCCAAAGTCGTTGCGTCATAAAGCAATTTTTCAAAACTAATATTGATAAAATCTTACTTAAAAGAAAAATATATTTAAATCAAAATTTATATCAATTTTATTAAGAAAATAAAAGGTCTTATGTACAAATTTGTTTTAGTACCCTAAAACCATTGAGCCACCCTCACTGGAAGCAATAATCGAAGCATGGTAACTGGAGTTGGCCAAGGTCCACCTTGGTTTTCACTGAAGCTTGGAATGTTGTAAGCCTTATGATCAGAGTGGATTGAATGTGAATTGTTTTGAGAAGTGGAATAAAGCTATCAATAATCCTTAAGTATATATGGCCTCATTTTGTTTGCAAGGATTTTCAATGGGAAAGTAATTTTTTTTCTAAAATTTAAATTCCAGTGTTTTGTGCATTTTTGGATTATTGAAAAAGTAAAAAATTTCTTTAAAATAAGGAAAGTGGAGGTAGAATATTAGGATTCTAATTCCTCAAATTTCATTGGTATTATGATTACTTTCCTTAGGAATTTAATCTCAAATTATGCTGCAAACTCTTTAACCCTCTTCCGTCTCACCTCCAACTTTTTTGTGATTCCAGTAGTGGGATATAATTAATTTATATTCAAAATTTTATCTTCTCAACATTCAACACTCTTTCTTATCCAACCCATTTATAACTTCTCAAATTAGAGTATGTCCTTTTAATTCTAGAATTTACTTTTTAATATAATTATTGATATTCATATTTAGTCATTTTCTGTTTGATTCTAATGCTTCTTTTCATTTTCTACACATTAATTATTTGATTGTTTAATCTTTAGTTTTAATTTATTGGCCCTAAATCAGTATTATAAAAATAGATTAGAATGATATTTATGAGCTTTTCTTTAATTTGTCGAATGAGATTAATTTATGGTTCGATAAATATATTTAAAAAATGGCTTCAGTTAGTGATATATTTCAAACTTCTCATTTGGTGCATTACTACTAAGCTATTTTTTGCAAGGATAAAAAGAAAAAGGAACTGGAACTTTAAATTTTGATATATTATTAGTTTTAATTAAGTTATTGAATCATTATTCAAGCATTTTTATTCACATTTGTCATTTATTCATTAACATTGATTGAAACTTTTGTGTTTTTTAATTATTATAAGCAAAAACAATCCAAAAAAAAAAAGAATATTTATTTTTTATCTGAAATTTTACTAGTATTATAATGAACATAATTAAATAAAATTTTAACTCACATAGTATGTTTGTAAGGATATTTTCGGCAATCTTATGAAAATCTTGAATAGAATCCGTATATTTTATTTTGAACCAAACATTAGAATATAAATCTTTACAATTTTTCTGACAACATTCTTGAGGATATCCAAATATAATAAAATAATTTTTCTATGGAATCACAATCCGAGTAATTATATTCTAGGTTAACTTTACTTTCCTGCCAACCAAATGAGGCTTATGGGTTTTGTAGTAGTGACTGACAACATTCTCGAGGATATCCAAATATAATAAAATAATCTTTTTCTATGGAATCACAATCCGAATAATTATATTCTTGGTTAACTTTACTTTCTTACCAACGCATTGGTTCATACTGTAAAACTCCAAGGGCAATCTATTTGGCATGTATGCAGAAATTCATGATTTCTGAGGATACTGTTTTTTAAATTAAGAGAACCAATAAGGAAACAGATTGCAAGTGTACTTTTTTTTTTTTTTTTTTTAAATTTAAACTTCCTTATCATCAAGGTGGGGTGTGGATACCCTTTTATTGATTGAATCAAATTGTACAATGGAAGGGATTAGGACAAAACCTCCTAAGATACAATTTAAACTAATCATGTCTACCATGCCCTTATTTTCGTTGAAATATTCAACTTGGTTCTAAGCTAATAAAATTGATTATACTTGAAGTTATAAGCTCTAAATAACCTATGAATAATGCATCTATAACCCGGAAAAAAAAAATGAAGTCTAGCTACAATTGGTTATACAATATGCAAGTCATAACAATCGAATGATTTTAGGTATCTAGCAAATTGGTATCCTAAGCTCCAAGCCTGGTTTGCATAGAGTGTGCATGCGACGCATAAATCTTACTTCTCTTGACTTTCTGATCAATGAAAGAGATAAGTTGTACATAGTTTGCAATTTTTTAGTGAGGGCATGTCTAATTTCTCTCCATTCTTCCATTGAGAGAATATCATTAGTATTATTTAGAGAATACAAATCCAAAAAATAGGATTGCAGTTCTTGTGTCGGTTTCTTCTATCTTATATTCAAATCATTCATTGAATTTGAAATAATCAAACCTTCAGAAATAGTTAGAGTATTATTCACAACTTCCTCCAGGACCACATCATTCATATTTGAATTTTGATTGAGCATTGGGAGATCTTCTTGACCCTTTGATGTCTGATCAACTTCCTCGGTTGGAGAAATGTGAGGCTGAACTACATTTTCTGGTTGATTGTCTTCCAAGTCCAAATGACAAGATGACTAACTAAGTTGCTTAGGAACCTCTTGAAGATTTGAAAAAGAATCCTGCTGGTTGTCCATAGTTTGTTGAAGACCAGCTTCATGAGACTCAGTCAAGAGTTGTCTCTCCAAAATTTTTGTAGTTTGTGAACCTTTTTTCGAATTTTGAATGTCCAAATTAGTTGGTTCCATGATTTGTGGAGCTGATTCCACAATTGGTGGAACATCTTGAGGAATTATTGCGACCACCTCATTCTGAGGAATCTCCATTATTGAATATTGCATCAGTTGTCTCCTTTGTACCTAAACAACCTACTTCATCAAGAATTTGAATTGGTTTGTCACTATTCTTATACATCAGATGGACATCATTTTGGGTTGATTGATCCTTTTCATTGGGCAATTCGGAAGCTATCTTCTTCTGATAAATCCGAGTTATCTACTTCCTTTTTCTGAAACTTGCTTGCCCTTTGTAGTAGTACTTTTTTCTTTTTTGATTGCATTTTGTGGCTTCCCCACCATGCACCCTCCAATATTATGATCTTGTTTGCAACATTTAGTATAGTAAAGTGGGATGTCACCATAAATAATTTGCTTCCATAAGCCTTCTTCTCCTACTCCCAACAAAAGTCTTGAAGGGTTATCAGCCAAGAGGTCAACTTCGATACAAACCTTAGCTTGGACGTGATAAAGTTGAAGTAGCAAGATCAATTTTTAGAGGTCTTTCAACTGCCTGATATAAAGAAAAAACCGAATGTTTGTTGAATAAAAGTGCAGGAAGGTTAGATTCAAAAGAAACCCAAATAAGAACCATTGAAGATTCCATATCCAACCTAAATAGAGGATTCAATTTGAATACTCGTATCTAAAAACCATCAGTTGGACTTAAGCCAACACCTTAAATAATCCCCCTTCAAATCAAATCTAATAAGAATGTGTTTCTAGTCCAATAAACCCAAAGTGAATCCTCCTTTAAAACCAATTATTTGAAAACTCTTCCGTAGAGTGGCCATATTTGGCTTCCCTCTCGAGAATTTCCTTACAAAAGCAAGCTTGAGAGATTGTGAAAGAATTTTTCAAGAATAAAATTGCTGGTTCTCCTTTGTAAGATTATAGAGGCTTAAGAGGCATACCATCCTCTACAACATGCTTGTTCTGCACACCTTGCAATGCTTTAGCAAACGATTTTACCCCTCCAGTAATCGACTGAGGGGTAGCAATCAAAACAAAAGAAACAACTTTTAGAGAGAGAAAGTTACAGAGAATGAGGAGAAAAAAGATTTCTTATGAATACATGTATTTACATATATGTTGTCTACAATACTAATAGTATGGTGAAAATAGCTTTTTGTGCAATGCCTCCTACTTAATAATATTTTTATACATCTATGAAGTAGATTAAGGTTAGATTACATTATTTGGTTAAAATTCATGATCTATTTTTCCGTTGTGTTAGAAATAAATGGGTGGGTCGCCCATAATGGACTGACCTGGCCTAATTTCTAATATAAAAAAAAAAGAGGAGATGATTAATCAATATTCAACACCTCAAGCTTCCAACACATCTAATGCTTCAAAGAGAAAATCCACCACCAGTTTCAAGTAAGAAAGCCACTTCCAGCTTCTTCTCCTAAGTGGATATAGGCTAATGTCTCTATAAATAGATTTTGAGGAGCTCTTTGAGAGGGTAGGACTTAAAGCTCTCTTTTTTCCAATCTCTACCTCTCACCATAAAATCATCAATAGGATTTGGGTCGTGAAAATTGTGTATTTTTTAGTTGTGATTATACATCGACCTAACGAGCTCGTGATTTAGTTTGAAAAATCTGAATTTTAGCTGCGATCGTAAAACTCCAAACAAGAGCTAACTTACTTATATTGGAATCAAAGCATTCCATAACTCAATTCTTGCTTTTATTTGCTATATGAATTTGAAATTCATATTTAGAAGTGCCGGGTTTGCTTGAATTTCATGAGAGGTTAAGAAGAGCTCTCTCATGAAAACTTTGTACACTAACAATTTCAAGTTTTGAAATTACAGACATAAGCTCGTATTGAGTAGTATAGCTTTCCTGTAAAGTTTGGGGAGTTAACTTTCACCATAAAAAGAGAAATGGGGTTTTCTTTCTTAAAACCTAGCTTCTTTATTTAAATTTTTGTGATTCATATGGGCAAGCATGGAGATGTACATTTTACAAATTCTTTTTTTTTTTGGAGAAAATAGCCTTCCTATGCTATATTATACGCATTAAACAGATATCTGGATTGCGAGAAAAGCGAGTTCAAAGTTTTATAAAAAAATCTCAACAATTTTTGTTTATTAATGTTGTGATGAAGAAGAAGGCGCATACATGCACTTCATCAGCAAGTGGATCAATTTTTTTTATAAAAACATTGAAAAATACAAAAATGTTGTTTCTTCTTTGAAAATCATAGAAAATCAAAGAAAAATTAGAAAAATATGATTCTTGCATTCAAATTTTTCTAATTCTATACTCTATGAGATTGTGTGATATATGTTTAAAATCACATATGCGTTCAATTAAATTGTTTATTATTATTATTAGGGAATGCCTTATTCATTTTATTCATGAATAATTAAAAGGACAAATTGCATTTTATAGAAATTTGAATAAAAATTTCTTTGGATTATTTATCCTTGTGAAAATTGTGGCATATTTAAATGCACGTTAGTTTTGGACATGCTACAACAATTTACATATGTGTGAATTTTATACCATATATTTCTATCTTGGTTCCAATGGAAGTGAGGGTTTGTTAAGTTTAAGATTCCCACTTGGAACTTAGCGACAAATATATTGAAATAATATTATTTAGACATTTTAGCTAACACGAGATAATTGGGAGCTATGCTCACTTTCGATTTTGTATTATATATCTAATAATTGTTATTTCAATGATATTCCTGCGACAAAGTTAAATATGTCAAATGTATCAGTGCTTGCATTCATTTGTGCTTGTGTCTATATGTAGTTTGCAAAAAAATGATTGTTACAAAGGACATTGTGTCTAAATTAAACAAGAGAGAGAAATTAAATGGTGATAATTACAATATTTGGCATTGTCATTGTCATTATATTATTAAAGAACAAAAATATTTGGAACTTTATATCATACCATAGAAGAACCAGAGTATGGTGACACTCCTTAATATCAAAGAGATCTAGAGGCCTGTTAGGTATTGAAAAAAAATAGCAATGGTTGCATTACGTTGCTCAGTAATATGTAAGATGATATGATGGTTGAGTATAAAGGGTACAAAACTGCTCATGAACTATGGGTTGCTTTGAAATAGCATGTGCCAAGTTTGGAGTGACTTCAGTCATTTACAATCATGTTTGTCACATGTGTGACAGAGCAACAACACTCGATGGAACAACATCTGAGAGAAATATCAAACATGATTGGTGAGTTGAAGTTAGGTGGGTGTCATATGACTGATGAGCAACAAGAACAAGTTGTGATCAGATCACTTCTCTAGAGTTGAAAACACATGAAAGTCAACATGACTCACAATTCTAGCATGAAAACCTTCCAAGATGCAAGGCATCATGTTGAGTTGGAAGATGAGCGCCTAGAGGCAACTCTATCTTTTGGTCAAGCTTATGTTGCTAAATCCAGCTCAAGTAGGCCTCCAAACTTCAAAAGAAACAAGAACAAGATGTCCTTCAAAAAATCTATCTTTGAGTTCAAGAAAACTCAAACTTTTGACCGCAAGAGAAGTAAGTGCGATGGTGCAGAAAATGACAAGAGTCATGTTATAATTGAGGCAAACTGGGCTACTATTCTCATGAATGCATTGAGCCAAGAAAGGTATGCTCTCTCATCAGTGTTACAGTTTTGTTTCTAGCACTATTATGCTCGTTGAATCGAATCCTTTATGGACTCTTGACTCGGGAGTCATAGACTATGTAGCTAGAGACAGGAATTTTTGCCGAATATCACTAAATCCCTATTGATTTGAAGTAGATATATATAGGAAACAATGCCAGAGTTGAAGTCAAAAGCATTGGTACTTGTAAACTTATTTTAAAAGGTGGTCACACCTTATTCCTACATGATGTGTTGTATGCACTGGATACTCGACATAACTTAGTATCAGTTACTATGCTTTTGCATTATTTTTTAATATGTATCTTCATGGTAGTAATGTAAATATTTATTATGGAACTAAATACGTTAATTCCACACATATTTTGGATAATTTTTTTAATACTAGATGTAGTACAAAATGCTGACAATTATGATCGTGCTTGTTTTTCTTTGATTGCATTTTCTAGTAGTAATCATGCGGATGCAAATGTATGGCGCATGCTAGACTTGGCCATATTGGGCAAGAAGAATGAACAGGCTAGCCAAAAAAGGATATTTATGTAGTGTCTCAAAAGTAGACTTGTCAGTATGTGAGCATTTTCTAGCTAGAAAAGCAACGTGAAAACCATTTAGTAAAGGAACCAGAGTAGAACTTCCATTATAAATAGTCTATTCTGATATATGTGGTCCAGTAAATATAAAAGAAAGGCATGGAGCCTAATATTTCATCACTTTTGTTGATGATGTTACTCGTTTTGATGATATTTACTTGATCACTCATAAGTCAGAAGCATTGGATTGCTTTAGACTATATTTGAATATGGTTGAGGTTCAATTAGATAAAATGGTTAAATCATTAAGGACAGATCATGGACGTGAGTCTCTGTCATATCAATTTAAGGATCTATGTGATAAAGAAGGAATAAAGAGCCAATTGACTATTCCTAGTACTCTGCAACAAAATGGTATTGTTGAAAGAAGAATAGAACTCTGTTGGACGTGTGGTTAGGTCAATGATGGTGCAAGCAAATTTACCTATCTTGTATTAGAGAGATGCCTTATTGATTGCTACCTATGTGCTTAATTGTATGCCATCTAAATCATTCCACTCCTTATGAACTTTGGACAGGTCAAAAGCTCTCTATCAGTAATTTGTGACCCTGGGGGTCTATAGAATATGTTCATGATCCAAACCATAAATATGAAATATTAGGTACTAAAGGAAAGAGATGTATCTTTATAAGATACTGGAAAATTCAAAGCAATATGTGTTCATTGGTGAACACACTGATGGAAGTATAATTGAATTATAATCATGAGATGCCACATCCTAGGAAAATGAATTTCCATTAAGGGTTGAAATTGATATAGGTTTTGTCTTGTATAAAATGCATGATTTTGATAAGGTTAGTGTCACAAGTATTTCAATTGTGAGATAAGAGAAAATTTCTCAGTACCTTAACCAAGTGAGAGTGAAACTCCATTAGATGACTCAATTTTGTCAGAACATTCTATTGTGTAGAAGCAATCATAGTAGTATTCCTCGTTGCTATTATAAAATTGAGGAAGAAACTTTTATGATAGATCCTATAGATGAAAGTAAGCCTAAAACACTTGAAGAGTCACTGTTAATCAAAAAACAAAGAAGAATGAAAAAGAGCAATGAAAGAAGAAATGAAGTCTATAAAAACAAATAATGTTTGCTTTTGGTTGATTTTGTATCCAAAGTGTAAATCTTTTGGGAACAAATGGCTTTTAAAAATTAAAAGAAAGGCAGATGAATCTATTGAAAGATTCAACGAACGTTTAGTGGGTAAGGGATATACCCAACAAGAGGGTGTAGATTTTGAAGAAACTTTTTCACCTGTTGTGGGGTTTGCTTTAAATCATCTTATCCTAACTATTGTTGCCCATTTGGATTTGGAATTATACCAAATAGATGCTAAAATTATTTTTCTCAATAAACCTACATGCAACAACCTATAGGTTTCATTGTTAAAGATCAGGAGTGCACAAAGTTTTCAAGCTTCAAATATCTATTTATGGCCTTAAATAATCATCCACACAATGGTATTTTTTATTCATTGTGCCATAACTTCTTATGGGTTTGCAATGATCAATGAAGACAATTGTGTTCATATAAAGTAGTTTGGAGATAAATTTGCAATATTTTCACTTTATATGGATGATATTCTATTGGCTGGAAACAACATAACTGTTGTTATTTATATCAAAGAATGGTTATCTTCAAATATTGAAATAAAGGCTATGGGTGAAGCGGCAAATATTCTTGGACTAAAAATCCAAAGAGATTGTTCAAAGAAGTTTCTTGCTCTTTCACAGGAATCTTATATTTTGAAAATTCTTGAACAATTTTATATGCAAGATTGCAAACCAATTGACACACCAATTGTAAAAGGCAATCCTCTTAGTAGAGAAATGTGCCTTAAAACTCCAAAAGAAATAAAAACCATGGAAAGAGTTTCATATGCAAGTGGCATAGGAAGTTTAATGTCCTTAGATGATATGCACCGTCCTGATATTTACTATGCGGGTGGTATCGTAAACCAATATCAATCAAATCCTGGATCAACTCACTAGCGAGCAATGAAAATGATAATGAAATATCTCAAAGATACCTCCAATTATGCCTTATGCTATCAGGGAAGTGATATACAATTAGTAGCTTACTCTAATGCAGATTGGAGTAGGGACCTAGATGAACGAAAATCCTAGATATGTGTTCTTGCTAAATAATGGTGCCTTATATTATAGTAGCAAAAAACAAACATGCATAATATTTTCTACCAAGGAAGCTGAGTTTGTAGCATGTTCAGCAGCTGTGCAAGAGGCTATCTGGTTTAAATTTTTTTTACAAAATCTAAAAGTTGTCACCAATGCCTCTATGCCTACAATTATCAATTGTGATAGTCAAGCAGCCATCGACTATACTAGAGATCCAAAATAGCATGATAGGACAAAGCACATAGACACATAGACACAAATATTATTTTGTTAGAGATATAGGTAGTGCAAAAGAAAGTGATCTTACAACATATATCTATATATCTATGCATAAGATGACTGTAGATCCTATTACTAAACTGATTTCTGGAGATGTGTTTTATCATGTACAGCTCTAGAATTATGTAGATTGTGACAATATGTTGTATTATGTTTTTGAGTAACAATGTAAATAAACCATATTTGAAATGAATGCATATGGTATCTCTTATTTAAATGTTCATTTCCTAAGCACTGATGTACGTCATGATAAGTATGTCACCAAGCATAGGTCAACTCTCTTATACGAGTAACCGCTTCAAGCACTATGAGAAGGAGGAGATAAGACTACACACACACTATTGAGAAATGATAGCTAGCCTAAATGATAGAGCTATTATTGTGTAATGAATCGACTTAACTGGGTCAAGATGAGGTCCAAATATTCTATAAACCGAATATGATGTTCCACGATCATGTCATAACGAGGTGTTTATGATCTCGAGCTGTTCGTGCCTTGGGCTAGGCACGTACATGAGACGTAGCAACTGCACTAAGATCCATATAGTAGTACATACGGAAATTGACATATGTTCTTAAGTATAGCATTTCCACTATAATATGTGATTCATACCACATGCTACATATGACCAAAAAATGGAAATGAGTGAGTTTTTCTTTATGTAAATCTCTGCCTCCTCACTTGTATGATTATGCCATTTGTGAACTTTTGACTATAATACCAGATGATGAGTAAATGTTCACTACTTTGGCATGTTTCTTAAGTCATGATTGATTCAACCTTTTGGACATGACTAGGAAAGCAATTTATTCATTACTGAGTAACATGTACGAAGGGAAAACCCTTCACACATTTTAACTAATCGACCAATTTGTTTCCCTTTGGGTTGAAACATGATTATGAATGCATGGTGAATTGAGAATATTAAGTATGACCTTTAAGAGAATGGGTATACTTTGATTGGTGTAACAAAATGAGTCTAGGGCACATCGAGACACGATAAATTTTTGCATGTGCTGAAACCACTATGTTATCCCTGACAGGTACATAATTTGAGCTCCCAAGTGCAGGTGTGCTCGTAGATTTCACGATCTATTTTCTTGTATGATAGTTATGACTTCTTAGAGAGATTGATGAGATATTTGATGGGTCTACGCGTCATGTGTGAGTAGGAGATGTGAGAAACAAACAAGTGGGTCGACTATGATGGATTGACCCAGCCCAAATTCTAATAAAAAAAAGGAAGAGATGGTTAACTTGGATGAGGTGTTTGACACCTGCTTCAAAAAGAAAAGCCATCTCCGGCTTCAAGGAAGAAAGCCACCTCTAGCTTTTTCTCCTAAGAGTATAGAGGCTAACGTCTCTACAAATAGAGCTTGAGGAGCTATTTGAGAAGGTAGGACTTTAAATTCTCTTTTCTCCAATCTCTACCTCTCACCATAAAATCATAAATGGGATTCAGGTAGTGAAAATTTTGTATTATCCAGTTGTGATTATAAACCAACCTAATCACGTGAGCATTCAGTATGAAAGATCCAAATTTTCGTTGTGATAGAAAAGCTCCAAAAGAGGTAACTTACTTATATGCTAGAACTCCAAGAACTTTTAATGTTGCTTACCAGTTAACAAATTATAGAAATATGTCATTATGTAATGCAATTGAGCCATATATGTCCAAATATTTTATTGTCTCCTAGATGAATTTATGCTGAGGACATGATGGATTTTGGTTAATGACAGTGAGATATTGTACATGCTGTACTAGTTTTGCAACAAAAAAAATGCCTTTGATTTGAGTTTTGAATTGGTTTTGATATGATGGAACTGCTCTACAAAACTAGAGGATGTCAATTTGAGCTATTTCAACAAAGAGAACTGCTAATGAGATGTGACTTTTTATGGAGTGAAAGGTTTGAGTTCTTTTTTTGTCTTTCAACTATGGTCAATCTTTTAGTTGCTAGAGTTCGAAACTGTTATTATGTTTATGTTCTGTCCAATTTAATAAACCTATTGGTTTTGTTTGATCTAGTTCATTGGGAGATTGATAGCAATTTTGACTTCAAGTGAATTGTTTCATATTTTCGTTTTATTAAATTATTTGGTTCTACACTAACTTTAACATTGGAGGACTATTGTAATCATTTATCTTGTATTTTATAGACATTTTTATGCTTGGTTTTGTTTGGAATTAATGAATATTATTCAAACCAACGAGCTCAACTCTGAGTATGATAATTATCTTTAAGAGGACTTGTTGAAACTTATACAATATTAACAAGCAATTGGTCTCTCCCTTCACATTCTCTCTCCTTTCTATTTAGCTCTTAGTAATTTTGATAGCAACTGTGGCTACCTTTTAGCAACATGCTGGAGGGCATTCATCTGTCTTTTATAATGTCTAGATACTTTTTCTCAATGAGAGATTTATTAAATACCTTTGTTTGCATAAGAGGGAACTTGCAATTTTTATTTTTTTTTAGTAGATTTGAGACTTTCTGTCTTGCTCTTATTGGAAAATTCTCTAATGGTGGGTCAAATATGGATATGTTACTAAATAGCTTTCTGTCTATTAGTTTTAAGGCGTCTTCACTTGGGACTTATAGATCACAAACACATTCTTATTTGCTTTGCACTAAAAGAAGATTATTTAAGATGCTGGCTCAAGGGCCCATGATTGATCAATGGCTTTCCAATGAGAATATTTAAATGGAGCCCCTTCACTTTGCATTGGTAGAAGATTATTTAAAATGCAGGCTCAAGGGCCAGTAGTTCATCATTGGCTTCCCAATGAATCACTAGCTTCCCAATGAGTATCTTTACATGGAGTCCATCATTTCACATAGATACAAAGACTTTGGTTTCTTCTGATCTTGGTTTCATTTGAAGCCTTACCTCTAGCAATAAATCTGTATTATCCTCTATTCTGCAAGGTGTTGGAAATCCTTTCAAATTGCAATCTATTCATTGTCTAGATCGAGTTAAGCAAAGATTGATGTGCAAGGAAATCGATTTGTAAGCGGACTTACCTTCAAGAATTAAAGTGGTTGGGAATGGGGAAGGAAGGTTTTTGGCAACAAGTGTCCTATGAAAATTTACCAAAATTATTATTCAAAGAGAATGCTTCTTTGTCATACAATATTGTTGTCTTGAGATATCAGTTCCTACTAAACAACAACATAAACAAGTAGATAAGAGAGTTAATAATCGGCTACATGAATCTAAAGTAAGAGAAGAGGAGGTACAACAAGAAAAGGAATTTCGTGCATCTGATCAGTAAGAGCATGATTTACTTGTCAACAATGGCGATGGGTGTAAGGCAATTTACATGCAATAGATTGTTCATGAAGATAGGGTAGAGTCATCCTCTATCCAATCTCTTTCAAATCTGAGTCAAATTGTCCTTCAAATCTGAGTCAAATTCAAATACAAGATGAAGATATCTCTCAAGATAAAGGTGTTCAATTAGTTATTGAACTTCCCCTAATTCTAAAGAAATTTCATATGAATGTGAGATAAGAAATAACAAACATAAGAGTCAACCTTATACACATCCAACTGGTTTTCTCCTGACAATTCGTTTCATAGTGAAAAACTTGGTTACTCAGAAGTTGCTACTATTTGAAATGCATCACAATTAAATGTTGATCTCAAATATCCTATAGAAACTCAAGATAATCAACAACAATAACAAAATTTATCAAAATCTTTAGAGCTAAAAGCATGAAGGAACCACCTATTTCATGAGCTATAGAAGACGAAATTTATGAAGATGAAGATCGCTTTATTCATGTCAAAACTAAATCTAGAAGGCGTAAGATTCACATATCACATCCCATAATTACGTTGCGTTGTTTAAGAATCAACGTTCAATAAATTCGTAAATTTTAAATTGTAAATGCTTTTTTTTTTTTTGATTAATTTTGAAAGGATATTTTCCTCTATCATGTACTATTTCCATGTTTGATCAAAATCTAGTAGGGAATTGTGGCAAACTCCCATCACTCATTAGTGATTTAAATAATTAAAAAAAAGTCTCAACTATAGGAAATATCAACTAAAGCTTATGATGTAGTCTTTTTCATTTGTTTTACAAGAAGATGAAAAGAAAAGAGCTTCTATTCTTTATTAACAATCACGAAAAGAAAAAAAATCCTCTTGCTAAAGTTGGTAGAGGATCAAACTCCCACTAAAAGGTCTAGCGGAAGTTGCTTGAACAAGTTACAAATAACAAGAGAACTATTTCCAACAGAACCAAAGAGGTATTTATTTAGAGAGGAGCAAAGGCTTGGATACGATCTACTCATGGTGTTGACTTTCCCCTAAAATCCAAGGTTTATATGTACATAATCAGTGAGCAAAGAGTGGTTTTTTTGTTTGAATTAATGAGAAATTGTTGCAAAGTACTATTCAAAACTAAAGTTTAGATAATGTATTGAAGTATTACTCTTAGAGTTGAACTCTCAAGCTACATTTTTTCTAGTTTTATTCTATGGAAATAAACTATAGGGATTCAGACAGGGAGCAAGACAACTATTTAAGGAATAAAGAACACAATTTAATGAAAATCGAAAAACTTACAAAATATGAGTCACACACACAATTTAACATGATTTGACTTAATTACCAAACCGACATCCATGGAGATGAAAGTTACTCTTTATTATGTGAGAAAAACAAATATAAGACTACAACTCGTATCCCAAGTCTTCACTCTCTCGTTACTAAGAACTCTATCACCCCTTTGTGTGAATTCTCTTGAACTCTTGTGTCTACAGTAAGAATTCCATCCCACTCATTTAGGGAGCATTACTTGGTCATCAATAAAGTAATAACTTGCATTACACACCAAACCCTACAAATTGGGAAGCTACTTGGCCACTATTCCAAATAATTAGAATATTAGTAAATTATTTTTTTCTCGCACAAAGAAACCTACCTTCAAGAAAAAACTAGCCAAAATTCCTAACAAATCTCTACCTTGACAAATTTTTCTTTTTAGCAAAAAATAGCAAACCAAGAAAATTAAACCCATTTGCCTTTCACCACTAGTTATCATGGTGCCTAACTACACACATAAATCTGTCAATATGTCCCTGGCTCTAATTGATTTAATCTACAAATAGACGTGTGTAGATTTAATCTAATTGATTTGATACACAAGAAGAATTTAAAATTTAACCATCACGAGATAAAATATCCATACCTTTGGAGATTATGAGAACATATCCATCAAATACATACCCAACAAAATTTTCATGATCATCTTTTTTCTTTCAATGAGGACAATTTCTTTTGACATGCCTATATTCACGCCATAGTATTGGACTCTGGCCTTTTTCTTGACCTTCGAACCACCTAACTTAGATCTACCATCAAGAATTCTTCCATTCTGATTCTCTCCTCGAGCAATAAAGAAGATTCTTATGTCTCATCTTGGTTTGCCTTCCTTTGTTTTTCATGAGACAACGATGATGATTGCACATTCTTGACGTCCAAAGTGTCTTTGCCATATAGCAGGGTCATCACCACACTTTCAAAAGAATCAAGGATTGAGTTAAGAAGTAAAAAAGGTCTTATCTTCTTCCTTAAGATCGATTTTCATGCCAACTTTTTAGAGTTGATCGAGAATTACGTTGAACATATTCATGTGATCCATGAGATTGCCACCCTCCTCCATCTTCAGCCTAAAAAGTTGCCACTTTAGATGTAATTTGTTGGACAATCTTTAACCAGAAATAGTCTTTTCATTTTTTGCTAGAGCTTTTCTGCTAAATCTTTCTCATCCATCACATTATTTATGATATTGTCTGCAATGTAGAGTCAAATCGTACTCTCGCATTTTGATTCCAACTCTTCCCACTCATCATTCTTCAAGTTCCCTGGCTTTGCATTCTTTCCCTTCAATGCTTTTCCCTTGTTGAATTGGGATGTCCTTCACTCTAGTTTGCCAAAGAGTGAAAATTGTACTCCTATTAAATTGTTGAATTGGAAATTGAATATTCATAATCGCTATGGTAAGCCACCAACCAATTGATCTCAAATAGTTGATCAGAACCCCGTCGAAGCGCTAATACCATTTGTGGGGATTCAAATGTGTTTCCAAGCAACACAACTATTTGAGAAATCAAGAATATAATCTAATGAAAATACAAAAATACAAAAAATGAGTGACACATACAATTTCACATGGTTTGGCTTAGTTACTAAACCTATATCCACGGAAATAAAAATTGCCCTTTATTATAAGAGAAAAAACAAAATACAAGAATACAACTTGTGTCCCAAACCCAACCTCTTACCTTCACTCTCTCATGTTTTAATCAAT
Source organism: Cinchona pubescens (assembly GCA_025175665.1). Lineage (NCBI taxonomy): Eukaryota > Viridiplantae > Streptophyta > Magnoliopsida > Gentianales > Rubiaceae > Cinchona > Cinchona pubescens. The sequence continues at coordinate 1,854,169 of JANKKI010000300.1, read as the reverse complement.
TCTCATGCTCTCTTTGCTACGGTAGAATGTCAACTCACTTATTTATAGGGAACATTACTTGTTTATAAATCAAGTAATAACTTATCTTACACGCCAAACCCTACAAATTAGGAATTTACTTGGCCACTACTCCAAACAATGAGAATATTAGTAAATTACTTTTTTCTCACAAAAAAAAAAAAAAAAAACCTAACTGAAAGCAAAAACTAGCCAAAATTCCTAACATAAAAAAGTAATAGTATAATATTCCACACTTAGAAAGGTACAGACTCTTGTAAAGCTCTTGAAGCGAATCAGAAGAAGAGCAATCCAGGTTTCTTTAGTTGTGAATTTCAACTATTGAATTTTTTATAGGTTTTAGTACTTCTATTCTTTATCTTTTTGTGAGAAAATATTATATACCATTCAAATTTTAAATTTTGAAGGGTAAAATTAGAAAAATTTGAACAACTATCACTATCAACACACTATTTTTAAGGGTAAATTACTGTAAACTCCTGTGTGGTGTGACTTTATGCCCATAGCCCCCCATGTGTTTGGAAATATACCCTAAACCCCCAAGTGGTCTAGACTAAATGGTAAAATGGACAGAAAGCATCCAAACTAATAATTTTAGTTGAAATTATGTTCTTACCCTCTTTTAAATTAGGATAAATTGTTGTAACCCCATGGAGTATGACTCTCGAACCTATAAACCTTATATTTTTTGAAAATATATTCTAAAGCCTTATGTGGTCTAGACTGAATAGTAAAATAGACAAAAATCATCCAAAGTCAAAGTTTTGGGGTCAAAATTACATTTTTACCCCATATATAAGTCAACATCAAAACTTTCAGATAATTCATTTTTCTCTATTTTAAGACATTTTAGTTTTCAATTTCTATGATGAAAAAAATGAATAAAAGATCATTAGTTTGTTATTATAATTAAATATCTGTAAATTAATGCACAAAAAAAAAAGAAAAAAAATTATAGAAAAATATCTTATGCAACTTGTAGTGACTTTTGGTTGTAGATAATGGATAAGTATAGTAAATTTGAGAATACGTTTATGTAAGTAACAATAAGGGTAGGTTGGGCATGAAATAATATTTTTGGGAGGAAAAATGAATTTTCAGCCAACAACTTGCTACAGGGGTACGTGTGTAGTAAATAGGATTAGCTTGGATGATTTACTTCTGCTTTACCATTTAGTCAAGATATGGTATATTTACAAAAGCATATGGGTGTTATGGATTCAAGATTCATACCACATAGGGGTTTACATAATTTATCCTAAACTTTTTGAGGAAAAATTATATATTTTTCATTAAACACTCGCTTCAGATCGTAAGCTTTTCAAACACCGTTAATTTGGATGATTTTCATGCACTTTACCATTTGAGACAAACCATATAGGGGTTTAAGGTATATTTTCAAAACATATGGGGACTATGGGTTAAAAGACTATACCGCATAGGGTTTTATGATAATTTACCCTATGTTTAAAAGATATATTCCCGAAAAAAAGGCAAAAAATATTGGGACAAAGTGAGTATTATTCAAAGGCATGTTTTGTTGTTTGTAATTCACAAAAATCTTTTAAATTGATTCTCTCTTATCCACAATAGATAAACCTATTTCTTCGTTTCAAGATAGACTTGAACAATTCAAAATGTATGAAAATATTTTAGATTTTCTATTTTGTATTAAGAACTAAGGTCGTCAGATAATGAGAAATTAAAAGATATAGTTGCCTTATTATTAAAAGTTTCTTAAAACATAATAAACATCTTGATATTGATAGTTTTTTTAGGATTAAATATTTAAGTAAGAGAAATTGTATGACAAAATTCCAATGACATACATAATGTGTTTTCTAATGGATAATAATTCATATAACTATTCTTTTGGAAAAAGAAGTTATTCAAAATTTAAATTAAATTTTTTTACCCAAGATCAACAATATATCGAGAAATATTGAATACATTAACTGTATTATTCATTGGAAAAGAAAAATTGGAAAGAATTTATAGTAAAAATTAAATTAGTTATTTTACGTTTCAAAATGCTACAAAAATAAATTATTAAATGAAAATTTATATTAATTTTAAGGAAAACCACCCTATTAGTCTCTCACATTACGCATTTGTATTTATTCAGTTTCTCACTTTTAAAATGATGATTTTTAGTCCCTCACAAATGTAAAATGTTTCGTGTTGGTTCCTAGATCAAATCGCGAGCACTTTTTGGCCTAAATTTTTCATGTGTTGTTCATATAATATATTTTTTTAGGGTAAATTTGAAAACTCGTCTTTTTCTCCCAATACGAAGCATGGACATCAAATCGGATTTAAAAATTTGGGAGAATATTTAGGGTTTATAAGCATAATCCAATTAAAGAAGACATGGATCAATTGCAGAGCATATAATTCCCAAGACATGGATCAAAGGCTTCTTTTTTTTCGTTCCATCAAGGAAGCTGAAGATGTCGTGGATTGATGATAAGCCTAGTAGAATGTTCTTATGAGTGTGAAGGACAAGAATTCAATAATTGATTAGCAATTAGTTTGTACTTTATTTGTATTTAAAATCATTTCAACAATTGACTTGTAGTATTTTTTTTTTCCAAATTTTGTGATCTAATATAATGCACGTGCTTTGTAATGAGGAGAAAAGCAAGTTCCAAATTTGTTTTTGAAAAAAAAAATATTACGTGAATATTAAGACTAATTCAGGCCAAAAAAGTGTTCAAAATTTGATCGAGGGACTGAAATTCGATGTTTTACATTTGTAAGTGACAAAAATTCGTCATTTCAAAGGTGAAAGACTAAATAAATACAAAAAATAATGGGTAAATTAGCGTAAACCCCATGTGGTATAGCCTTTTGACCCATAACCCTTATATGTTTTGAAAATACCCTTAAACCTCCCCCCCCCAAAAAAAATATACTTTGTTTCAAAAGGTAAAGTGCACAGAAATCATCCATATGGTTCAAAGTAAATAGTAAAGTAGATATAAATCATCCAAACTAATCCTATTTACTACACACTTACCCCTGTTGTGAGTTGTTGCCTGAAAATTCGTTTTCCCGACCAAAAAAAATTAACATTTTATGCCCAACCTACTCTTATTGTTACTTATATAAATCTATTCTCAAATCTAGTATCCATCATATACAACTAAAATGCATAATTACAAGGTTGTATAATGTACTTTTTCATAAATTTTTTTTCTTTTTCTTGTATTAATTTACAGATTTGTAATTGTAATAATAAACTAATGTTATTTTCTTCATTTTTTTATCATACAAATTGAAAGATAAAATGTCTGAAAATAAGAAAAACTGAATTAGTTGAAATCATACTTTTTATGTTAAATTAGGTATGGGATAAAAATGTAATTTCAACCAAGAACGTAACTTTATATGGTTTTTGTTCTATTTTTCCATTCAGTCCAAGTTACATGGGAATTTAGGTTATATTTTTAAAACATATGGGGGTTATGGGTCCAAGGATCATACCATATGGAGGTTTATAGTAATTTATCCTAATTTAAATATGGGGATAAGAACGAAATTTCAACCAAAATCGTCAATTTGGATGCTTTTCGTCAATTTTACCATTCAGTCCAAACCATATAGGGGTTTAAGATATATTTCCAAAACATATTGAGGCTGAGGGTTAAAAGGCTATACTATATGGGGGTTTACAGTAATTTACCCTAAATACAAATTCGTAATGTGAGAGACTAATAGAATGGTTTTTCTCTTAATTTTATCAAGAAGACAAACTATTCTGGTATGAACTTATAAACTAAACACAAACATCAAATCAACCCAACCAAAAAGCACAAATATTTTGCAACTTTTGGAAAGTTATCTCAGATATGCCAAAAATGACACAGTACACAGTTCCCCTGAACCTGTTCTGGCCTACAATAGTAGTATATGAAGTACACCAGCAGCTGTATATCAAACCCTTAAAATTCAGGGGAAAATAATTAAAACACAATATGGGCTTGAAATTAATTGACGACTATGACGATAGCTCCGACGAAGAAATTGAAAAACTAAACAAAACCAAAATCAATCAAGAGTTTTCCGGAACTATGAGCACAACAAGAAGTGGGAGGATTTACAACGTCTGGAGGAGCTAAAAAAGAAAGGAATGATTGATTCGGAATCAAATTCGAACAAATCGTCTTCATTAGAAGAAGAAGATAAGGAGAACGCGGAGAAGAATGCTAAACTAAGCTTAACTCTAGGAGGTGACAAAGTTAATGAATATTATTCAAACTAATGAGCTTAACTCTAGGTATGATGTCCAAAAAAAAAGAAAAAAAAAAAACCTCTGCGTGTGATGATTATCTTTAAGAGGCCTTGCTAAAACATTATACAAGATTAACCTATAATTGATCTCACCCATCACATTCTCTCTCCTTTATAGTTAGCTCTTAGTAATTTTAGAGACAACTATGGCTAGCCTTCAACAACCTACTGGATGGCATCTATCCAAGTTTTTACGAATGTCGTTTTAACTTTTTCTCAATGAGAGATTTATTAAACCCCTACATTCTCATAAAGAGGAACCTGTGAATATATGAATATAGAATTGAACAATTTAAAATGTATGAAAATATTTTTGATTTTCTATTTTGTATTAAAAATTAAGATCATTAGACAAAGATAAATTCCTTAATATTAAAATTGCTTAAAATATAATAATAATTCTGATATTGATGATTTTGTTATAAATTTTTAACAAAAATATATGGAATTGGGAGAGAAAAGAAATAAAAAAATGGAAGACAAGACAATCTATTACTTTATTATTCATGTAGTGTATATACTAATAGAATTACAATTAGCCATGAGCTAAATTACGTAAATAATGGTAAGATATATCTACACAGATTGACTTATTAGATTCTTGGATGTATATTGACTTCCATTACGATTTATCAAATATATAGATAGACATTCATTATGATATATGATTTGAAACACTTCCCCTTAGATGTCTATAATGAAACAATATGGCTCGCTAAAACCTTACTAAGAAAAAAATCAGTGGGACAAAATATCTATTGAAGAAAAAAGAGTACACAATATTTTTAGTATACTTTTGCATGCTGGTTTTTGCCTGGAAAACCCATTAGAACAAAACCATAGTCAACGAAAAAAGAGCACAACGTATACAATTACTCCTCTTCATGAAAATATCACTTGATATCCTTGAGATGACATATTCCGATATTACAAACTTTCTCAAATGTTGATGTTGGTAGCATCTTTGTGAATAAATAAGCTAGACTATCACATGAACAAATTTGTTGAATATCGATTTCATCATTCTTCTACATATCATGAGTGAAGAAAAACTTTGAAGATATTGCTTTAGATAGGTGACGAGAAAAAGACCAATTTAGTCCCTTATATTAGGATATCGACCAATTTGGTCCTTCATTTTTTAAAAAAAATTAACCAATCTATGACCTACAATGAAAATCATGGACCAAAGCACGTAATAATCACGTGACCGTTAACCTATAATAGGTATTGTGTCAACAACTCAGTTAATTTACCCAAATTTCCATCACAAGCCTTAAATTAGTTAATTTTTTAAGGATAGGGGACCAAATTGGTTTTTTAATAGATAAGAGACCAAACTGGTCGATATAACAAAGATAAGGGACCAAATTGTTCTTTTTTCCTATGCTATATTCTATCTCCTTTGATATAGCCTACCTTTAGTTAAGCAATGCATGTAGCATTATCTTCCTATAATACATCAGATTGTTCTAATGTTAAACCAAATATCTTCTGAATATGTTAGGTTAATGAACTCAACCAAATATATTCCCTATTTACTTCTTGTATTGCGATTATTTCTGCATGATTGGAAGAAGTAGCAACGTGCTAAAGTTTATTTTGTTAAACACTATGAAATATATGTATCTCCACATGTGAACAAATAATCTGTTTAAGATCGAGTTTTATGTGGATTAGATAAATATCTAGGATTTGCATGGCTCATTAATTATGATTTGGATTTATGTAAATAAAATAGACTCATATCAATAATCTCTCGGGTGTATCTAAATGCATGTTTAATGCCATTCTAATGTCTTTGAGTCAAAGAAGAACTTTTGCTAACAAATTTGCAGCAAACGCTATATCAAGCCATATATTATTATCGAGATATATTAGTTCTCTTATAGCACTAAATATAGTGCTTCAAGACAAGTTCTTTATCATTCTCTTAGGAATGAAACGAATCCTTTTTCAAATCAACTAATCTTAAAACTATTGGAATATTCAATGGATGTACTTTATCCATATAAAATCATTTTAATACTTTTTTTTGGTATAAGTTAATTGATGAACAAAAATTTTGTTTGATAATTACTCGAACTATAGATTTACCTATAGTTCTTTCACCTCAAATTTTTTCTTTAAGGAATTCATTACTTTTGATCCTCTTCAGAAGTTTTAATAATATTTATATCATCAACATATACTGTAGTTATAACAATCTACGATCCTTTTCTTTTATAAAAATATATAGGTAAATTGAATCTTTTTTTGTAACCCTTATTCAAGAGATATTCACTTATATGATTAAATCACATATGTTCAGATTGCTTTAGTCCATACAAGGATTTTCATAATCTTATTTTACAATGTTCCCAGGAAATTTTTCATTTTTTCGGTATGTTAAATCCTTCATACATTTTCATATAGATATCAATATTAAGCAAGCCATATAAGTAGGCTTGTAACAACATTCATTAGAGGCATTTCAACTTTTTCATGAGCAACCACACTAATAAGATATCTAAAAGTAATTGCATCTATCATAGGAGAATATGTCTCTTCATAATCAATATCAAGTCTTTGGGAAACCCTTGTTCAACAAGGACTGCTTGTGAGCTATATCGTATAATTTCATTTTTCTCATTTGTTTTCGCACAAACAATCATATGTACCCTACCTATTTTACACTTTTAGACGTTTGGACTATAGGTCCAAAAACTTCATGTTTCAAATGTGAATTTAAATTTTCCTAAATTATTTCTTTCTATTTTGACCAATTATTTCTATGTCGATATTTTTGACACACACACACACACACACATATATATATTCAAGATCCTTATTTTTATTCAAAATATCTACTGCTATGCTTATAAATAAAAGTGTTGTCGACAACAATATTTTCGATTCCATCTTTTTTCCAATAGAGACATAACTTATCAAAATCCTTTCATTTTTATTAGATTCAGATACCTAATCTACCCTGGAGTTTTAAGATTAGTTATATCTAAGGGCTCTTCAGGTGCATCCGTCTTCATTGTATGGCCCTCTTGAATATTTACTCATTTCTTAGTACAAGAATCCTATTTTTGGATTCAATTGGTCAACCACGCCTTATGTATGGCTAACTGTTATTATGCTGATAGGTTGTCTTACTGAGACACCAATTCGAATTGGAGCATTTTATTTGGTATATGAGTTTTCATAACTTATATTAGGTTAGCATATGAATCGACAATTGATTCTCAATATTTTTTAAATGAATTACCTTTTGAAGTTCAAGTTCACATTACTTTGTATGAATTCTAATAATGATATATCATATCATTCAATTTTTCTATCCAACTGTTTATCTTCTTCCCTAATGTTGGGAAAACATTTCCATCAAAATGACAATCGGCAAATCGTGTCGTAAATGTTGGCCCAAAGAAATCTAAGAGGGAGTGAATTAAGTTGTTTAAAACAATTTGCAAATGAAGTACAAATAAAAATTTTTACACTCAAGTAATTTGATAGTTATATAATAAATTAAGCAAAAAAATGAATAGAATAAATAAAAAGAGAGAGAGAGAGATTATTCAAACGACACTCCCAAGCTAAGAAGCTTGGATTAGTACTCCACTTTGAAAGTGCTTCTTCAAATTTGGTGAGTCTATAATCCAAGTTGTATTCAAAGTAGGATCACTCTTGTTCACACTACTTCTCTTTAGTTAAGCCAATGATTTTATACTCAACCTCACTTTTGTACAATGATTATCACTCCACTAAATTTTTTTGAATAGAACTCTCAAATACACACTTTTTTCCACTAATACAACACTTCTTAAGAGTTAATTTACACTCAAATTGCTTTTTTACTTGTATTCAATGTGGAAGTTGTTTTTATTAAATTCAGGTTGGTTGGTATTTATAGATACGGTAAATGAGCTTCCGACCACCTTCCAACGATGAAGTAATTAATGTTGAAAAAAATTAGCCGTTTCAGGTTTCGGACGTTCGATAAATCTTTATTGCGTTTGAAGAAGAGTCTGAACATCTGAAACACATAAGTAGAGATCTTCATTTGTTGCATTCGTTTCTTTGTTTGAAACTGATTATTTGTCAAGTTGGATCATCGAATAGTGTAGTGCGTCCGAAAAGATTGAAGCCTCATATTGATTGATCTTCCTTTGGACGACAGGTGCGTCCAATATAGTTTCTCTCTAATGGTGATGAGCATCTGTTGTCAACTGCCTTAGAGTCATTGCTCGCTGTCTAACCATTCGGACGGTGCTCTGCGTCTGGGAAAATTTGTTCGGACGAATTCCTGCATTTGAGAGAATAGGTCTCGTTCAGACACTCCTCTGCATCTGAAGCTCATCTATTTCAGACGGTACACATCATCCGAAAACCCTGTTGAGTGAAGTTTTGCAAAACTCCTACACAGCTTAATTGCAAACTATTACGTTGCATTGTCATTATCAAAACCAAGATTGTAGGTCAATGGTAAATAAGTCCCTTGTTAGTACTTTAAGATATTTAATTATAGAGATGAATCCTATTCTCGACCATATTTAAGGACCTATCTTTGTATGTTATAGTTGAACAAATGAAATTTATACTGCACAACTAAAAATTCTCATATGGAAAAAATTAGAGACTCCTGATAAAAGCCAATTACAATAGGAAGAACTTAAAATAAATCTTGGTCTTATGTGTGTAAGAGCTAGTGCATGCTACATAATATGTCCCTATACATAAGTACTAATTTTGTTCTCATAAAAAATGACCTAGCTATTAATTGGTGGCGTTTAATAAATCTTTTTGTTAGACCATTTTGAGTATGAACATGTATTTTAGGATGTTAAATATTTATACCAATTGACATGAATATATAATTAGATGTCTGAGATATATGGTTAAAATGCAAAAAAAAAAAAAAAAAATCCCTCGCAGTTAACCAAATAAGAACTTTACCCCTTCATAGTTATTAAATATGTGTTTGATCCCCTTGTGCTTCAAATTTTTTATTTTTTTTTTGAAAAGTTGATAGAAACCGTCAAAACTAACCATGTTTGACACTCAAATGCCTATATTGCAAGTGGATTGTTTTAAAATTAATTTAACAATAATTGATAGCTTAGATTGACCTTTTACCCCCAAAAATCCTCAAAGCTAACCATTCCTATCCTTCCTACCCCACTACTTACCACTTCCTCCGCTTCTTCTCACCTAGCCACCTCCACCACACCACCACTACAGTAGCCCCTCCTCTTTATTCTCTTCCTACACAGCCACCACCATCACTATAGCAGTCCTTGTTGGTCCCAAAGGGCAACCTAATAGGGGGTGAATTAGGTTGTATCTAAAACAAACCTTTTTATGTGCTTAATAAGAAATGCAAACTTTATGCACCAAATAAAAACTTAAGCACAAATGAATACAATAGATATTCAACAATTTAAGCTTAAAGAACAAATAAGAATGTTGAGATTAAGAGAATCAAAACAAACTCCCAAACTTCTCAAGCTTGGAGCTTTCAACTACAAAGAGCTTCTTACAAGGCAACTACCAAGTTCACAACTTGAAGTTTAACCACTAAAAGTCTCTTCAAAGTAGGTGAGACAATAACCTCTTGTACACAAATGAGGATCACTCTTGCTCACACTAATTTCCTTGTATAGTAAATAGTTGAGCCAAGAGTTTTACACTCACAACCTCCCTTTGTTACAATTGTTATCTCTCTACTCTTACACTTGAAGAACTCTTACACTTCTAAGCTCTTTTCACAAAACTACCTACACTATTACAACACTTGTTCCCACTATTTCTCTCAAATATCTCAAGAGTTATTTGTAATCAATGTAGAAGTCTCTCTTTGTTTAATTTAGGCTAAGGGGTATTTATAGTTGTCCAAAATCTACTTCTAACAACTTTCCAACGGCTATTTTCTGCTTACTGGAAAACTAGCTGTTGGACCTTTCGGACGGCCGATGAAGCAAGTATGATGTCCGAACGAACTAGCCATTGGACCGTTCTGATGGCCACTGCTAAACCCTGCGTCCAACATTGCGTCCCTTCTCTGAGGGTATTCATTCGGAAGTCTGAGGAAGCGTCCGAACCTGCGCCGATCGAAGCAAAGTCTTCTGGAAATATGATCAGACGTTGTTCTTCGTCCGAGACTGCTTCAATAGTTCTTTGTGTCGGACGATTACCATCGTTCGAAACTCTGTCTTTTAGACAGTCATTTACATCCGTGGAGTCTTTTGGTTGTTTTGTTCGGACAATCATTTGCGTCCGAACCTACCTGATTTTCTGCACACTTGTTTTCAAACTATTAGTGTGATTTGGTCATCATCAAAACATGATTAACAAAACTAGGGTTCAACAGTCCCTCCATCGCAACCTCACCATATCGCTGCTATACCCCACATCCTAATCTACTGGGGAAGAGGGAGGAGGACGAATGAGAAAGATCAATAGGGTAGGGGTAACAAGAAGGAAGGGGAAGGAACTAGGAATATTGTGGCGATGGTTGTTGCTATGGTGGCCGGTAAGGTAGAAGGGTGGCGAGGCTGGAGTTGTTGCTATGCGATAGAGTGGAGGAGAAAGGAAAGGTTACGTTGTTTTTCTAATTTTGTATTGACCACTATATAATTTTTTTATTGGACCTCAAAACTTTTTAACTTCTTTTTTATACTGTAATTTGACTCCAAAAATTGTTAAACACTTGAATTGCTTAGGGGTGTATATGACATTGCACAAATAAGGGTTAATTTTGACGGTTTCCATCTAGTTTGCAAAAAAAAATTGAAACACAAGGGAGCTAAACGCACATTTGATAATCACAGAAAGGCAAAGTGCTTATTTGGCTAACCATAGGGGAGTTATTTGCATTTTACTCGACATATAAATTTATGGTCATTACCAAGACAAAATTTCATGATTTCATACTATAGAAATTGTGCTATTAATCGAATCATTTGAGTTAGTAATCTCACAAAAGTCATTTTGTAATTCGATAACAAACAAAAATGTGTGACTATTTAGTAGACGTATCTATCAAATAAAAAATATATAGATAGTGCGCAATACAGGTGATTGGTTCCAATTATATTTATATATATATATATATATATCACCTTGAATTTGTTCTAGATATACTGAGATTCAATCCCTATTTTAACTGGTGATAGTCCAATAATTATATTTTCTTTAAAAACAAACAATATACGAGAATTCATTAAATTAAGGAATGTTCTGCATCTTCAATGAATGTTCATGTAAATTCTTAATAATGTTACGCATCAAAATTGACCCAAGATAGTATGACTGGTCCTGCCAATCAATAAAATAAACTTCTGGTCTACCTTAGTATAGTTGTATAGTACAAAACATAAGAAAGGTTGGCAACTTTTCAAAAACATATTTCTTTGTTGATACTATTTCTATTATATAAAGATACTTAATATATTTCTCATTTAACGTTTCAATATAATATCAATTTTGGCAGATATCCTTAAAATTTAATAGATTTCTTTAAGACTATCTAGTAATAATATATATGGTGGATCTTCCAGAATTATTAATGAATTTAATGCTACTCAATATTGTATTAACTTTGACATTGAAAAATATTTCTTATTATATAGTATTATATGTGTTGCTGCACTATCAGTGAGAAATATGTCCTTATATCTCGGATTCATTTACATGCGATTACTCATATGTTTTATTAAACAAGATATATATAAATAACATAACAATATATGATAACAAGTTAATGCAAAAGAATAAGATGTACAAAATGTTAAAGCTATAAGAAATATATTGAAATAAAATATCACAACGTTTTCTTTCTTAGATATTTTTACCACCAATCACATGGTCAATACATCTTTTAGGGAAGAAATCATTAATACTATGATCATGGTCAAAACCATTATAGAAAAAAATTTCTTTTCTCTAACTTTGGCGTACGATAGGTACATGACCAATGAATTTTCACAACACAGTGATAATATTCATTATCAGTATTTTGGTGGAATTATTTTCGTCACTATTTTCCTTCCATTTTTCCCATTTAGGATTAATCCACCTCTGGTAGTATGGGTAATTGTTATAGTGTTTTCCACGGCCGTTGCCACGTCGATGATTATAAGCATAATTATTTTATTTTAATTTTTAGAACTTTTATACATAATCGCATTCACTTCAGAATCTGAATTGAGAATAAAGCAGATTTAGATATGGCTACATTCACTTTAGGGAATAGAGCAGATCCAAGTATGATTGCATTCATTTTAGGGAGTGGAACTGATCCTAAGACGGGTTTTATGACTTTCATCAATAATTCATTATTTAAATCAGTCACAAGGAGGCATGAAATCCGAGTATTGTTGCTGCAGCATATTTAAGGCATAAAAAGTCGTGAATAAATTTTTTTCTAACATGTTCTTATTAGTGATCATCTTTTAGACATTCTATACATCTGCTGGATCTTTTACAGAGTTTGATAAAATTTGACATGATCCAAACTAATATAAATAATAATCAACAATGATATTGAGCTAGTATATAAATCAAAGATATATAAAAATCAAACATAATGATACATACATGGCATGCAAAATGGATCCACTATCTCCGAAGGACAAATTCAAGCACTCATATGTATCTTCTGCCAAAGTAGGTAATAAATAGGAAATTGGTGATAATAAATCGTATGTATATTCTCTCGCTAATTGGTTAGAATCTCATGTTGATAACATAGAGGGGGGAAAAAGCGAGAGAGAGAAGAAATATAGAAAACTATATAGTATGTTATTTTATTCATTGCAATGACCAACGAGTTATGTTATGTAAATAACGTAATACACATTGACTTATCAAATTCTTAGATGTAGATAGACTTTCACTATAACTTATCAAATGCATAAATAAACATCCACTTTGATACATAATTTGTAATAGGTTCATATTCTTTAGGATTAAATATTTTAAAGGGTAAATGCAAATGACCCCCTTTTGGTTAAGTAAATAACACTTTAACCCTCTATAATTATCAAATGTGCGTTTAACCCCCTATTGCTTCAACTTTTTTTTTTTTTACAAAATAGATGGAAATCATCTAAACTAACACCAACTTGTGAAATGTCTTATATGCTCCTAATCAACTCAAGTGTCTGATAAGTTTTGGGGAAAAATTAAAAGTAAAAAAGAACTAACAAAGTTTTGAAATCAAATACCTTTAAAAAAAAAAGGGTCAAATTGAGAATTAAAAAAACTCTAGGGTCAATTTGACAAATAAAAAATCCAACCTTTCCTCCTTTTCTTCGCAGTCACCAACCTTAACCTAATTGCATCACCATCGTCACCCCCAACCTAGCTGCCGCCACCACTACCACCAAGCATCCCGCTACTAGCATCGCCCTCTTCCTCCTTCCCTAATACCCTCTACCGCCACTTCCTTTCTCATCCCATCCCATCCCATCCCATCCTGATCTCTTTCTCAGTACCCTCATGCCATCCTATCCCTCATCCTTCAATCCCCAATCTCCCCTACCCTCTGATCTTCCTTTCTCACCCTCACGGATCTCTTCTCATTCAACACTAAAATTTATGCAAAAACTACCAAAAATCTTAAGTTTCAATTGATAAAAAAAATCTACGAAGTTGCATCAAATTTAAACCCATTTATTTCAGATCTATGGTGAGGGTATGGATGAAAGTGACGGGTTGAGGTAGAGATGGCTAGGGCTGACAGTCAGAATTCGGTAAGGATGGGGAGAAATGTGTCAGGAAGGGAAGGATGTGGGGTTGGCTGCCAGATTTGTGGAGGAGTTGACGGAGAAGGGAATAGAAAAAAAGGAAGTGGTAGGGCTGTGGTGGGGTGCCGATAGTAAGGGGAAGAGGGTTAGGGTAGGAAGGAGTGATGAGTTTGCTCACTAGTGGTGGTGGTGACTAGTTGGGTTGTTTATGGGTTAGATTTCCGGGTCAGCGAGTTTTCGAGTTTTAGGTAGGAATTTTAAAATTCAACCCAAGCCAGGTAATATATAAAATTAAATAAACCCAACCCAATATTACTCATGCAGATTATTCGGATTGTCGAATCACTTGAGTTAAAATTTAAAAAAAAATAAAACATAACAGAAAATATAATGACTTGAATTTTCTTGCAAATGCAAATAAATAACTACTAGTTGAAGGTTTTTTGCTAATAAAATCTGTTGGATTACAAATCGTAGTATTATCTTAAGAAATTGTAATGTTTGAAATTGTGCATTGGATAATTATTTCCGGCAGAAAAAATATCCTTTTTCACAACAATCTCTATTCCAAAAAATTGAATAAGAACTAATGTTTGAGTTTTTTTTTTTTTTTTTTTTTAAAAAAAATTGAATAAGAACTCATCTATTACGGTTAATTGTTCATTGCCACTGCATACAAGGCCTTGACCTTGATTTTCATCAGGCATTACCCTAATAGATGATGATGGCCCTTCAATTTGATGATCTTCTAGTTTGATGCTGATAGTTCATTGCCATATTGAAGGCTTTGTTCTTGATCAACTTCTAGACTGCATCACAGCAGCAATGACTGGAAGTTGGAGATTACTTTGATTTTTGAAGACTCCATGCAGTTGAATCCTCTAGGGGGCGTTAATCAAAATGGGCATAAGGGTTATTAGGTTAAACTTAACAATAAAGGGGTATTTTTATTTTTAAAGTAAAAATTTGAAGTCGAGCTATTAGGTTGAGTTTTTAAAAATAAACCCACCCCAACACAATACATATTCGACTGATTTAATAAAAATAACTTGACATTTGATAATCTAATTTATTTAATCTTAAATTCATTTGAATTTGAATGGATTGAGTTTTTGAGTTGGGCCAGATTTAAACGCCCCTAATGACTGGAGTGGGAAAGAGGATGATGTGGAAGGTAAGTTGATGGAAGAAACCGCTGTTAGCATTTTGGTGTATAAAGTTCAATTCAAATCTTATTTTAGTATTAATCTTTTTGACCAATCCCACTCTCAGAGTAGGCATGTTATTGTCACTATTGTTAGTTTTGACAATTTTTGCCAATTTTGCTACAAAATTTAAACTAAAATGGGGTCAAATGCACAATTGTTAACCATAGAGGTAAAGTGTTTATTTGGTTAGCTACAGTTTCGGGTTTTTTTTTTTTTTTTTTTTTTTCTTATATGTTATAATGCTAACGGTTGTTTTGACCCAAAAAAAAATTATTCAAAATTAAAATTAAACAAATTTACCAAATATTAGAAAAATTAAATACATTAATTATATTATTCATTGGGAAAGTAATTTAGGAAGAATTTGACTAAAAATTTAATTAACAATTTTGTATTTCTAAAGTTATAAAAATAGATTTTAAATGAGAATCTATATTAATTTCATTAACAAAATAAATGCCCCGATTTAAGTTCGGTTTTAAACTACCTTCACAATACTAGCTTATAAACTAGACACAAACACAAACTTCGGCCCAACCAAAAATATTTAAGATCGAACAGCCGACAGTTCCATTCTGGACGCGCTACACCGGCAGCCATATCAAAACCCTAAACCCTAAAATTCAGGAAAATAGATGGGTCAGAAATTATTTGACGGCGACAGCTCCGACGAAGAGACTGAGAAAATCGAAATCAATCGAGAGTTTGCCCGGCGCTACGAGCACAACAAGAGGCGAGAGCTGGATCTACAACGTCTGGAAGAGCTAAAAAAGAAAGGCGTGATTGATTCGGGGTTGGATTCGGATGAGTCGTCTTCGTCAGAAGAAGAGGAGGCGGAGGCGGAGGAGAAGGAGAATGCTAAACTGAGTAAGAAAAAAGATTTAGAATTTTTTGATGCTTTAATTAGAGTCAGAAATAAAGACCCTATTTTGAAGAATAAAGAAGCTAAATTGTTTCAGTCCGAGTCGGAGTCTGAAAATGAAAATTTTGATGATGATAATTATAATAATGATGGAAATAGAAATATTGGAGGTGAGAAACAGGGAAAGGTGAAAAAAGATGGTAAAAAAAAGGAGAAAAAGAAGCCAATGTATTTGAAAGATGTGGTATCGAAGCAGTTGATTGAGGAGGGGCCGGAGTTCGAGGACGAAGACGATAATGTGGATAAGAAGAAGGTAAAGAGCTATGATGAGGAGCAAGAGGAGTTCTAGAAGGCGTTTTTGGAGGCAGTGGAGCAGGCAGAAGCTGTAAAAAAGGAGGAGGAGGAGGAGGAGGAGGAGGAGGATGATGGGGGAGAATTTTTTTGGGAGAAGAGGAAAAGTGGTGGCAAGGAAGATGCCGAGGAGGAAAATGAGATTGGAGAGAAATTGGATGAGTATTTTGGCGGGGATGAGAAATTGGATGAGGATATGAGATTTTTGAAGGATTATTTTAGGAACAGGATGTGGGTTGGGGATGGTGATGACAAGAAGGTGGTGGATGATGAGGGCATGGGGTTGGGAATTTCCGAGGATGAAGAGGAGATTGAGAGACAAGAGGATTACGAAAGAGAGTACAATTTTAGGTTTGAGGAGAATGTAGGGGATCGGGTGATGGGTCATTCCAGAGGAGTGGAGGGGTCGGTGAGGAAGAAGACGAACGCAAGGAAGTCACAAAGGGAGAGGAAGGAGGAGAGGATGGCGCAAGCTGAGTTTGAGAGGAAAGAGGAGTTGAAGCACTTGAAGAATGTAAAAAAGAAGGAGATGATGGAGAAGCTTTTAGGAAGATTAGGGAGGCTGCAGGGGTTGGGGAAGATGGTGCTTGGTTGTTGGAGGAAGATGACTTGGAGGAGGAATTTAATCCTGTTGAGTATGATAAGAAAATGAAGGAAGCGTTTGATGACGGCTATTATAAGGCTGAGGATATTGACACAGAGTTTGGAAGTGATAACGGTGAAGGTGGTGATGAGTTGGAGAAGCCTGATTTTGATAAAGAAGATGCGTTGCTAGGACTTCCCAAAGGTTGGGATGATATGAGCGATTCCCATGATGGGTTCTTATCTGCCAGGGAAAGAATTTTGAAGCTCAAGGAGGGTGGAGACAATCACAAACAAGCAAGTGATAAAGAAGATGATGCAGAGCCTGAAGTTGGTAAGCGGAAGAAAAAACGAAAGCGCCATCCCAGTGAGGTGGAAAAGGCAGTAAAAGATCAGTTATTGGAGGAATATTATAAGTTGGAATATGAAGACACTATAGGTGACTTGAAGACTAGGTTCAAGTATAAAAGCTGTCAATCCTAAAAGATATGGACTGAGTGCTGAGGAAATTTTGATGATGGATGATAAGGAGTTGAATCTGCATGTTTCTATCAAGAAGCTGGCTCCATATAGAGAAAAGGAATGGAAGGTTCCACGAATCAAGACATACCAACAAATGCAGAGGAACAAAGAACTTCAAGTAGATGTATCAACTGTGCCAAAAATTCATAAGAAGAAGTTCTTGAGCGATAGGGAGAGGAACAAGGAACTTGAAGGATATGTAACACCTGTACTCAGTTCTGCTAAGACCAAGAAACCACAGACTGAGGAATCAAGTGGTGATACAAGCTATATGTCACGGCGGAGTAAGAGAAGGCGTCGTCAAGCTGAACTAAAATTGCCACACGCAAGGCTCAAGGCATATGGCAAAATCCCCTCGAAACCAAAGAGTAAAAAGAAGTCATGAGTGCAGCATACAGTTTAGACAGCTTTCTTTAGGAGGTAATGTGACTATAACTGTTCTTTTTACAATTTTGGGCCCATATCTTTTGCTGCATGCACAATACTTCCAGCAATTCTTTATTCATTTTCTTGACATGATAACATTAATCTGTATGTCTCGAGCGTGTTTATGTTCTTATAAGTGAAAATTCTTAATTTTTGTTGCAAAATTCTCGTTTCTTTAATGACTTGGAAAATGCTTCCTTTTTCCTGCACCACCTCAAAAAGTTAGAAGACATAAATTTAAGATAGAAGAAGGAAAAAGTATAGCTCTTTTTGGATGTTGGAATGGATGAGTCTGGAACTTGTAACCGGATATGAACAATAGTTCGAATGGAAAATAAAATGGTAATAAGGGAGAAATTCATTTAAAATTGTTCCACCTGTCATACTTTGGTTGGTTTCTTGGTTTTTCAATTGTATGTATAATGTTGTATTCGCTTCGTAATGAAGTTTAAACGCATGGCTTAGTAGTTGTCAGGGCCTTCCATCTTTTTTCCAAACTTTCTGATGTTCTGAGTTGTTATGTTTTGTATCCTTGATGACAATATACTTACCCCACATTTGGTATACATGATATGTTTCCACCAATAATAGGTCTTAATGCTTATTCTCATTCTATTGTTTGGTAAACTAAGTTACGTGGAGTGCATTCTTTTTCATTGTTTAGTATAATTTTTTTTAGATATATGAATAGATAGATTTTAAACATAACAAATTTTTGCTTTTTTTTTTTTCAAATTATGTTT
The DNA here is from genome assembly GCA_025175665.1 of Cinchona pubescens. NCBI lineage: Eukaryota > Viridiplantae > Streptophyta > Magnoliopsida > Gentianales > Rubiaceae > Cinchona > Cinchona pubescens. Next base: position 1,835,427 of record JANKKI010000300.1, on the reverse strand, counting down.
TAGAGAAACTTTAGGTACTTTGTGTTAAGATAAAAATTACAAAATTTACATATTAAATTTTTTACATTAAAACAAATAAATTGTACGATTTAACTTATTTTATTATACCTGATATACACACAACACACACACACACACACACACATATTAGCAATAAGATTACAACTATGCAAAGAAAAAATATTCGAATAGAATTTAGATAAACTTGATATCCCATAATTTTGTCTTTCCAAAGGGGTTTTCCTCAAGGTTTTTTGAGGAATAGGGTTTCCAAGATCTGATTGGAATGAACATTTCCCTAGAATAACCTTTCCAGTTTAAACTTCCCATACCCTACATGAATGAAAGAACAAGTTGGAAAGAGCTTCCATTCCATTCAGCCATTCTCACGCATACCAAATGTGGGGTTAGTATACCTAATTTCTTTTGGAGAATGTATTGTGTGATCAGTTTAATTACCACTCCTATCCTATTTCTCCAAAATTTCATTGAAGAACTTACTTAGGAAAAAGTATATTAATAGACATAATTTTGTTACTGATTTTAGAGAATTGTCTTTTAATTCTTTTGCGAATCTTAGTAGAGAAAAGCATCATTGAGTAAAGTTTCCCTTGTGGATATGTATCAAAAGGGAAATCTGATTGATGTTCTATCTGATTTGGACTTGGGGAGAAAGAGGAAAAAGTGGATAACTTGCATTTTTGTTTTAGTTTTGCCGTGTTAAAGAAAATTTTTTTTCTAGTTGCTGAAGAAGGAAGAACTTAAATTTAGCTTTTTCTGCAATGCCTCCTACTTTTAGTAATATTTTGGGTTCTTGTGACTGCTTTCCCTATGGATCTTTATACATCTACGAAGCATGTTAAAGTTAGATTACACTGTGAATAAATGATGCCTCTTTTCCCTTCGAGTAGTTCATGCTTATGCGCCAAGTCCCTCCAAGTACTTTTAACGTTGCTAACCAGTTAAGATAGAGTATAGCAATATGTCATTTTGTAATGCAATGGAGCCCAAATATGTGCAGGTACTTGTCTCCTAGATGAATTTATGCTGAGGATGAGATGGAATTTGGATAATGACGATGCTAACTTATACAAGCTGTTCTGGTATGATGGACCCGCTTTTGCGAAAACTAGAGGATGTCGATTTGATCTATTCGAGAGAACTGGCAATGAGATGTGACTTTTTACGGAGTGAAAGGCTTGAGTTCTTTTTTTATCTTTCGGCTGTAGTCAATCTTTTAGTTGTTAGAGCTGGAAACTGTTATTGATGTTTATGTTCTGTCCAATCCGATAAAACCATCCTGGTTTTGTTTGATTTGGGAGATTGGTAGTAGTTTTGACTACTAGTGAGACATTTTTTTTTTTTAAGTTTTATTAATTTATCTGGTTCTGCACTAGCTTTTACATTGGAGGACTGTTGTAATCATTTATCTTGTATATTTTAGATTATTTTATACTTGGTTTTGATTGGAATTAATGAATATTATTCAAGCCAATGAGCTCAAATCTGGGTATGATGATTATCTTTAAGAGAATTTGCTGAAACTTATAATAGATTAACTTGCAATTGGTCTGTTCCTTCACATTTTCGTCCCTTTCGAGTTGGGTCTTAGTAATTTTAATGATAGCTATGGCTGCCCTGGCATCCATCCAAATCTTTTGCTAGAGGGCATCCATCCAAGTCTTTTGCGGATGTCGTTTTAACTTTTTTCTCAAGGCGAGATTTATTAAACCCCTTCGTCCTCACAAGGTGGAACTTGCAATTGTTGTGTTTTTTTTTTTCACCTTCTGACTGTGCGGTTGTAGATCTATGATTGAGCCTTTCCTCTTTGTTTTCCTCACTACGAGACCTTGACTGCGCGATGAAATGATAAATAGATATTAATGGCCAAGATAATCAAATAAATGTAAATACATTGAAAATGAATTAATAATGTAGAGGAAATAGATTTGAAGTACAAAAACATGTTATCTATGCTATTGGCGACTACACTAATATATAAGAAATACAAATAATTAAAGTTAGCTATCATTACATTCAGATTATTGCGGTAAATCACAACCAAAATTTGCTTAAAAACTCAAAATTATATGGATTAGTTCCTCTACATCGATGACGTCAAATTTTAAATAAAGTAATCAAATAAAGAATAAATGTAACGTATAACTAATTGAAACAAAAAACATTTTACATAATAATTCAACCTCGGCATTTAGATGATGTGTCTCTAGATTCGCAGGACCAGCAATGGTGTCAGCAGCTCGTCATTTGGATTGGCATGCAACCGCAGAAGGAATATGGTACAGAGATAATTGAGGATAAAATCCCCAACATCATTTATTGTAACAACTACATTAAAAATTGAAGTTCTAGTAAAAATCATATGGCATTAAAGAAAAAATCATGATACATGATCAAAAACACAATAAATAAATAGAATGGAACAAAATCTAAAGTTACTCCAATATAAGATGATCATAAGCACAACAAAATTAGTTCTGATTTGACACTATATCTTCTCAGTTCTTTTCACAAATTGAAAGCAAAAACCTATAGTTCCTCTAATATAAAATGAGAATAAAATTACTAATTCCCGATTTTTACTATATATTTCTTGGAATAAATAACTATGTGTTTAATAAAATTTAAACAAAAAACTATACCTTTTATTAATGCCTCCCTTAGTTCAGGTATACCTTTATTAGCATCATACGACTCCTCTTTTAAGGGATCCATCAAGTCTTTAATACCTAGTTCAATTGAGTGGTTGTCAGTATACTGCTCCCTGCATGAAAGTTTGTCAACAATGAGATATAGCACCCACATTCGACATATAAGGCGATCAAACTTCTCCAAAAGCATACGTACGGAATATTAATAAAGAGGAAGAATTCACCAAACTCATAAACCAATTCCCTTTATACTACCATCTTTAATCAAGAATAGATATTTGTTCTCTATTCTGTCATTTAAGTTATTCTACCATTACAGCTTATTGTAAAAACTCCATCAAAACCTTTTATTTTTCATTTTCCTAATCAGAAGTCTATATTTAGAACGCCATCTCTTTACATACATCATTAACATATAGGTATTTCATTGAGACATGGGCATAATATCATTGTAAAATAAATCACACCTCAAGAGTGGGCAAGTATTTGTATAAGCTGATTTTACAATCAAAATGCATATATATTCAAGAAAAGACTCAAAAGTCATCAAATCAAGTATTTAGATAAGCCTTCTCAAAACTTCCACTGCAATAACACTAACATAGTATTATGGGTTGAAGAAACTAACTTGACCCATTCAATCTATTACTCAGGACAAATTTAACATTTTAATTTTGATAAAAATATTCAAATATTGCTATTAGTGATATCTTACCATCGTCCCATGCAATAGTACATGTCCCTCAGATAATTAGTCTAATTAAAACCTAACAACCTATTTTATAAGAAATATAACACATCAAAACAGGAATTTCAAATAGCTTACAAAACAAAAATAAATTGCAAAAATAATACAATTTTACTGTAAATAAAACCAGCAATAAGAAAAAATAAATAAAGGAAAAGAAAACTAGATCAAGATATATTGTAGAGATACAACAACTAAAAATATCATCCCGCTCGTACTAAGATTTTGTTCTCTAAACTTGAAACTCGTAAGGATAATTTTGTTTCCTTAATTATCTTCAACTTGATTTCTAATGAACAATCCATTAATTCTAATATGATCCAAAAAGTCAAATAATATGTCACAAATCAAGAGGCTGGATCAATAAAAAATCTCAAAATTTTATATCTCAAATATTCTATATCTTAAAGAGTCAACTGAAATCTCAAAATGAAACAAAGTAATAAAAATATATTGTTAAAAGTATATTTTTTAGGTCTCATCTACCACTTGAATTCTTTTAAAAACTCCATAGGTTCCTTACTCTTTAGATATTCATGAGGAAGACTAACGGATCTTGAAAGGAAAGAAGAAAAAAATCAGAAAAAAATCATAAAATTTTATACTAAAAATAAAAATGATTTATCAAGAAAAAAAAAACCAGTAGAATATGATGAAGCTCCATAACAAAAGGATATCTACTTTCTTCTCAATGTTGAAGAAGAATAGAATAAGAAAGAAGAAACGAAGGGAGAAAAAATTCCTCTAGGAAGATTCACAGATGTGGAACAGAAACAAAAGAGAATAATAACAAAAAGTTCTATAGAAATATTTATCCAAAATAAAAATAATTTACTAGTAAGATTAGATGAAGATCCATAAGAAAAAACTTTTATTTCTCCTTGATTAAATCAGTACTCATTCAGAAAAGAATATTAAAAATAAAAAAAATAAAAAATTAAGAATAAGGAGATTTGAAATATAGGTTGGAGTGGCGAGATAGAGGGGAGGAATTGGGTTTATGGCTTTAAAATTGGATATGTTAAAAGTATATGATAAAATCAAGTGGGTGTTTTTAGGTAGAATGATGGCTAAGATGGATTTTTGTCCTACCTAGATTAGATGGATAATGTCCTGTATTTCTTCAATGTCTTCCGCTTTCAACATTAATGGGAGTAAGTATAGATATGTTAAACCTAATAGGGGCACGCAAAGCAGTTGAAAAGAAAGATATTATAGGAAAGAAACTTTGCAAGGAAGCCCCTCTAGTCTCACACCTTTTCTTCGCGGATGACTCGTTAGTGTTTTGCAAAGCTGATCATGGGGAAGTAGAGGCAGTGATAATAATTCTGAAGGCTTATGAAAAAGCTTCTGGATAGTTAATCAATTACTCAAAATCTTCTGTCTTTTTCAGTAGGAACACCCCTAGAGATACTAGACTTCTATACAGGAAATTTATGAGAGGTTGAACAATATGAATGAAGCTACAAATGATAAATATTAGGGGCTCCCATTATTCATTGGTAGATCGAAAACCGGGTTTTGAGAGAGTTAAGTGAAAAGATGAGAGGAAAGATTAAGAGCGGGAAAAACAATCTTCTGAGTCAAGGAAGGAAAGATGTGCTCCTCATATCAGTGCTTATGGCTATGCCCTCTTACGCCCTATCTGTCTTTAGGTTTCCTAAGGTTTTGAATAAAGAAATCTGCAGTTTAATGGCAAGATTTTGGTGGAATAGGAGGAAGAGAGAAAAGAAGATCCACTGGTTGAGTTGGAAGAAAAATCTCCAAGGTGAAAGGTAAAAATGGGTTAGGTATTAGAGACCTAGAGGATTTTAACTTGGCACTTTTAGCCAAACAAATCGGGAAGATCTCGTCTTGTCCAAATCTGCTGATGAGTGAAATCCTTTATGCAAAATACTTCAAAGGCAGCAGAATCATGAAGCTGAAGACCTGCCCAAACAAGCTTCACGGATTTGGAAAAGTATTACGAGTGCTAGAGAGGTGATAAGAGAAGGCCTTAGGTATGGGGTGGGAGATGGTAGGAACCATTGACATTTGGAAGGACAGTTGGTTACTTGGGAAAGGGGAATGCAGGGTCCAATCTGTGAGAATTCCCTCTTGCAATCTGGAAAATGTTAGTGATCTGATTAAGGATGGAAAATGGGATGTAGGAACCTTGGAAAGTATTTTTCACTTGGAGGAAAAGAATAGGATCCTACAGATTACTCTTAGTATATGTAACAGGAGGGATAGATTGTATTGGAGGGACTCCAAAGATGTAAATATAATGTCAAAGCTGTATATGTGGCAGCTGGAAAGATAAAGGAGGACCAGAGATCTAAAAACAACACAGAAGAGGAATCTAGCAGTACAAGGGGGCAATCAGCAATATGGAAGAAACTCTCGAGTCTTAACATTAAGCATAAACTCAAACATTTTATCTGAAAATATTAGGTACACCGAATCCTACCTATCAATGAAATTATCTTCAAAAGGATAGGCAAAGGAGACCCAATGTGCAAGTGTTGTGGGGAGGAGATGGAAACAATAGAACATTGTTTTTTCTTTTGCAAAAAGGCTGAGTTAACATGGAAAATAGCTCCTATCCAGTGGACAGGTTTAGAGAATTTAAGGTACCATTCCTGGAGGTGATTGGAAGGTTTACTTGAAGTAGAGGAAAGAAGAAAAGGACTGGAACATATTGGGTTGACTGTGAATATACTATGGCAAGAAATAGGAAGGTTTTTAGTGATGAAAAACAATTTTTTTGTACAGGTGAACGTAGCAAGTTGAGGAATGTCAGGAATTTAACTTAGCTGTACAGAATATATTTTTGTGGAGTAGAACTGAAACTGAGGAAGAAAGATACAGCAAAGTGTGGAAGCCACCAGATCAAGGAGTCCTTTTAATTAACACAGATGCTGCTATTAATACCCAGAGAGGAAAAGCTGGGTGGGTTTACCAGGCAGTAGTCAGAGACTAGACAGGTAAGGTGATAAATGTTTGGGCATGGCCTGAGTTTTTAAGGGGTAATCCAACTGTGGAAGAAGCCATGGCAATCAGACACACTGTTGTAGCTGCAAAGGAGAAGAATTGGAACAGAATCTCGTTAAAATCAGACTACAAATTGGTGACAGATATAGCAGCAAAGTACTACAGATGGAGGACTGATGGCTACCATTTTGAAGGACATTTTGGAGTTAAGTTCTCAGTTTGATCTCTGCTCCTTTTCTATTAATAGAATAGGAAACAAGCTTAGTCATTGTATTGCTAAATTTGCAGTGAATCTTGTTGATAATATCATGTAGGAGGTAACTTCCCCTTGTGGGTTGATAAACTTGCACAGGATGATACAAGGACATTGCCCCTGTTTTGTAATTGACATTGTTATTTTATAAGTTTTATGAAATCAAGTTACCATTTCGGGGAAAAAAAAAAAGGAATATAACATCATTAGGATTTAATCGTCGGTGTAGAAATATTTTTGCACCATCAGGTTTAGATGCATATTACATGTGCAAAATTATCTTTTAAAATTTAAATAATGCACAAGTGACATACATCCAAATCTGATAGTGCAAAAAAATTTATACACCAATAGTATATAAAAGATTTACTCATAACATTATGGGTAACAGACCATTTCGGTCCCCCTTATCCTTGGAATGTGTCCCAATTTAGTCTTTGTATATTACAAAAAGCCAATTTAGTCCATTATCTTGCAAAATATTAGCCAACATAAGGTTTTTGACAAAAAAAATTAGACAAATTAGTGGTTAAAGTCATGTAAATATTATGTGACCCTTAAAATACAAACAAGTTCTTCTTTCTCTTTATCCCAAATTTTTTTCTTTTCTCTCATTTATCTAACTTAATTTTGTTCCAACTTCTCTTAAGAAATCCTCTGTGACAGAAATTGATGAAATAAATTTAATCATTTTCAAGTTTTAACTTCCAATAATTTGTGTTTAACTTAGGCCGCGTGATGTTTACACGACCTTCCCATTAATTTGCCCAATGTTTTCATCAAAAGTCCTATATTGGCCAACATTTTAAAAAATATAGGACTACATTACCTAATATTTTAAAAAATAAGATATTAAATTGATACAAATGGCAAATTGGACACACTTTAAAGATAAGTGACCAAAATAATATTTTTCCTAACATTATTATCCTTTGAGTGTGCATTTCGTCAACACTCTATTATCCTTTCCAGTAAATAAATATTTATTTTGCCAAAAAAAAAAAACTGTTGGTATTTTCTTTTCTTGGATAATTCTTATTCTGCTTTTATTTCAATCACAACAAAGTATTGAAAGTTAATTTAAAATTTACTTAAATGATTACATAACCTCTCTAGCTCGCCTAAAACCCAAGTCTCCAGCTTAGAGTAAAGATGTACATTTCATAAACGAATGGAAGCAATGAATGTAACTTAAATTAAAAAAAATATTACAAAAAATACATAAAAAAAAATCCTCTTCCGTACTATAATAAGCGTAAGATATCAGAGAGCAAAATTATGTATTTAATGATTGCAATCTAACAATTACTATATATTAGATTAAGAAAATTATAAAGCCCCTTTTAAGAACTATTCTCTTGTGCTTTAAATACTTCTATAATACAACATCATGTATTTTAAATACTTATACTGTATAAACTTTTACAGTTAAGGAAATGATTTTCTAAAAGAGACTGTAAAATTCTCCATTAGATTAATGTATAAAGAGACTGTAAAATTTCCCATTAGATTAATATATTTATTGATTGCAATCTAGCAATTACTGTGTATTAGATTACGTTACATACTTAAAAAGTCTCGAATTGGTGTCACCAACGCCTTTGACAGGCAGCAATTACCAAAAGCTGGAGTTGGTAGAAAGAAATATGCACCAGAAGAGAAGTAACAAGGTTTAATGAAATAATCTTAACAAATAATAAATTTAAGCAGCGGGTAATTCAATTGAATTGATAATTACAATAGACAGAATTCTCACTCAACAAATAATGCACAGAGTAAACTATAAAATCACAAACCTTTAAATGCACATCCAAGGCAAAGTCTATGTATAGAGTACTATCTCTATTGCTGCACAAGAGGAGCATAACCATACAAGAACCTTGCGAAACTGCACTCACAAACATATACGAGACCAGAGAGCATGCACATCTATGATAAAACCATTCCCAGCTGACAGTTCAAGCACCATAGCACATTCTCAAGGCATCTGACATCGAGGACCATTTGCCCTACCTAGAATATGTAATCTCCAGACAAGGGAACTCATCAGCTATCACGTTCAAGAGGACCAAAGATTAATATTAAAGCTCACCGTAGCTCTGCAGCATTGAACTTGTTCCACGCTTCCTGTTACCCAAATAGAATTAATTCAGGAAAATGACACAGTACATGAATGGATAAATGAACTGAATTACATCAAATATTTTGCTGGTGTACTAAGTTCCTAGACACAGAATTTGAACAATTTGTAAGGTTACACCCCCCCTTTCTAGAAAGTCAGCAACAACATTGTGGAACAACCATATGTTTTAGTTGCAAGGAAATATCAACGCAAGTACCTTTAGAAGATCAAAAACTTTCTCTGCAATATATTTCTGCTGCAGCTTTGATCCCCTTTGCTGAACCTTGTCTGGATGAACGCACAAAGTCGCCTTATAGTAAACCTTTTTAACAGACGTAGAAGTAATTAAATCAGTCAAGGAAACAGTCTGCCAACCACATTCAGGCCACAGCACCTGCACGTCAACATATGAAACAATTAGTTCAAGTAGAAATGCTCATTGGTGCATGCATCAGCTAATGAAGGTGACAAATTAATATAAACCAATGTGGAGAAACATTTTATGAACAGTAAGCATGATAAGATTAAAAAAGAAGCCACTTGATTCCCTTTTGAATGTTCAATAATCCAGGTTCCCACCACAACCCCCCCCCCAAAAAAAAAAAAAACAACAACAAAAACACCTCCCATCTCAAGGTAAAAAATTCAATTATCTATCCTTTTTTTTTTTTTTTTCAATCGAAAGTACAGTTTAATTATTTGCAGTCAAGCACAATGTATTCCTTTTGCAATATCTCTGCGAATGATAACTCGAGGACTGCACTCCACCAAGTAACGAAAAGAGTTCCTTTAGAGGGTTTCTTCAGCATGCAAATTTGAACATGTCATTCTATATTCAGAACTGAAGCTCCAACTCACAGATTTCTGGCTTGCTCAGTTCTTTATTTAACTTGCTTGGACCACACCATGCTAAAAAGTATATGATTTTTTTTGTGTTTTTTCTGTAAATTGCTATGTTTCTGAAGAAAATGTTGCTAGGCAGGATCAGTTACAATTGTTCTCCTTCCCCTATAGTAAATGATATTTTGGCAATTTGTGGAAATTCTGAACTTGTTAATAGTACATAGTGGACTGTATAGAATTCCTTTCTCCTTATGTTTAATTTTTCTAGACAAACGAGGAGGGGAGAAGAGAAGGGACTCATAATACTTCACCCTAACTGATACCTCATATTCTCTTGCAAGTCATTTCGTATGACGAAGAAATGGGATGAGGTTCCCTTTCATTTTAATCCTTCCCCATGCCAAACTTCCCAAACAAGTTCTATAATCCTTGAATTAAGTCCATCTCCTGTTTTTGTGAAAGTTAACATTTACTTGAGATTTTCTTGTATATGTTAAAAGTATTTTTGTGACACTTGTAAGAATGAGGAAGAAATGGGATGAGGTTCCCTTTCATTTTAATCCTTCCCCATACCAAACCTCCCAAACAAGTTCTATAATCCTTGAATTAAGTCCATCTCCTATTTTTGTGAAAGTTAACATTTACTTGAGATTTTCTTGTATATGTTAAACGCATTTTTGTGACACAAAACTAGTAAGAATGACAAACTTGCAAGTTACCTAAATAGAAAAACAAACTAAAAGATCATCTAGAAAGTTGACAAAATGATATTCATAGAGGGTATCCCTTCTAATAGAACTAATAGGACCTTTTTCCATTTGTCCTGTTGAAAAAAGAGGGAACACCACAATCTACTCCTGAGCACTAAATGCCAATTAATCAAGTGATGAGGAATGTTAAGTCGCTGAACCAAGGACCATGAAAAGAAGGAAAATGTTTGCCTCATCAAGTGAGAAATTATTGAGTGCCTTATGGAGGATAGGATTTTCTTCTTCATATTGCAGATCTCAAAGAATCAACAATGACATTAGCCTTGAACCCAATCTAGAAGCAATACATGGCCATCCCTCACAAAGACATATCTAAGGCTGAAGAAGTCCAATTGAAGGGCATTATAGATGATCTGATTTTCCTTTTCTTCTATTGTTCTTTTGGATTCAGGATTGGTCTTGCAGTTTTGCTAATAACAAAATTTAATTCAATTTAGTTTTTTCCCTTAATTACTCTATGAATACAATTATTGGATATCATACTTTATTGGACATCTTTTAATAATTTTTACTTCTTCTCTATAATCCATCTTATGCTCAACCAGCAACATTGGCCGTTTCCAAGTGAAATTTAGTAACGTTACCACAGAGACAGAATTCACAATAGACAGAGAAAGTATTACAACATAGATAAAGGGAAACCTCCATAACCAATAAAGCAAATAGAAGTGTAAGCCCAAAATATTATATCAATGTCAAGGTCAAAGAAATAATAATTAGAATGCATACATCTTGCAAAGATGACAGTAAAGCACGCAAGTTGTCTTCTTTTCCAGCTGACCAGCGCTTGATATTGTAATCCAGAGAGTCAGCAAGCCTCTGAATTCAAGTAATTCATATTAATAGCAAAGAAGTAAAGATTTGAGGATATATATATATATATATTTCTTATTTACTTTGAAGGGGGTGTGTGTATAGAGCAATCAAAATTCATGAAAACTAAGGGTTGCTACAAGAGTCCTTTCTGTGATACCCCACCAATTCCCAAAGCCAAAAACCTGAACTAAAACAAAAGAAGAAAAGAGGAAAGGAATAGGATCAAAAAACAGTCCTATATGTGCCTACTAAAACAAATTATGAAAATTAGGACAAAAGATAACCATAAGCTTATAAGCAACAATTTGATAGTAGGAATTTTAAACAGTCATGAGAAGAATAGAGTTGCATAGACAAAGAAGTGCAACTTAGATGGTAAGATGCTTCCCTTATAACGTATTGGTCATGGGTGAGTAACTACAAGGTATGGGGGAGAGGTGATTTTTTTTTTTTTTTTTTTAAAAAAAAGAGTTGCAAAGCAAGACTTACACGCCTCTCTTCCTGCTCATGCTGAGTCTTAAGATCCCGCTGATTCTTTTCATCCAATGCTTTTTCCTGAAACAACAGAAAGAGATTGGAACTTGTATTACAGAGTGAATTTTTGCCTAGATTGCATGTAAAATCAAGGTATATCATGAGGGTGATATTTTATACTCCACAAAACTAAAAGATGTGTCACACATCAGGAATTACAAGGAAACTGTAGTTGTCTTACACTGCGTCCTGTTGGCATATGTGAAGGTGCGTTTGTCCTGTTGGCATGTGTGTGTGTGAAAACAACAGAAAGAGATTGGAACTTATAACACAGAGTGAATTTTTGCCTAGATTGCAATGTAAAATCAAGGTATATAATGAGGGTGATATTTTCCAAAAAACTAAAAGATTGCCACACATCAGGAATTACAAGGAAACTGTAGTTGTCTTACACTTCGTCCTTTTGACATATGTGTGTGTGTGAGAAAGAGATTTCTCCATGACATACCGAACACATTGGTAAACCTTAACTTGCTAAAACATTCTCTCATTCACCAATAGCGTTCATATTGACATTAGCAATTATGCCAACTGTCAATAGCTAGTTATACTAACGTTGATATCTGCCTTCATTTTTGGAGCTTCAATATCGATCTACTGTTGTATTTTATCTTCTATTTATCCAAAGACTGAAACTGTGCTTATTATAATAGTAACATTCCAACCAAATATAAAATAGCTAGAATATCTGTATTAAATACACAATTTCTCGCTGCCCTGATTGAATGATTTATGCCAAAAATTGAAGCAGAATTGGGCCCAAGTTCTATTTGCTATAGACCCTTTTCTTTCTCCCTTCCCTCAAGCCTGCTTCCTTTTAAAGAAACCCAAACCCAACGATTATTGAAACCCAGATTCCAATTTATAACCTCAAAATTCTTAAATCTCAACACAAATTGCCTCCAAACCACCATATCAGTGGCAGCATCACCACGATGAACACCAACTACATTCCAAGTCATGTTTCTTGCTATCACAAACCACAAATACAAAAGAAGGATAAGAGAGAGCAACGAAGCAAGAAATACTGATGGCATTGAAATTCTGATCTCAATTCCAAAACCTTCTATTCTTTAGATTGAATTCCTTACTGGGATCTGTCATAATTATAAAGAACATCTAAATTAAAGGGCTCCTGTTGGGTTTCATAACATGACATATAAATCTCTCCAAAATATTATTTGTTAACAGCATATATGCTTGAAGATGCACTAACATAACAAATTATTAATATTATAGAAAATGGAGCCCTCGAAATAGAATTTCAGGCGTAAATAGAAAAGACAACTTGAAAAGGTTCATGGGGAAGTTGGTGTAGTTTCACAAACTAAAGCAAAAGTCTTGGTAATTACAGCAAAAATCAAGGGACATGCATGTAGTTTACCCTTCTGTTCTTCAGATGGGGGAGTTTGTACCATTTTAAATCACATTAATAACAAAATTCTGCAGGAGCCTCTCTAACTCAATTCCTATACCGGTGAACTAAATGCAGCATACAGATCCAGGTATTGAGGTTTTCAAGTGTATGGCTAGCCTTTGAAATACATATCCAAGCAAAAAAATTAGTAATCTTGTTTTAGATTAGTAGACAATTTCAAGTCAAGGATTGTCTTAATCACAATTTTGGAAACTATTTATGCACAGGCTCACTAAAAGAAAAAGGAACACACAATAGAAACAATTAGTCGTAAAACCAAACATCGAAAGTAACAAACCTTCTGTCTCTTATTCTGGCTTGGGTCCTCATATGTTGATTCATTCTCGCTCTTCTTCTTTCTTCACTTTCCCCTTCAATTTCCTGAAATTCTTCAGATGAAGAGGTGGCTTCTGCACATTAACATAAAACTTCATTAAAAATCTAAACAAGAAATAGAAGCAAAAGAATTAACACCAGTTTAAAAATTTTAAAAAAAAAAGTGATGCAAAAGAACATTTTGCAGTCCGATTGTTAGTTACAGTTAAAAGTTTAAGTCACCTCCAAAAAGAGAAGAGAAGTTGTTAGAAAATATTGCTACAGAAGGTGACTTCTCTTTTTTGTATGAAGGCCTGGAAGAAGGCTTCTTCACTTCAGGTACCCGCTTCTCATTAAACAATGTATCAAAATCAGGGTCCTGAAATGTAGAAGCCAAGAACCTCAATAAGATTATTTCATAAGAAACTCAAAAGATATCAGCACCTTTTATAGTTGAACTTTTCACCTCAGTTTGAGAGCTGGGCCTGTTAACATTGCCTGAATGAGCACCCATGCCAAAGATATCATCCAGATTACCTTCTTTTAGGACTGCTTCTTTCTTCTCTTTAGTAACCTTGTCCTTGACTACCCTTCCTTTATCTTTTTCTCTTTGTTTCTCACGTAATATTTCTGCTTGTGTATCTTTTCTGGTACTAGTTTTGCCATTCTTATTCTCCAAAGGAATTTTTATGTTTCCAAGTGTTTCCCCATATGGCTTATCATTTGCATCAGGAACCTTACCCATGGCAAATTTTTCAAGTTCATCAATGGAAGACTCAACTGAGCCTTTCCCTGCATTTTGTTCCACTGGATCAGAGAATGGCCAAGAAGAAGCATCTGCAGTAGGCGATTCAAAGACTGAAAAAGGATCATTGGCCATGGAAGGCTGAGAAAATTTTGTCTCTGATTCCAATCTGTGCAGAGAGAAAACATTTACAAAACAGAAAAAAAAAGAATGATCACACCTACTGAAGTACAAGAAGCGAAGAAAATAAACGACCACAATAAGAATAAAATATCAAAAGTAAAAAGAATTACTTGTACAATTTACAAAGGTAATTCAACCTGACAGAATTACTATACTACAAGATAATCCATACACTTTGTAGGTCGAGATGTTAGTTAGATAAAATGCAACATGCTCGATTATTACTTTCCAGTAATCAAGGACAAAATTCCCAGTGCCATTCGTAAGTAAAACACTAGTTATCTTGCAGATGCTGCAAAATATATGATGCTTTTCTTGAGATGAGCATTTTCTAATAATACTTTATATACCAAAAGAGTAGTTAGCAAGACCTATATATATACACATTGATATAATCTTACTGAGCCCCAACATATATAACTTTTAAAATACATCACATTTGGTATAATGTGGCAAATAAATCAATACATACCCTACATATTCTACTGTGATGTCACTGTTTCAGACATAAATAGGCATCAGACCTAGTATTGGTACATGTTGCCATTAAATAGAGTAACAAAACTCTCAGAGAGTTTTCAAATTAAAAGTACAAAAAATTCTAAAACATGGAAAATCACATGTGCTAAAATAAGTTCAAGACAGTCCTCCATTTAGGTAAAATTCAAGTAACTATTATCTGAGAAGTACTTGTTACGAAATAGTGCTTGCTTTAAGCAGGTAATAGTGATCTGGTTAAGTGCAAGCCCCAGGCAGACTCTCAAGCTCAACATAATTAAAGATCCTGAATTCCAATATTTTAATGTTTCATCTGTGAAGTTTTCCGAAACTGTGGTTTCTTAAATGGCTTCATAGACCATCAACGACAAGCATATTCCACTCTAAGATTAGAAACATCAAAAGAAAAGAAACTGTAAACGAATTACAATCCTTTTCTTGGCTAGTTAGTAGTGATTCTAATTATGAGCTTTGATATGCATTTTTTGAGACTAAACTTGACTAAGAAGCACTAACTACCAGAAAACATGCTAGTTCTTAAAATTCTCAATTCAAAAGATGAAGAAGAAAACAGGTAGAACATGGCGAATGTCTTTGCTGAAATATTTTCCAACCACATAAACATAAATTCCGCAATAGCCCTTAATTCAAATTACTCAATGCTGCAACTATGAATAGTGCTCTCTGCTTCAGATAATCTAGTGCCCAATTATTCTCTTCCCTCTATCTCTTCAAGCATAAAATCCTAAATATGAAGTACTAAGTACCACCAATAACCATGTCCCTTCTGAACATCATAAAGTTGCAACCAAAAGGCCTCCAAACAAAGATCTAGTAGCCAAGAAGCATTGGCTAATTCATAGTTACCATGAAAATTTCCACAGTCACTCTCATAGCCATCAAATATGCTTTATCCTACTGTAATTATTCACTTACCTGAAACACTAAAGTAAATTTCATTGACACATATAACTATGTCGAAAGAGCTAATATTTGGATAGAGTAGCTTTGATAGTTCAAAGTTTTACATAAAACGATTACATTCATCCTTCCTTTTCCAATTTCAAGTACCTTTGATACATAGAATTGGGTAATTGGCATTACAAACTTGAAACATATACACCTCAATAACATAACAAGAAATAAAAGTTCCTTCCTTTTCCAATTTCAAGTAGAAAAAGGGAAATGTAGAGCAAATTCAAGGGAATTCTCCATGTATCCAACAATATCTTGACTTCCTACTGGGAAGCAATTCAGTTATATTTGTTCAAGAATCTAAAAGCCACCCCAAATACATAAAGGATACTACAAAAGGCATTAAGAAAACCATACAAACACTATTATGGAATTAAACTGCATAAAACCAAGTACATACCCATGATTCTCAGACTCATTACTTGAGGGGCCAATTCCACCAAAACCAGGGATCAAATCATCAAATTGGGATTTTGTCTCCTGATTATCCTCCTTCGAACTCTCAGAATTCATCCTAAAGTCCCCAAACAAATCATTACTTTGCCTTGGCCCAGAAGTCAAAAGGTCATCATAAAGATTCGAACTTTCCTTAGAATTCTTTTTGAATTCAAATACCAACTCCAAATCAATGCATCCCTTGTTGTGTTGCTGCCTGTGGATTGGAATTCACAAAGGACCCTCCAAATAAATAATTTCCATCATCAAAAAAGTTGTGGGATTTCTCGGAATTGCCATTATTTTTTGCCTGAAAAATCCCATCAAGATCATCCACAAAGGAATCACCATAAAGGGGTGATCTTGATGGATTTTCTCTTTCTTGAGGGAAACTGAAGTTGGTTTTTGGCTTGGATTTCAAATGGGCCATTGGAGCTGATCTTTGTGATTTGAATCCCATACTCTCCACCAATACTCCAAATTGATCCATTCTTGAACTAATTTCTGATAATTCTACAGGATAAAGCTGTGTACAAGAGGAGTATTTTTTAGCTGGTTTTTTTGGATAAAAACTGGTGTAATACACCACTTTTTAGTGTGTGTTGTGTGCTAAAAAATACCCACAAACCCCCCCACAATGAGTTTTGAGGTTGGGGAATGCGATGATGGTGAGAAATCAGCGGAAATCGAGCATGAAAATTGGAATAGAGAAATTGAAGGAAGGGGATGGATGTGAAAAACGGTGAAATTTTTTAGTCTTTATGTTTTCTAATTTTTTCATTTTTATATTCTTTTTTCCAGAACGTGTCTTCTTTAATTCAAGCTTTGGTGGAAATTGGAAAGTCGGTTGTCTTTACAATTTACATCCTAAATTTTCATGATATCTCAGTTTTGGACCCTTTAGAAATTTAGGTTTGTATGTAATCCAATAAATTTTCAAAAAAAGAAAAAAAAATTCCTCAGATTACTTGAATAAGGGAACTTCTTCAAAAATTATAAACTTCCTTATGAGATAAATTATTTTTATAGTGCTAGCTGCCTAAGATTAATTGATGTACTTGTTAAATTAACTGTTGTAAACAACGAGAACAATCATTTTACTTGATTTTCATTTTTATTGTGCAAGTTCATCGATAAATATAATGAAAATATAGATAAAGAAATATCCATTTATTTTTCATATTTTTTAAGTTCATCGTTTGTTGCTTCTTACTTCTTCTTTTTGCTAAAATATGTACTGCACATTTTTCCTCATTTAACAACCTTGTCATTATATATTGTACTTTGTGATTTAATATTTATAGTTTGAAATAATGGAAAGGAATTAAAAGAAATGAAAAGCAATTTTTTTACTATTTCATTAGCATTAGCTATCATTTTGGTTATGTCTTTTTTAGCAATGTTGTAATTGAGACTTTATTTATCCTACGATATTTGTGTTTTTCTGATAGAGATTTACTAAATTTATATTTGTTTAAAAAAATTGCACCATATAAGAAACTAAATTCTTTCATAATCTAGTACTCTAATGATTTATTTCAAACTTATCAATATTTTCCTTTAACAAAAGTAGTAGAGTGACTAGTTATTCCAAAAATAACCTAAAGAAGATAACAACCAACATTATTTATAAAAAAATCTTTATTGAATTTAAGAAGTGTGAAACTGTGAATTAAGGTTTAAGTACATTACACACACATATATAAAGATTATATTGTCTATGTCAATATAAAGATTATTTGGATGAAACATATACACTTAGCAAAAAATAAAATAAAATAAAATGTTTATACTTGATACTAATACAAATATTTTAATTCTTCTTCTAAAGAAGGTTCTATAATTGCAAATTATTGTTACTAAATTTAGGCAAAAAGATGATTGGCACATACATGTAGTAAAATAAAAGATAAGTGAAACAATTTTTAATATTTTTGGGTTGTGATTGAGATTTCTTCTAATTTAGGGTTCAAAGTTTAATTGACTTATTCAATTAACCCAACGTGGACGCGGTCAAGTCAAGTGCGTTTAAGTGGAGTAAGTTTTATTTATTCATTTTACAATAAAAAAAATGTGAAATACGTATTATAATTATTAAAAATTAAAAAAATTTCACTATTTTTTAATTATTTAATAGTAAAAATATTTTATAATAAAAATTGAGTATTAAAAACAATTTCGTGTTAGGGAGTAAGATGTCAACTTTATTTGGGGTGGTTAAGCGGCACTGGGCCAGGCAAAGTGTTGTGTTCAAGCTGGAACTTTGCAAGCTATGCAATTATGCTTGCCTTGTTCCCTTGCCCTTCTATATAATAAAACTTGAGCTGAATTTCTACAAATTAATTAGTAAATTACATATGATTATTAGTTCTTTTCCAACCCCGCCTCCCTAACTGCTATGTTATAGATTCCTCTTTAAAAAAAAAAAACAATTAAGTTAGAAGTCTACAAGGCACCGAATAATTACTTTCTTAGTGAAAGACAAGTTATAAAATTCTAAAAATTTTATGGTATTATTAGAGTATCATACATTTGTATTTTAGATAGTTGTATAATATAATATTATATATTTTAAATGTATGTACAGTATAAGATTTAAAATATAATTATTTAATACTCTAATGAGACCATAAAATTCTCATTGAAAACCAAACGGGAAGGTAGGTAAATTTTTTTGTATTTTCTAATTAATTAGGGGGAGTTTAAATCCTCAAAATCTATCCTGTTATGTTTTTGGATGAAAGATTTTGAGTGAATTTAAATTCAAAATCTAAATTCATAAATTATCCAAACAAGTGAATGGATTTAGTCAGGAATTTGAAATCCACCAATTGGGAGTGTCATTTTAACGGTTAATTGAGTGAATTCAAATTAATTCAGGCTGCATTTGGATCGAGGGATTTGAAATGAATAGTTTTGCATTGCGTATATTTGAAATGATATTGAATTTGGATGAATTTAAAATTCATTTATTTAACCCTTAAATTTTCACTATCATTTGTTGGTAGATTTCAAATTTTCAACCAAATCCATTAACTTATTTAGATAAACGTATGATGGATTTGATTTGAAAACCAACTCCCGCCATTTAAACGCAACATCAAATTTCATATCATCTTAAATTCGCTCAATTCAAATTCTTTTTACAATTCAAATTCACCGATCGAAAGACAACCTAATATGATTTCAATTTTAACGGTTTTTTTTTTTTTTTTGCATTAGGGGCACGCTTCACAACGCAAGGCTTTCTGTGAAAAGTTTTCTTTACTTGCCTTTCATGATGATAGATTTTCTGTGAGAAATTCACAATTTTTATGCGTGAGTAAATACGAAATCTTATTTATTTCCCCACACCTCAAACTTCTTTATAGAATTGAGGTCTTTTCATTTATCAAGTAAAATGACGTTATAAGTAAAAATTTTTAATTGTTAATTCAGGGGGCAAAATGGGACTGACACTAGGGTTAAAGGGGTTTTGCTGAAATCAGCTTCAACCTTTAGTCTCTTTGAATTTGATCAATTCAATCAGTTTACTTAAGCACTAATCCACCCTGACCTGGGACCGACCGGTTCCCAGTTGAACTAGTTAAATCGACTAGCCTACTCCTAGTTATAAAATATTGGTTAAATATAACTTATTTGTTTGAGATTGGCCCTTCTTGTGTGACTTATAGGTGACGAATTTGAGTTACAAAAAAAAAAAAATAGAAATTTATTATTAAATTTTTTTTTTTTAGAAAATACTCTTTACTCTTTCAATACACATTTTAACACCTATGAAAAAGGAAAAAAAAAAACTTTTTAAAATGTTGTTGATAACTCATTTATCTTTTATTTTCTAGTCAATGTGAATTCAAGGATATTAAATGAAGAACCCTTCCACATTTCAATTATGCATATGTCAGTTAAAAAGTTTCTAGTTCAAGGATCGTAACTTAATCAACTCATGTTTCCTATTAAAGAAATCCAAAAACAAAAAAAACAAAAAATTATGATTCGACTTTATAGTCTAATTTTTTCTTTTATTAATTTCTCTATAAATTCATCTTATTAATTAAATATTTTAGACCTATACATGCATTTTTTTCTCTTAAGGAAAAACCCAAAAAAAAAAAAGGGAAATGCAAAATTGTTTTTTGTATTAAGTTTATTATCAAGTTTTTCTTTTCTCTGACAGGGAACTTTATCAGTGTACCTATACAAATTCACAAATAGAAAATAAAAAACAAAAGTCATTGATGTGTCATTAGATCCGAAAAAGAATGAACGAAATCCGATCAAGCATCAATCTAAAATTAGGGGTTAGGCATTCAATAAGATTTTAATATGTGAACTGATTTTAGAAAATATTTTTAAAATGTGGCTTTGTAAAGTATTTTCGAACTTTATAGTTGAATGTATTTAAGTCTTAATTTTCATATTAGGAAAATTATTTACCAATCTTCAAATCCAAGACCACTTACAAAAGTCAATCCACGTTGCAATATTATATTAAAGCAACAATCTCCTAATTTTAGATATTCAATTATATTTGCATTCTATTTCGGGTCTAGTTACACAAGCTTTGTCACATTGATAAATACATTGTTCATCTTATTGATAAGGGATAATTTCATAAATCTCCCTTGAGATTTATGCTGATATAACTTAACACCTTTAAAATTTCAGAAATATCACTTACATCCTCTTTCTTGTCAGTGGGATCTAGAGCTAGTATCAAAGTGTATAAAATGACATTTATGCCTCTATATATGGTACTTTAGTTATATAACAAAAAGAATAAATCCAACTAAACATTCCTTGAGGGTTTTTAACATTTTCACTAAGCATCTTTTTAGTTTCTAACAAATTTTTTACTCAAGTTATTATTTATATTACATTTGTTAATGTATTTGTTGCAGTCTAAAAACTATTTAAACAATTAAAAACGCATCATATAATATATAATAATATGACTAATATTTTTTTTTTGAGGATTCAAACTCGTAAAGGACAATAAATTAAAATGTATTTTTCTAGATAAATTTTCTTTGTCAACTAATTTAGAAAAATGTGTGCATGTTAATGTGCTTGTATCTATTGGTTTGAATACAAAGTTATAATATGTAAAAATATACTATATAACATAATATAAAATTGAAATTGGTATTTTTTTTTTTTTTTGGAAATCACAAACTTGGAGCAAAAAAGTATAAATTAGATAAAATTTAAAGTTTTATATGCAAAAATATGTGCAAGTGTAGTGTTCTTATGTGCATTTATTTTAACAAAAAATTTGGAACGCTTAAAAACGTACTATAACACTATTATAGGGAAAATCGTCAAAATAGTCCCTCAATTTTTTCACTTTAGCCAAAATAGTCCCTCAACCTTTTTTTTTAGCCAGAATAGTCCCTCAACTTTTTTTTAGCCAGAATAGTCCTTTAACTTTTATTTTTTAGCCAAGAAAGTCCTTTTATGGTGGAATCACCATAAAAACCTTTTTCTTTTTCTTTTTTTTTTTAAATTTCACATAAAATGACTATCTTGGCTAAAAAATAAAAGTTGGAGGACCATTCTGGCTACAAAAAAAGTTGAGGGACTATTTTGGCTAAAGTAAAAAAGTTGAAGGACTATTTCAGCGATTTTACCTATATTATAATAAAAAATGTGATTAGTGTTTTGTATAGAAAATTACCAAATCATAACTTGAAAAAAATAAAATATATTTTTTAATTTTAATTGATGAAGGACACAAAAGTTAAAGTTACAATATGATATATTTACTAAGAATTATATTTACACCCTTGAATTTTCTTTTTTCTTTTTATCCAATCACTAGATTTGTCAATAAATTAAAATTCTGTTTATAGGGGTAAACGAGAATAAAAAGATTTTTTTTCTAGAATTAGAGGATTTTCAAAATTCGAAAGTATTAAGTGATATTAGTAAAAATTTTGAGAGATGTTTATAAAATTATCCCTATTAATAATATATTTTAGAATTTAGACTATCTACACGTTTTCCCTTTTAGATGTATTTCAAAGATGGAAAAAAGAAGTTTCTTATCTTAAAAAGCAATAAAAACATTCACAGATTCCTTCACTTTTATTTGCCTTCTTACTAAAGTCCGGTTGAGTACACGGAATGGCCCAACTGCAATGTGTTTGCTTGTCTTGAAAGAGGGTAAGCCACCTTATCAAGTGTCTGTCGGTGCTGCCCTGGTTTTCCTATTCCTTTTTATAAATTTGGGATGAATCCTTGCTGATATTCTTGTACTGTACAAATTCTTAAAATAAACAGAATAATTCTCTTAATAGAATTGTAGAATTCTCCTAAATTTAAATTGTTATTCTGATTTGCACTTAAACCAGTGGGTTAATGGTAACATGTACCCTATATAAATTATTATTGATTTGTACTTTGCTCACTAAATTATAAATTTTAGTACTTGAGTACCTCATACATTGAGTTTTGACTCGTTATTTAAATTGGTTCAAAATAAATAATTCTAATTATTGTTTGAGTGAAAAGATTTTAATTTTACTATAATTCACATTTATTAACTCAAATACTATTATTAATATTTTCATTAAAAAAAAAAAAAGAGCTAGAAATTCACCAAATTTTGACTGATTAGAGTAATCTGTAAAATATTGATAGTGTAATGTACTAAATTACTAAAATTGATATTTAAGAGACAAAATGCATGGCAATAATAATTCAGTAATGCATACTACAGTTTACCCTAAATCATTTTCATGATCCCGCAAATGTCTTTTTGGTTTGGAGTCGCGGACGAGACTCAATATGATGTTAGTACTAAGCTGTCAATACAGTTGTAACATTATTTATTTTGCATCATATAGAGGAATATTCACTCACATATAGTCTACATATTGTTATACTTAAACCACTTTTTTACTCACAATATGTTTTGTATTATGCAAAATTCCAACTGAATTAGTACTTATTATCCGTATGATCTTCTTGCTTACCATATGTGAATTGAAGCACTTCATGCATGTGATTGTAGAATTAATTTTATATATTTTCCTGTAAATGCGTTTTGGAAGTAATTATTTTTGAATATCTGATTTATCTAAATTTATCAAGCATAATCATTATGGTATTAATTTTTCAACGGTGGATTTAGTAAAGTTTTTCATTTCAGAAAATGTTATTTAATGTTGCGAGTCATTTACATGAAGTGTAATTGTATACTGATGATAACAAAATTGATTGCCTATGTGGCATCAACAATTATGTAAATCACCTACGCGGATTAGTTCATTAAGGGCAAATATATAAAATGACTTCAATAGTGTACAATACATTAGCTGTTCGGACATGTGGATCCTACCAAAATCTATAAATGGAGGGTCCTAACCTTATAAATATATGTATTATGCACATTAATACAAGGGTATTCTCTCTCTATTTTCTCTTTCTAGATTTCATATTCATCATTTAGTATCGTCTATGGGAATTCGTAACAAAAAAAAGTTTGTGTTCCTGTTGCTTGTTGTCCTTGCTTTTTGAGTTGTACTTTTTTTCTTTTTTTTTTCCTGAGCCTTTCAGCAATTTCTATTGGTTTAAAGCTCTGATAAAAAAATAAAAAATTGCACTGTTGCTTGTCGTGCTAATACAAGGAAACTGAGGGAGATAACCAACACATCCTGATTGAGATTGAGGCTCAGGCCGAGGCTGGAACTCCTTGATGATTCAACAAAAGTAGAAAAATATACTCCAGTACATTTCTCATCATTTTGAGTCTTTTCGAGCTTTTGTTGAGCTGAGAAAGAATATAATACTTTTTGCTCGAAATGAGCAACCACAATGCATGCCCTAGTCGCCGCCCTGACAAGCAAACCTGAGCCTGCCTTGAGTAGTACAGACTTGAGGCACAAAATCATCCCGTCCAAATCTATGGACAGGCCAAAACAATCTTATGCAGTAAACAACAAGCCAAAACAACCCTCGATTCATGAGCATTTGGATCCAAAACCAAGGTCTAAATCCACAGAGCGTTCAAGTTCCTCTCTAATTATTTCCGACAGCTTGAGGTGAAGAATCTGGATCTCAAAATCCAAAAAATTCTAAAATGAAATAATTTGGTCACACATGGCTCTTCACTGACTGAAGTAGATAAGGATGCATTCACTATGTCCATTAAAATGGAGCTTCTACCACCTCAGTTCAAACAGTCCGATCTTGACAACTACAAAGGTGATTTGGGCTCGTCTAATCACATTTCCTATTTGGTTGCTATAACCAGTCTCATAGCTATAGTGATGCCATAAGATGTAAACTTATCGCCAATACACTCAAAGGCCTAGCCTAGAAGTAGTTCCATGAACTGCCAGTCAATTTGCTGGCCAAGTTTCATTATCTAGCTAAATAATTTTTGATCCACTTTTGAAGCAAATTTGTGGTATAGAAGGACAACTCCAACCTAATGAATATCAGACAACAATAGGAGGAGTCCTTGAGCCAATATGTGGACAGGTTCAATAAGGAGGTTGTCCAAATAAAAAATGCAGATGAAAAGATCGTGATTGTTGTATTCTCCAGCGGATTAAGGTCAGGGGTTTTCAATGCTGAATTGGCTAAAAAGATGCCCCTCACTTTCTTGGAGTCACTAGAGAGAGCCTCTGATCATATTCGAGGTGAAGAATCCAATAGAACAAAAAGAGAACTCTATGAGCCCAAGAAGGGAAAGGGAAAGGAAAAGGTAGAGGCTGATTCCTCCAAGAAACAAAAAGTTTTTGATCGGTTAGCCTATCAGAGCCAAAGGTCATTATCTGACCGAGTAACATTTCCAAATAGTGCTGCCAAAGATAGGCTGATCAGAACAAAGGTGTTGCTTGACACAGAGTTTTCCTTTTCTAAATACTACCAGGAGGGAAATTCTCTATCAAGTTCAACATACGAGAATTCTTGAACCCACTTCCCTAATGCACATTGGCCTAGAGCAAAGGGATAAATCAAAAAATGTACATTCTACAGACAATACGGTCATGGCACTAAGGTGTCCAATCATTTGAAAATCAGAATTGAAAGAGCCATACAAAATGGCCACCTACAGTAGTTTATTCAAAGAAAACCTACTAACTTCAGAAGAAACGATTTGCAGCAGTAGCTGACAACAGGCCTCTACATCAACAATATCCACCGAGGCAACCACCTCAGCCCAGAAACAATTAACCTAGAAAGATCCAAAAAATAATATTCCTAGGGTAATAAATACAATTACCAAGGGGGCCCACCACTAGGGATTCGAGGAATGCTCGATGTGTTCTCGAAAGTGAATACCGAGACAAAAGGCTGAAATAATTCTTGAGCCTTGGCTTCACTTCAGATGATCCAATTCTTAGTCATATGTCACGCCTCGACCCTGAATTTAATAGTTATACATGCTCAGGTAGGTGGATACGAAATGTACAGAGTTTCCGTGGATATGGACAGCTCTGTAGACATTATTTACTGAGATGCATATCAAACAATACATATGGACCATTCATTGATCAAGCCATTTAACATCCCTTTGGTCAGATTTACAGGTGATTCGATCATGCTAGAGAGACATGTCACTCTACCTTTAACTCTAGGCACCCTTCTAAGGCATCTGGTCTAGATGATTAACTTTGTCATTGTCAAGAGATCTTGGGTTCAATATGCTTACAGAATTCTGCCTTCTGTGTTCCATATTGGTATCAAATTCATATTGGGGGATGGATCTGAAGGGTCGATCATTGGGAATTAGTAAGAGGCTCGAGCCTGCTACATAATGTCTCTCTGACCTCAGTCCCAAACTATGTCAATTGCTAATAAAGCATATCTGGAAGAGTTCCACTATAGACCTTCCCTAGCTGCGAGGCTTCTAAGCTTCCATTGATTCCTAATCCAAAGGGTAAGGTTTACCACAAAGAAAGCTAAAACACGAACCTAAGGATGATGTTCACATTGAAGAAATTGCCTTCGATCCGACCTTTCTGGATCAGAAGATCAAGATACATGTTGTATTGACTACTGAGTTCAAAGGTCATCTGATCCGACTTCTGTGTGAGTACAAGGATATCTTTGCCTGGCCTGTAAAAGATATGTCTTGCATTCCATAGGAAATCATGAAACACAAGTTAGGCAAAAATTTGAATCATAAGCCAATCAAGAAGAATAAATGTCTCTTTGGCCCAGAAATGAGTCTAGTTATTGAAACTGAGGTAGATAAGTTTCTTTCAGCTAAAATTGTCATAGAGATTTTGTATCCAATCAAGCTTCGTAACCCTATACTTGTAACAAAACTTGATTCTTCTTGGTGAATATGCTAAGATTTTACTAATTTGAATAAAATCTCTCCCAAGGATAGCTACTCTTTGTTTCGAATCGATATTGTAGTTGATTTATTTGTACGGTTCGTAATTTTACATTTCTTAGGAATGATGTCTTTAAAGGGTACCATCAGATATATATATATATATGGCAAAAAGAAATGAAGAAAAGACCTCATTCATCACCGATCGAGGCACCTATTACTATTTGACCATGCCCTTCGGATTGAAGAAAGTTGGAGTTACTTATCAAAGGCTGGTCAACAAAACTTTCAAACAGCAGATAGGTCAAAACAAGAAAGGTTATGTGGATGACACAGTCGTCACAAGTAGAACATATGAAGAAATAACAGACGACTTGAAAGAGACTTTTGACATTCTGAGGTCAATCTGAATGAGGCTGAATCCCAACAAATGTACCTTTAGGGTCTCCTCAGGAAAATTCCCATGCTTTATTGTGTCTCATCAAGGCACCAAGGCAATCCATAAATGGTTAAAGCTATTATAGAAATGAGGCCTTCAACCTTGGTAAAGGAAGTTAAAAGGTTAAGTGGTAAGATGGCTACTCTAAATCGATTCTTGTCTAAATTGCCGAAAAAGGATTGCCATTCTATCAATAAGGAATAATTAAGAAAGTTGATAACTTTCAATAGACCAAAGAGGCTCAGAAAACTTTTGACGAACAAAAAGAATATTTGGGAAACATTCCAAAGTTGGTCCCACCTCAGTTAGGAGAAACTCTCTATCTCTACCTGTCAATTTCAGATCAAATGGTCAGCTTTGTACTGATTAAAGAATGAGAAGAAATAAATCAACTTCCCATATATTTTACCAGCAAATTGTTCCAAGGACTAGAGAAAAACTATCCTCTAATTGAAAAGGCAACTTTTTCCCTTGTCACTTTGGTTCAAAAGTTGAGGCCATATTTTCAAAAGTATTAAATCATTGTACTGAAACATTTTTTTTTCTTGAAACATATCATAACAAAGCCAGATGTGTCCAACAATATGCTCAGATGATCTGTAGAGCTCTTTGAGTTTTATATTGAGATCAAATCTCGGACAATCATCAAGGCGCATGTCCTCTCATATTTCTTGGTAGAAGACATAGGCACATTTCATTAAGAAATTGTCAGACAGACTTTGTATTGTCCTTGTAATCTTCGAAGATAACTGAACCACCTAAAGAAGATCTAATTTGGGAATTACATGTAAATGGAGCCTCTCACGAGTCTAGATTAGGTTCTAGAATTATTATCCGAACCCCAGAAGGTGACTACTTCACATATGCTTGAGATTCGAATTCCAAGCAACAAATAATGAGACTAAGTAAATGGCACTCATATTCGGAGCTGGCTCATAAAATAGGAGCTTAGTCACTTAGAATTCACATCAACTCACAATTGGTGGTTAATCGGAGTTTGGGAAATTTTGTGGCTAGATGACTTGTATTAAAAGAATACCTTGATAGGTAAAACAATTAGAATCTCAATTCAAAACATTTGAGCTCATCAAGATACTGAGGGCTAAAAACACTCATGCTGATGCACTTTCAAAGTTAGTCTCGGCTATTTATTCACATCTTACTAAAGAGATCTTCATTGAGTTTTAGTTGGTCAGTTCAATTGAGCCTTCTGAATAATGGATGTAGTCGATCTGGACCTTGGATAGATAGGCAAGATCATGCAACATCTTTCAGATGGAACACTTCTTGAGGACAAAAGAGAGGAACGAAAGGTTAAAATCTAAGCCTTGAAATATAAACTGATGAGTGGTATTTTGTACAAAAAATCTTGTTTGAGCCCTCCGCTCAAGTGCCTTCGATTGTTAGTAGCCAAGTATGTACTGAGGAAGCTTCCCTAAGGAATCTACAGAAAGGCCTAGGAGTTTTTTCCGGAAAGTATTCTTGGTTGGGTATTATCAGCAACACTTCATTCGGATGCTCGCAATCGTATCCGAGCTTACCACAAATGCCAAGTTCATGCACCTATACCTTGACATCTTGTGTAAAATATGGTTCCTATCTAAAGCCCGTGGCCTTTTGCACAATGGGGAATCGATTTGCTTGGTCTTTTATCCAAAGACCCTAGGAAGATGGAATTTTTGATAGTGGCAATTGACTATTTTACTAAATGGATTGAAGCCAAACCCCTGATTCGTAACGTCTACAACAGGAAAGTCTATTGAAATATGATTCGGAATTCCTGCTGTTCTCATCTTAGATAATGGCAAACAATTTAAGGAGATCTTTTGCCAGTTTCTGCTCTAGGCTGGGAATAAAGCAACATTTTACCTCGACAGCTAATCTGCAAATGAACGAACAAAGAAAGTATCCAGCAGAACTCTCTTGATGGGTCTTAAAACTCATCTAGATTGAGCTAAGAGTGCTTGGGTCAATAAGCTACCAAGTTTCTCTGGGCGTACCAGACAACACCTCAGACGGCGAATGGAAATAGTCCCTTCAATTTGATGTATCGGTCTAAGGCAGTAATTCCAACTAAAATAGGTTTATCATCCGCTCAAACAGCATTACCTGTTCCAGAGCAAAATGATAAAGTTCTAACAATAAGCTTAGATCTCTTGGAGGAGCGTAGATTTGATACTTCTATCCAAGAGGCTAAGACAAACAGATGATGACGAGTCATTAAAATTCAAAAGCCAAACACATTTATCTCTTGAGGCCTGGTGACTTTGTCCTCAAAATAATGAGGCCGGTTGGGTTGAAGGAACTAAAAAATTGGATTCAAATTGAAAGGATCCTTACAGGGTGGTCGAATACTATAGACCAGAATATTATAAATTTTTTGGCATGGATGGAGAGTTTATACCTCGGATGTGGAATATTGTAAATGTCAAAAAGTATTATTAAGGACTATGAGGCTCAGAAGTTAATAAAAATGCACTTTCTTCAAAAACGATATACTCTATTGAATCTATTTGAAATTGTTTTTTTTAAAAAAAAAAAAGAAAAAAAGAACAAGGCTAAGACCTAGAGTCCTCCCTAAAAATGAAAAGGGTTGCTCTGATCCGTCTAAGTGCTCAAGAGGTCAGAATCAAGCCCAGAAGAAAGAAAAAAGAAAAGAAAAGACTAAGACCTACAAGTCCCCCTTAAAATAAAAGGGCTTTTCTAATCCGCCTTAGTGCTTAAGAGTTCAGAATCAAGCCTAGAAATAAAGAAAAAGAGAGAGAGCACTTAGGCTTTTAAGACAGAGAGGGAGAGAGGGTTGAGACCTACGGGTCCCTCTTAATTTTAAAAGGGTTACTCTGTTCAGCCTAAGTGCTCAAAAAGTCAGAATCAAGCCCACAAAGAAAGCAAAAAGAAATGAGAGGGGTGAGACCTATAGGCCCCCCTAAAATAAAAAGGGCTATGATAACTTTAGAAAACTAGAGTTATATGTATCTTAAATTTATCAATTTTGTTGTTTTGAACATTTTTAGTTTTAAATATGTGTTTTTTGTCTAATTAAACTTTCATATGTTAGTATGTGTTTATTTAGTGTTTTAATTCTTATTTAGGTATTAATTCTCTTATTTTACTATGTTATTGTGTTTAGAGTTTGTGTCTTGCTTTTAACCTTGTTCTGTGGGAATTAGGGGTTTTTATCGTCTTTGTTTGTCTTTGTTTTTTAACTTTTATGAGTATCTTATATAAGTGTTTATGTGTTATTTTATGTATATTAATATGTGTTTTTGTTATAGGATCACAGAAAATTCATTACACAACGCATAAATCGGACATCGGACGGGGATTTTATGCATGAAACGACTGAAGCTGCTGAAATTGTCTGGGCAGCTCACTACCGATGAACTTCCAAGGCTCAGGAGCTCGCAGATGACAAGCTTTCAGAATGCTCACTAGAGGCGAGCTCCAAGCCCGCCAACAGTGAGGGACTTCTAGGAAGCACGATTTTGGCCATTTTAGGATTATTTTGAAGGGCTTTTGATGCCTTTTCACCCAACCCTAAACCCTACTATAAAAATATCTTTTAGGGCTGATTTAAGCTAAACCACCCTATTTTTCTTCTTCCTTTCTCATCCCCACTTGGGGAGCAACTTTTAGTTTGTTCTTCCATTTTCTTTTATACTAGGTTTCCAACTTGTGTGTCTTTGTTATACAACCTTGTAAGTCTTTAATTATGTGTAATATTCTTTGTTTTCTTTCATTTCATTGCTCATTTAAGTTGTGAATATTTCATTTAATGATCTCATTTTCACTAGCTGACTTTCAATGACTTTCCTTTCTTTACTAGTTTTACTATTTTCTTGCTTTGTTCACCTTAATTGCTTTTCCGTGCCTTTAATTACTTTTTGGTCTTTAAATATGTTCTAATTTAGTATGGGTTAGGGTTGTGTGAAGCCAATTTCTAATGGATAGAAGATAATGGGTTGATTAATTATTAAAATGGACTAATAGACAATATTATTGGGCTTAAGGGTTGATTAGGGAAATTAGCTACTTCCTTAGTTAATTTGGTTTAATTGAGGGGATATGGGAATTAGACATCCATTATAAACCTAGATTAAAGTTGGATTAGAGTTGAATTACATCTTTACAGACTAATTCACCTAGTTGGTTTTATACTTCCATGAGTAGTTAATCAAGTTTGGTTAGCTTAAGTAGTAGGAGGGGATCCACACTTAGGTTAATTAAATTGATAGATTTAATTATGAAGGGATTGAGATTATGTTACAAATAGGAATCAATCTCTAATTTGGCACATAGGACCAGCACTTGATCGACCTAATTAACCAAAACTTAAGAAATTGGCTAACATAAACTCTAACCAATTTATTTTTTATTGTAAAACCCAGTTTAGTTAAACACTTTTCTTTAATCAAACCCTTGAATTAGCATTCCAACCGAATAATCGATAGTTGAACACATTCATCGTAGGAAAGATCCCTACTTCCACTAGCCACTATTTTACACCGTGTACTTGTGGCTTTCCATGTAGTTAAATTAGTTGATTTAGGTGTATTTTTTTACACCTACATATTTGTGTCTCTTTAGACGCAACAACTTTTTGGCGCCGTTGCTAGGGAATGGTTGTCAATATTGATATAATTTAGTTAAAATACTAGTTTGAAGTTTATTTTATTGTATAATTGTAGCATCTACTTAAAAACCCAAAAAAATTGTCATTTCTGTATAGTTGAGTCCCTTATTTTCAAAATCCAAAAAGATTTTCACTTTGATAGTTGGCTAGTCATATTTTGAAAAATTCAAAAAGATCCAATTTTCACTTGATGGATAGTTTAGACTAGTTAGTAGTCTAAACTTTCTTATTTTTCTCACTTTTATTGTTTTAGTTCTTTTATTTGTTTTTATTGTTTTTAGTGTTGATTTTCCAAAAACATGCAAGGAATGAATTGGAATGATTCATGCCAAAAATATTATCATCCTTATGGTGATGGATATATGATCAATGAGCATGTTGCTTGTAATTGCTCCTCATACCATTATGATTATCAAATGGGCCATTCAAATTCCTATGAGAACTATTAAGGTTACTCTTATTCTTTTTCTAAACCTATAGAGCTAACATATAAGTACTACGGTTGTGACTACACCCAACTACCACTGTTAAGTCTAAAAAGACAAGAACAATTAGTTATAATAAAAACACCTAAATCTACTAACTTTAACTAGATGACAACCCGTAACTATACGATGTCAAATAGTAGCTAGTGGAAGTAGGTATCGTTCCCACAAGGAATGGTGTTCAAGTACCAATTATTGTTGGTTGGAATGCTATTTGAATGGTTGATTAAGAAATGATTTTAACTAAACTATATTTAAAACTAAAAAATGATTAAAATGGAGGGGGGGTTAGAGTTTATGCTAGCCAATTTTTTGAATTTTGGTTAATTAGGTCAGTCAAGTGATTTTATGTTCTAAATTCGAAGTTGATTCCCATTTGTAACCTAATACCGATTCCTCGGCAATTAAATCTATCGATCTAATTTATCTAAGTGTGGATCCCTCTTAGTTAAGCTAGCCAAACTTGATTAACTACCCATGGAATTCTAACAACCAGGTGAATTAGTCTACTAATATCTAATTCTAGACCTAATCTAATATTAATATAAGTCTATAATGGAGGTTCAATTTTCATATTCCCTCAATTAACCTAAATTAACTAGTCGAGCGATCAATTCCCCTAGTTAACCCATAAGCCCATTAATATTGTCTAATTAGTCCATTTTATCACCTAATCAACCCATTAACCTCTTCCCATATGAAATTAGGACATCACCAAACCCTAACTCTTGCTAAATTAAAACATATTCAGCTACAGGAAAGTAATTAATTAAATGAACTAAACTTAGATTCTAGAAAGGTAGTACAAGAAATTAAAGGCATTAAAATCTAAGTAGATGAAATTAATAAATGAAGACAAGAAAACTTAAATAGACATGAAATAAATGCATAAAATAAGTAGATTAAAACATAATTAAAGTCTTACAAAGTAGTAGAGCAAGATTACACAACAATAGAAGCAAAACTTCAACAAGAAAAATGGAGACCAACTTAGAACTCCTTCCCTAGTGGGAAGGAAGAAGAGAAAGGAAAAATAATGGGTTCTTCTTCATTTTAACCCAAAAAGAGGTATTTACAGTAGGGTTAGGATTTGGAGTGAAAGGACTCAAATGCCCTTGAAAGAGGGCTCAAAAAGGCAAAAAATGTGCCTTCGGAGAGGAGCTTGCCTATGACAAGGTGCCTTGATAGCTCTGTGTAGTTTCGCTGTTTGCCTCTAAAATTCTCGTTCAACGTCTGATTGATGCTATTTTCTCCTACCGAACTCTAACATATATAAGAATATTATTATATATAATAAACACTTAAAATAACTCATAAACATTTAAATCAAATTCTCAGAAAATAGACCAAAAATGAAAGACCAACAAAGACAAACGAAACCCTAAATCTCAACAGAATTAGGTTAAAGACAAGACACAAACTCTAAATACAATAACTTAATAAAATATGATAATTAAAACCTAAATAAGTACTAAAACATATACAAAAACATTCCAACACATAAAAGCAAAAATAGACAAAAACACATATGAAAATACTAAGAATGCTCGAAACTAATAGCAAAATCGTTAAATTTAGGGTACATATAACTCTAGTTTCTTAGAGTTATCAACCACCAAATGTAAGAGAGAAGAATGGAAATTTTGAGGTGATGATGATGATTCTCATGGAAAAATCAAATAACTATCTACAGTGCCTTCAAACTCAATTACAACACAATGAAATCATTCAAAAGGTAGTGGAAACAACTCAAGAGAGTCCTGAACCCACCAAAAACTATTAAAAAATGTGGTGAGATCAACCTATATTCACTTACACCAATGGATGAATATAAATTTAGGGCGTCTGACCATCATGTAGGGTCATTGGAGTTGGTAGATTGTGAATATGCTCTAGCCGAATATGAAGAATCCTTTGGAGCAAACTTCACAACAATCGGGTCATAATACACCATGTAGGGAGATTTTTTAACCCAAGAAGAATAAAATAATAATGAGTTAAGATTGGATAAGATGATGATGACCTTAATAGATATTCAAAAAAAAAAATCCATGAAGAAATGCAAGACCAATTTTCCAAGTTCACAAGAATGATGGGTGGTGAAAACCAACAGACTCCAACACTCCTAAAAAAAAGAAGAGGAGAATGAACCAACTCAAGAAGAAAAAAAGAAAGAATATATCTTGGAAGAAACCGGTTGCAAAAATCTCTTGAGTTTAAGTTCCTTCAACAACCAGATTACTCGACACTTGTTTGGAATCACCACCCACACAACCTTTGAGTGAGTGTGCATTTGTCCTAGTTACCACACAAGAGGTGTCATTTAGAGCGTTAGTGGAAAAAGTACCGGGCCCAAGAAGTGTTAAAAGAAGAGGGATGCTTTCTAGAGGGGATCGGAGAGGAGATGAGGACTACTTTTGTTGAAGTTCCACAAGTCCTTGGAAACATTGGATGCTCTAGCAATTGGAACAAATTTACTAAGGACTTCAACACCCTTGGAAAGCCTCCTTGGTGTTGATATGGGAGTATTTTCTTCACTTTTTCTTTTATTATGCTTTATTTAATTAAATGCTTTAGTTTAAGAACCCAATGGATTAATAAAGGCTTGTAGTCATGTGTTAGGTTGGTTTATGTTTTAGCATTGTGAAGTGACTTTTTTTTGGTATTCTTGTATAAGTATTATTAGTTGATGGCAATTTGGTAATTGATGATAATGATGATGGCAATGTTTATGAGTATTACTTGTGAATGGTGATTGTTATGTGAATTGTTTGATGAACTTGAACTTAGTTTTCTACTTGGTTATGAATTTCTAGTTGTTGACACACCTTCCTAGCTCCTGAGTTGGTTTTGAGTAAATGATATGAATGCTAGAAATTAATTTGGAGTGGTCTTGGTTGTTGAATGAGTTTTTAAGGCTAATTATGTGTGAACTTAAGTTTGGAGAAGGAATTGGGCATATAGGTAACACTTGTGTTGTGTTTAAACCCACCCTTATTTGTGCTTTTCTTTCTATTTGATTGTCTTGGACCTCGTGAAATTCCAATGACCCCTTCCTAGTGTAGCAATATTGGTTTATAAAAGGATAGGTGATATCCAGACTTATGTGTTTAATTGAAGTTGCATATGTATGATTTACTTGGAATTGTTCATTACTTATCCTTGTTTCATGTTGAGCTTATCATTGATAAAATTCATGATTGAGGATTAAACTATTGTTTTAGGTTCAATTTGTGTTTCAATTGTTAATTCAGTGCATTCACATACATTGGAGTAAAAAGTTGTTCCATCATGTACATGAACTTTTTGATTATCCAATTCATTCATTAGTATAGGTCAAAATCATTCATTTGTATTATGATTTGTTAGTTTATGTATTCATGTGCTTTCTATTATTGTTTTTATTTCTTGTGAATTGGTGAGTGATTGGATGGGTTTGTAACATATCATTGAAATAAATTGAAAAGTTTGCAGGTGTATTATATTATCTTGTCCACTTGGAAATGGTTTTCTTGTTGTTTGGGAAGTTGAAAGTGAATGTTGAATATAGGTCACACTTCATGTATTGATCTGACCAAAAATGGTATTTAACTCTTGAACTTTCAACCACTTAGTAAATGTTTTCTTATCTAGTTTTTTTCTTCAAACGCTACTTTTTCCGTAAGAGTTCTTCTAATGCCAATTCAAATTAGTTGCTAATATAGTTTACACACTTCAAGATTTTTGAAATGGTTTCTAAGTAAAGTTCATAAGATGGAATTGAGTTAGGCCATCGTTTGACCATTGCGATTAAATTACATTTTACCAGATATTTAGTGGGTTTTAATGGGGTTTAGCTTGTTGGAACATTGGTTGTTTAATGTGAATCCTTTGTTTTCGCGACATACTTATGAAACTTGGGTTTTGGAAATGGTGTAGGCCTTCTTTGGACCATTTGAGTCTAAGGGCACGTTTGATAACACAACTTAATGCTAAAAATGAATTAGTTAGGAGGTTTATCATTTTAAGTGTATTTGACAAGAAAATTTTTATCTACTTAATGTTGAAATGAATTAGTTAAGAGGTTTATCATTTTCAGTGTGTTTGACAAGAAAAATTTTATCCACTTAATGTTTTAAGAAGTACCAAAGTTGTATAAGAAATTTTCAGAGATAGATTCCAAACTCAATTTTGAATTCAGAATATGCTTAGCGAATAGATTTTAATTATGTTTTCCTTTTTCCAAAAATGCCTTGATTTGTTATTTCCAATATTATCTTAAAATATCTCTACAAGCAATCTTCTACTACATGGTAGATCTCGTATCTTATCCCTCTATGATTGCATCTAAGCTTTTACTGAATTCTTTGCTAATTTTCTCTTCTTTGTTTTTTAATCTTTAAACCAAATTATAGATAGATCCTACTTTATTCTTAATTTTAATGGAAACTACTGTTGATTGAGTTTAGATTATTCACATTTTATTTTCTTTAATCAATGTTTTTGGTAATGTTCTTAATTAAATCGAGATGATTCAAATGATTCATGTTTGATTCTTAATCTATTCTTTTATTTGTAGATTGCACTACTGCTACTAATGTAAAGATAAAAGTTTGTTCCATTTTCTCCAAGAGCCTTCACTTGCTTTTCAGCCATAGATTTAATTAGAGATGAGCAATAATGATCACACCAAAAGTATAGATGATAAAAAGGAATCAAACAAAATTCTAAATTGTGATAGTGGGAGAGGTGCGGTTTTTTTCTCAAAATAAATAAATAGATATTTTTCTAACTTTTTTTGGTTCAATGTATTTTTTAGTAACAATCTAACACAACACTTTTTTTATTTATGATTTTATTTTTCAATTTTATTTATAAAAATTTGTTGAAAAAATTATCTTTACTTATTAATTCTCAATAATATTGTTAGGTATCTAAATTAACAAATTCATACGTTTAACATATTTAAGTGAAAAATTAAAGAAAGGGAAAAATTGTATTATTTAACTTATTCAGCATTCAATTGCATACATTTATGAAATAGTATTAAAAAAAATTCAACAATCAGATTCATACGTCCGAAGTTTCTTTTTAGTGATTAAAATTCAGCATCTTAACCATTTCAGTATTTAGATTTCAGTATTCAGTGTTCATTGTTATCAAACATGCCCTAAATTGCCTACCCTATATTAATTGTTATTCTTAGTGTTCCCATTGAACCTTATAATCCTATTTTCTTGTTAGCCACATAATTTAGCCAATTCACTTCTTTTATTTATCCTCTTTTGAACCTATCAAACTTTAGCCATTGTTGATATCTTTGAGCTCTCCAATGTAGTGATTTATTGGTCTTATGATGGTTTATGAAGAGCTTTTGTGTACTTGTTTGGGAATGAAGTTAAGAGTTCAATATTGCTTCTATTTTCTCTTTTGTAATTGTTATGTTATATTATTGTTTGTTGCAAACAAAAACAAAGCAAAGCAAATGAAAGAAAATTAAAAAAAAAAAAGGAAAGGAAAGGAAAGGGAAAAAAAGAAACGAAATTTTTTTTTTTAAAAAAAGCAAAGAATTGCCAGTATTGTGTTCTTGTTTAATAAAGAAGGTTTACTTTGCCTTTAAAATTAGTTTAACAAAAATAATGTTTTTTACTTCAAAGTGTGTATTGGTTAGTAATGTTGGTTTTTGGGACTTTATAATAGGGATAGTGGTCCAAGAGTTTGTTTTAATATGACTAAGGTGATTTAAGTCACTCTTACCCAAATTAATCATACCTTATTACCTTAACCTCCATTACAAGTTTGAGAGGAGCAGTCCTAAATGATCCTTAATCTAGGCTAATTTAATTTGTCTTGGTAAGTTGAGGGTGAAGTGTTGCTTGCAACATTATGTCAGTTGCTAAACCTTAAAGTGCCAACAAATACCCTTGTATGTTCTCACATTGAATTGTTCTCCTTTAAAACAAGTCGTAATGATCTTTCTTTACTTGAGGCAAGTTTTGGGAAACTTGAGTTGTTTAACCTTAATTAACTTTCATTTGAATTGGCATTACATTAATTTTTCACTAGTCAATGTAATGCTTGTAACTAAAACTAGTGTCAACTTTTGTAAATGAAGAGGTGGAAAAAAACTTTGAGTTTCTAGAATTAAAACCCCATTTTCATTTTGGACAAATACACTAGAGTTCAATATTTTTACTTTCTTTTCTTTTGGAGGTGTTAAGTTATTTTAAGTGTTTAAGTATGAGGTAAATGTTATGTGTCTCGTGTTATGTGTTATTATGTGTTTGTTGTTTTTGTTGTTCTTAAACTTTTGTATTAGAGCTTATCTTTGTTTGCTTAGGACGAACAAAACCATAATTTGGGGGTGTAATAACTCTAAAAAACTAGAGATATATGTATCCAAAATTTATTGATTTTGGTACTAGTTTCGAATATTTTTAGTGTTAAATATGTGTTTGTTGTCTATTTATACTCTTATGTATTAGTGTGTGTTTATTTAGTGTTTTAATTCTTATTTAGGTATTAATTATCATATTTTATTATGTCATTATGTTTAGAGTTCGTGCCCTGCTTTTAACATAATTATAAGGAAGTTGGGTTTTTGTCGTCTTTATTCGTCTTTGGTTTTTAACATCTTTGAATGTCTTATTTAAGTATTTATGTGTTATTTTTTGCATATTAATGTGCTTTTGTTCTATGGTAGTCAGGAAAAAATGCACATCAATAGGACGTCTGATGGGGACTTTAGGCGCAAAACGGCAAAGGTTGCTAAAGCTATTTGGGCAACTCGCCGTCAATGAGCTTCCAAGGCTTAAAAGCTCATTGGCTTAGTAGACGAAAATGGGTAGCTCGCCAGTAGAAGTACCTTTGGGAGGAGCAATTTTGGCCATTTTGAGGCTATTTTGAAGGGCTCTTGATGTCTTTTCACCCCAACTCTAAACCCTACTACAAAATATCTTTTAGGGTTGGTTTCAAGCTAAGCCACCTTAGTTGTCTTATTTCTTTCTTCTCCCCACTTGGGGAAGAACTTTTAGTTTGTTCTTCCATTTTCTTCTACACTAGGCTTCCATCTTGTGTATCTTTGTTCTAAAACCTTGTAAGTCTCTAATTATGTGCAATATACTTTGTTTTCTTTCATTTTAATGCTCATTTAAGTTGTCAAGACTTCATTTATTGCTCTCATTTTCACTAGCTTTCAATGACTTTCCTTTCTTTACTAGTTTTATTATTTTCTTGCTTTGTTCACTTTAATTAATTTCCCTTGCTTTTAATTGCTTTCTTGTCTTTAAGTTTGTTCTAATTTAACATGTTGTGTGAAACCAATTTCTAATGGGATAGAAGTTAATAGGCTGATTAACTGTTGAAATGGACTAATTAGACAATATTAATGGCATTAAGGTTTGATTAGCAAAATTAGCTACTTCCTTAATTAATTTTGATTAATTGAGGGGATATGGAAATTCACACTCCGTGATAGACCTAGATAATGTTATATTATGGTTAGAATTAGATCTTGGCAGACTCATCCACCTAGTTGCTTGTATAATTCCATGAATAGTTAATCAAATTTAGTTAGCTTAAGTAGTAGGAAGGATCCACACCTAGGTTAATTAATTTGAAAGGCTTAACTGGGAATCATCCTCTAATTTGGCACATAGGATCACTTGATTGATCTAATTAATCAAAACCTAAAAAATTCACCAGCATAAACTTTAACCTTCCCTTTTTTTTCGTCTATTAGTGTAAAACCTAGTTTAGTTAAACTTTTTCTTTAATCAAACTCTTCCAGTAAATAATTGAAAATTGCACACCATTCCTCGTGACAACTATCCCTACTTGTTCCATTAGCTACTATTTAATACCGTATACTTACGAGTTGTCATCTAGTTGAGGTTTGTTGATTTAGGTGATTTATTTTATAACTAGATGTTTGTGTATTTTTAAACGCAGCAGGCGGCTTTGCCAC
The DNA here is from genome assembly GCA_025175665.1 of Cinchona pubescens. Classification (NCBI taxonomy): domain Eukaryota; kingdom Viridiplantae; phylum Streptophyta; class Magnoliopsida; order Gentianales; family Rubiaceae; genus Cinchona; species Cinchona pubescens. The sequence goes on along the minus strand of JANKKI010000300.1, from coordinate 1,795,332 downwards.
CTAAGTGCTCAAGAGGTTAGAATCAAGCCCAAAAAGAAAGAAAGAAAGAAACAAAAAAGGGTTGAGACCTAATCATTGTGCCTAAAATAAAAAGGGCTGCCCTGACCAGTCTAACTGCTTAAGAGGTCAGAATCAAGCTCAGAGAAAAAAAAAAGAAAGAGAGAAAGGATTGAGACCTAAAGGTCCTCTCTAAAAATGAAAAGGGCTGTCCTGACCCGTCTAAGTGCTCAAGATATTAGGATCAAGGTCAGAAAAAGAAAAGAAAAAGAAGAGGACTTATATTCTTCAATAAAGTTAGTAAACTTAACAGGTATTGCTTTGTTGAAGTATTTGAGGAATGAGAATTTAAAGTTTGAAGTTACAACTTAGGGGGGTTGCTCAAAATGTGATGAAAGTGAACAATTGAGAATTGTAAACCAGTTAGTTCATCTAAATAATAACTTAGAAAATTCAATGAACCAAAGCTGAGGCCAAGAAGAGACTGATAAAAGAAAGAAACTTTTCATTAATATACAAAAATAGTTACAAAGATCAACCCATCATCTATTATAAATGTTCCTATTCTGAGACTTTAGCAGATGAGTTGGCTTTACCTATTACCTAGGGTAGAAAAGCTCAGCTTCATGAATCAAAGAAAGAATTTAAGTCAAACTCAAAGTTAGAAATTTGACAAATATGATGAAATTCTTCCGAGATAAAAGCGATAATGCACAAACCCACAACATCTTGGGAGTTGGTTTCTGGACCAAGTTGGCTCGTGCGGCCTTTTTTAATGGCTCCTGGACAGGAAGGGAGGCTCTGAACATGGCCTCTATGTCGTCCAAGTCCTTGATAGTAACCTTAGGGTCATAGAGGCCTGTTTGGGAAAGATTAGCAGGTGAAAAAGACACAAACAAAGATAGGGGTTCTAATAAAAATTACCCAAAACCTCACCTAACAAACACCTGCACTCTCGTAAGTATACGAGATAGGTTTGTAGGTTAGTAGTAAGTGGGTGTCGTGATTGGCGATTACTAGGCTATTTGGGTCGTTACACTAGTTAGACAATAAAAAAGGTGATTTCCTACTCTATTAAAGCAATGAAGATTTAAAAAAAGAGGAAAGCACTAAACTTAATCTAGAACGCAATTAAAATTTATACTAAATTAAGCAAAACAACTATGCTAAGAAAAAAGCACATGAGAGTATACTAGACTAAAAAGTAACATAAAGTGCAAGAGTAATTAGGAGGTGACTTTAAGCTAAGATTTGAACTATTTCAACTAAAGCAAGAAGATTAAGCTAGGAAGCTAGATTGAATTACCACACCAAAAGAGCTAACAAGATGTGAACAATAAAATAGGCAATTAAAATTCAAAGCTAAAAAGCAAGTAAAATCTGCACAAGTGAACAATTATACTAACACTAGTAGGAGTAAACTACTCTACCACTAGGAAAGCAATTGACAACTAGGCTAGGAAAGAAAGAAAATAAAAGACGATAAGGAACCAATATTAAATACTACCCTAAGGAAGCATTTAAATCATGACTAACTAATGATTGCATAATGATTGAACCATAAGGAGGAAATTGCTAAAAATAGAAATTCCTACTGATAAGTCTATTACATAGAGTTATTTTCCCTTATTTCCTACCACTGTTAGTCCCATTCGGATTGGTTTTTGGCATTTTTGTACATGTTTATCCATGATTTTTAGGAAATTAGATGTATATTAGGATTTTTGATAGAAATATGCACTAAATTGGACTAATTTGACAATTATGATATTAAGTGCATTTTAATTTATGTTTTGTGGTATGTTTTGTAGGTAATTATAATGATTGGCTGCAATCTAAAGAAGCAGAAAAAGCCAGGGACTAGAGTGCAATTAACTGGAAAAGTCAAAGTCTGGTCAACAGCTTCAAAATTGCGGTCAATTTAGTAGAATCAGAAAACAAAATTTGACAACCGCAGTTTTCAAGCAAAATGAAGAAACCTCTTAAGAACTGCGGTCATTGAATATTGTATAGCTAAAATGGTGACCACAGTTGTGGATAAAAAGTCAGCACTTTGACTAGCTAAATTTTTGAAATTACCCTAGAAACACACCTACCAATACACAGCGTAGGTGCAATTTAGTAGATATCTTCCTTAGTAGTTGTCTAGTCTTATCAGGTATTTTTTTTTTTTTTTGATATTTTATCTTCAACTCAATCTTTAGTTTAATTTTGGTTATAAAAATTCTACCTTTTACTTCTAATTAATTGGGCTTTTTATTATCTTCAATTTGATATCCAATTTACTAGTGTTTAATCTTACTTTCATGCATTTCTATCCCAGTTCATTTTTACTAGTTTTCTAGAATTAGTTTAAATCTCCATTTCAGTTATTAATCTTACCTTTAATCTAATATTTTCTTCATTCCTAATCTTTAGTTAGTTGCAGGTGTTGCATTTAATCTCATTTTCTAAGCTTGATCATTAACCTAGATCTATAAATCTTGCATTTTAATTTCTTTTCAAGAATAGTATAAAATGAAGAACAACCAAGCATCTAGAGTAGGACTTTCCATTTCTAGTATATTTCTCCATGCCTCTCAATGATTCTCCAATCATTAGATAGTTAACATTTATATGCTTCTCTAGGTAGTATTTATTGTGGTTTTTGCAATTTAATTGCTTTATTTCCTAGTTAGTGATAGTTTATTAGCCTTCTTAGGGTAGAATAGCTTAGTACTAATGTAGTTTAATTGTTCATTTGTCTATCTTAATTTGCCTCCTAGTTTAGTAGTTAAATTTACCTACTTAGTTGTCACTCGTTCATTCTTATTGCTCTTTAGGTTATTAATTTAGTATAACATATAGTTACCATCCATTGTATTTCCTAATTACCCTATGTACTTTATGTTTTCTTTCAGTTTAATATGCCATCTTTTATGCTTATTGAATAAGTTAATGTTTGTCTAGTTTATTTAGCTGTAGCCTTAATTACTCTTTCGATTAATTTAGATCCTTCTTATTTGTGAGCATTCATTACTTAAGTACAGTAGGTAAATCACCTCTTTTTATTTGACTACCTAGTGCATAGACTCATATAGGCTAGTAATTACCTATCAATTCTCGTGGGACGATACCCAGTCACCATTACCCACAAACCAACCTCGTATACTTGCGAGTGTGTAGGTGTTAGTTAGGAACAGTAAGTTGATTTTATTACTTGTTTGCGCATTAACTTGCATAACTAGTATTTACCAAACACCTACACTACATGCTATGAAGTCTTCATTATTTGCTATTTTGGGAAAGAAAGTGAAATGTAAGATTTTTAGATTTAGACTAATATTTAAACCAAGAAAACTAGATTTAATGAAAACTCACAATTAAATGAAACTTAGAACCTAGGAAGCACAAGATTTAAAATAAGATTAGCAACTAAGATAAAGATTTAAGCTAGTAGTCTAGAAACTAGTTGAAATTTAACTTCAATGAAAATGCATGAAAGAGAAAATGAAAGCAAGTAAAATTGATATCAAATTGAAGAGAATTAAAATCCAATAATTTAATAGTAAAAAGTAAAATTTTTACAACTAAAATTAAACTAAAATTAAAGCTGAAGATGAAAGTAGGAAGATAGTACTTGACAGGACAAGACAACACTAGTCTAACTAAGGAGGCAACTACTAAATGTTCAAGGATGATCAAAGGCTACGAAAAACAAGAAAAACAAGAAAATTGTAGATTTTAAATCCAAAAATAGTCAAGAAAAAAAAACTTAATCCCTTAAGGGAATACACCACAAAATAAAGAAAAGCATAACTACGAAAATTAAACTAAATGCCTAAAATGTCTAATAAATAAAAATAACTAAAATGTCTGCTAAATCAACCCAAAGATAAGAAAATCATTAAAACAACCCTAAGCAAAGGGTATCAAACATCATATGCTCAAGGAGTATCCAAGAGATCCTACGGAAAGGGAAGGAACGGCGGGAAAGTCGATAAATCCTCTCCCTGCTCCCTCGCCAGCTGGCGAGCTTTCATGGTCTGTTGCTAGGCATGCTGGTACTATATGTAAGCATCAAATCGTTGTCACATGCGCTGCTGCTCAACTAGAATTTGCTCCAGGATCTCCTCTTGGGTGCGCCGTAGCTCAGGCTCATCCTCAGAGTCGGCATCATCCGTCGCTTGCGAACGAGTACGTCTCTCACCGTGCTACTCTCAATACATAAAGTAGTAATTAAGTGGGGAAACCATAAGCTTGACTATTTGTTAGTGGCAAATTAGCAAATTTGCTAACGGATGAGTTGACCCACATCACTGGATTTCCCAGAAGCAATATAGTAGAGGAGTTTGGCCCACTCTAGAGTGACATGGGTGAGATGGCTGACCAGCAGAAGGTGCATACAAAGAAACTCAAACCAAACAAACCAAGCCGGTTTAAGTGTATTAGCATTGAAATGTCTTGTCACATGTCCATCAGCAGTATACATCCATTCAACGGCACCATTACAAAGGAGGTTTGTGATCTCATTCAACTCCATATTGGTGTCATTGATAGTTGGCTACTCATCATTGCATACTCGATTGACCTATAGAACCCTATTAATTCCATTGGCAGAGATATCCACCTCTTTCCCTCGAATATAAACCTTAGTGTCATTGTAATGGTCCAAATTTGCATAAAACTCATGCACCATTGGTATAATTTCCTTTTTAGGAGTTAAGGTGAAGTGGTCCCATCCACGGTTGTGAGTCGTCATTTTGATTTCAAGCACCCCTACCAAAGGTACTTGAATGCCCCATTCATTAATCAAGGCTCTTGTTGAAACATCCTTCTCGTACTTAGTTTGGGCTACAACATTTAGAAGTCTCACTCCCCTAACCTCCTTTGGCTATTGAAACCCGGGCGACAAAGATGCTCTGGCACTTTTGCCCGTGGCTTGTTTCTTGCCAATGCGTGTCATTCCTACAATAAGAAGAATTTAATGTGAAAATCATGGCAACCAAATAAGAGTCCAACACCCCATACTTACACAAATCACAACCCCTAATTAACAAGTCTTAAAATGCACAAGATAAATTCCATAATATAGTGCCAAAACTAAGATCTATATAAATTCCTAGAACATTCTTATGCAGTAAAATTCACTAAGGATGAATTATAGGGCATAATTAACATTCTAGGAATTGAATTCATGCACCAATGTCTTGTGTTTTAACATTTTTATTCATTGAGACAATTTATCAAACACTTGGCATGCATAGTTTAAAATTGAATTTTATACACATAAGGAACATGCAATCACTCCCCAATCAACAAATCATACATAAATCACTCAAGTCACATGTTTCAATCCAAAACAAATTTAATCAATTAAAGCATGAAAAATCAAAACCTTCTTGATAATCAATTGAAAACCCATAAAGGAAAAGTTGAAGAATTTGAATAAAATTCATAACTCGATGTGGTTATCCCTTCTAAAGAGAAAGAAAGGTTTTGGATGTGAGATTGATGAAATAGAAGTGATTTGAAAAGTAAAAAGTGATGGAGAATATTGGGGGTTGAAGGGAATTGGAAGGGGGAAAGTTAAAAGAAAGAACAAAGGGTGTCGATTGAATGTGGTTAACAGAGGTTTCAGCCCTTATAACGACCGTGCACACTTACCTAGCATGCATGTGCATGCTAGAAAATGGCTGCATTTCTTGAGACTTGCCTCACGCACATGCACAGGCATGTAGCGTGCATGTGCGCGCAATTGTAGCTAAGAGTTTTTGTGCACATGCGCACCAGATGGTGGCATGTGTGTAAAAACAGCATTAAAAGCATAACATTGTCACTCCTAAATAACCCAAACAACATACAAAACCTACAAATGATGATTTTAACTGTTTAACTTAGAAATTAAGCTGATTTGCGATACTAACAACACAAAAACTTAAAACCCTAAACACTAAATATCCAAATAAAAATTTCAAAAATAAATAAACCAGGAATGAAATGTAATTGGACATGGGTTGCCTCCCATGCAGCGCCTTTGTTTATTATCATTAGCTTGACCTGATGCTCCTTCATCTCACGTAACTTTAATATTGAGGAGTCCTAAATCTTTCTTTCCACCATTCTAAAGAAAAATGAATTTAACCTCATCTGCTCCTGCATAACTTCAACAAGTTTCTCTTCTTGCAATTTTCTAAGTGACTCGAGATGATCACCTTTTCCTTATCTTCAAAAAATAAGTATTTAACGTGACCAGGAAGACAATTATAATTCAGAATTGTGCCCTACACAATAAATAGCATCAACCTTTCATTAGTAGGTGGTAAAGCATTAGAACCTATATTACTTATTCGCTGCAACTAGGAAGAACTTCCCAATTCTACCACCGATTGTTGCAAAATAGCACTGAGTGATAAGTTCTTATTATTTTCCTCAAGATGTTCTTTGCAGCTCACTTCCACCCCTTTATTGCTATTATGTCTATAAATTTTCTCTATTATATTAGAGGCTGAAGCACATCAATTACAGAAACCAGTTCATTATGGTCTGAGAATTCTACATCATCGTAAATACTAAATTTATCACTTGTATCACCAAATTCCATGTTAAGAGTGCCATTAAGAATATCTATTTTAGTGTAAGAAGTAGTTAAGAATGGTCTTCCTAATAAAATAGGTGTAGTAGAATGCCTGTTCCATTTCTAGCATATAAAAATCCGCAGGAAAAACCAAAATCCTCACTTGAACTAAGGTATCCTCCACTATTCCCTTGGAATAGGCTAAAGATATATTAGCTAGCTGAATTACCATACCAGTCTTATTCAACAGTCCAATTTTCAATGCATCATAAACAGAATATGGCTCTTACATTAATAGATGCACCTAAGTCTAGAATGGCTTTTTTGAATTGTATATTGCCTATCTTACAAAGAATGGAGAACATACCTAGGTCCTTACGCTTTTAGTAAGGGATTTTTGAATGATGGATGATACATTTTTCCCAAAACTCTCTACCTTCCTAACTTTCTTCTCTTTTTGCTTTCTTTTGTGGTACACAATTCCTTCAAAAACTTAGTATAGTGAGGTATTTGTTTAATAGCATCTAATAATGGAATGCTTACCTTGTATTTATGAAAGTTTTATATAATTTTCGGTTAGGGTCCTCTTTCGCAAAGTCATGCAATGCTTTGGTGAATGGTGGCTTAGGTTTATATTCTGGCCACACAATTGACTTACCTTTTTTCCATCTTGGCTACCTTTGTTATTGCCTGGAACAACCTCTTTTTCAGCTTCAACCTCTTTCTTTCTGGCCTCAACACGTTTAGGGACTACTTTTCTTGGCATCTCAACCTCTTTGCCACTTCTCAACATAATTACACTGACGTTTTCTTTTCAGTTGACAATTGTTTGAGAGGGCAACTTTCCAAAGTTCTGCGCCTCCAATTGGCTAATCGCAGTCACCATTTGGTACTGCAATTGATAGATGCTGGCCTTGGTGCCCTATTGGAATTGCAATAGTATTTGCAGTTGAAGCATTTAGCATTTCTTCTAAAGACTTACCAGATTGAGCAACCAGATTAGATTGTTGTCATTGAGCAAATAGAGGCCTATACGGTTGGAAATTCTATCGATTTTGTTGAGGCTGTTACTGTACTGGATTCCCATATCTCAAATTAGGATGATCCCTTCACCTAGGATTATACATTTTAGAATAGGGATTATGATTTGCTCTTGGTTACCCCGAAAATCCTCCTGCAATATTTACCTATACTTGAGACTCATCTTGTAACGTAGGACACATGTCTATCAAATGTCCCTCATTCAAACAAATTCTATAGGGTTGCACAGTTTGCGCAGTTCTTGAAGCCAATTGACATACAAAAGAAGTTAGACTAGTCATTTGTTGTTCTAAAGATGAACATTTACCTCATTAACACACTTGAGAGGCTGTTCACATCGCGTTCTGAAATTTTGAGAATGTGCTGCCATGTTTGATATGAACTCACGAGCAGCGTCAAATGTGGCAGTTTAATCAAATTATCTAACACCCCTCCACTAGTGGCATCGATCATGTTCCTCTCATTAGCCAACAAACCTTCATAAAATTATTGAATTAATAAGGAGTCACTTACTAGATGATGAGGGTAGCTTGCACAAAGTTTCTTGAAACGTTCCCAATATTCGTATAAGGACGCGTCATTGAACTGCCTTATCCTACAAATTTCTTTCTGGATATTTGTAGTTCGAGAGGTTGGAAAATATATTTCCCAGAACAATCTATTTATTTGTTCCCATGTTGTAATACTGCCCGATGGTTAATCGAATAGCCAATCCTTTGCCTCGTCCTTAAGTGAGAACGGGAATGCCTTTAATTTTATGTGCTCCTCAGAATCCCTGGTGGGTCTCATACTCGTACAAACTACAAGGAACTCCTTAAGATACCTATTTGGATCCTCACCTGGTAATTCATGAAAAGAAGGCAATAAATGGATTAGTCCAGATTTTAATTCAAAAGTAACATTTGCATCTAACTTCCAGGATATGTAATGCAAAGAGGTTGTTGATTTAAAGTGGGCGCATCCAGTTCTCTAAGAGTACTTTGTGCCATGCTCGTCTCTCCTTGTTCATCTTGTTTTTTAGCAAAAATGAAATTAAAAAGATGATCTTCTCCTAGCTGTCTTTCTCTTAACTCCATTCCTAATTTGCGCAGCGTCTTCTAGACTTTTGGATCAAATTGGAATTCAACTTGTCTAGTAGATTGTATTACTAGCATACACAATTAGCAAAAAAATAATAACAAAATAAAAAAATAAAATTAAACCGTTCCTCGGCAATGTGCCAAAATTTTTGGTCGTGCTGTCACAGGCACTCAAAATTAATCAAATTCACACTTATAAATGTAGCAGTGGTTAGTCCGAGTCATTCCATAGAAAACGGGGGTTATTCTTGTTCTTAAAGGAAAAAGAGGGTTTTGAATAGTTTGAAAAGTAAAAATAACGCAAGCAATTAAATCAAAAGGAATTAAATTAAAGAAGGATCTATTTGGTTTCGGTCATATCAACCATGGAAATTCTATAAATTGATCATCGACACCAAAAGATAATTCAATTTTCGTACCAAGCACTAATTGAAGAATTAACCGGAATTTAAGTTCAAAATCGATTCTTATTTCTTTCCCTAAATTAGTTAATTTTCAACATGCGATCCAGTTAATCCTAACTATTAATTTAATTCAGACATGTGTCAAAGATGAATTTAATAGAAGCACTAAAATCACCAAGAACAATTAGGCTAATTAAACATAAACACACGCAATTATGTCAATTAGTTGATTATTTTTTCTAAATTCAATAATGCCAATCAAGCAATTATTAAACTTAGTTGCTTCACAGATTGAACTAAACACACGCGATCAAAAAAAATCTAACTGTAGATTAATTCTAATAACTCACTATTCTGCAGCAAAAACAAATTAAAAAGAACAAATAAAATTAATACAGAAAAATAATTTATACTTGATATAAAAATGAATAAATTCAAGTACAACTTTAAGTCTCACAACTTAGTAGAACCATCCATGGATTTAATTTTCTCAACCAAGAAAAGAGTTTTAAGCTCTAAATGCAATGGAAGAACACACAATAATTTTCTATTGAAAACTCACAATAAAAACTAAGAAAATAAAATAATGTCATTCTCTTCTATTCACCATACATGGGGTATTATAGTGATCATTAGGGTTAAAATCCTATCCTAGTGTAAGAACGCAAAATCGGCTAAAACAGAGCACAACCGGGCAAAGAAATCTGCCAAAAATTTAAAATTACGTAACCCTTTTGAGTTTGTGCCCACATGCATTCCTTATTCCTTGCACATGTGCGCACTACCGTGTTCTGGAACTTTTCCCTCTGGAAATCGTGCTTGTGCGCGGCTTGATGGTCGCTCATGTGCGCGAAGCCCTAATGCTGCGCTTTACCTTCATCTTCAATTTTGACCTTGATGTTCTTAGAATTTGGAAAAGTGTAAAAAACAAAAGTTGTATCTCTATTTTTTAGAAGCTTTCCAATACATCTTGAATCAAATCAATCGGAGCTTGGACCAAAAAGTTGCATTTAAAATACAAAACAGCATCCAGATTCGCTCCATACTCGTGTACAATTCGTCCTTGGAATTTCTTCCCATTTTTTTGGCCCTATTCAGCCCCTTTTCACTTCAGCCCTATAAAAACTAAGAATAACCGAATTAATCTCAATAATAACTCAAATCCTACTTACAATACACAAACACGTGATAAATGACACATAAAATATAGCACAATTATGAATTTATCAATAAACTAAACTACATCTACAATTATGTGTTTGTAGGTGTGTTTCTAAGATAATTTCAAAAATTCTTTTGGTCAAAATGCTGACTTTTCGTCCATAACCGTAGTCACCATTTTCACTATACAAATTCAGTGATTGCTGTTCTTGAGGAATTCTCGATTCTTCTTGAAAACCACGGTTGTTGAACTTGCTCATTGGATTTCTTAACTGCGGTCATTGCACCTTGAAGTTGGCTAAGTGATGGAAACCGCAGTTGTGACTTTCATGACTTGTATTCCTGGACCGCGGTTTTGAATCTGTTGACTGACTTTGACTTTTCAACTAATTGCATTCCAGCCCCTTGTTTCTTCCACATCTTCAACTAACAGCAAATTTCCAAAATCACCTAAAAAATATACAACAATACATAAATTAAAAAGCACCTAATATCATAAATGTCAACTAATCCCAAATTAGTGCCTATTCCTACCAAAACTCCTAATATATGTCTAAGTTTTCTAAAAATCATGGACAGATGTGAAATATATACAAAAAGGCTCAAAACTAATCTGAATGAGATTAACATGGTCAAAATTGTATAGGAAATAAGGGTAAAATAACTCTATGTAATAGAGTTATCACATTCCCAAACCTAGCGTTTTGCTAATCCCGAGCAATATATGAAAGAAAAGAACTAAACACACCACTAATAGAAATGAAAGCGAATTGACAAAGGAAACTGGAAGGTATTCAAGCATGATTGCAAATGGCCATTTAACTTGACAAACTAAATATGTTCCATCACTTTCTAAGTTTAAAAAATAGGACTAGTTCAAAATGTATGTCTCCCATTGACACATGAAGTATTAAGAGAATGTCAATTCAATTCCAAGGTGTCCATAACTTGGGTGAAGCATTACCGTGATTAGTGTTCTTAGCTAAGTCTTATGGTGTCCATAAACATCCTTGGATGTTCACTTGCATCTTAGTGTTTCTTAAAATTTGGAAGCCATCTCCGTCAAATGTTCCTTGAAGGTGTACCTACAAAATTCATCAACCAAGTTATCAATCAAATTAACTCTCATAACATCATCATGAATGAAAGGAAATTTTAAAGACTCAAAAACATTAGATGAGACTATATCCTGATTGACTCTAAATTGGAGTTTGCCCTATTGGATGTCAATTAGTGCCCTTCTAGTTTCTAAGAATGGTCTTCCAAGGATCAAGGGTGTCACAACATCTTCCTCCATATCTAGCACGATGAAGTCGACCAGCAAGAACACTTTTCCCACTTTGACAATTATATCCTCCACAATAACCACCGGTTGTCTAATGTTTCGATCAGCCAATTGGAGTGTAACATTGGTAGTTTTCAATCCTTTCCTATTCAACCTCTTGTATGTGGCATGTGGAATAAGGTAAATAGAGGCCCCAAGATCAGACAAACTTCTATTGAAAGTTATTACCCGATCTCACACAAAATGGAAAATGACCCTAGGTCCTTCAATTTTGGCGAAAGGTTTTTCTAGATTATAGCTCTAAATCCCTCATTCAAACATAAAATTTGGTCCCCTATGAGCTTCCTCTTGTTAGTGATAATTTGCTTCATGAATTTGGCTAGCTTGGCATGTTTTCGACCGTCTGTTCATTTTAATCTTTTTTGAATATCTCCAAAAATATCTTAAGCTTCTTGGCCTTCTCATTCTTTTTTATTCTCTGAGGATATGGGACTTCCACTTGTTTTGTTAATGATGCTGATAGATAACTCCTTGCCTTCATTTTGTTGGGTAACGAGCTTATTAGGTTCTTGATTTTCTTCAACCTCACCCTTCGAAGACTCTCTTCTCTCCATGCCATTTACTAAACATCTTCCATTCTCATTTACCTTGGAAATTGAGTTCTCACCAACTTTTGCTTCCAAAGCTTTCCCCCTTCTAAGGGTGACGGCTTGAACTTGCTCTCTTCTGTGATTATCCCTTGGATTGGGAATGGTATCACTTGGCAACACCTCCAATGGCCTTTCATTGTTTTGACTGAAAATTTGACCTATTTGAATCTTCAAATTTCTTGTAGTGGCCATCAAGTTCTCATATTCCCTCCTTTGATTCTCTATCTCTCTCCTTTGGTTCTCAAAATCACGCCTTTGGTTCTCATTTTCTCCTGCAATCCCTCCTCATGTTATCCTCATATGCATGGTCTCTTTGGGAGTAATGGTTATTATATGTGGGTTGAGGATAATGTGAAGGTTGAATGGGAAGTCTTGGTTCGTTGGATTTGATATGGAGGGTTCAGTTGAGATTGATAAGATTGAGCATTTTTTTGATGAGAGGGTTGATAAGGTCTAGAAGTTGAGGATTGATTTTGGAAATTTTAAGGTTGAGGATTGGGTTAGAATGATGGATTTTTTTTTATTTGCTTGGTTGCACCAAGAGAAATTGGTATAGTTTCTCTATGAGGGATAATAAGTGTTGCCATATACTCTGGAAGGACTTCATGAGCTTGATGGTTGATTGGAGACAAATTGTACTTGCTCACTTGACCCCATTGGCATCTCATATTGGCCATTTTAATGGTTTTTCCCACAAAAATTGCAAGATAGCGGCACTTGAGGGGCCGAAGATATTGCATTGATCGTACTTCCTTTTCCAAGATTCTCAATTTCTCTAGTTAAGCTCCTCATCACATTCATCATGAGACCTTGTTGGGCAAGTAGGGTGTCATGTGTGTTCAAATTCAATATTCCTTCGTGTTGGACATTAGCTTGTGGAAATACTATGTTAGAAAGTGAGTTTTAGAAAAATAAATCAAGGGAATAGTAAAGGAAAATCCTACCTTTATTAAAGAGATACAAATCTCATTATATCTCTCAATTGGCTTTAGATTTCAACATACTTCTTATCTTTGGGAAGCTGAGCGTTCTTCGCCAACTACCGAGCCAGTCTTCCAAATTGAGCTCGATTGTTAATGTCCAGTCCAGTGTTTGGCTGGAACTTTGAGCTAGACCTTTCTAAAACATCCGTAAGTCTTACTATGTGAGCTGCCCAAGGAAGGTCTCGAATGCCTTCTAATGTCTTCTCATGCACCAGGGTGAATTCCTTTTCACCTGTGGCAAGGTGCCATTCAATCATGTTAAGGCGGTGTGGAACACAAAAGGCTCATTCTTTGGCCCAAGAAAACAAGAAATCACCTTGGCTAGTGAGGTACTCCATTCTAGGATTGACTTGCTCCTGACAAGCAAAAACTTTAGGGGTTGCTACCATTCTTGAAGAAAAGGATGTTTCCCTGGAGCTGCTCAGCAGAACTAGTTAGTATAGAGGAACATTGTCCCTTTCTTCATCACCAATAGTAGCCCGGCCTCTTTTTCTGCTGGACCTCATAGTAGTAGGAGCAGTAATTGAGGTAGAAGCTCTAGTCGAAGCTGTTGAGCCCCGTTGCTGAATTATTATGAACTCTATGTCAATTATTGTGGTGATAGGCTGATCCGCGACAACCACAGTAGTTGAAGAAGACAGAGCTGATCCTTTAACCATTGAGGAAGGGCTGGAGTAGTAGAAGCACTGGGTCCTAAAGATCTAGTTACCAAGGTAGATGGAGGAGCTCGGATCAGAGGTTTTGGTTTGAGTCCTAGCAAACACTTGAACCTGACTCAAAAGGCAAATAACAAATAACAATATCAGTAAAAAGTTGCACATAGCTTAGAGAAAGAAGGAAAGAAAAGGAAATCATCTAAGCTATAGACCTTTCTTGGGGTCAAAATTTTGGGGCAAATCCCCCATTAGGGGTATAGTCAATCTAACCATCCTAGGCTAGGATGTTATCACTAAAATGGAAATTTTGACCCTCGAAGTCTAAATGGATAGAGGCAGTGGTGAGTGATATTGCTGGTACTGAAGTTTTTGGGGGTTGGTTCTGAGCTATTAGAGAATCCTTGGTTAGGTTCCAAGGATCTCAGGCCATTATTAAGGAGATGTATCTAGCAAAAAAAATCATTTCTTCCACTTGTGGATGGGCGTTGGGTTACCTCAGATCAAGAAAAAATTGGTCCAAGGCGAAAAATAGAAAAGGTCGTTACCGGAAGTTAGTTTAAAGAAAAATCCAAAAGCCTCTACGCTAAGATAATAATCATATAATTTACATAAATGACAAAGCCTACTATGAGGAGAATTGAGTTTAGAGTCAACTGTAAAATGCTAATATCCTAGTGGTTGGTAATTTCGTAAAGAATAGGGGATAAGAGCGCGAAGACCAAGCATAAGGTGGTCGTCATATAAGTTCATGTAGCCTATTGGTAGGACACGAGAATCTCAATCAACAGTAGAGGGAAACTTGAGATGAATTTCTTGGGAAATATGATATGACTTTCTGAGCTTGAAATTTTCTCTGAGGAAAGGAGGTTTGGTAAAGACTAGGTTGTAGGGGTAAATTGGGACTCGGAGGAAGAAGTTGATGCTGGTGAAACACTTCTTGGAAAAATAAGGGGCACAAAGACTAGAGAAATGGGTTTTAGAAGGGTTTAATATAAAATCTATGGGGTCTCAAGATGTAAGTGCAAGAGTTTCTGTTACTGGTACTGTGGAAAAAGTGCTAGAAGTAGGATAGGTGTACCAGAGTTGCTTCCTAAAGCCATTGATATGGTTGAAGGTTGCAAAAAGTGAAACTAACAAGGGAATAAAGGGAAATTTTGAATTTGAGAAGATTGGTGAACAGATTGCGGACGACTAGAAAGATTGCATAAGAATTGCTGAGTAAATTGCTAAGGCGAGTTGCTTGCTTGATTGCTTGGGAAATGAGTTAATTTATAGAGGAAATTGCAGTTAGGGTAAAAGCTAGAAGACGATAAAATGTGAAAAGGAAAATTGC
The DNA here is from genome assembly GCA_025175665.1 of Cinchona pubescens. Lineage (NCBI taxonomy): Eukaryota > Viridiplantae > Streptophyta > Magnoliopsida > Gentianales > Rubiaceae > Cinchona > Cinchona pubescens. The sequence continues at coordinate 1,780,187 of JANKKI010000300.1, read as the reverse complement.
CTAAGTATGGGTATTTAATCAAGGGATAAAGGGTCAGGAACCCTAGTATTTGGAGCCAAATACGGGGCATTTACCTGAGTAATGGGCCAACTATTAGGTCATGGGCAGTTAAATGTCTTGATGGCCTTGAAAGTGGTGAAAACTTGGGAAAGCGGTGCTGGCAGAATTAAAGGCGGGAACAATTTTTTAGGAAAATAATAATTTCAAAGTGAATGTGGCATGTTAGGCGGGATAATGGCGAAAATGAAAAGACAGGGTAATGATTCAATTGAGTGATAAAATTAACTTTGAGGGTAGTTCAGAAAATGGCTTCTCAACCAAAGGTCTTGCCCACTACAGGCTCAAATCCAAGGGCATTCTGCCTCAAATGACGTTGATATGGACTTGCTGATGAGAATGTCAAGTAACCATCGGACCCCGGATCAAAGGGACTCCAATGTGAGAACAATCAACTCTGACCACCAGTCCATTAGCTTGAAAGTTTAACCTCTAGGTTTGACCTTGAAAAAGGAAAAAGTGTCAAGAAGACAAAATATCTAAGCCAACATGCTCAGATTCAATACAATAAGCAGGGCTTTAGCTCGAAAATAGCCTCAGCTCAGATTAAAAGACTCCCACCTAAAATGGGGACTCGTCAGATATTGGTCAGCCCGACCCTGAAATAAAGTTTAGCCTCGACTTGAGGGGATTAGCTATCATGTAAATCACCTACATGGCTTAGCTCATTAAGGACAGATATGTAAAATTACTTCAATGGTGTTAAATACACTAGGTTGTCCCGACGCCCTACCAAAATCTATAAATAAGGATCCTAACTTTATAATTGTATCTTTTACGCATATTAATACAAGATCATTCTCTCTCTATTTTCTCTCTCTCTAAATTTCATATTCATCATATACATTAGTTTATGAAAATCGAACAAGGAACTAGGTGTCATGTTGATTTAAAATTATAACAACTCTTATTTTTTAGATCCTAGTTGAATGGTGTTATCCAATTATTCTTCATCAAAATTATTTGTGATACTCCATTAAAACCGGACAATTGGCATTGAAGGTCTTATCCGAGTTAGAACAGTCCAATTCAAACAGCCCAACTATTTTGTCTGATATACTTTGATCTTGCACACAAGAAAGTATGTCAAAATTCGTGGGCTGATCAGCTCAGATCAAATAAGGCAGACTTGTTCTTGAGTTTTCCTTTTCTTTGCTCGGATAAAGTTTTTCTATACTTAATTTTCTATAAAATGCATAGAATAAATTATGCAGTATGACAATTGATACGCATTATGACCGATTAACTAATTTTGACCACTACAAATTCATCATGTGTCAAAATCCAACTCTTACACCAGCGGACATTTTGACCATCAACCAAGCCAATTTTGATGGCTCACTTTTTGGCTGGTACGTAATTTTGATGGTTTACTTTAATCTTTATTTTGGGTAATAAAAAATTTAGGGGAGTTAAGTACCTTCTTGTTTTCTCTAAGGAATGGTAAGTCACGAATGCATGTTTTGACTTACAATAATATTTATAGATCACTATTAAAAATAATGAGAGTCAAATTTTTACTTTTTGACGGTGTTATCTTGATACTTACCACCAACCCCTATTGGCATTGGCGATGGCTCACTTCTGCATTAACTATAAATCCACAAAGACGCACTGACTGCAATGTTTTGCAAAAAAGAGAAGAAGAGCACAGTATGGCCACCATCCAAGTGCTTATTTCCATACTTCTCTTCTCCTCTTCTATCACTTGCTTCATTGATGCGGCCAATTCCTCATGTCCCATTGATTTTTCTTATGTACAAACTTTCCCATGGAATACTTCACTTTGCCATGATCCCATAGATAAAAACTGTTGTCAAACTCTTCGCAGCCTATTTGGCTTTGGATTAGCCCATCGCCTTAGAGAAACATCCATGTTCTATCTCCCAAATGCAGAATCTTCCTCTTCTTGCATCTCCAACTTCCACGACATGGATTTGCAAGCTTGTCAACATGTCGATCTCCGAATTTTTAGTTCCTATGTGCTTGAATGACACAAATGAATTTGTTCTCAAGAATTCAAGCTGTGATGGAATTGCAACATTAAGGGATTGGATAGAAAAGGTTGGCCCTTCAAGTCTGCTAGATTCATCTTGCAAAGGTGATTTTACCGGACTCACACAGTGCAGTTCATGCCTTGATGCTGGAATGAAGGTAACTTCCAAGCTAGTTTCTTTAGATCCCAACTCCACAAAATGCTTCTACTTTACTGTTCTATATGCTGCTGGTGTGGTCAATGATTTTGGCCCTGAGAATACTAAGACAGCAGCCTGCATATTAGGCTTACCCTTATCTAGTTCAGCAACTGAAAGGGCATCAAACAACTTGAGTCACAAAACCATCTTAAAGTTGGCTTTTGGATTCTTGGGATCTCTAATAGGAATCTTGGTTTCAATGGGATTGCTCATAGTTTATAAAAAGTGGGATAAGAGAAGAAAACATTTTCTTGATATGCTTTGCATGAAAAGTATGTTGATGGAATGAAGTCCCAAATATCACCAAGAATAGGTGCCAAATGGTTTCAGATAGCTGAGCTAGAAAAGGCCACTAATGGATTCTCACAACTCAATATGATAGGTCAAGGAGGATCAGGGATTGTGTACAAAGGAATCCTTTCTGATGGAACTACTATAGCAGTGAAACAAATTCTTGATTTGGATTCTAAAGCGGATGAGGAATTCAGAAATGAGGCTGAGATTATAAGCAAAATTAGGCACAGAAATCTTCTTGCTCTTAGAGGCTTTTGTGTCACAAGTGATGTGCTCAATGGTAAAAGAAGATACCTTGTTTATGACTTCATGCCAAATGGTAGTCTTGATGATCGTCTTTTCAACCTTAAGAAGAATCCATTGACTTGGCCTCAACGAAAGAGCGTAATTCTTGATGTGGCAAAAGGGCTTGCTTATCTGCATTATGGAATCAAACCTGCAATTTATCACCGAGATATAAAGGCAACCAACATACTTTTGGACTCGGATATGAAAGCAAGAGTGGCTGATTTCGGACTAGCTAAACAAAGTAGAGAAGGGGAATCTCATCTCACAACAAGGGTTGCTGGCACCTTTGGATATCTTGCACCAGAATATGCTCTTTATGGGCAATTGACAGAGAAGAGTGATGTGTATAGCTTCGGAATCGTAATTCTTGAGGTCATTAGTGGAAGAAAGGTACTTGATGCATCAAATTCATCGGCACTTTTGATCACAGACTGGGCTTGGGGGCTAGTGAAATCAGGAAATGTACAAGACATCTTTCATGAGTCAATTAGAAAGGAAGGACCAAAGGGAGTCGTGGAGAGGTTCGTCTTTGTTGGCATTCTGTGTGCTCATGTAATGGTGGCTCTTAGACCCACCATTGCTGATGCTCTAAAGATGCTTGAAGGTGATATTGACATCCCAAGATTGCCAGACAGACCATTGCCACTCAGCCATGAGTCGTTTCGGTTATTCATCATTGTCTAGTGCAGCCACAAGTGAGGAATTCAGAAGCAGTTTCAGCATAATCAGTTCTTAGAAGTTACAATCTGTACAGGAATTTTTCTTTTCTTAGTTAATTTTTTTTTTTGATACGTTAGCTGGACCAAGAAAAAGAGATAATGACACGTGTAAAGAGCCACTTTATGACTACAGGAGTCCCTTGGCTCAGATTTGTAAAGAAACTTCAACTCTAAATTGATACTTTCGAAGATGTTTAATAAGCAGAAAAGAAAGAAAATTCCAGTATGTAGGCTTATGTAGGTCAAAAATTGCAGCGTCTAGTGACTCTTTAGAGCAGTCGGCTTCAGTGGTGGCCAAGCAGGCTTTATTTGGCTTCCTCTTTTTTGAATAGTTTTTGCTAATTCTACTTTATCAAAGAATGTCACCAGGGGAATAAGTAAGAAAAAAAATGTCTAGTCCAAGTTTCTTTCATTCAATTTTATCCACTAGATATCACTCTATCAGCAAACTTTTCTTTTGATTCCAATAAATTGGATGCCATGGCAGGTTACGTAACCATAAAATAGTCGACCAAATTCAATCTGCCAGTTTGGTACTCATATAAGGTATGAAAATTGTTTCCCTGTATAGATAAATGCATCTCACAAAAGTACTTTGAAGGTACAAAACAACATTAGACACTTTTAACTATTGATCCTATTTAAGCAGAAACCTCAAGTTAAAACCTCTTCGATTTAGATTCACTTTTGGACAGCAACATTCCTGAGAACTTGTTGATTTCATAAAGTAGTCCAGCGGAGAACAAGAAGCTGCAGCCATTAAAAAAACAGTTAATGCCAATTAAGATAGTGTTGCAATTATTATATTTTGGTCCTCCAACTACTATAAGTTCAGAAAACTAAAACCTCACATATTCACAGAAGTCAAATCAACAATGTAATGGCATATGAAAGTAGAACGCCTGCAGTGTTGTGAAGATGAGGAAATAAATGAAACACACTAATAATTACCTTCTAAATATGCGGCATCTTTAGATGCAAATGCTCATTATCATTCCAAAAAAAGCGAGAATAAAAGCCATTTAGTTTTAAGCCAGGAAAATTATTCTAGTTCTACAAAGTTCGATAAAACCCTATTATAGCTTTTTCAACTCTTAATCCACACCCCGCATGACAATCAAAACCGTCTTCACTAGTTGGAGTTACTGCTTCCAATCTCATCTAGCTAATTTCAGCACAGAAAACTTAGTCACCAGAAACAGCCAATTGCTGACATATATAGTATGATGATCCAGAAGCAAAGCACATCATACGCATTTGAAGTGCCAACACATGTTTAAACTTTGTGCTATGCATTAATGAGTGCTAATTCTGGACCATGTTCAATTGCCTCCCATCCTAAAGCACAAATATTGAACAAGTGCGATTTTCTTGAAAATTTAATCTTTCTATTTATGAACTCACCAACAGGTGTATTTCTCAAATTACAAAAGCATATTAAAGAAGGACTACATAACAGTGAAACAGGAATTTAATTGTCAGTCTCAAAAAGTTAATTTAGATCTAGAACCACAGTATGAATAAACTGCAGACGTTAGCTAGTTCAATGAATTCAGAGAAAGCTAGTCCTAGAATTATGATATCATTCTGTAGGAGAACTATCAGAAATTTAGCTTCTTTTCCGGTTACTTTTAAGTATGTTCTTCCTTTATGCAATTCGTCAACCAAAAAAAAGATGCATGCAACAACCTAACTCCTAACATGGTCTTCAAAAGATCCATTCATGTCTAGGCAACTCAGAATGGATTCTCTACACCAAGATCAGATAAATATAGGAATTTTACTTAGAGCAAAGTGCCAATTTGATCACTAACTATGCTCCAGTTGTCATTTCAGTCACTCAACTTGTTGGGTGGCCAAAAATGTCATTTAACTTCTAAAACTGTCCAAGGGTCACTCCATCTAATTTAGCTGTTACTGTTAATGAAAATTAGTTTTTTGAGACTTAAAATCGTCCAACTACATTGAATGTTAGGCCAATTTTTTTTTATAAAAATTACTAAAAAAAAATTGGCCTAACCATCTCTCTCCAGCCAGCCCACGACCACCATCCAGCTCCCCTCTTCCACCACCATGGACGCCATCTATGCCTTGAAGAGGCAGGGTCGTACACTCTACGGCCTTGGCGGCTGAGGCTTCTCGATTTGGATCTTGTGGGAGTTTGCTGTTGTGAAATTTTAATGATGTAAATCTATTTTGATTTGGGAATTGTGGGGAAGGTAGAGTCTGGAATTAGAGATGTTGAATTTTACATTTTTTAACATTTTTTTTGAAAGATGATGTATTCTCACTATCAATGAAGAATTGAATTACCAGCTTTGCCCCCTAAAATAAATTTCTCCTTTTTGGCTATTTGCTCTATTTTATTTCTGGAATTGAGGTGGTGGTTGGTTGGGAGAGGAGGATGGCCAGTGGAGGAAGAAGGCGGTGGGTTGGCTGGGAGAAGGAGATAACCAACCACCAACTGACTGGGGGAGGGGGTAGGAGGTGTTCTGTGGTTGGCTGGGGGAAGGGAGTGATAGAAGAAGAGAGGTGGATGGTGGTGGTGGGCTGGCTGGGGAGGAATGGTTAGGTGTTTCAAATTTAATTTCTGACCCCAAGTTCTTCATATCATTTAGTATGACCCCTCTTATAGTTTAACTAGTTTTTCATCATCTAATTTTTACCCCCAAATTCATTTTAGTAATGTTCATTCAATGTAGTTGGGCAAGTTTAACCCTCAAAAAAATAATTTTCATTAACACAATGACTAAAATAGACAGAGTAACCCCTTAGACGCAGTTTTAGAAGTTTAGTGACCCTTTTGGCCACCCAACAAGTTTAATGACCGAAATGGCAACCGAAGCATAATTCAGTGAACAAATTGACACTTTGCTCTTTAACTTATTATATACCCGGGGGAATTCTATAGTCCCTTTTAGGGAACCATTCCCTTGGCTTTAAAAGCTTGTACAGTATAAGCTTTTAAAGCACATGGTGTTGTACTGTACAAACATTTATATTTGGTTTATAAAGCAGAAGGGAATGGTTCCCTAAAAGGACCGTAGAATTTCCCTATATACCTGTATCAGATGGAAAATTGTGCAGATCATCCAACCCTTCCAGAATAACACTCCAGCTTATTATAAATTCAAGTCCAAGCATTCTATAGTACAATACGTTTTTGTCTTTCTTTACTTACATTAAATTTTGTTTAACTATTTTTTAAAGCTCCAATAATGACTAAAAAAGCATTCAGCAGACACAAAACATGGACTTGATATATCTGCAATATTACTTGAGAAAGAGTAATGGCTAACTTTATTCAGAAAGTTATTTCACTACCACGGAAAGACAATCCAGTGCACGTCATATTATTACCAAGATCTAAGTTGCAGATGATTATTATCATAGTCAAATTACAATTACTACTACATCAATAAGATTAACAAATTCAAAGGAAAAACTTTAGTTCGATCTACAAATAATACTTCAGAGAATGGCTCTCATCCTAGCAGTGTGTCCCTTATCAATAACTTTAATCAGTTTCATCTGAAAGTAAAAGATGACCGTGAATGCACAAGAATTTCCATATTTGAGACGCAACCTATCGATTAGAGAGAGAGAGAGAGTTTTCCTCTGCAGCTTTCAAGCATAGAAGTTATCCAAGTATTAAATTTGTAACATTACCAAGTTGTGATGCAAACTCGATGAACAGTGCTAGCAGCAATGAGTGCAACTGCCTCAGCAAATATAACTGCAAAACCAGAGCAGACAAACTAATAAACTAACCACCATATTAACTCAACTCCCTACAGTTCTGTATCAACACGCACAACAAGGAATCTACAAAGCACTCTATAGGGAAAATGCTAGCTCTTTTGAAAGTTACACGTTGATTCCCATGTTCTAAGTTGAATGTAACATTTCACACAAATTCAAGGTAAAAGTTAAAATGCACATTAATTAAATTGAGAAAAAAGTGATAGACGGAGATAATACGAGAACTCTGTTATTTTTTGAACTAAAAAGTGTTATTAGCCCGCAATAGCAGGCATGAAGGGCAAAGTTTGGTAATTTGAAAAGTACAATGCGAAGAAAGAGGACACTATGTGACAGCCTAAAGGAAAAGAAGGTAGCCAGTTTGATTGTTTGAGACCAATAGAGTAGCATTTTTCTAGTTTTACTACATTTTTATATAAAACACGAAAAACTTCACTCCAACATAACTCTGATCCAAATGATGCAAAATCTATGTTTCTGGACTAGACAAACTTCTCTAAAACTCAAACAACAATGGAAGGCAGGAGCTAAGATTTGAATATAATTGACAATGCAACTTGATGGCTGGAAGTCAGCTAACTATCTGCTCATTTTCCGAAAATTGGAAGCATCTTTAATCCTATTTAGTTCTGTCCCATAGCGTATTGGTGTTAGTTGCAACAAGGCATATGACAACTCCTAGCCACTTGAATCGTTGGAGTAAGAAGCAGAGACCATTTGACTCCACAAAAAAACGGGGAAAATGATGAGAAACAAACCCTCTCTTCATGACAGAAGAAATATTATTCAACTTATTCGTACAACAGGGCCTGACAATTTGAATTTTAATTGGCTACTAGAACTCTTAGTAAATTGACCGTTAGACAGAAGCCTAAGTCCACACTTCCAAATAAATAAGCTAGAATCCCTCCATACCAGTTATATTAAACCAACCTAGCGGTACAACAAAGTAAAATAATCTCCATGCTATCTAAGAGTTATTCTGTTCTAAGCTTTCTCCAGCGAAGCAGAAATCGGAGCTAAATAAAAACTACTACATAGAGACAGATTTGTATTTGGAGGTCAAATAACTTCAGGCCACTTTCAGATTAGCTTCCTAATAGAATGTTTCCATTTGCTCAACCTATTGCACTAATCCATTAACTAATTAAGAACCGCTCTCAAAAATAATTATTTTAAATAAGAAAAACAGCAAAAAAGACCAATGGGGCCAAAAAATTGTTTCTGTACTTCAAACATTATGAATTTAAGTTTCTTTTCTTTTTTTTCGTTTGGGGGAGGGGGGGAAGAACGAAGAAATTTTACAATTAATGATTGTCAAAGAATAAAGACATTTCACAAGGTAAGGCTGAACTCACCAGCACCCCAACCGCTCCTGACACCACTACTTTCTTGATAATTTCCAATGAACTGCATACAACTCAATCAAGTAAGCATGAGCATCACCACAAATTTATAAACAAGTCACAAATCTTTATGTACACTGTCGTATTACCAGTTAGTCATGCTTCCTTAACATATTTAAACAAGAAATACAAAGGAGAATGATGATGTGCATATATTGATCAGTTCGAAGTACAGCAGGATTTATCAAGCAGGGCAAAAGGGGAAAAGAATTTTCCACCAGCATTTAGGGCAATTTTTGCTAATTTAGAGGATGGAAACTCTCAAACCAACATAGACAAGATGACTTCATATCTCTCAGCACAGAAACATCTGAAGAATAGGTTCACTAAAAATAAGAATAGAAAACCTGTAAAAGAAGCACCAGTTTAATGGTGCATCTAATTCATTGTTGCATCCTCATAAAACAAACTCAATGTAGAGTTATATCCAATAGACATTACTTCCTGTCAGTATAAAATTGATTATAGTACTTAGGAATAAATAAATTGACCAAGGATATTAAAAAAAAAGGAATAAAATAATCTTGGAAAACAACAGGAAGACCATCCTTCATTATGGTACACACCACATAAGGTAAACAGATCAAAGACCTAAAGTATCTATCTCAAAAGCAAGTGGGAAATGTAAATGCAACATTTATCATTACCTATTTACATGAACAAGTTTCCAGAAAAGAAATTTGCACCCATTCAGTGAACTTAAAACAGAAGATTGTGACTTATCACCAATAATGCCAAAGCACTGATCTGCAACTAACAAGGATTAGAAAAACCAGACCACCCAGCGCCCGTTGGGCAATTTTCACAATAAATTTAACAAGGAATTGAAATGCATGGAAATATTGACTGTGTTTACTGGAAAATTGACCTTGATTTTCATGACTAAAAGGATTTGCATTAAAGGAACAATAAAGGAGAATTTATCACAGGTAGATGGCCTAGAAGAACAAGTTAGCCCTGTTTATGTTATAATGGAAGTGGGATCCTTTAAATTGCATGTGGGACCAAAGAAAGGCTACTGGTTAAGCAACCATTTCCAGAAATTTAAAGAAAAAAAAAAAAGAAGGAAAAAATTCAGAACTTCAAGAAGCAGCAATATCTGTACCCCTTTCTTCTGTTAATTTATAATGGCAAGCATCAATTCAACACGGTTAATGCCATTCAATGAGATCTTTATCCTCACAAAAGCTAGAAAATGCATCTAGGAAACTAAGACCACATGAAGCCAGCACCTACTATTTGAGTGACAGAACATTCTTCAGCACTTCACAGAGTCACTATTTACCTTCTGACACGCAATAGGAAAAGAACTTTGGGTTGCAGCAGAGCAGCTTTCCTCAGGGGACACAAATTTTGGATGATTAACATAGGCAAAGATTGGAAAATTGTAAACACTGTATCTAGCATGAAGTTTGGCTTAAAAGAACTGAATACATTGAGAAAGAAAACACATGAGGTGGTCTGGATTCCTAGATCCTTCAAACTAATTGTTGCATCCAGACACATAGACAAACCAAGAAAAACAAAATATACAGAACATCATACAGACATCAACAAACACATCCTCAAAAGAAGTAACCTCCAACTTAAAGTAAATCCCGCAAAGACTTTCATGGCTTACCGTTAGCAGAAAGAGAAATATGAGTGAACTAGAGAACCCTCCAAGTATGGTGAACAACTCTGAAGATGCTAATTTTCCTCTATACACTTCTTGCACAGAAAGAACAGCCACAAATAGAAGGAAAGAATATAGCATCGAACTGCCAGATGCAGCCATGAATTCAACCTGAAGAAAAGGAAAACCCTTGTAAGGTTAAATTGATGAAAGAAATCAGTGCAGTTAATGGATTAACCCAACCATAGTTGCTGATCAACTGCAGGTTTGATGGAAATTTTCTATCAATGGGCAATTATCTTGTTTGTAAAGCATTCAAACATAATGGATATCCCAAGGTTAACACCAATGTGTTATTTGGCCCGTTATAAAACAATAATGAAGGGCTGAAAATTTCTTTACTAGAAAAGTGGAAAATCTTTTGGCACACCCTAAGTCAAAAGGAAGAGCAAATCTACAAGAGTCCCTTTATAGTAAGGATCTATTCCTACCTTGATCTTTAGGTAGAAAAGCAGTTTAAAATACCACAAACAACAGGCATAGTGAAATAACATGGAACCTGCAAAATAGTTATGTACTTGAAGCATACTAACCTGAATCGTGCTAAGAGCAGTGAACCAATTACTATAAGGTGAAGTTCACAATGAAAGAAGAAAAGAACAGAAGAAGGTCCTATGAACAAAAGGAGAAACTAGTCCAACAGATTAAAACTGTATACTTTGGATATTTAGTTTTTTTCTTGATCTGCATCTGCTAAGGCAGCACTACACATAGTTCTGATCCAGAGTTTTTTTTTTTTTAAAGAGTTGGAACAATAATGGTCCTGCAACTTGGTGCTATTGACACGTTTTATATTAGATAGGTTACTCAAATTGGTATATAGCTTCCTTGGTGCATCATAAAAGAAAATCTTAATAATCAATATCAGAAACTGAGCAGAATTATTTACGAAATTATGATTAACCAGACCGACTTTGAACACTTAAATACACAACCTTTAACATATAACCATTCGGATCAAATTCACCTTCAATATTCTATAGCCCACTTGAGGAAAAGCTCTCATTACAACATACAACTTCTTATAAGAAGACCACACTTTAGGTTAGAAGTAATAACAAAGTCCAAAACTATATCCGTGATAATGCATTTGTTATGAGGATTTCAAATACCAGCCTATCTATCTTGAAGAAAGAGGCAAGAAATGTTCTACAACTTGATATAGGATCTTACTATGATTAGAGTAAGTAAAACTAGGTACTTTCTTTGAAGCCATAAAGAGAAATGTTCAATAGGATCTTCTATTAACAAGACCCCATCAAATATCTACTCAAAGGACGACTCTCCTACAAGAATTATGTCTACAGCGAACATTGAAGTTCAAGCTCCTCATATCAGTAAGCTAATTCTCCCTGCCCCCATACTCAAAAGCACATTCCAATTTCCTCAAAAAGTCAAGTAAATGTTCTTCTTCCCTCCTTAAACTACAACAATACAATATCCTGGGCTAATCCAATCAACCAAAAAAAAAAGAAAAGAAAATACTTTCGCACAACTAATTATGCCTTTCTTAAGCTATCTCGCTAGTCGAACAGTAATCAGATACCTATTCAATCCTACAGGAAAAATTACCATAAACATGATTACAAAAAAAATGCCAAATAATCACCAACTTATTCAACTTATCCAATGCCCAAACCATCCATCCATCCATCCATCAATCGATCACATATACTACTACTTTTTTACATTTTTGCAGGAAAAGTTACATTCTTTTTTGTTTTTTTTTTACTTTTTCTGAGGAATAGATCTACAGATTCAATTTTTTATTTAGATCTGAGGACATAAAGATACAGTTAATAATCTGTGTAGCAGTACAAATCTACTATATTACTACTATATAAGCCAGAGTTAAAGGAGATAATTAATGAAATAAATTGCATATAATTTACCGTAGGGGTCGATTCCGACGATGAGCGGCGGCGGCGGAAGGAGAGGAAAAGGATGAAGCGTAGTTGAGCTTGGGAGAGAGTGAACTAGTTCTTGAGCGACGGTCGACGGGTGCTAAAAAAGGGAGATTTGCAGTTTTTGGTCCCCAAATTATAGGTAATGCTTAAAATTGATCTCCAATCTATGTGAAATTACACGTTTAGCTCCCAAACAATTAATTATACGCGAAATAGACAAATGACAGAAAAGTCCAAATATCTAACCGTCATTGTGCTGTTAACTCCACCAAAAAAAATCTAGATTTCAACAAAATTCATGCAATTGTATGTAAAATTGATAAACTTTCTATTTTTTATAAATTTTAACTAAATAAGTTCTCATTCTGAGATAAATTGCCACATTATAAATATCATCCAATACATATAATAGAAAGTACAACAATAGCACCTTAATTTATATAGTTTGTAGATTGTCAATTTGACCTCTAAACTTATATTTTATTATAAATATCATCCAGTACATATAATAGAAAGTACAACAATAGCACCTTAATTTATGTAGTTTGTAGATTGCCACTTTGGCCTCTAACTTATATTTTATTTCATTACCATCCTTGTTGGACAAAAATAACCATAGACTTTGGAGATTCCCCCTCTCGCTATCTCTTTTCTTTTTATTAAGCCAGCCTGCGACGGAAGTCTAGTAGTCGTTGCATAAACCAGTCAATAGCCTCTAGCGGGATCGAACATCCCTCAGACGAAGGCAAAGAAGTAAAAAACCAATCCCTACGACATATTATGCATTTCTGAAGTTCCTATCACGTATTTATTTCCTTGTGTGAAAAACAGGATGAATATTTGTCATGATATTATCACATGGTCGCCTCTTTATAGTATGGTGCAAGTGACGGCAAGTAAAAAAAAGCAACTGCATTTACCGGAACAGTCTGGGAAGTCTCGATTTCATTACACATTCCCAAATTCAAATAATTCAAACCTTCCACATTGAACAATTCAGATAATGACTTAAAAAGGCAGCATGTTGATCAACTTTTGTCTGGACATCTGACATTAACGAGTAATTAACACTTTTAAATGCAAAGTATCTCTTGTTCCTCAATCCCCACAACTAGTAGACTTGAAAAACCATCGAGGCTTTATCCATAGAGCAGTAATCTTACCCTTGAGAATCACATCATAGGGAGTCGCAAAGAAAGAAGAGTCTTTCTTCAGAACTCCTTGTAAGTTTCAGTTTCATCCAAAAAACAATTGAAGCTTTTTGTAATATTGTGAGTGTGTTTGTGTGTGAGAGAGAGAAAGAGGGAGAGAGCCAATAAAATCCATAAAAGAAAAGGGGGAAATCAATGTCATCCATTGCACAAGCTTGAAGATTTTGAGTTTTACACTGTATGGGCAACAAAAAGATAAAGAAACAAATTATATCTTGAATCTTAATTACGTAAATTAAAAATTAACTCCAAGAATAACAAAACAAATCAATGGAAGTTTGTAATGAAAATGTCACAATTCTATTCAGCTCTCGAGTTGGCTCTACAGTATAACTATTTAACCTCTCTAAAACAAAACTAATCCCCTGCTTGCTCTCCAGCAAAAAATAATGGATGGTGGCCTTTCTAGATGGTACAACTGCTTTTAAGCCTTAAAGTGCTCTAGGTCCATGGGTCATTGGAAGTTGCTAAAAGAACTTAAGACTCATGCATCTTATTCTGAATCTGCCGATGAACATGTACTAGAAACTCAACATATGACACGCTCTGGATCTTGTCTTCTACCAAGTGGGAGAAAAATAGCATCCCTGAAATTATTAAATCTCTTTTAAAAAAAAAATTTATATATGAGGCATTAATTTGTAAAATAGGAAAAACATGAAATTCCAAGGAGTACCTCTAAAGAAATAGAAGGGAAAGAAGGAAAAACATCAATCCTGATATTGATGCCAAGTAGTCATGTATCACCAAGTTTTATAAAAGATATAAAACAACACTGCTTTTTTTTTGGTAGATTTAGCTTAGTCTCTCTAAAACTTTTAATGGAACATTGTTTTCATAATACAGAGACTTGTAGTTAGACCAAATAAAATTGATGCTTATAAATGGTGAAATATGAGAGCAAGGTAAATGATTTTTTTCCGAATAGAGGTTTCATTGCCATGATAAGGAAATCCAATAGGCAAAATCTTGGGGCAAATAACATAGAGCTGTTAGTAGGGCAGCTAAACTGAAATTCATTATGAAAGGAGAAAAAAGGAAGGGAAAGAAAGGCAATGGGAAGGGGGCTAGGGGGTTGTGACAAAGGGATCTGGTGAAAATGGATATCATTTTTGTTTCTTATTTCTTTCATTCAGTTATCTATTATAGAAAATAAAATGTCAAGTCTCATCCACTACCTGATGAATCTCCTTTCTTGCATAACTTTAAGCTGCAAATTAAACAAGAAAAGCAAACTAAAATGAGATACAGAGATTTCATAATCAAGACAGAAAACAGGACATGGATATACTGACACAGAACATCGAAAGAAAGTGTGTAGTAGGACAGAGTAATACCGGAGATAAGAACATCTTTGCCGCCTTATTTCATTCATGACATTATTTAGCTTCTTTGACAAAGGATTATCGTAATGCTGCAGTACAAACTGAGAGAAGAAAATATTACATTCCAAAAACAAAAATAGACAGAAACGATCCAAGTAAAACAGCCAAAGTAGAACTTTTTCTGCACAAAAATTGACTGCTTTCATTGCCAAAAAAATATAAAAACCAGACATGAACTGGTACAATATTATCATTATGAACATTATATCATTCAAAAGTGTGTGATTGCAAGCAAATGCAACAGGCAGAGTTATAAATTAGTCAATTAGGCTTTTCTGTAATAAAATTAAAAAAAGAAAATGCAAAGAGAAAATAAGTACCTGAGTAGGAACTTCATCAATGGATGAGAGGCCTAAAAGTTGTTGCATAACATCCTGATCCACACAGGATCCTACATAAATCAAACAATCCTGGCCATTCTCAAGAAGATATATCCCATCATCACTAACATGCTCACTGGAAAGTGGGATAGAGGGAGGAATCAGATCTTCCCCCATTTCCTGTCAGTTTAGTACCAAGAATGTAACATTAGCATCATAATAGAAACAATACAACCACACTAAAGGATAAGTTCATGCATACCTTTGAGCCAAGCTCATGAATAGCAATCATTCTTGGATAAACCAGAGGGATTGCCAAAGGAATAGAAAGATGGGCAACGTAATTGATCCAAAAGGATCTATCATCTATACGCGCATCAGTTCTTAATCCCTTGCTTTTGATCAAAGCTGAAAACAATAAAATATAGTAAATCACTCATCTACCCAAACGATGACCCCTAATTACTAGGGGTTCGTGTCACTGGAGGGCATTCTTTGTTTTGTAGAACGACTGTACTCTAAAAGGTAACAAAAAAGACAAGGGCAAGCATAACTGCAAGATGACCAAATATAGAAAGAAACACCCACAGTTCACAAGCTGAAGATGACATCCTTTATTTTACTAGAAATTACAAAATCTATTACTGGAAAAGCACTGCATTCTTCTTATTTTAGGAGTAATGGCCCAGTGCAACAGAAAAATGGGACATGCATAAATTCATAGCTTCAAATACAAGAATATTCACAGTCCAAACATGTGTTGGGTTTAGATCTTTATCCACTCTTTCACTCCAGCATCTCTATGAATATATAGCAAGCTGGATTGCGAGGTGGTTCCAACATGGCAACGCAAGATAATTGCTAAATGAAGCAAATTAAAAGATGAAAAGAACTCCATTTGTTTAGAAAGCTGGCATTTGCAATTGAAATTTGATTCCTCTACACCACATTATATGTTGCTTAATCAAACAACTAAGCAAAGCTTGAAGGAGTTGTATGATTTCACACCATCACAAGATTACATTTCGATGGTAGCTAAAACTCAAATCACATGATTCCCAATCTCAAAACCCAAAGAAAAGCAGCTTAGGACATACCGAGCGTATAGAGAGGCAATAATTTAAGTGCCTCAGGGAGTATCAGCTGTCCACCAGATGATGCTGTGGCACAAAATTTACGATATGAATGCAGAATGTTGATACAAAGGTTTGTTACTTTCTCCCTGACTTGCATGGGTGGACTGGAAGGAATTTCATTAGCCGCTGTGGACATGACAAAATTTAATTATATGTAGAAAGAAAAAAAATTAATTGCAAGAATGTATATGCACTACCAAACACCTAAAAAGAGGGAAAATATTAATTCAAATTAATTCCAAAAGAACAAAACAAATACATGCATAACCATGCAAAACTTGCTCTGATTCACATGAATAACGTGTTAAAGCAAGAAAGTTTGCATCAAATAAAGCCAAAAGGTAAAAAGACGGGGAAGGAACAGAAAAAAGAAAAGCAGCTTAAGAACAAACGGATAATGATGAAAAAGAATGCATGGTAAGCATTAAGGAACCATGTTACCTTGTTTCAACATGAAACCAAATTGGGTATCTAAGTCTGCAGAGCGGAAGAGGTTACTCAACATGGTGGTGCATGGCAGAGACAAAGTCGAAACACGAATTCTTCTTTGACCATATACAGTGGTGTAAAGAAGAGCAGACTGCAAAAATAAATAAATAAATACATATTCAAAATTGTTTAACAAGCCATTGCTGCTGCTTCAAGTTTTCTCCATTGGACAAAATAAATAAATAAATTAGAGAATAAGGAGAAACAGCAATCAATTTCTTTTGTCTTTTAAAAGTATTCTAACTTCATTTTCAGAAAAAATTGCAACACAACACAAACCTGAAAAGCACATTCAGAGCCATCCTGCAATTTGTCATCATGTTTTAAAGTTACCATAATTGTTTTGTCACAATCAATCTGTACCAAGAAAGCTTAGTCAGAAAGGGCCCAGCTTTTGTTACCATATCAACTAAGCAAAAATGCAGAATAAAAACAAGAAGGAAACAAATAAAGGTAGGCATCAGGTAATGGATTTATCTGCAGGAAAGTTGGCAATAGTGAAAAGAATTCAAAAGGGGATATCTAGAGAAGTTGCTGTGAAGTCACTAAGAGAAACCAGAGTAATTAAAAATGCTCGGGTCAATTCAGCAAAGCCTTTTTCCCAACAGTTTTAAGTCCACAAGAGTCCTAACTGTGCATTCAACTTATTTTGATCTTAGTTCAAACTATAGTAGATAAAACATAACTATAATAGGCCTCTTCTCATTTGCTCCTGCCCTTTTGCCATCATTCAAAGAAAAGTGTCTTGGTTTTTGAATCTAGGCAAATAAGCTCAGTTTTAAAGATTAAAGTGTGGCTTTTATTTAAAGGTTTTGAAAAGACAAAAAGTTATTTCTAAGATGTTAAGCACCACAAGGCCTGTTTACCCAGATCAACTTTTTTCGGCTTAACATTAGTTAAAAATGATGTCACAAGCAAGAACACCTTATAAGAGCTTTTAACTTAAAAAGGCTGGCAACTGAGAACTGGCCCTATAGCCCTTATGAAATAAGAAACAATATGGAGCTATATTACCATGAAAACTAAAACTTTGGCTGCCTATTCATTGATGAAACCAGATCATACACAGCATATGCAAATCAGCTTCTTACAAGAGTAAAATCCCCACATGATATCTGATACTGTTAGATAGGGTTCTTGCTCATTGTTCTTCTAACTTCTTTTCTAAACTTACAATAGCAGTCCAGAATTTTCAATTATCAAGAAAGCAGTTGCACCACCTCGTAAGAAAGATAAATCCTCAGAGGATAGTCCCATAACATTTCATGATACTAGAAAAGAAAAAAGCCTATCTCTCCGCATCCAAAACCAAAGGGTCTGATAATCAAACACGTTTCTAGCTTTTAGGGAACCATGTTTTTGTGCTAAGAACCACATACTACATTGATTTCCGAAGACAAGGATATCAAAAGGTGCACCTGGCATACATTACAGATATCTAAGTTAAATTTCAGATATTTTCAGCAATAGGTAACTGCAACCAGAGTTTTACTATCTGCTATAATTTTGTAATAGATATTTCTCTCTCAGAAGGAGATATGATTTAAAGTTTTTGCTGAACATGACAAACAAAAGGTGCACTTAGCATATATTACAGATTTCAGAAAATTTAAGAACTACATAAATGCACCAGAGTTTTACTATCTGCTATAATTTTGTAAACTATTTTTCTCTGAAGGAGATGTGATATAAAAAACTCTGCGCAAAATGACTACCAAGGTGATACGTAGTTTGCAAAACATCACTTCTTAATTTAAATACGATAAAATAAAGCAGTTGACGCAATCACTGAAACCAAAATGAAAGGGTGGAAATGTGAGTATTGGGAGCCTAGTCCAAAGTCTGACATAAACCACGATTAGTACATATCAAGTTTTTTGCTGCTCATAACCGAATAGTCCCGCAGCATCTGCCATCTGAGAGGGGGGATGGGGAGAGAGAGAGAGAGAGAGAGAGAGAGAGAGAGAGATACCGCAGGTAAATCAACATCTGTAGGAATACGTTTACAGAAGCTTCCAGAATAATCCTGAACTTGGAGACCCTGTCAGACAAGAACATCATTAAAATAATATTTGTCCACTTGTCATGCACTGATCACAGACAACTAGGTAAACTAACTAGCTAGGTAGAGGAACTAAGGCTCAAAAAAGTTTCCATAACACAAATTCAGCTCACCTGGCTGCATCTAACACGCATTACAGCCTCAAAGCCTTGAGGCCTTGTAATATTCCACCGAAGATCATTTGACAGCTTAGCAGGATCAGAAAGAGCAGAAAATGGATAGTAATAATACACCTAAAAAGGAATAAAAAAAAATTTTGAGTAAAAAGCCCGAGGAGGGAATAAAAAGCTACATTGCATAACTAAGTAGAAAGCAAATTAATAGACAAGAAAAGCATAGAAGGATCAGAAAGAGCAGAAAATGGATAGTGATAATACACCTAAAAAAGGATAAAATTGTCAAGTAAAAAACCCAAGCAAACAACATAAAAAGGAATAAGAAGCTACATAACTAAGTAAAATGGAAATTAATAGACATGAAAAGAATAAAAAGCTACAACTTACAAGGTAGAACAGTGAATGATTTTCATTTACCTGGCCTCCTGTAGTTCTCGGAAGTACTGATATAGAAGCAATGTCAACATATGATTGAGTTGTAATAAATAAATCAACAGAGACCTGACATTATTTATGACAATGAGATACAATTGATAAATGATAGATCCCACCAAAACATATATATAAAATGACAAGAGAAACATTTCAGATATATGAAGAAAGTCACCTGGCACAGGAAAAAGGTAAAACTTACTTGGTACTCAGCAAATTCAATAGCCATTGTTTTTAGTGTTTTATCCACATGAAGGTTGGAGCAATTTGTGAGCCTCCTGAAATCAAGTAATAAATTCAGAACTTACAAGGATAACAATTCTATGGGTTGAACACCATAAATCATGCTTCAGAAAAAAAAAAAATGTACAACAGAAAATAGAAGGAAAAAAGAGGCTTCGGAAAGGTGCTGACTTAAGTAATAAATTTGAAATAGAAAATATAAAATTGGAGGGCACAAGCTATACAAGCTCTTTCTGTACTCCTTGTTTTATGATTAAGATTAATAAAGTACTTTATAAGAGTACAAGGCATCAAATGCAATGAGAGTATATCCTGAAATGAGACGCCATAATTAATTTCATACATAAACATAGATTGGAAGTTGAAGGTCAGAGCTAAAAAATCACGTCTATGTTGATGCTGGAAAGATAAGTGGATCTAGGATTCCAATTTAGCCAGAGAAAACTAGCTCATTTAATCAACAAAAATACATGTCTGACAATGGTTGTCAATTGATTCAGCACTTCAAGCAAGATAGGGATTATCATACAGTGGACAGGAAACAAACAATCTATACAAGCAATAGATAGCTGATCTGTTTATACTTCTTTCCACTTGTTCTTGGCTTGCCAAGTTGGAAAATATTGGGGAGAATTCACCAAAGAGTCAACTGTGTAAACTCATCTTCGAACATTTTCTTTTCCAGGAAACTGTATGTTTTCAGAGAAGCATTAAATGTATATGATGGTGTGACTACAAAGAAAAAATAAAACAAAATGGACGAGAAAATGTTATACTACCAACTATAAAAGCTCATAAACCAATACAAACAAGAAAGTTTTAAGGGAACATTAATTTAAACAAAGCATTTCCCACAGCACTTGTCCATGTCAGAAAACAGAGAGAAGAGGGATGGTCTTAGCTCATGAAAATTCTGCAATAACAAACAAACCAAGCCTTAATCCCATTAAATTCTGCAATACTTAAAAAAAAAAAAAAGGAATAAAGAACGATCAAAACATTTATGAATTCCATTTGTTCCTTCCTGATGTTATTATATTTGTTAGGCCACGTTTACTAAGTGTTGTCTGAAGAGGAGTTAAATCTTGTCCATATAAACCAAGAAGTAGACAAACTGTTGCTTTCTTTGTTTAAAGTTAAACCTTTTTATCTTCTACCTGGCATTCAATTTCTCCACCAACCAAAAGGGTGCACAATTGTGGCCACAATAAAAATTAAAACTAAAGAATTCATATATAGCATCTAACAGTGTTATAGACGTATTGACCACCCAGTTCTGACATAAACAGTGTCATGAGAGGAGATAAACCAGTAATGAGTGTTGACTAATCATTATTTCGAGAATTTTGGGAGACAACATTAGAGGAGTCAATTGAACATTTATAGTTCCTGGCGCATGTCTCATTACAGTTTATAACTCCATCCAACTTGAAGAATCAAACTGCAGCCAGATTTCAATGATGCAGCATAAATGCAAAATACATGTCAACAAATCAGCCAATTACCGAGGATAAGTGTCATTGGACCAATAGATTTGTATTTCCTTCTTTAGGAGACAAAGACTATCCCATTTTATTTGTCATGGTTACTATTTTTGTCCGTCTCAAAATATTTGTCATGGTTTGGAAAGTCAAAGAATTTAACTACCCATCTGAACCTCCTACAAGTTCCAAAGGATCTCAAGTAAATAGCTGACAGTAAATTCAAGGGATATTATGGAAAAAATATGCTGCCAACTTGTAGTGATAGCAAAATTCAAATTTTCTTAAGACTGTATGCACTGTTAACCATAACTAAGAAAATGGAACAGAGAAAGTAACAGAGAAGCGCAAGACATCTCCCAAGCAGAAAAATGGTTCTGGAAGTTTACTGTTGCATCAGGTCCTGGAAGCATGCAGTTGTCATGTGCAAGTATGCGTAGCAACAGAACAGATTGCACGCAAAGTCAGGAATATACTTTAGGATCTCTTATCCTCGTAATTATATTTATTCTCCTCATTAGTTAAATTTACTCTTTTATACAAAAATACTAGTGTAGGAAAGGCACACCCTATGGTGTGGAATTTTTAAAAAATATATATATAAAAATATAATTGTGTAATTTTTTTTAAAAAAAAGAATAATAAAAAAGATAGGTAGTTTAGGGGAATAGTGGGAAGAAAGTTATAGTAATTATACTAAGAATGAGGGTATAGTTGACAAATTAAAAGATGACAGAAACCAATCTCCCCCTCTCCCTTTATATATAGTATAGATAACAGCAAAAAAGAAAGAGAAGCTGAAAGCGTCAAAACTCGATGCTTGAATTTGAGAAGCAGATTGGTGGAGTCAAAGAACATAAAATAAGGACCGATACTGAAAAGGAGCAGTCCTCCAACTTTATCCCAGAAGGGTAGAGGAAAAACAACAAGGCTAGAGGGATTGAGTTAAATGTTTTTTGCTTCAAGCATAAGTTGATACTCCTTGCATTCACAAGTTATCTAAAGTTAGAATTAGACGGAAGTGCAACAAATAAATTAAATCTGACTCATTTATGATGAAAAGTAACCAAAGTGCAATAATCATACCTTCTCCCCTGCTGATACATTTGCCCTTCCTTCTGCCTCTCTAGCTGAAAGGGCTCCAATGCCAACAGATGGCAAAACTAAGAAATAACAGATAATCATTCAACAATGATGCAGAAATCATCTTTAGTGGATGAAGCATAATTAGAAACAATAGTGAAGACAAAAACGTTGTATTGGGGTAGTAAAACAAAAAAAAACAAAAGAACTACCCTGACGAACAATACGACTATGAACACAAAACTAGTGAAAAATTGCTGTAAAGTTGCACGACGTATTCACAAAGATTCCTTAGTTTCCTAATTAAGATCAACCTCTATAAAAAAGTTCTCATCAAATCTAAAGATACTTCAATGGTTTATGTTTCTGTGCAAGAAACATGCTGGCATAAGATAAAGATGCATAACCAACGTTCATCTGTGCCTATGAAATGGGTTCATGAGCTTGCCTGATTGAAATACAAGAAGTTTGCCTCCAGTGCTCTTTTAAAATAATTCATCGCCAAGAAAGCAGCCTAATACAAAACACGACAACATACGTTTCACTTATAATTTAGTAGCAAGCTATGCACATGCATCTCTTATGGAAATGTCGTTTGACAAATTTTACAACAGAAACTTGAAAGTGAAACCAATCGGTAAACAGTTTATTTTCATATAATCAAATTTCTTTTTCCTTTTCAGCCATTTTCATACCCAGCATTCACCATACAAGTTCCCACAAAAAAAAAAAAAAAAGAGAGAGAGATGCCTAAGCAGATGAAAAAGTTCCAGGCAATTTTACATCATATCTCCGAATTTCAACAACAAAGTTAGCTCTCAGAACTTCTTTTGGATAATACTAATCATATACCTTGACTGCAGCACCAAAAGCTGAATCAGAAGTTCTATTATTCTGAAACATTGCTGGGATACTCTCCAGTAACAGCTCTAGATGTTGACGACACTGTTGGACAGAGAACATACTTCATTACTAGCAGCTAAATACATTTTAAATTGGAAAATCATTGCCTTTCATAGAATAAAAAAGATGGTGAAGAATATTTTTAATGCACAGATTGGATTTTATTAAATAAAAATCAAAAGCAAGTGTGCAGAGATGACCTCAGAAAGTTGAACTATAACGTCACTCTCAAGAGGAGTATATACATCTTGCACATCAGGGACTATGAGCATCAATGGCTGCAAAAATAAATTTAGTCAGCTTTAACAAAATTTGCAATTTACAGCACATTTGGTTTCAGATAGTATTCAGAAGATAGATCATCTAAATAAGTAAATTATGAAATGACCTATTAAATCGTGTGAATGTTATCAAACTATTTACTGAAAAAATGTACTGAAAGATCTTAATTCTCAACAACTTGGGCTTAAAAGTTCTTGGTTACAATGTCTATTTAACCAAACTTTGATGTTCACCCTACCCATTTGTAAATTCATAAAACAAAATAAACGGCAGATAACTCGAATTGATATCAGCAACCATGAAAAATGCAAACTTTGCATTCTTGGTGGAGTGAGAAGTTATTTGTTTCAATCTGGGTGGTATGCAAATGCATTCAAGGAACAACCAAAACAAAAGCATTAATTTCACACATGTAGAGCTGTTGAATGAAGTAACCTGCTGCAATGCACGTTTCAAATTGTAGAAGTGGATGGTCGAGTCAAATGTAGCAATCCCCACCAATGTACGAGGACCGTCCTACAAGAATTTATTTTCATGTTATATTTCTTCCAAAATGCATAAAATATCTTGAATTTTATTATCCCTAATAAGGATAGTTAAAACTAAAGAAATACAACTACAATTCTACAATCATACATTATTCTTGTGAAATTTTACAACTACATATCTACAAATATACGTAGTTCTTGTGCAATTTATTTTTCTTTTATTTCACTCAAAGGGGTAGTTAAACCCAACTTCAGAGCAAAAAGATATGTACAAATTGCTTATTTTACAATTCTCGTGCTTGTAAAACACACCCAAAAAATATTCTTGCAACAGTATCATTACTATTGGCCCTGTATGGATTGCATTATTTGGAGTATTATTTTAGTGCATTATTCGAGGAATTATTTGAGTGATGTGGCAAATAATAAAAAAATATGAATAATTTGAGTAAGTGTTTGGATTGTGAATATAAGTGTTTGGATAGTGTTTTTTGCACTAAAAGACAAAATGTACACGAAAGTCGAACGAAATTACTAATATCAAAATATATAATTCCGTGTACTTTCTTTTTCACACCATCAAATCAAGTATAAAAACTACACACAAACGTAGTTGCCTCCCCGTCGTTTGAAATCCGAATCTTAAAAAATAAGATATACTTGTACATGTATGCTAACATGTATTTATTTAATATAAAATCAAAAAAAATACAATTTAAAAATAATTTAGTATTTTATGCACTAAAAGACAAAATATGTACACAAAATTATTATAAAATTATTAATATCAAAATACATAATCCCGTTTACTTTCTTTTTTATACCATCAAATCAAGTATTAAACATCACTAATGCAAAGGTAGTTACCTGTTCATCGTTTGAAATCCAAATTTTGAAAAACGGAACGTGTCCGTATGCGTATGCTAAACAGTATTTATTTAATACAAAATAAAAATATAATTTAAAATTTACACTTTTTTGTCCATAGTTTGGATTCTCCAACATAGGTTTGAAAATCCAAACCTTATATACCATTTTAAACTCTATTTTCCCGCCCATAGTTCGGACTCCCGAACCTAAGTTCAGGAGTCCGAACCTTGTATATTATTTTAAACTCTCTTTTCCCGCCTATACTTTGGACTTCCGAACCTAGTATACTATTTTAAACTCTATTTTTCCGCCTATACTTCAGACTTCCGAACCTAGGTTCAGAAGACCGAACTTACATTTCCATTTTTTCTTTACCCAAAAAAAATTCATTCCAATGAATAGTAATGGATAGTATAAAAAAATTTAATGCTAATATATGTGAATAGTATAATACGTGTATAGAGGAATAGTAAAATAATTGATTAAACAAAGGTAATGAATAGTGAAAGAAAAATTTTGAATTGTGTAAATAATGAATAGTATTTTTGAAAAAAAGTAAAAAAAGTTGACAAAAAAAAACTTTGCTGACCAAACAGTTATTTCATGAAAGTATAAATAGTAAAGTAAAAAGTGGTAAAAAATTGAAAAAAAAAACAATCCAAATGGGGCCATTATTATTAGTGTCAATAATAAATCACTACAATAATATTTAGTAATTGCGTTTGGTATGGTGGATTAAATAAAAGGTTTCATCTTAAAGGATTGTAATCGGATTACAGAGAAACAACAGATAAACTTACAGGAAGATCAGCAATAATTTGGCTAATTGCACTACAAGCTGCTGCAGCAGCACCAGTCTGAATTGAGTTCATCGATACATCAATAAGAAAGAAATATACAGCAGGCATTGGATCCCTCACCTGAAGCAAGAAAAAGTGTATTGTTTTTTAAATTTGCAATATAGATTAAAAAAGCAATTGCGATAGAATTCTTATTCGCTAGTGGCTGGTAAAACAGGATATCCTTGAACAATCTCGGCTGAACACTTAAAAAACTAAAAACATGAAATCATGCTAAACCAGTTGCATTATCCAAAACTGAATCCTATAATAAATCTACAAGTAGAGCAACCACAGATGTTCAACCAAATCAATTTCATCAGCTGCTAGGGCAATCTGATCAAGCATGGTAGATTTGTGTTCTTTAGCTATATGTCTCAAATCTCTAGCTTTATGCCTCCATATTTGGGAAAAGGCTACAAGTAAACGATTTATGAATTCCAATTCCATGTTGCATTGCAAGCAATTCAGCCGTTAGTGAAAGGCCTAGGGTCATTCACATGTAGCTTATGGAGATTATGGATCTCAAGAACAGTAATTATGAACTTAATTGGGATAAAATAGACGCGATGCAAGTGCAGATCATTGTCAAAAGGCCATGAGTTTTATCCCAGTCAAATAATATACACACACACACACACACACACACACACACACACACACACACACATTCACATATATATATATATATATATATACACACACACATATATATATATTTACACATATACACATATATATATGCTTTAATCTCATATCAGTAAATATTGAATGATAACTGAATGTTATTATTAGGTCTATAAAAAGGTTACTAACAGTAAATTCTTGCGTTGCAACAAATTCAACCGTTCCTCTGCATAGCTCAGGTCTTTCATCAGCATCTCTACGCCTACCATCCGGACCTAAATTGCATTGATAATCACGGGGAGTTTCATTCGTAACTCCTGCAGAAAAGGTGAAAGGATCATAAAATTATAAACCTCATTAGTGTTAATGCATATCAATATGCATGGGAACACAGAAAATGAAAATAATAGAGAAATGAGGAAATAACTAATAGCAGCGATTACACTATTAAAATTCCTCTATATAGCCATTGAGGAACTAGTAAAAAACATAGTATTTTCAAAATCATACTTACGGCATTAAGCAATTTGTAATCTGCATTAAGCAACAAGTCCTCCAATAATCATTTTAAAATTGCACTTTGGTTCAAGGAAAGGGAGGGGGAGGAGAATAAATACTTCAGCCATGAGGAGAGCTGCTCATGTACCTTATCCTTGTTTGGAGTATGCTGAGGGCAATGAAACTCTTGTTAGGGGAGTCTTATGGAGGAACTACAATTATAAGGTGAATGGGAGATATAGATATAGTTGGCACGGCCAAAAACATACTTTTCTTCAGTTCACCTCTTACCGTTTATTTACCCTTTAATTTTAAATGCAGGTCATTTTTCTCTTCACCTCCTCCAAGCCAAGCCAATTTGGGAAGGCAAGCAAAAGTGGAAAGGAAGGATTGAATGTTGATAATCCACTTTTCTCTAAATTCATCAAGTTCCTTGTTGGCCACTAACTATCCCTTGTCAATGCACACAATTACTTCTCCCCTCCCAATTTTCACAAGGAAAACCAAGATTCAATTTTTAGGAAAAACAAAAAAATTCACACCTCAATCAAATATTTTCCCAAACTAGCTGACTAGAATCTGAAGTACTTGGAGCGACAGAGCTAAATACTATGATGAAAAAGACCATGAAAAGAAACAAATACAGAGAATTAAGTACCATACAGATATACTCACCACACAAGTTGCAGATGAATCGCCTTCCCTGATCTATAAATTTCATGAAAGGGTTTATGTAAGCTTTGCAATGAGAACACCGAACAGGACCATTTTCGCCAAAATCAACAATCTACATGGAGCAATATTAACATGATACAAATTAGGTTATGGGGTAAATTAAACTAACTTTATATTTCCTAGTAACAGGGAGCCTATTTTCTGCTCTAAACCTAGAGGAAAGTTCAAAGTGCAGAAATATTAATCAATATGCCATTAATATCAAGAAAGAAATATTGATAATTACACCATATTAAAAGATAAAAACTTCAAAACTGATTAAGAACATAATTTCATATTTACCATGTCAAAGCAGGTAGATTATATCCAATAACAGGAATTAAAAACCATGTCTTTTGGGGGAAAAAAACTACAATCTACCAGACTGAATATGTAGCTAAATGCAAAAGATGTTCATAAAAGTATCCACTAGCAGTTTCTAAGCCATCAGTCCAAATATCTCAATCTTCCAACACCAGATTAGCCGATATACTTCCTCGGTTTGCTAAAGTGAAAAAAAATGCCACCATATGTTCATACAACCTTGCTTGGTTTCTTTTCACTGTTACAGCTGACAAGATTCTGCTGCCCCAGCATAAATTACATGCACCAAAATATTAGCTCAAGCTCTTAAAACTTAAAAAGAAAGACTGAAGGAAAGCAGAATGCCTTAAGATGGCAAAGTAACTAAACTCTTCCAAAAAAAAAAAAAAGAAACCAAGTGTAAACTTGTCAAATACATACTTTTCTTGCAAATATGTTACAGACCTTGCACTCTATTTTCATCATCCTACATTTGAAAATATATGTGTGTGTGTGTGTGTGTGTGCGGGCGCACAGAAATAACAAACCTAGACCATGAAGAATGAAGGAAATACAGGTATCAATACAGGAGAGACAGATGACCAAATAATCTTCCTTGAAGAATGAACTTCCAGTAAATGGGGAGTTCAATTTGTGAGGTTTTACGAGCTTTGTTCGTTGATAAATTTCCACATGCATATGCGCCTAACTTCAGCTACATATTCATAACTAGAAATTACTTCTTCCTAGCAAAAAAAAAAAAAAAATTACTTCTTGTTTCTGTAGAGCTACATTTTGTTCAGGAAATTTCTTCCTTTTTGTCTTTACATACAAGAATATATATATTTTCTGTTTCTGTAATCCATGATCAGTTCCAAAGCTCCAGATAACAATACAAGGACAGCTTTGACATAAATTAGCACTCTGGAATCAAACTCTAGCTTATTTAAGAACAATTAATTTTTAAGGGTAAAAATTCATTTTCGGTCAAATGCTTATTAAGGTATGTGAAATTTGTAGACTACTAAATGTATTTGGCTGAAGCATTAAGGTTCTTATCTACAAGATTTTATGTATTTTCCTGACTAAATGAATGCAGCCCTTCACCATTATTTCAGCCCAACAAAAGTAGGGAGTATGGTAAACGAAAAGAAAAATCATGTTTACTTGGATTGGCTCCTCGGACGGATGAGGGAGAGCCAAGGGCTGGACCAGCAAGGCCATCTGCATCGCAGATGTATTCAAAAGGTCAATGGTGCAAGGGACCTGTCAAAATAGAAGAAGAATAGAATCAGAAATTATAATTAGTCAGACAAATATGATTGCGATGGCTTTTGGAGAGCATCAAATTCCCAGCTAAAAGAATGGGTGAATCAAAATGCAGACAATAACATTGTGCAATATAAATAGGCCAACGGACCTGGTTGATAGTACACCTCATGTAGCGGGGACTGCAATTGCCAGTGTCCCGAACGATATAGTCACTTGTTGCCGGCTTCAGATTAGAAGAACGACAACCAACCAGAGAACACAAGGAAAATGATCAGCTGATTATCTCTTAAAGCTATTGCATTCATCAGTGTTGAAGAGAAGTTAATAGTATACGTAGTACATGTTCTAGTAAACAGTAACAGAAACCAACAATATAAGCAAAACTGTGGCCACAAAGAAAACATTGCCTACTAAGGCTAGGGCACTCACTACATCCAAGAGCAAGAGTCAGTAAATATTTTTTTTTTTTTTTGCTTTGCAATTAATGGCCACACTACTTACCGGGGGAGGGTTTGCTTGATTGCTTTGACGAGTTTCATGTAAAAGAACAGAAGAACTTGGAATAGGACGCGGAATTTGGTTTGGGTCAATTTTAGATGTCCCAGCTACAGCAGCACCAGCATGACTGAGTGCAGGAGGCATAGAAGCCATTGATTGGCTAAGAACTGGTGGTGGCATTCCATACATTCTAGGTGGTTGCATAGAACCAGGAATTGGTGGAGGTGGGGCCACCTACAAAAGTTATGAAATTCAGAAGTGATTCCTAAGTGCTTATATATATATAGATATATATATATATATATATATATATATATATATATATATATATATATATATATATAAAAGGATTGTGTAAGTATATCTAATCTGTCTCTTATACACATCTAGATGTGTATAAGAAAGCATGTTAATGATATAAGCACATTAAATGGATAAGGGGAAAACTTTTGACACCATTTAGAATTCATAATTGACTGTTACTGATGAAAATAACAAAAAATTACTGTCATGTAGTGCAATTTTGGTGCTCATGTCCACTTGTTTTGCATTAGACATCCCAAAATGACAAGGAAAAAATACGATCAAACCAACTAAAGAGTATCCAAACCGCTTTAAGACTCTTGTCCCTGCTTCAGTTAACAGTTTTTCTCTTCTTGGCTTTCTAAACTTTACTCTTTCCCCTCTGACTAAGAGCTTTGTGAAGAAAAAGAAATTAAAGAGAGCAACTCAAAATTTAAAATTTCCAATTTTATGTGTGTTTCTCTTGTGCAAAGAAGCAACAAAGCATGACTTTCAACCTCCCAAAGAGATGTGACAAATAAATTGTTTCAGAAGATAACTTGTCCCATTTTCCTCTAACAAAATGATTACCATGCTCCAAGTCAGACATACTGAGTAAATCAAAAAAGGTTTCCAAGCTTAACTTCTACAAAAAGAAAAGCTATTATTGAGTCTACATATTTTATAGAGATAATATCTAGTTGATTTTTCTATTTGGTTTGAGGCGTAATATAGAAGGCAAAGCATACTAGAAATTAGGTTAAGAGGCAATTAAGGTGGATATCCAAAATCTTTTGTTATACAAGGTTGGATACAAAGCTAGAGCTTCCAAGATAGAAAACAAAGAATTGTTTTGCTTCCTCTCTTCTAGAGCATTAATGGCATATAATATATCACATCTAGTGCTCTTTAACATATTTAGTGGATAAATAATTGACTCGGGTAGACCAGCTTCAAAGTGGAAGTAAAGAAGGTTCATATACTGGATAATTTCTATGTCCACATTATGTTGTTGTATTCACTATCTTGGGAAAAACATCTTATTTATATTACAATCTAAGCTTCAACTGAGGGACATTATTTGTTGTAACTAAGAAAACAAGTTATACCACCATTACATTGCTTTCCTGGTAATAGGAGCAACATATAAACTTGAGTTTTTTCTAGCTTACTTTTTGTGTTGACTTTTAGCAAGTTGGACTTATTGCTAACCACATGTGCTGCTTTTCAGAAGGATTCACTCCAATCTGTATCAGAGCCCAACATCAATACTATATATAAAGTGGAGAACCTTGATCTACTAACCAATTAATTTGATCTCTCTAATAACACCACCTTTCAACCATCACTATTGGGAAGAACAAATTATCCTCACACACAGGAAAAAGTAATTATTTTTGTGTATAGTTTTCAGACTTTTGGCCACTAAATGAAAAAAATAAATAAATAAATAAATCAAGAATTTTGTCATAGAACATAGTCTGCTACAAGTACATGCCACATTGGTTAGTCACGCACAGAGATCAACTTTTAAATAAGCAGTAAAGTGTTTTTTCAATCAACAATCAAGACAGAGGATGGCACAGAAACCAGAAGAAGATTGAATGCTATCCCAAATCACAAATTCCAGCGAAATTGACAATCTGGTTGGACAACCCATGCACTCCTTCTAGGTATTGACAAAAGAAAAATTAAATCTTCATTTCAAGAAGAGTGCATCATGTAAAACAACAAGTGGAAGAACTTAATTTAGTATTTAGGAAGATAACCTGCCCAGGTTGCATCTGCCATGACTGTGTCGCAAATGGAGAGCCAGAAGGTGGTGGCATGCCTTGATATGGTGAGGAACCTGGAGGAGGTGGCATGCCTGGTAGTGCCCCCAAAAAGGGGGGACCTGGTTGTGCCATACTAGATGATGCAGTAGCAGGCGGACTTCCAAATGGTGAATGCATGCTTGGAGGCTGCAAAGCAGAGGATGTCATCGTTTGTGGTGGACCCCCTACTGGAAATCGTGGTGCAGTACCAGAAGGTGGAACACGAGGTCCACCTCTCTGCTTGCACTGATCCAGACCCAAATGGAGGCGGTCCATTACTGGTAAGACTGGCAGTGCTCGGGGGAGGTAAAGAAGGACCTGACATTAGGGCCCCAGGACGAGGACCCTGTCCTGAAGGTAGAACAGCACCAGGAGGTGGGGGCACAGCTGAACCAGCCATTGGCGGAACAGCACCAGGAGGTGGAGGCCTCGAGGCAAAAGGTGGAGGAGCATGAGTCCCAGGAGGAGGACCAGTGGGTCTACTAACAGCAACATTAGAAGGCAAAGTAGACTGTGAGGGGCCACTAGGAGGTACCGGAGCCCTAGGAAAGACACTAGGAGGGGGTGGACCAGGACGGGAAATTGGAGGGCCCCCTGCAAAAGGTGGAGGCTGTTGACCAAATGGCATAGCATATCTAGGAGCGTTGGCATTGACATTTGCACTAGTGGGGGGTTGATTGGGTCTATTAATCTGTAAATTCTGCATATTATCAGCTAATAAATTAGGGTTATAGTTCGGTGGCACATTTGCCCGCCCTAGGCCCCCATGGAGATGCCATCGTTTTTAACCAATGCAAAGCAATTATCCAAACCCCCAAGATGTTCAATCAACTTCTCCAGTTAATTCCACCACAAATCCAATTTCCTGCAAATACAAACAATGCCATATCAAAAGGATCACTTTTTAGGCGCAATATATATTCAGCATAGCCAATACACATTTACTCATTATCTCCGTATACCAAAATTAAACACCTACATCACCCCAATAGGAGTAAATATAATTCCCTCACCTATACAAAGAAGACATATTTTTCACTTAAAAAAACAAAAGGTAATTTCCGTATACCAAAATTAAACACCTACAAATGCACTGAAGGCAATAGCAGGCAACTGATATCAATTTTAACAGACAAATTTCACAGCAAAAAGAAACCTAAGGATAGGGTTTTTGATAAGAAAATCCAACAAAAAATCACAACGGAAAATTCAGTGCTAGAAAATCATAATCCAACAACTAAATCCAAAAAACATTAATCGAATCTTTATTCACAAATTAATTCATTATCTCAAAATTCCCATACTAAAACGAACCCTAATCCACCAATGTTCATATATACGCGTAAATCAATCCATAAAGCATAATTAAGCAGACGAAAATAAGATTCAATTGATTTTCAAATTTCATCCCCAAATGCAAGAATCAGAATTACCCTCAATTTTTGCTCGTTCTAAGGAGCAATTCGATTCTTGTGATTGGAGAGAAGAGTTTCCCTGAAAATCCGGTGGCGGAGGAGGCTGTCGACGGCGGTCGATTGTGGCGGATCGCGGTGGTGGAGTTGGATGGGGAGTTGGGAGTAGATACGTTAAGTCTCTATAGCAAGTAAATGGTTTAGGCGTCGCAGAGGCTTATAAGCATGAGAAATTTTTGCGTACACCGGTCTATGGATTTAATCGTAAACCGTCTAAAATATACTGAAATAAGAACCAAAATGTGCTTTATTACGTCATCAAATAATTCCCTGTTCATTTTCAAGTGCTGCGTGGCTCTTCATCACTGGCTGAGCCACGTTGAGTTGAGGGTCAATTTCTAAAAATTTAATTGTCCCTCAATTTTAAAAAAATTATTGGGAAAGATACACCTAATGTATGTGGGATTTTTTTTTAAAAAAAAAATAGCTGAGAGTAGTAAGGGGTTGGAAAAATTGAAAAAGATTTTATGGTTCACTTGTAAAAAAGATATAGCACATCTAAAAATTGATGAGAATATGATTGATAACAAAATATAATAGTGTAATATGATTCATAGGAGGATATGATTGCTAACAGAATATAATGGTGTAATATGATTCATGCAGCCGACTCTATTTAGTGATAATAAGGTTTAGTTTGTTTGTCTATTTGTTTTTAAAAAATAGCGGAAATTTTGAAAAAATTATTCAAAAAATTAGAGGAAATACAGGTAGTGGGGAATGAAGGGTGGAAAAAAAAGTTATGAGTAGTTATATTTTGAAGAGAATTGTATTCCGTGCAAATCATAAAATAACGAATACCAAAATCCGACTTTATACTTATAAAAAACTCTAAAAATTTAATATTATACTATAATTGCACCTTAAAAGTTGTTAGTTTTTTCCTTCTTTTTAAAAAAAAAAAATTGACCTTTAGGAATTTAATTTTCTTAAATCATACAATTAAAATAATGAAATATTCAAAATTAAGAATAAGAGTCACTTGAAAAAAAATCAAAGATTTTGAAATTTAGTACATAAAATGAACATATAATTTTATTTCAAATTCATTTTTCGTACATGTCATATAAAATTGAGCACTATATTGTTTCATCAGTTGTAAAAATCGTCTATTCTACTATATTTTTTATTTGGCAAAAAGTTAGAACAATCACCATCAGACCCTTGATTCAATGTATAAAAATTTAGAAGGTGTTTAATTCTCATTCGAGAATCAAAATCGGAATGGGAATCATAAACTCCACTATCAGATAGTTTTTGTGTCATTCCCCTTTACTTATTTGGTTTGAATAAGGAATAGGTTTCGTTATGCATAGCCCTGATAAATTAATAAATTTGAAACCTGTGTCATAAAATGGGGTATCAAAGTGGACATTTTCTAACACTTTCATTCGCATAGAATGATTTTCATAGTGATTAACCAAACAATATATATGAGTATTAACCTTGATTCTTATTCATTCCCCTCATATGTATAAAGCAAATGCCTCCTTACTTTTATTTTATTTTAAAGAGATTGCTAAATACCTTTTTAAAGGGGCAATGATATTGCCAAAGCAAAAATCTTATTGCCACAGCCAATTTTTGGTTAAGGGACAAAATTACCCTCTTAGTATATCTATCATTTCTCACTCCTATTGACCCACCACCAAAGTCTTTCTTTCACATTGCTTCCATTTCCATTTCACACTTCTAGTATCCCCAAGCACTATCCACAATCAAGTCTGTGTAGAAAAAGCTTTGATCTTTTCCCAAAAAATAAAATTTAGATAGGAAATTGACGGCTAGGGATGGTCCCGAAAAGTGTGAAATGGATTTCCTCCCGTATAAAATTGAACAAAGTATCCAAAGAAAAAAAATCAGTAATATCAGTTCTGATCATCTAAAGAAATCACTATCATTTCCTTCAATTTTATACTACTACTCAAAATAAAAACAAGAAAACTACAAAAGTTTTGGAAATTTTTTGGATTTTCTGAGACAAAGTTCTTCAAAAAAGCTATTAAAATCGAGCAAATAAAAAAAAAATACATTATCCCTATTCCACTGGGTATCAGTTTTGCAAGCTCTACTCACATCAAGAATGTTGGAACTAATTTTGGAAGGCGCAGATGAAGACCTATTGGGTTCTCTTCCCGATTGGCGGGAAATCAGAGCTTTTGTGAGAAATAAGAAAGAGAGAGAAAATAATTAACCAGAAATATAAATAAATGAAAACAGAGAAGGAGTAAGGTCGGGGTGACTGCAAGACAGCAAGTGGAAGGGGTGACTATGATTGGGAGATGAGACTAAGAGTCGAGAGGGAAGACGCGGCTGGTGGTCAAAACAGAACGAAGGAGATGATGCATACTATCATGTTGACTTAAGAGGGTAATTTTTCACCTTAATAAAATTTTGTTGTGGCAATATCATTGCCCTTTTTAATAGGATTGCCCCTAACGTCAAGTCTAGCCGCCTACTCTTGGTTGATGGATAAGTTTATAGACCCAGTCTATCCAAAAAAATTTAATAAATATACCTAATAACTTTGTTCATATTACAAATTCTATTAGTTGTGGATGCCTACACATGTATTTTATTTTTGATAAGTTATAATAGAAATCTATATATATCTAAGTATCTGATAACTTTAGATACAAGTTACGTTATTTACATTACGTAACTTATGTGTCATTGTACTCTTATAAAATAGATGCACTACATGAGAAATAAAAGTATATACTGTCAAATCTTCCCTTTTTTATTTTCTCTCTTACTCTCTCAGTTTCATATATTTTTATATATTTTGTTTAACTTTTATAACACGTTATCAGCACGATCAATCCATCAAATCTTGATTTACGATTATTACTTTGAATTATTTCAAATCTTACTAAACTTGAATTTATGGCCCTTGATATAACGGGCAAGAATTATCTCTCATGCATTTTGGATGCTGAAATTTACTTAGATTCTATAGGTTTTGGAGACACCATTAAAAAAGAAAATACTGCATCCAATCAGGACAAGGTAAAATCAATGATTTTCCTTCGTCATCACATCCATGAAAGATTAAAAAGTGAGTATCTCATCGTAAAAGATCCTGTAGATCTATGGGGAAGTCTGAAAGATCGATTTGACCACCAGAAAATAGTAACTCTTCCCAAAGTTCGTTATGAGTGGATGCATTTAAGATTGCAAGATTTTAAATTTGTAGGTGATTATAACTCAACAATGTTTAGAATAAGTTTTCAATTAAAATTACGTGGGAAAAATATTACTGATGAAGATATGATAAAAAAATATTTTCTACTTTTCACGCTTCGAATGTGCTCCTGCAGCAGCAATATCGTGAAAAAGGTTTTACGAGAAATATTCACAACTAATTTCATGTCTTCTTGTGGCTGAGTTAAATAACGAATTATTGATGAAAAATCATGGATATCGTCCCACTGGAACTACTCCATGCCCTGACGTGAATGCAAATATGTTTGGAAGTGTTTCATTCCCTGAAGTGAATGCAGCTATGCATAATATATGCTAAAAATAATTATGATTATGACTGTGGATGTGGACGCGGATGTGGAAAAGGCCGTAATAATTATCCATACCACCAAAAGTAGATTAATTCTAAAGACAATCAGAAAGAGAAAAAAAAGGTTGGTCAAAATAATCTTACCAAAACTACTGAAGATTTGTGTTAAAATACTGAAAATTTGTGTTATCGATATGGTATGAAAGGACATTGGTTGCATACCTGTTGTACGGCTGAACATCTTGTTAAACTTTATCAAGCATCCATCAAAGGAAAAGAGAAAATTGTGGAAGCAAATATGACTTATCAAGGTGATAGTGTTATGACAAATTTTACTGATAAAGTTCATGATGACTCAAACTATAATGTTGATGACTTTAATGACCTCACCGATATAACACATCTGGATGCATCACATTTCTTTGAGAGTTAAGAGTAAATTGTTGGGAAGAAATATAACTGTGAATTTTTTTAGTTTATTATGTTTTTTTTAGTATAGTTTAAATTGCAATATTTATTTTAATGTAATTTATTTATTTATTTTTCAATATAAATTTTAATTAAGTCATTTTTTTTAATGAAGAATATGAGTATTTCTCATTCAATGAATGGATTCAAGAACAATGAAGACTTATGTTTTGCTGATAGTGCAACAACACATACGATACTTAAAAATAAGAAATATTTTTCTCATTTAATAAAGGGTAATGCCAAAGTTAATACAATATCGGGTAGCATAGAATTAATTGATGGTTCCGGAAGAGCCACTTTATTATTACCCGAAGGAACAAAATTCATTATAAATAATGCATTATTTTCTGCTAAATCTCAAAGAAATTTATTAAGTTTTAAATAGACATCCGCCGAAATGGATATCATATTGAGACTGTAAATGAGAAAAATATTGAGTATCTATATATCACAAAAATAATATCTGGAAAGAAATGTGTTTTAGAAAAATTGTCTACTTTTTCTTCTAGTTTGTACTATACATATATTAGTACAATTGAGTCACATGTTACAGTAAACCAGATGTTTACTGATCCAAATACTTTTATTATTTGGCATGACCGGTTTGGCCATCCCGGGAACAATATGATGCGTAGAATAATTGTAAATTCACATGGACATTTATTGAAGAACCTGAAGATTCCTCAATTTAGTGAATTTTCTTGTGTTGCTTGTTCTCAAGGAAAATTAATTATTAGACCATCACCTATTAAAATTGGGATTGAATCCCCAATATTTTTGGAACATATTCAGGGTGATATTTGTGGGCCCATCCACCCGTCATGTGGATCATTTAGATATTTCATGATTTTGATAGATACATCTACTAGATGGTTTCATGTGTGTTGAAGCCTATTATCTTCTCACAACCTAGCGTTTGCGAAATTACTTGCTCAAATAATTTGATTAAGAACACAATTTCCAGATTATGAAATTACGAAAATCCGTCTTGAAAATGCTGGCGAATTTACATCTCAGACATTTAATGATTTTTGTATATCAATTGGTATAACTATTGAACATCCTATAGCGCATGTTCATATACTCAAAATAGTCTAGCAGAATCATTCATAAAACGCCTCCAATTAATAGATAGACCATTACTTATGAGAACAAAATTACCTACTTCTGCGTGGGGACATGCTATTTTGCATGTAACAACACATGTACGTATCAGGCTAACAAGTTGTTTGAAATTCTCTCCATTACAATTGGCTTTTGGTCAGGAGCCTAATATATCCCATCTAAGAATTTTTGGTTGTGCGGTATATGTTCCAATTGCTCCACCACAACGCACAAAGATGGGTCTTCAAAGAAGGTTGGAAATATATGTTGGATATGAATCCCCTTCTATAATTCTTTAAATAAATATCTTGAACCATTAACAGAAAATTTATTTACGGCACGTTTTGCTGATTGTCATTTTGATGAGAATATTTTTCCAACATTAGGGAGAGAAGATAAACAGTTGGATAGAAAAAATGAATGGAATGAATTACCGTTATCACACTTTGATCCTCGTACAAAACAATGTGAATTAGAAGTTTAAAAGATAATTCATTTGCAAAATATTGCGAATCAACTACCAAATTCATTTATTGACCTAAAACGAGTTACTAAATCTCATATACCAGATGAAAATGCTCCAATTAGAATTGAAGTTCCAATAGAACAACCTATTAGTGAAAATTATAGTAAACTGCGCCTAAATCGTGGTAGACCAATTGGTTTCAATGATAAGAATTCTCGAAAGAGGAAAGGAGCAACAATTCAAGATGGTCATATAATGGAGGCGGGTGCTCCTGAAGAGACCTTAGACATAACTAATCGTAGAATTTCAGAAGTGAATCAGTTATCTGAATCAAATAAATAATTGAATGAAGAGATCTCGCTAAGTTATGTCTCTACTAGAAAAAGATGGAACCGAACAGATATTGTTGTCGACAATAATTTTGTTTATAACATAGTTGCTGATGTTTTGCATGAAAATGAGGATTTTGAACCTAAATCTATCGAAGAATGTAGACACAGAGATGATTGGCCAAAATGGAAAGATGCACAACAAGTAGAATTAAATTTACTTTCAAAACGTGAGGTTTTTGGACTTGTAGTAAAAACACCTAAAGGTGTAAAGTCGGTGGGGTACAAATGGATATTTGCGCGAAAATGAAATAAGAAAAATGAAATTGTGTGATACAAAGCACGCCTTGTCGCACAAGGATTTTCACAAAGACCTGGCATTGATTATGAAGAAACATATCCTGTGGTGGATGCAATCACCTTTAGATATCTTATTAGTTTGGCAGTTCATGAAAAACTAGAAATACGTCTAATGAATGTTGTGACAACCTATTTATATAACTCGCTTGATATAGAGAATGTTGATCTATATGAAAATTCCTAAAGGATTTAATATGCCCGACGCATATAAAGTTTCTCAAAAAAATTGTTCAATAAAACTATGTAAATCCTTATATGGATTAAAGCAATCTGAGCGTATGTGGTATAATAGACTCAGTAAGTATTTCTTGAAAGAGGGTTATAAAAATGATCCAATCTGCCCGTGTGTTTTTATAAAAAGAATTGGGTCTAAATTTGTAATAATTATTGTATATGTTGATGATATAAATATTATTGGAACTCCTGAAGAGTTTTAAAATGCAATGAATTGTTTAAAGAAAGAATTTGAGATGAAAGACCTAGGTAAAACAAAATTTTGTATAGGTCTACAATTTGAGCACTTAACGCATGGAATTTTCATTCATCAATCAACTTATACAGAAAATGTATTAAAGCGATTTTATATGGAAAAAGAACATCCATTGAGTATCCCAATGGTTGTAAGATCGCTTGATGTGAGAAAGGATCCTTTCCGTCCTCGGGAGAATGATGAAGAACTTCTTGGTCCCGAAATACCATATCTAAGTGCTATAGGAGCTTAATGTATCTTGCAAATAATACACAACCCGATATAACATTTGTTGTTAGTTTGTTAGCAAGATTTAGTTCTTCTCCAACATGAAGACACTGGAATGGTGTTAAACATATATTTAGATACCTCCGAGGGACTATTGATATGGGTTTACTTTATTCAAGTGAATGTAAATTACAATTAATTAGCTAAGTAGATACTGGCTATTTATCTGACCCACATAAAACTCGATCTCAAACGGGTTATTTATTCACATGTGGAGATACAGTTATATCATTGCGTTCAACAAAACAAACTTTAGCCGCTACTTCTTCAAATCATGCAGAATTAATCGCTATACATGAGACAAGTAGATAATGTATTTGCCTAAAGTCATTAACCCAACAT
The DNA here is from genome assembly GCA_025175665.1 of Cinchona pubescens. Taxonomy (NCBI): domain Eukaryota; kingdom Viridiplantae; phylum Streptophyta; class Magnoliopsida; order Gentianales; family Rubiaceae; genus Cinchona; species Cinchona pubescens. Next base: position 1,739,721 of record JANKKI010000300.1, on the reverse strand, counting down.
ATCCAGAAGATATGTGGTTTAACATTAGAAGAGAAGCTGTCAACAATATTATATGAAGATAATGCAGCATGCATAGCCCAGTTAAAAGGAGGTTATATCAAAGGAGATAAAATGAAACATATTTTTTCAAAGTTTTTCTACACTCATGACCTTCAGAAAAATGATGATATTGATATCCAACATATTTGATCATGTGATAATCTAGCTGATTTATTCACAAAAGCGCTACCAACATCAATATTCGAGAAGATTGTTTATAATATCGGAATGTGTCGTCTCCAAGAATTAAGTGACGTTGTCATGAGGGAGAGTAATAGTACATGCTGTACTCTTTTTTCCTTGACCGTGGTTTTGTCCTAAAGGGTTTTCCAGGCAGAGTTTTTAATGAGGTAGCATGCAAAAATGTACTACAAATTTTGTGTACTCTTTTTCCTTCACTAGGTTTTTGTCCCACCGAGTTTTTCCTAGTAAGGTTTTAACGAGGCACATGACTTAGTCATTAGATATCCAAAGGGGAGTGTTATAAACTTTATTAGTTGTGATTGTCTACACATGTATTTTAGTTTTGATAAGTTATTTAGTAGAAATCTATCTATATCTAAGTATCTGATAACTATAGATACAAGGCACGTTATTTACATTACGTAACTTATGAATCATTGTACTTTTATAAATAGATGCACTACATGAGAAATAAAAGTATGTACTGTCAAATCTTCCCTTTTTTATTTTCTCTCTTTCTCTCTCAGTTTCATATATTTTTATATGTTTTGTTTAACTTTTATAACAGTTCACTTATTTTTCTATTTTTTTAATATTTTTTTTTGTTAAAGGAAGTAACTAAAACAAAATTATGTAATTTAAAACTTGTGTTCACTTGCCCGACAAAATTTTTGCATTTGGTATCGATAAGATTTATGATAGTCAATGAACAACTAATGACATTTTAATAATATTTGTTAATAATCAATAGATGGAATCCATTTGAGTTGAGTAAGCAATCATCCATATCTATATATATAATAAAGTAAAGGGGATATTTAGTGAAAAGTTATTACATGATGATAAATGACAAATATATTAGAAAAATCTGTATACTAATTAATAAAAGTAAAAGATGAAACACTTCAATTACCATCAAAATTCAGATTAATTACTTATATCTTATCCTTATAACAATTCTGCATATTACATAGTAAAAAGTAAAAATGAAATACTTAGTTAATTGATTGATTCATATTACTTAGTTAACCATTTCATTCATATTAACATATAGATCTTATACTTAGCTACTATTATTTATTTAAGATATTCACATTATAATTATACTAACGATTTTTGTACACCCTTCTGTGTGCTTTATAATAAATAATTGTATCACATTGTTGTATTTTTGTCATAAAATAATTATATTATAAAAAGAATTTTAAGGAAAAACATGTAAAAAAAAAAAAGAAAGGATGGAAAGTGTTGAACTACATATAAAGAAAACAGAATTTAAAGAGAAAGTAACGTAGAAAGAAAAATTAATACTTAAATGCTATCCTTAATTACCATATACTATTTATTCAAGACCCTTACATCATTATTATATAACCCACCTCTTAAATTGATTTATTCCCAAAAAAATTACAAAACTAGATATTATGGATCACTATATAAGTACCAATCATTTACAACGCAGGTCAAATATGAAGTTATACTATTTATAATAAGTTCAAAATTATATTTATTTATTTGAAAACACTTTACGTGTAGAACAGATTTTTTCAGTTCCTCCTACAATTTTCTTTCTCACACATTCTCTTCTTTCCCTTAATCACGTAACTCAAATTTACTATATTTATCACTTATTCCCCACACTTACTCCCTATCCTCATCTTCTCATATTTATTCCCCTTTAATTTTTTTCAAAATTTTTAAAACTTATATGGAACTAATTGTATCACTTCCCATTCTTTATTTTTTCTTTAAATTTTTACCTCATTCATTTTTTCCTTTCTCTCATTTTGTTGACATGATTCAAAAACTTTTAATCTTTGATCTCCAAGTCTCAAAATTCATCAGCCTCAATTTATGGGAAGATAATAAAATTATAAGAGACAATTTTAAGTAAATTTCATTTTTAATAAAAAATTAAATGCCACTAGATTTGATTATAGTGCCTAAAAAATAACATAGAGGCTAAAGTGAATAATCCCAAGCGTTAAGGAGTTAAAGTGAAATTAGCCCTAAAATTTATTCTGGTCAACTATTAATTCAATTTTAGATACAAAAGTTACATCTTTTAGTAAACTATTACTCCATGAAACCGATAGTTTTCATTTATATCTAGATTGCTTCTTTTAACTTTTTTTAAGAAAAATATTTTTTATTCTTTAAATTCATTCTACCGAACAACTAATAATCCTTCACTCTAATTCTTTGCTTCTAGAGCTTTTTTTTTTAATGATTCTTGATTTCAATATTGCTTTCCTAGATGATTTTTCTTTAACAGGATTTTTAATTGTTGATATCTTGATTTTTGGTGATCTTTGAATTTTTGTGCTTCTATTATCAATTTTGTAATTATTCACTAAATGGTGGGGTATGTATACCCTTTTTTTTGTGTACCATCCTGTTTCAAAATGTTTATACCCTAATTAATTGGTTCTCGATACTTTTTGAGAGAAAAACTAATACAAATAAAGAGTGGCAATTGAAATAAAGAGTGGCAATTGTGTATATATATTTCTAATATATTTTATATTCTAATGTAAAATACATGCATAAATATTATTATGAATTAAATTTTTATCACATTTTCCAAAAAAAAAAAGAAATTTATAAAAATTTGAAGTTTTTATATATAAATTTTCATAGTTATAAAATAAAATCTAGACTGACCGAATCCAGATTTGGATCCAAAAATGTCCGATGAATCCAGATATGGATCTCCTTTTATAAACTTGAAAGGTATCTGGATTCGAAATCGAATCGGATAATATTAAACGGATCCCAGTCTAGATCTGCAAAATCTGATCCCAATCCGACGCATCTAATTGGGGGTCCACCTTAGTTATTAACAAAAAGTTTACAAAACATCAATACAAATAAAGAGTGGCAATTGAAAATTCTTCGCTTAGTTGAACATCACCATATTATATTTGATGAACACATGTTGCTCAAAATTATTTATGTAATTATTAATTGATTTTTTTTAAATACAAATAATGAATGGAAATATTTTGATAGACCCGATTTTTGACTCACCTGTAGATCTTGTGGTTAGGATTTAATATCATGGAATATTGCTTACATCAGTTGATATTATATATTGCATAAGATTTAATCCACACAAAAGGTTCTTCAAATAGAGTCAAAAATCAGGTTTACCTAAATATTAGCCATAATGAATAGAACATGAATAATGCAAATAATGGATTGTGCAAATAATAAATAAGATAAAATATGAATAGTGTGAAATATTATTTTAGAAATTATTTGCTGACCAAACAATTTATTATTCTGACCAAATATATGCATTATTTGCAATCTAAATGAATCCCACATTTCTATTGGCAAATCAAGCCTAGAGATGTAATTTTGCCTTGAAAATGTTGCTGGAAAAATTTCTCCCCGTGGTCCACCTGCCAGTGCCAATGATGGATTTGTCATTGAAACTGGTTGAAGTTTTAGCCTGATGTACTTTAGAACATATAGTTTATAATTGCAAAACTCTACTTTATTGACTACACGGAATTATTTTTTAGAGATCGAACTTTTGCACTTCAAATACTTAATTGGAACCTTTTTCACCTAGGGTACTAATTAGCTAACTTTAGTTCCATGTACTCAATTGAAATTTTGGATTACTTTAGAAGACTGGTTTGAAATTAGTCATATTTTCAGTCCATCAAAGTTTAGTATTTTGCAAATCGACCATTTTACTATTATTTGACTGTTAGTTCACAAATGGAATTCAAATTTGTAACTCAGGGTGTGTTCGTTTGGATTGAAAATATTTTCAGGAAAATATTTTTCAGAAATTTTTTTGGTGCCAAACACCGGAAAATTCCGGTGTAAAATATTTTCCAATTTTCCTTTCTCTGGCTGAAAACAACTTACGAAATTTTTGAGCGTAAGTTATTTTCGAATAATTCAAGCCAGTGACAATAAACCTCAAATACTTACTTTAGAATTTCATTTGTTAAACTTATTTACATTTTCAATTCTTTTTCATTCGTTGTTCTTTCAATCATGGGTCCCACACTAATACAACTATCATTATGAATATTTTACTACTATATTGTACTATCATTTAATTTTGAACAAAATCAATCTTTTATTAATCATAATTACTTGTAAAGTATTTATTATCATTGTCATAAGTTTTTTTAACTTGTATTCATAAAATTAAAGATAAAACCGTTAAAATATTTTATTTTCAAAATATTTACATTTTGTCAACCGAACATCGGAAAATTGTATGAAAAATAAACTTTTTCATGTAAAATATTTTCCAAGGAGAAAATATTTTCAATCCAAACTAACACACCCTCAATTAAACATTTTTTCCCTATTTAAGGGTCTTTAACTGGAGCGGCATTTCACCTTAAGGTACTAATTGTCTTAATTCTCAATTCTTAGTATTCAATTGAGATTTTGGTTCACTTACCTTTAGATGACTCATTTGAAATTAGTCCCAATTTTTTATATATAAATATATGAACAAAATACGCTAATTGCTACCAAACTATTAAGTTGTTGTATACAAGGTTACTGATTTATTTGTTTTATAAATTTGGTCGCTGAACTACCCTAAATAAGTGGGTAGATGGGTTCCATGATGGGAATGACTTTCAAGTTCGCAAATTTGGTCGATGAACTACCTTAAGTGTGTGGCTATAGTCACCATAGAAATAAAAAAAGTGACTCTAAACACACATTTAAGATAATTCAGTGATTAAATTTGTAAAACAAATAGTTCAGTAATCTTGTATGTAACTGTTGGCCCCAAAAGCAACCTAAGAGGGGGTGAATTAGGTTGTTTTTAAAACAAACCTTTTTAATGTGCTTAATAAAAATGCAACAAATAAACACTTAAGCACAAATGAATATAATAAATATTCAACAATTAAAACTTAAAGAACAAATATAAATATAGAGATAGAGAGTATCAAATTTTGACCAAATTCCCAAACTTCTCAAATTTTGAGTATTTTCACTTGTAGTGCCTCTTCAAATAAGGTGAGGCAATAACCTTCTTGTACACAAAGTAGGCTCACCCATACACCAACTAAATCCCTCTAGTTGAGCCAAAGGGTTTTGCACAACAACCTCACTTTTGTACACTGTTATCCCTCCACTCTTACACTTGAATATCACTCACTAGTCTACTCTTACTTACACTAATTCCCTCTACTTGAGCTAAGAAAACTACACTACTCAAATAATACAACCTACAATATTTTAACCTATTTCTTTCCAAATAACTCTTACAAGTGTTTGTATTGAATGCAGTAGTTCTACTCTCCATATTATCTCAATTACAGACAAGGGGGTATTTATAGAAGCCCAGAAATTGCTTCCAACGGTTCTCTAATGGCTATTTTTTGTTTCCTGAGAAACTAGCCGTTTGGTCTTTCGGACGACCGATGCTGTGAATGTGCATCCTAACGAACTAGCCGTTGGAACCTTTCACACGTCAGATGTAAAGCCTCTGCATTCGATAACAATATGAACAGTGTTTCGGATGGTTGTATGCGTCCTATAACTTTGACAGAAACTTTTTCATTTTAAGCTCTTCTCTTCAGACAGTCGTCTGCGTCCGTTCTCCTGGTTGTGTTTTGGACGTTCTCCTGCGTCCAAAAACCTTTCTTTTCGAAGGCTCTCCTGTGTTCGCTCTCTTCTTTAGATTCTTCTTTGTCGAACGTTCTCTTGCGTCTAAACTTCTTTCTTTTGGACGCTCCCTTGCGTCCGAACTATCTTACTTTTCTTCACACTTGATTGCAAACCATTAATATGATTTGGTCATTATCAAAACATGATTATCATAACTGGGTTCAACAGTAACAACCTAATAATTTGGTGATTATTTGTGCATTTTACTCTAAAAATATTAGTATCTATCGTGTAGATTAATATAGTACAGACTATAGATTTAATATTGTATGACTTATCTCACTAAATTTGAGTTTCAATTCAGCTAATTATATATATATAAGGATCTCAAAAAATTATTATTGAATCAAAGAAGTGTTCGCAAGAAGTGCGGGAATTATGAATTCAGATCAATAAGAGATGGTAAGCGAGATGGGCTAAAAAAAATTCTGAAAAAAAATGTCATCAATTGAAGCACCATACTTAAGTAAGCAATCTACTGCATGATTTTGATTCCTAGAAACACAAGACATTTCCCAAGTGGGTTTACTACTCATGGTATAAACAATATCAGCAACAAGAACGCCAATAACAGTTAAATCCTCCCTGTTACCAAACTCATTGACTAGATTTATCACCTTTTGACAGTCTTCTTCAGAGATTACATTTTGTATACTTTAGCAACAGCTACAAGTCAATAGCAGTTGTGGCAACATAAGGTTCGACACATAGTTATCGAATTCACTAGTTAACTCTATATATCACGTATCAATTTACGCGTTTTGATTGACGGTATTTTAGTGATTTGGAACACTATGATATGCATACCGGGATTCACCAAATCTGGAAAACTGTTATTAACCTTGTTTTGTAAAAGATTGACTAGTTAAATTTAAACATTTTTGTACTTTTTTCATTTCTAATACTAATTTGGTTCCTTTTATTTGAATATTATCGTTTGACCTACTTGCAATTTTAAAAATCAAGTGCATTAAAAGTTGACTTTTACCGACATATATAAATTAGGAAAATTCTACAATCCCTTTAGGGAACCATTCGCTTGTACTTTAAGAGCTTGTACAGTACAAGACTATGTGCTTTAAAAACTTGTACTGTACAAGTCCTCAAAGCCAAGGGAATGGTTCCCTCAACGGGACTGTAGAATTCCCCTATAAATTATCTATTTTTGTTTTTTCTTCCAAAATTATTCTAATTTTTACGAACAAGTATCCCTCCTACAAATTAACAAAATCAAAGTCAAGTATACCAATGATTAATTACTTTCTTAATAGTTCAATTTGACATGGAATTAATTAATTAGAATAATATTTTTGTTGATGCTAATTACAATAATATTCTAACAAATCTTAATAACTATGTAAATATGAATGGGATTCTAACTTTTTAAAAGTGTTATATGGAGTGTACTAATTAAATTAATCAAGTGTACCACGTATCAAATGAATGTACTAACTAAACCTACACCTAGTGTACCACATTTTTAATAATGTATTGTATCACATACCTGTATCCGTAGTGTATACTGAAGAGTATCCTGAATCTGGTAAGTATAGTTCGATAATGGCTCTGATGGTAAAATACCAGTAATCTTCTTCACCAGACAAGCTACAAACTTAGCACTCTAGTCCCTTACCACAACTCTAATAAGACAGCTCCATCAAAATTGGCTTTGAAGTATCCTTGCCTAGGCAACTAGTTTAATATTAGTATTTCTCCTACTCTATTCGGGTCTTGGTACTTTAATTGTATCCCATTATTGTGATTGTACGTAATCTTATCAAAATATATATGTGCGACGGTATGTACAAATTACTATATTGATTACTGTACTAGTGTACGTACAAATTAAATTGGTGACATTCCTAATAGTATAAATCTTTGGTTACATTGATTTTGAAAACTAATCTATATAAGAATCTAATTATTATTGATCATTTCTTTGAAAATATTTAGATAGACTCGATTTTGAATTTCATCAGTATATCTTGTAGTAAGGATTAAATTTTATAGAATTTTACTTATATTAACCGATGTAATTTGTTATGTAGTAAGATTTAATCCATACAACGTGGTCTACAAGTAAGGTCGAATACTTAGTCTAACACAAGGATGATAAATAGGAACAAAAAATAGGAAAGAGACCAAAATGATATATGTTAGATAGGAGATGAAATATGATAGGTATGGAAATGATTATTTATAGTTCATTATGGTATTTGATGGCTATATAAGAGGCCATCTAGTTTACATTATACTTGAGGGCTGCATTTCACGTGCCGCAATAGAAAAAAACTTTCAAAGAGTTTATTTTTATGTACTAGGAGGGATCCCTCTTGTGTGCGATTTGCAATCCCGACATGCATAGCTATCACCTTAGGTGACATATCAACAATAAACACGCGAGGCTATTTTAATATTTTGCAAGGAAAGTTTTTATGATAGCAACTGACAGTAAAGGGGGGAGAGTTTTTCTGTAGAAGGACAAAAATAACTCTAACACCCTAGTTAGACAATAAGTGATTGGAATAGTCAGAACAACTTCCAAATAAAATTGCAAGCCGATGATGTAAACATCTTCCAATTGACGAAATTAGAGTTTTGTGAGTTCCTTCCACAAATATTGTCAATAAGAGATCAGTGATAAATAGATTCAATCTAAAAGGGTGGATGTCAAGGAAGGGTGAAGATAAAAATTAGGGACGAAAGCAGTGAGAGTAATGATGAAATCTTGGAAGGGATAAAATCGAAGTTAGTGGCGTCTCAACCTTTCTGTGCACTTAGTCTACTCTATACGAGGTAATAGCTAAAGAAAATCCTATGTAATTGTGTTTAATCATCATCATAATGAAAGAAGCGACAAGAAATTAGTGCAAACCATGTGTTTGGTGTTATGTTTATATCAGGGAGAAGCTAATGATATAATGTTTTGTTAAAAAAATTTGTGTGTTGTATGAATCCTAATCATGGAATTACTATATGCATATATAAGAAAGGGTAATTTGTGAATAGCAAAAAAATTTTGTTATTCGGAAGAAATTATAAAGTGATATGTTGTTAACACTCACATTGTCAAAAATACTGGTTTAAAATAAAAGAGGAAGTAGCTGATTCTAATAGCATAAAACCGGTAATAAATGTGAGAAGAAGCTATGTCATGTATAGTCCTTGGTTGGAAAATTTGTCATTGAACGATAATCACAAAGCCACGTAAAATCTTTCGGAATGATACGAGCTGGTCCAAAAACCAAGAACACGTACGGTGAGTAGCAACAGGGCCTTGCGTTCATTTTAATGTTTGTTTGAGAATCGATGACTTGAAGTGAGTATATGTATGGTGTTGACATTAAATGTAATAATTGCATGCTGTGTACTTGAGTCGTTCCTCAAACAATAACAGTGGAGATTTTTGCAATATTTGAGTGAACAACAAAGGAATTTAAGTGATGATATTAACGTTTCCATGAAAGGGCAAAAGATAGATTTTGAAAAACATGTAAGATTTATATTTTTATACAACTAAGAAATTTTATGTTTTTCCATTTACTGATATTAAGCAAAACAGTTACCAGGCTATAAGGCAGGAGAAACAACAAATTATAGGAATGTAGAACTAGTTGAAGTGATGAAGAAGTTTTCTAAAATTTAAAAAATGCTACAAAAAAAAAAAAAATAGCAGAATGCCTTATTGGAAGTAAGATTGTCAAGTTTGGAGATGAAGGTTGACTCACAGAACGAATGTTTGGACAGGCTGATAAAGTGAAAATCTATTGATGAGAGAAATGGAGAAAGTAGTAATCCTATATTTATAGCTAAGAGGAGGTCTTTCAATGAAGTTGGTGAATCCAATAAGGATGGCAAACATGAAGTTTGTTAATTAAAATGAATATTGCAAGAAAAGAATTGCAGAAGAGGTTCCCAACTACAAGTATGTAGCTTTTCGTGAAAACAAAATTGACCCTAATCCATTTGTTATTTATTTGGGAATAAGAAAAGGGGCAGAGATTACAGAGAAGCAGAGTAAATATTTTAAATGCAACATATGGAGGATGTCTTTCGATGAAGTAGGTAAATCAAGGAATGAAGACATGAAATGTGTTGGGCTGAAAATGTAGCATAAAAGAAGTCCAGAAAAATTTCTAAACATGTCACCTGTCTCGAGTGCAGACAAGCTTAATACATATCCATTTGTTGTTTATTTGGGAACAGCCAAGGGATCAGAATATTTTGGGGATTGGCCCAATAAGATGGAAATGAATTCACGGAGAATAAGGATATGACTAAGACAATGCACGGTGAAACTAATTTTTCTGACTTTAAGCTTAAATTTGAGAATACACTTTCAGACTTTGCGTGCAAGATGTGCCAACAAGTTGAAAATAAAGATGTTGTCGAACAATGCGTGGAAAGTATAAGATTACAATATAAAACAATGTTCGCACATAATGTACAAGCTGCTCAAGTTAAGGTAGGCCATACAATAGAGTTGAAAAGTCAATGATATAAAGTTATTGGGCATGAAATGGACAGAAGCAGCAGGTGTACACCTGTTCATATTTGACGTGGTTGCTTTCATAAAGGAACTGGAAGAAAAGGTAATACGATATATTTAATGATATTGATAAAGTGATTTTTGGTTTCCGAACGATTGTCTAAAAATTGCAAAAGCTATTTCCTAGTAATGCATTTTTTTTTCGATGCATAGAGGAAATGGTAATGACGATAAGGACAGCTAGCAAAGTACAAGAAGATATGGATTGTGATGAAAAGGCATGAAATAGTTGTAGAAACAATATTTCAATTGAATGTGTACCCAAATAAGTTTTTAGTGTGAATTAAAATTTATTAATTTTGAATTGTAGGCTGAACAAATAAATAATAAGTGATCAATAGAGTTTTACTAATCAAAGATATCGTGTATTACGGTATCTACTTGCCAAGAATCCTGCATTATGGAAAAAATTTAGTACAAATGCATATAAGAATACATAACTGTCTACGAAGGTTGTGATAAGGGAAAAGTAGTAGATTTCTATTAGATAATGGTTGGTATGCATCTTTTGACTCCTTATATATATGTCCAACCAAACCTCTATAGTGAAATTGTTATCGCATTGCACAAGAGAGTGCTTATAGGTCTGCTTTCTATTCATTGTAGGCAAAAGAGCCACTTCGTTGTCAAGTAAGGATTTTTTTTTTTTTAATCTTTTTAAATATGTTAATTGGTATTTTGTGACTAGTTCATAATTGTGCTATATTTTATGTATCATTTATCACGTTTTTATGTGTTGTGAGCAAGATTTGAGTTATTATTAAGCTAAATTTGGTTATTCTTAGTTTTTGTAGGGTTAAAGTGAAAAAAGAGTTGAAAAAGATGAAAAAGCTGATTGAACATGAAAGAAAATGCCAAGGGCGAAACATGCACGAGTATGAGGCTATTCTTAATGCTGTTTCGTATTTTAAGCGTAAATTTTGAGTCCGAGCTCCGATCGATGTGATTCAAGATGCGTTGAAAAACTAAGAGAGAGAGCTACAACTTTATCGAATTCCAAGAGCATCTGGGTCAAAATCAAAGCCAAATGTGAAGTTCAGTATGAAGGCCAAATGCATATATGCACTTGGGTTGTGCAGGGCATGTGCGCTGTGTCCAGAGAGCTCCATTCCAGAATTGTTGTGCAGCGCAAATGTGTGCTAAATAGGGGTGTTCAAACCCGACTCAATCCGAAAACTCGACCCAACCCAAATGGATTTGGGGCTAAATGGCTTGGATTTTCGAGTTTCGGGTTACTTGGGTCGAGTTACCCAACTTTAGTAGGGTTGGGTTGGGCCCAACCCGAATAACCCGAATAACAAAAAAAAATTCAATTATATATATTTTTTTATTTTCATTTTTATTCTACTTCCTCATTATTTCATCTACCTTATATTATTTTTCCCCTTTATTTTTGAAATATCATCTAATTTATCATATTGTTTACTTTTTTACTTTTATTCTTGACATAACCATTTTAGTTTTGACCAAACATATATATTTAATAGATGGATTTATAATTATAGATTTTAAAAAAGAAAAATTATTAATTTAAAATTTTAACTTGAATAATCCGAAAACCCGAGTAACCCGACTAATGCTTTTGTTGGGTTTACTTGAGTTGCTATATTAGTTGGGTTGGGTTGGGTTTTATTTTTTTAATTCAAAAACCCGAACCCGAAAACCTGACAACCCGAAAACCCGACCGATGAACACCCCTAGCGCTAAACATGTAGAGCATGTGCGCCTGTATAGTAAACTTACGTGATTTTTTTAAGAACAGGCAGATTTCTTCGTCCAGTTGGACTATTTTTTTGATACGATTTCATGTTCTTATCTTTAGATAATAATTGTAACCCTAGAATTCATTATAAATACTTTAATGTAGGATGAATAGAAAAAAACACACGTCTATTCTTCGTTTTATCTTGGCAATGAAATTCTTAATTATTCTTTCATGGTACTTTATGCCTAAATCCTTTTTCTTGATCGAGGAAATTGAAGCCATGGTCAATTCTACTATGTTGTGAGAGTTTTTGTTCTTGAATTTATTCACTTTTATATCAAGTATTGATTAATTTTATAATTGTCCTTTTTAACTTGCTATTGCTATAGAATATTTAGTTATTGGGATTAATCTACAACGAGATTGTTTTAACCGTGTGTGCATAATTCAATCTGTGAAACAACTAATTTTGATAATTGCTCGATTAGTGTTATAAAATTTTGGAAAAAATAATCAACTAATTGGCATAACCACGCGTGTTTATGTTTAATTAGCCTAATTGTTCTTATTGATTTTAATGCTTCTATTAATTAATTCTTGGCGAGTGTCTGGATTAAATCAATGGTTACAGTTAATTGGATCGCGTGTTGAAAATTACCACAACTTTAGAAAGAAATAAAAATCAACTTTGAATTGGATTGGGGTTAATTCTTCAATTAGTGCTTGGTATAGAAATTGAATTATCTTTGGTGTCAAGGATTGACTAGTAAAATTTTCATGGTGGATATGACCAAAACCAAGATTCTTCTTGAATTAAATTCTCTTCAATTACCTTCTTGTTTTAGTTTTTAGATTAAAAGCATTCAAAAACCCCTTTTTTCTTTTAAGCACAAGAATAAATCTCGTTCTCTTTGGGAAGACCTAGGCTCACAATTGCAAATCAATATTGGGATTTGTTTAATTTTGGGTACCTACGACAGCACTGACCAAAATTTAGGCACCGTTGCCGTGGAACGATTTGATTTATTTTTGTGTTTTAAATTTTTGTATTTAATTGCGTTGACTTATTACTTGATCTCTTTTTTATCTCCATCATGGTTACCAATTCTTCTGAAGTTTGTTGCTCCGATCTCACTGTTATTATCGAGAAATTAGAAGATATTTTGCGATGGGCAAAGACTTCTGAGATTTGTGGTAACAATCACCTAACTTACATGTGCCCCAACTATCAAAGCAATGAATGGTTCACAAATCCACGATAACCTTGGTACTATCCCTAACGTATAAGTATAATCAAGGATGGATAGATTATCCTGAATTTGGTTATCCATCACAAGATTTTCAGTATTTACAACCAATTCTACCACAACAACCTTATACCCAACCTGGTAAGTCTTTGGAAGAATTAATTAATTCTTTAGCTGCTAATACTTTGCAATTTCAACAGGAAACAAGAGCCAGTCTACAAAGCTTGGAGCATCAACTAAGTCAACTAAATTATTCCATAAGTAGACTAGAATTTCAAGTGATTTAGGGAGAAAAAGATGCAGAAAATGAGCGAGAACTATAGATGGGATTAGTAGACGCCAAACCTATTGAGGATGACTCTAGTTCATTGCTTCTGGTTTCAGTGCCTCAAGATCTTCCATAGTAAGAACCAATCAAAATCACTCATCTTTCGACTTAGCTATGGAGAAAGCACAAGAGATTCTTTGTGGTGCCAGTATACCCCACATTCTGTTATGGATCAATCTTAAGAATTGAAAATCAAGAAGTGGCTCATAAAGAATTCGGTATCCTCTATTCTCTTAAGGGTCATGAGGAAGAGGTTAAGTTGGTTTATATAGATGACAACGGAGTCAGAGTTGAGTTTATAACTGATGGAATTAAGAAGGAAATTGAGGATAAGTGTATGGCGAGAAATTATAAGGAGAGAGTTTATGTACATCTACTAACAATATTGAGCTCTCTTTCCTCTGGTACAGGGATGGTTATTCCGACCATCGTATTCACAGTCAACCTTTTGACTATAAAGGAGCGCTACATGTGAGGCAACCTATGTCCATTTAAATTTTACTTCGTTTATTTATTCTTTAAGTCTTCTTTTTGTTTATTTCATTTTTATGGTTAGAATAGTTTTATTGTGTTGTTAGTGCTGGAAATCAACTTAATTGTTAAGTTTAGACAAACTGATAAAATGGTCTTTTAAAAGGAAGTGGGGAGAGGACCTATCGACATTTCTCTTCTTTCTTGTAGAATTTGGGACCAAATGCTCCTTGAACTTTAATGTGTTTAATGCCCTATGTTTAGGGCCAATTTGTTGATCTTTTCATTTTGCAAGTTGATTTCTTGAGCAGTTTAGTTATTTTTACTAGTTAGACATTTTAGGTTTTAATTTTTGTCATGGTGTTTTCATTTATTTTTGGTCGTGTATTCCTTAAGGGAGCAAGTTTTTCCTTGATTATTGCAGGATCCTTTGCCACAATTTCTCATTTTTCTTATTAACTCAAGGGTATTATTTGTTTTGTTCTATTTTGTTTAGGTTAATCCAACTTTCATTTGCGACAAGGGGATATTTATTGCGGATTCTACTCCAAACACGAATTAAATCTAGAGAAGCTTTTTTTTCTCCCATTTTATGCTTTTATTTATGCATTGAGGACAATGCTTAATTTTAAGTATGGGGTTGCCGGGAGTTATGTTGATTTTTAAGTTGTTTGGTCTATTTTGCTGCAATATTTTGACTTTTCTTTTGTTCTAAGAGCTTGTTAAAAATTTTTGAAAATTTTTGTGGATTAATTGACCATTTTTTTAAAATTTTTGAAAGTTTTCGCTTAACGTATTTTTCCCATTTTTCTGTATAATACATCTTTAGTTAAACCATGCATGAATGAGTAGTCGGTGTTAATATTTTTCATTCATTATTTTCAAGACTTTTGAGCACTAAGCCATCCATTAATTTTTTATTTTGGTTATTTGAAGAAATTTATGTAGACTCAATTATGTTGCATACCAAAAACTTACTTTATTACATTTTCGAAACGAATTCTTAGATGACCTGATTTAGTTTAAAAATGAGGGTAGTGCCTTTTTTGTTTGTTAAGCCTTGCTAGCCAACCATTTTAACAATTTATTTCTATGTTCCTTGTTCGAGCCTTATTCTTGTAAAGAGAAACATCATTCGCCTTCTTTCAAATATTCTTAAATTAGTTTACCTATCCTTATTGAGGTTAATGTTTCTTTTAATTATTTTATCCTAAATTTTCCCTTTAAGAGCTTTATGGTGCACATTATATGTTCAGGGGATATAAGGGTGGAAGTATGTGAGAAGTAGGTGGTGTACATTTATAGAGTAAAATGGGGCATTGAAAAAAAAATTGTTGAAGAATAATGAAAAAATAATAATAATGGAAGTTTTTTATGTTTACAGATAGTGCCTATCACTGGTACATGTATTTGCAGGTAGTACCCATCTCTGGTACTTGCGTGTTTATATGTTATAAGTAGTGCTTACCACTGGTACCCGTACTGTGAGCGGACATAAAAAAATAAAATAATGATATGATATGATATACAAGGTTGAAGCTACAAGGACAAGAAGGTGGGCAATTGGCCCCCCCAACTTTGGAAAAATTGTGGAATAGCCTAGAAAGTTTTAGAATTTTTTATAGTCATCTTACATTTGCACCCCTTTAAATTTCTTTAAATTAGGTATCTCTTTTTTCAAACACTGATCCCTAAAAAGTTAAAATACGTTTAATACCACCTTTATTATAAATAAATATTTCATATACAAAAGATACTAATTGATCATGAAAATATATTTGTAATACATAATTGCCAAAATGAATTACTTATTATAACTTGTTTTACTATAAATTTACTCAAATTCTAAGTTATTGAATTTATCCATATATATTTTATTTATTATTAGCAAAACTTTTTCCCTTAAGTTAAATTTTTTTTTGCCACCACTATTTTGGGGTCACAGCTTCCCCCCCGGTGATATATATATGTCCGGAGGGAGGTTGGCATGTTTTGTTAATTCGAGGAAGGGGAACTTATATGATTGATTGGAATTTTTCATGGGTGTTTGTTACTCAAGTGTGGGGTTGTGGATGTATGATGTTTCACATGTGAAGAGAAGTTTTATTTTAATATGTGGCCACCATTACTATAAAGCTCTTGTTCTTATTTGTTATATCCTTTCCCTTCTTTGGCTAACTCAATATCCTAACCTATAGCTCGAACTTAAAGTCCAACCTAATTTA
This sequence comes from Cinchona pubescens, assembly GCA_025175665.1. Taxonomy (NCBI): domain Eukaryota; kingdom Viridiplantae; phylum Streptophyta; class Magnoliopsida; order Gentianales; family Rubiaceae; genus Cinchona; species Cinchona pubescens. Next base: position 1,723,313 of record JANKKI010000300.1, on the reverse strand, counting down.
AATATAATCAGTTGTCTAGATTAGTGGAAGGGTGTAAGAAGAGTGAGCTATGGGATGCTTAGAAAAATTTTGAGGGTCTTCATGATTTAATCTAAATATTTGTAAATTTAAATTTTTAAATGGCTATAAACACATACACATGAATTTCATGGTTTGGTTTTTATTAGCATTTAAGCTCTTGGGTTCTTAGACTACTCTGATTGGTGGATTGATTATTGATTATTTATGTAGATATTTAGGGGAATATGTTGAGTGTCATTTTGTTATGCTTAAATGTTTTAAGTTTATGCTCAAGGACGATCAAAGGCTAAATGCGGAGTAATTTGATAAGTTTATAATTGTGCTATATTTTATGTGTCATTTACCACGTTTTTGTGTGTTGTAAGTAAGATTTGAGTTATTATTGAGCTTAATTTGGTTATTATTGTGCTGTATTTTAAAGTGAAAAAAGAGCTGAAATAACGATGATGAAAAATGTGACAGAAAATGCTAAGGGTGAAACATGCACGAGTATGACGCTATTCTAGATATTGTTTAGTATTTTAAGCATAACATTCAATTCTGAGCTCCGATCGATGTGATTCAAAATGCGTTGGAAGTCTAAGAGAGAGACCTACAACTTTTGTGCTTTACATTTTCCCAAATTCCTAGAGAATTTGGGTCAAAATCGAAACCAAAAGTGAAGTTTAGTGTGAAGGTCCAACGCACATGCGCTGGGGTTGTGCATCGCATGTGCGCCGTGTCCAGAAAGCTTCGTTTCAGAATTGTTGTGCAGCGCACATGCACGCTAAACATTCTAAGCACGTGCACCCGATACAGTGAACTTACATGATTCTTTATTTTTGGCAGATTTCTTCGTTCGGTTAGACTTTTTTTCATATGATTTCATGTTCTTATCCTTCGATAATGATTGTAACCCTAGAATTCATTATAAAAACCCCATGCATGGTGAGTACAAAAAAACACAGATGTTTATTCTTCATTCTATCTAGGGTTTTCAACCGAGAAATTCTTGGTTATTCTTTCATGGCACTTAGAGTCTAAACCCTTTTTCTTGGTCGCGAGAATTGAAGCCATATGGTCATTCTACTTTATTGTGAGACTTTTTTTCCTGAGCTTATTCACTTTTCTATCAAGTATTGATTATTTTTCTGTGATTAATATTATGATTGTCCTTTTTAACTTGCTATTTCTGCAAAATATTAAGGTATTGGGATTAATCTACAGCTAGATCGTTTTAACCGCGTATGTATAATTCAATATGTGAAGCAACTAAGTTTGATAATTGCTCGATTAGTGTTATCGAATTTAAGAAAAATAATCAAGTAATTGACAATACAACCGTGTGTGTTTATATTTAATTAGCCTAATTGTTCTTGTTGATTTTAATACTTCTATTAATTAATCCTTGGTGTGCATTTGGATTAAATTAGTGGTTAGGGTTAATTGGATCGCATGTTGAAAATTAACCAAACTTTAGAAAGAAATAAGAATCAACTTTGAATTGGAATTCATGTTAATTCTTCTATTAGTACTTGGTATAGAAATTGAATTATCTTTGGTATCGAGGATCGACTAGTAAAATTTTTATGGCGGATATGACCGAAACTAAGATTCTTCTTGAATAGAATTCTCTTCAGTTACCTTCTTGTTTTAGTTTTTAGATTAAAAGCATTTAAAAATTTCCCTTTTCTTTTAAGCACAAGAATAAATCTCGTTCTCTGTGGGATGACCTGGACTCACCATTGCTACATTAATATTGAGATTTGTTTCATTTTGGTGCCTACGACAACATTGACCATTTTGCCAGCATATTTTGAGTATGTGTACAAAATCTGTGTGATTTTATGTTGTTAGATTTTAAGTACTTATGCAGTAATAAAAACACTACGGTTCAAGCAGTTCGCACTTTTTGTATCTCATTGGGTATAGTACTTGCCCACTATTATAAAAGTAAGTCTATGACTTATGTACAAGATACTATATGATAAATATAGAATGGAAATTTGGATTAATTGTAATAAGGCGATGTCAACTATAAAGAATGGCTCTAGGAAAGACGATAAGTATAGAGAACCTGTATGAAGTGTATTAGTGTGATGGTTCTTATAGTAGGCCTATTTTAGAGTGCAAGAAGGTATGATTTTTACGTATGGTGGGTCATGTAATGTCACATTATATATTTTAGTCTTCTATGAAATTATTAGCTAGTTAATTGCACTTGTATTATGTATTTGGAAGTGAAAGATATGCGTGCTGACGTGGGAAGACAATCAATGGTAAATGTTAGTAGTTGATTGTGTGAAAATGAAGATCCTTCTTTATGACTCAATGAGGCATAATGCAACTAAAGATCCCATTAGAAAACATCTGGTTGATGTTATGGTAAGCAATCCTTCTCTGATTACGTGATTTATGGTATTTGTTGTAATATTTGCAAAGGGTTTTATTAATCCAATAACAATGCAGGTTGTGAAGTTAGTATACACTACATTAAAGTTTGGGTAAAATGACTACAAAGCTAATATTCAAATGTTTGAATTGGTGGATGTGCCCAATTGCCCCCAACAGCCTAATACGTAATTAATGTTTAAGTGGGTTAGGTATTTTTTAAAGCTAATAAAGTGAGTGAATTGTCTTTGATTTGTAGTTTTGAATGTCGAGTGTACGTTATGAAATTCATGTATCGGTGTTGCTCTGATAACTTGTCTGATGACGTTACATTTAATGTGAGTATCTCATATTTTATCAGTGTGAAAAGCAGGACTTGTATATTGATATGCTCTGCTTTGGTTACTGTAGTTCAATTCAACAATCAAAAGGGCGGAAATAGTTCTTGATGCTTTTGGATTATGCAAACATACTTCGAGACCTATACTGAATTCAGTCAAATAAGGTAGATCAAAGGGCTAAAAATCGAAAGGAATTGTATCACAGTTTTTGTGAATATGATGGACATTTTTTGTAAATTCCAAATATTAGATACTCACAGAGACAGGACATTCCCTGAATAATTATAGATGCACTATAAATTGAAGAGCAATGGACTTTTTGTTTTTGTGACCTCTACATGACCTCATTTTCCTTTGAAGATATGTTAGGGTTCTAAAGTTTCTTGCACATACTTAGGGCATAGGCGGTTTACAAGAATGTCATGGGATCATTTTTTGTTGCTGATACATACAATTACACATTAATTTTTTTTTTTTTTTTTTTTTTTTTTTGTATATGGATATGTTTTTGGATGAAATCCATTGAAAATGGAATAAAATGATGACTGAATGGCAGGATTTTGGAAAATCAATATGTTTTTTGATGCTATATTTTTTTGAAATTATAATAGTTTGACTTGCGTAAATGTGTTATTGGCAACATAAGTTAGTTAAATGGTTAAGGCTAGTTGTGCTTATGAAAGGAATATTCCTTAACTTGCAAGGCTGTCATTTTTTTTTTTTCTATGTAAGGGATTAATAACAAACCATTTTTTTTTAGATGCTGACATTTTATTTAAGCACGAGTGTTACAAGGCATAAAAAAATAATAGCCGGTGCTAATCTGACAAGGAGATCAATTTTGGAGGCAGCAAAGTTAACTTTATCTGGTAAGTTGGAGGTTGTTTCATTGATAACTTCCTCTTGAACTGAGTTACACCAAGCAACATTCCCATGTTATTCGCAGCGATAATGCAACATTCCTCTGTGGTTTCCTGATCTTGTGACTCGTACAGTTGTTTTCTGTTGACAAATATCACACCTATTGTTCCTTTAAAATAAACGGCATGGTTGGTTCCATGTTCAGCAGGCCTTCCTGTTGAAATGGAAGAAACTGAGAAGGTTGGAGGTTATTTCGGCTGTATAGTGGTAATAATGTAGTTACATAGGTGTTGTGAGCTTTATAAGAATTTTAAAGGATATATTTTGTGATTTGGAAGGAATACATTTATGGATTTTTGAATTATAAATGTTGGTGGGAGATTTGAATATCACTTGGTTTTTAAATTGGAGGGAGTATTTGGGAGAGAGTAAGAGACAATTTGAGATAGAAGGAGTTTTGGAATTACACATAGCAAATAAGTTCCAACTGTGGCAATTTGAGATTTTAACCCTTGTATGAAAGTTGAGTTGGTGGAAATTTTAAAATAAATTGAAAATTTCAATTTTTTGGTCTCCCGAGAGTGGAGACAGATTTAAAGACTTAGACTATGAAAACTACGCTAATTGGCACAAATGGACTTCACATTTTTTATGTCCATTAGTTGGATACCAACGACAGCTTGCATGAATATTTCATCAAAAGGTAATAAACATGAAGGAGCAAGTTCCTATAGAGTAAAATGCAACACAAAGAGGTGTGAATTGTCATGGTATGAAGACCCAACCAGTAAGGTTTGGTATGGTATAAGCCAAGGCTTGCATAGTCCTCGGGTTAATATAAAAAACCCATTTGGGACTGTAGGGCATGTGTTTTCCGGCGAGACATTTAGTGAACCACTACCTAATTGCACAGTAAAGATGCCATCAAAGTTGGAAAGATTATTTACTATACGAGGCCTGAACTGGAGGTGTACTCTTCATGGCATTAGATTCCAATTTCAAAAATTAAGTATTCAACAAGTTCACATTGTCAAAAACACTTAGTCGAACTTTGAAAAGGCACATTATGTAGATAAAAATAAGATTTCACAGGTTTCACAAATTCGACATGCACAAACACCCTAAAGATTATGAACATTTGAATGACCTTTTCAAAATATTAAACCATGAATTGACTGACTATAAGGTTACGACTTTGTTAATTACCTACCGAGCTGTGTGAGCGCACATGGCCAGCCTCTATGCTGTGGGCAAATGTCTTGTCAAGAACTTGTTATTGTAATAGTTTAAGAGATCGAGTATTGTAATAGTTAACCTATGTTGTGAACTAATGTTGGGAAAGTATTACTTCATACTGAAGAATATGAAAGTCATGAAGAAATACATGTGTATATAATTGGCCAACAAAATTTGGCAGACAAACTACCAGATAGGTGCTGCTATGTCTAAGGTTGTATTTTCTACTTGTTAGCAGGATACATCCCAACATAATTAAGAATTGCATATAAAGTAAATTCAACGGCTAAGCAACATAATTAGCAGGGAAAAACGATTGCTATCCCTGTGAAAATCATCAAGAATGTAGAGCAATTTAGTTGAAAATTATCCCACTCGTTGATGCTTACTTCCCTGTGCAACAAATCACGTTGTGCTACCACTGCTTCCTCGACCAAGGCTTTGTGTTTCTTTGACAAAAAAACTACTGCCTTTTTCCCTAGAATCCTGAATCGATCTCGTGGGTGACCTTGGACTACTTTGCTTCATCAACCGGTCACTTCTCATTGGTGGTGGCGTGGAAGTCTCCTGATGCCTATTCTTGGGTTGTGGTTTTACATCCTTTTTGGTGTTTGTTTGATGGGAGTCTTTTTAACCCCTTCTTCCTTGGGTTTAGGTTTACGTGACCAGACTGGTGTGTAGAAAACTTTACTTCTAACTCCTTAATTCTCCGTTCCTAATCCAACTATCGAACAAAAATTTTCATAAATTCAATGAATCAGATTGACTATTGAAGTGCAATATGTAGGCTAATAGATTATTTACAATCTATTCATTATGGCTTCTATTCAATGTTAGTTTAAATAATTCAACACACTTTTTACACAATTTTTGCCGCAGACTGTAAACTAACTAATGATGTCTTCAGACCATTCTCTTGGAACTTGAAATGCAAATCAATATTGTAAAGCAAAAATATATAAAGTTCATAGCATCTTCATGTATTGGTATACAAACAAATTGTTGTCCTACTAACCAAATCACTAATATTATCCGATAGTAGTAGGCCTATAATGTCCCCGGTCCGCTTAAGAATACTCACGATACAAATACATCCATCTGCCTGGAGACATGTAATTGCCCAGGGAGGTAATTTATTGGAAGATTTGCAAACTTACCACTTGAGGCATCTTTTGCTTCATAAGCATGCTGGACTGGTTTGTTATGAGAAGAATGCACGAGGTTTGAATTGTTAGTTTTGTTAATGGTTGCATTAAACACTGGCTCACAAAATCCCAGTAAGAGGTAAACTCTGGAGTTGTTAGGAAGAAAGTTAATGCAACAATTCCTATTAACAACCCCTGTAATCGAGTTCTAGATATTTCATCTGTGAAGCACATGTCAATTGGTAGAGTTACAGCTACCTTACACTCAGTCCAACCAGTTGTTTGAACAACAACTCTATCTCCTTTGTAGTAGAATCTACTAAATAGGCCATCTAGCAACAATTGCCTACCACTAAAATCTACGCTTGATTTCAACTCATCTAGTTTGACTGCATCACTCCATGCCATCCAATTAACCTATCAACGTGATTCCAAAAAAGGAATGAAAGTAAATTTTGTACTAAAGGCAACAATAAATTGAACTAGCAATTAAGAAAGCTCACTTTATCAAGACTAAGGTCATCAATAACCTCGCGAAACCTTTTGATCCTTGATACTCCTCATCTAACAAACTTGTTCGAGTTTCGCCACTGCCGCATGGAGCTTTACAAAATAGTCTGATTCCACCGATTGCAATTTGAATGGCAATAGCAAAAGCACTTTATATGCCCAAACCTTCCTAAAAAAGTTAGAATTAATAACATTGAATGCAATGAAGGTATCACATATAAGTTGGAGTATTGAATATTTATTCACGTGGACGAAGGAAATGCCATTACACTAATGTAGAGCAAATTCAAATAATGTATAAGTTCTTATGCTAGACAGAAACAATCACATCCATTTAGCATTGTGATTAAACTTTTAATTGAAATATAGTAGTCTTAGGCAAAAGTAAAAGGTAATTACACAAAATTACCTCCCAAACAAATCTATATGTACCCATGCTCTAAATTTTTTTATGAGATACACATGTCATGATCCTGTAAAGAATAGCCAATGCTACCAAGTGAATCTAGTCCTCCAATGCAAGCAGACACAGTAGGTGAATCGTGTCTCCAATATTAATGAAAATTGCCTAGCAGGAACAAAATGAATGTCTGCATCATCTTCGAGCAACTAGTGTTTCACCTGTCTCATCTATTGTCTTGTTCTTGAACTCATCCACAATGTCAATAACATGCATAGCATCACCAGCAACCAAAAGGGGGATAATTTCCAGCTGATCCAGTATGTAATCCTCCTTGTCTCTAATTTTGAAGTCCCAATAAATTGGCGAACCACAAATGCAAATCCTGGTGATGCAAGTGAAATCAGTAGGGGTCAGAGTAACTTCACCAAAAGAGAGATGGAAGGTGTTGGTCATATCCCACCATCTCTCCGCCAAAGTAGATGGGAATTTTCTGTTTGCAATCTGAGGAAGGTAATTCATAAACAACCCACATCTTGCTTCTACAACCTTACCAGCTACAACCTTTGTCAATGAATCACCCATGTCGGCAAATGAACCTCGCATGTAAAGGGCAAAATCATTCTGAAATTCAAAAAAATGCATTTTATTTATTTGTCTCTAACAACACTTTTTCACTTTAAGCTGTAATTAGAAAAGAACGAATGTCACACTCTTTTATCTCTAACAACACTTTTTTTTCATTTTAAGATGTTAAAAAGTATATATTCCAAGAAATATGCAAACGTAGGGCACAAGTTTATTGTGAAAAATTTTGTGACAGCATCTAAAATGAGCTCAATTAAATTATTAAATATTAGGTGGCTGCAAATTCAAGTTTCAAGCATCATAAACATGTAATACAAATTTTGAACATTTAAATGGAAGTGCAGCATGAAAATGAAGGTAAAAAGGGATAAATTTCTTACGACACCCAATAGAAAGCTTTTTGAAAGATATTTCCACCTATCTTGCAAAAGATTTTCTCGATCTACCTCTTATTGGCTGCTTCTATAACTACTTTGTCTACAAAGTGAAGGTCTTGTATTAGGGGTACTCCCTTTGTTTCTCTGGCTAGGATATGCAAATCCCTTTGTAGCCATCGTCGCTTAGTTACCTCTTAGCAATCAATGGCCAGAATCCTACCAAGTATTTGCTTATCCACCGAACTCAGTTCTTTTTCTAGGGGAAAACCCTTAACTATCAATGCCTCAATTTAAGGGAAAACCCTTACGCAAAAATAGGGAAAAAACCCTTACCTTGAATTTTATCCTTATCCATCAGTTGGTTTTCCACTGAAATCGATTTTTCTTTTTAATTTGCAATTTTAAGTAATACACATTTTTAATAGGGTGGGATTTCAAAAATACTAGTTGTACAAACTTCAATTGTGAAAAAAGCTTAAATGCATGCATTACTTTAATTAATTAATTTTTTTTACTATTTTTAGAATACTCTAAGCTGTAAACTCACATCAACAAAATCAATTCAAAAATACTTAAATTGTGAAACTCCTTAAATACTGTACCATTTTGCTTTAATACACTGGAAAATATATGATTTTTTGAAATGTTGTTCCATTCTTATAATATTTAAATATGTATATCATGAATTAAAAAAATAATAAGGATGAATATAGATTAAGCTTTGTATTCATGATGTTTTAAAATTCAAAAGGAGCAATTTACAATAAGATGTCTCTTATGCTAAAAGGCATATTGCTTTATAGTGAACTAATAAATGCATCTATTCAATGTCATGTCCATAGAAGAGTATTGCGAGTCCAATTGCGGTTCCTCCCGCAAATCATATTTCATTATCCAATTAATACAAGTTAAACTTTTGCTCATGTAGTAAAAAATTTTAGGTAAAAAAATTCCAAAATTGCAATTTAATCCACTAGTAAACTCATCTCTTTTCTGATTGCACATTTACATGCTGGCCCGCTAAAAACCTTGTCACTTGTGCTAAAATCGTATAAATTATATTCATTGTTTTCAGATGTAGCCTTATTTGAGGGGCTTCCAAAGACCTAATTACTTGTGTTAGGATCGTATAAATTATATTCATTATTTTTAAATGTAACCTTGTTTGAGGGTCTTCCAAAGACCCAGTTACCGTTCACAGGGTCGTACCAAGTCTGCTGAGTTCCCCAATTGTACCTTTTCTTCATTCCACCCAAACACCCAATCACAATTGGTAGGGTTATACACACATGCACAAAAAGTATTCAGTCTATCGAGATTTGACATTGTTCACATATGTTACAAGATAATTTATAAAAATATTATGTAACATACAACAATCCATACGATCATTTTATTTTTTTCCATTCATATGTGCGTACAAAAACTAAACCTGGTGAATATGACATTCACACGTTTATTGCTTGTAGCCTCTTGATGTAGAAGACCTCCAAGACCCAATCACTATTGCTATGATTGTAGAAACTATATTCATTTTGTTAATTGAACAATTAAGAAAATATTTTTTACGGTACTTTATCGATAAATAACAACACACTGGTATCACTCGGAGGGAATTTGAAATTTTTGCATTAGTCGAGTGTACCCTTTTCTTCATTCTACCTAAACACCCAATCACTATTGGAAAGATTGCACAAAGGGTATTCAATCTATTGAAATTGATAGTGTTAGGAAATATTATAAGATATTTTTAAAAATTTTATGTAACACACAATAATTCATATGATCATTTTATCATTCTTTTTTCCATTCATATGGACGAACATAAATTAAATATAGTTAATAGTGTATCACTTGTTTATGACTTGTACCTTCCAAATGTGTACGACATCCAAAGATCCAATCACCTTTACCATAGTCATATGATGTGTATCTTGTTTGTTACGTTCATTTACATCAACTGGTAAAAATATAAATCATATTCATGTGATTGACATATAATAATTTACATTAATTATGTAAATTTAATTCTAAACTTAAGGAATTTACAACAATTGTTACATGATCATTAAGCAATTCAAAATTACAGCCAGGCTGTTCGTTGTTCTTTTTCTCCATGTTCAGTTTCCTCTTCAGACATGACCTAGTGTTGTGTCCTTTTAGTCTACAAATAATTAAAAATATTCTTAATGTTCCATAAATTTACTTAAAAAATCAAACTATCAAAACATACAACATTATCTTAATTCTTCAACTTACTCACAACCACCACACTTCCGTATGGTATCCTTCTGGGAGCCTTTGGTGAGTTTTATCACCATTTGCTCGTGTCAGTTTCAGATCTAGCACGCCGAATCTCGGCACTTGTCTTATACCAACTTTTTCATTTTGCTATAGTCACCATATTTCAGCTTAATATCCATATACTTTTATCTCCCAATGGAAGTTTTGTTGTCAATGACTTCTCTAATATAACAGAATTCCTCCTCATGGTTAACATAATAACACATCTATTTGTAACTAGCCATTAATGCTCCGTATTGCGCTTGATTAAAAAATTATACAAAATGGTAGTCATTTGTTCTTGAATTAGCACCCTAAATATATGAACACATGGAAGATCCTTCCATTCCGATTTCATGTATGAACATTTCATTGAATTATTTGTTCTATATATGTTTACAGTCCATTCATGTACCATATGCCAGTACTTAGTTAACATGTAAGCCGTCCCATTTTATAAGGATTGTGAACCGGTTGGCACAAAAAGGCCTTGCCTATTCAGGTGTTTTTTGACCCTAAAGAATACATGTTTCTCGTGTGCACCTGAGCAGCATGCTACTCAACCAATTTCATATCTATCATCATAACCAGCATGGTGTCCATTGTTTCATGTACCGCTCTATACTCTAACTGTCTTAAATATACTAGAGCCAATTTAAATATGTGCACAAACTCATAAAGACGAACCTTACCATTCACACATGCCTTCAAGAAGGCATTCATTTGCTCGTACCATTTAGTATTCCACATTCTAGCAAAAAATATGCCCTGAAGATATGCCTCTGCCTACATCATTCGTCAATGCTACATCTTTTTTACCCATTCATTGTCTTGCACACCAAATTCTCCAACAAATCTTACTCGACGGCTCTCAAATTCTTCAGTGCTGCATTTTAATACTATCAAATGCATAAAATTTTCCTTAAATTCAATACTTTTCAGATTAATGAATGCATTCCTCTCAAGGTGCCAATTACATAATCTATGTCTCAATTCAAGCAGGTGCTTCTCAATAGCCTTTCTTGTTACTCTATCACTGTAACGATCATCACTGACATAGGCTTCTTGTAGTTTATTGCTTCGAAAAATGTACCCAAGACCCAGTCATATATTTCAATGTCTTCGTGGACCTTAAATGCACACCTAAGAACAACATTACAATAGTGGTTGTTTACACCAGCAAAAACCACTAACGATTTATAGTAATCAAATTGTGTCAAAAGCAAGCACATCGCTGAATGTGCTGTATTGAGTATCGAACAAAAATCTGTTCAAAACAATGAATGCAACCTTCCATCTTTTTCCGAAAGGTACCTGTAAAAGAATATTGAGTTTGAATCTCTTTTACCAGACAAATACGCAATAACACCCTCTGAAAATATAGTTCTTTCTAAATGAATCCCACTTTGTCGTACTCTCCCTGCTAGCAAAACAAATTGCTTCACAATTTGAGATATTTTTACATCAACTGCCATAGTTTTCATTGCTCGAGTATAGTTAGCATCCGAAACTTTTCAATGAGATCTAAAAAATGGTACACTAGTTTTCAATACTAAATAACGATTGTGCTTTGTTACAAATTTAGTAACAACATATATATTTTGCTCGGGCACAAATTTTATTCTAAAACAAGCTTTACATCTACATCTCGTCAAAAATTTTGAATGCCTTACTCAATCGTTTTTCTTAATTGGCTTTTCCTCCCTAAAACCTTCATGGGAAGATACCTAATACTGGTTAACCACCAATCCAGATGACAAACATACCCAGTACCGATTAACCACCAATCCAGATAACCCTAGTTTCCTATTGTATCTTCGAACGCTAGAACTTGTTAACTTTGCATAGTCATTATAAAATGTGTCTGCTTTTTCTTTATTATCAAATGTCATTGTCATCACTTCATCCCACCCCATGATATCATCAAGTTCACAATCTTTATCTTTTCCATTATATGTATCAACTTCTCCATCTTCATGATTATTGGATAAACTATTTTCATCAAATATGATGCCTTCATTAAAGTCAAACATTTTAGCTTTGCCCTTTATTATAGGAATCCATGTCGTTCACAAATCTGTAAACATTTCATAAACATGCAATTAGTTAGCCTCTACAAAATAACTTTAACATTCAATATGTAATACTAATACAAACTGTCATAATACTTATATTCAACCATGCAAATTGCCATGATGTTCAATCACTGACTGAAGTATTTAAACCTTATTTGATTACATTCAACTATAATAAGCACAACTAATCTACACTTCAACTACTTTTTATGCAAGTCTTCTACACTACTAAATTGGGGTTGATATAAGTTGTGGAATAAATATGACGATTGTCACACTTATAAACATTTTTACTGTTGTCTCAAATACTAACTGGTTCTGCTAATATATTCCTGATCATTATGAATCCTATTATAAATATGACAGTTATCATATTTAATATTATAATTACTTTTTTTGACACTTTATTAGTCTTTCACACAGTACCCAACAAGTTTTTCTATGTTATTTATTTGTTAATTGACTTAGTTTTGTATCACAGATTTACGACTTTATATACTACTAACTTATGACGATTGGGATACACACACACATATTTTTACAATTATCTTGAATACTAATTGGTTTTAGTATTATATTTTCATTCAACAAAAATCTCTTTATACTTATGAAAATCATCATACTTTATAGCACATAAAAAACCTTCTCGACACTTTATCAGTCTTTCACACACTACCGTAAACTTTTTCTATGTCACTTTTTTTCATACTTTTGTATTATTATATGACAACCGACATAAAATTATTACACACAAAATATTAACACTTCAAAATACCACCACCAAAGTAATTAGTCTTTTTTTCCACAAACATACGACATATCTTTCTACAAAAACATGTTTACTATTTTAAATGCAACTTCATTCATGTAACAGAAAAGTTTTAATATGGACAATCTCATGTTTTTCTTTGTACTTCACAAATGCAATTCTTTACTTATGCATTCATGATACCTACTGATTACATTTACATGTAAACAAAAAAATTCACTAACCGTTGTCAATTCTTGTAGCAGTTAAGTCTCTAAAAAATTTCATTAATCTTGCATATTCGTCTTCAACTCCATTAACAATCCCTCTTTTTCCATTTATCTAAAATTTTATTTGCTTTTACCTCTTTTAAAAAATGCCCTTCTATTTACTTATATTATAGAGACAAACCTTTCTAGCTGTTAAGTTTAATTAAACATATTAAATGTTGGACATAAATATTGCACGTACCCCTAATAAATCTAGCATCAGTAATCCTTATTAAAACCTTTCACAACAACTAATGATATTTAATACTCATAAAACTATCTTTACTTACCACGAAACTACCTTGTCCTTTTTTTTTTTTTTTTGTAATTAAATTCATTACTAAATTACAGTTGACATTTATCATAATTCTTGTATTCAATCACTGAAATATTTAAATTATGGTTGACATAATCTGTGGCATAAATATGATGATTGTCATACTTATATATATTTTCACAGTTGTCTCAAATACTAACTGGTTATGTGTGTTAATACATTTCTGATCAACATAAATCTCATTATACTTATGACAATTATGGCAATTATCATATTTGATATCACATAAACAATCTTCCCGATACTTCATTAGTTTTTCACACACTAGCAACAAAGTTTTTTTGTGTCATTGATTTGTTGGTTCACTTTCTTTTGTATCATAATATGCATATCGACATAAAAATTATTACACAACAAGATATTAACACATTAAAATATCATCAAAGTGGTCAACGTTTTTGTACAAAATATGTGACAATTCTTTCCACAAATATTTCAAGGCAAAATTGAATAAAATTTGAAAAGAATTAGATAAATTTAACATCTCATAATTTTTTCTTTTCAAATTGAAGTTGGAAAGGGTGTTTCTCACATTTTTTTTTATCACTGGACTTCTAGAATATAGTGGGAATGAGGTTTGCTTATGGAATGACCTTTCTAATTTAAATTTTCATACCAATTATGAAATGGAAAGTCAAACATCGTACTCCACATTTGTTATGTAAGTATTTGCAAGAATGGCTTGGACATGTATAAGTGAATCAGTCAAGTCAAACTATTAAATTAGCACTAAATCTCTCAACTGATGGTCAACTTTAACTGTCAACATGTACCTAAATACTATATACTAATTTATATAGTTATGCATTAAATGTAGTTCATGTAACACTTTTATTTTCTATAAGTGTATTAGATAAATTACTGATTTACTATTATTGCATATAAATGTTCACCACCTTACAACATTTAGTGACCCTATTTAATGTTTAGTAGGCTTTTAATATATAGTAGAAAAGTTTTCATTACAAATTTTACTATTTTATAATTGCTAGTTTATTATAACTACACAGAGTTAAAATAATTGTTTTGTAATGCATATGACAATTCTTACTGTTCTATAACTACAAATGCGAACCAAACAATTGTTTTTTTGGCAAAAAGTTTGATTTTGACTTGGAACCTTGTGACATACATTTTAGATCTTTAATAGCCATTGGGATGCATTACATATAATTTACTATTACTGCATATATATGTTTACCACATTATTATAGACTACCTAAGTATTTTTCGATAACGAAAGAAAAAAAGCATTATTAAAATTTCTCAACAATTTTAAAACTTAAAATTTTAATTTTTGTTAATATCCAAAATACATAAGGAACCAAAATGACTTTTGATAATGTTATTAACTTTTAATACTTAATTATCAACTAAATTTTTTCATTTAATTAATATTTATCTTTATGTCATGTAACAATAATTGTGCTTCTATTTATTAGGAAGTTTGTTGAATTTTTTGCCAATGGATATATATCGTTAGATATTTATTCTATTTATTGTATATATCTTTATTAATTTATTTCACATAAAATAGTTTGTGGTATTAATTGCTATACCACTAATACTAACAAAAAATCACCTTTACCAGCAATAAAAGGTATTATTAATTCAATAGTCAAAGGGTCATTTCAGAGTATGTTTCACTTGTCGAACTCCCATTGCACCTTTATGTATTGACTGTTACTTGTTTGCAACCTTTATGAGGCTTTTTGTCCCTTTGTGTAGCCTTTTGCTTAGATTTTGTGCTGATCGCCAAAATCGCACATGTAAATTGTGCACAAGAAGTTGCCTTCAATCTATAAGTGATATAAACTATACAATTACTCCACTTTTGTTACATCCTACTAAAGGCCCAATAGAAGAGGTATTGTTAATACTTTAAAAAAATTTAGATAGATCGGGTTTATAGTAGTATTATAAATTTATTAATCTACAATCACACCAATATCACCATCAAAAAATTTACTTTAATAATTTAAATTAATGTAGATGATTATCGGTCCACTAAAAAATTTTCTGATAACACTCAATTCTCTACAAAGTAGAAGATATTCTTTTATGACACAAAAAGACAAACTAAGATATGAAAATTTCTATGCATAACATCTGAATAATAGTAGATTAGATACATGGTTTTGCACCACATATTTTAAGTTTTTGGACATTACATGACATACTATTCATCGTGCATGTTTCTCATATATTAGAGCTAAAGGTGGCAAAATAGATAAATAGATGATCCATAGTTTTAGTTAAATGAATTTGGATAAAATTCATCCAATCCAATTAAATCTATTTAGTAAATGGATTTAAATGGATAAATTTAAATGTATAATAAATAAACCATTTATACATATAAAAACCTTTTAACTTTGTTTTTTTTTTTTTTTGTCCAATTTTCACCACCTCCCATTCCCTCTTACACAAACTTGCACACATACGCGTACATACACTTACACAAATTTACACACACTTATACACATTTTCATATACTTATTTTTATACACATTTACACATATTTACATGCACACACAAACACACACTTACACATATTTAGACACACATTTTTACACACACACACATTTTCACATGTATTTTCAAACACACAAACACACATTTTCACATACACAAACATAACACTTGTACATATTTTCACACATACACACATATACTTACACACATTTTCACACACATAAAATGTTGTCGCATACATACATATATTTTCGCACACACATATACTTACACACATTTTCATACACTTTCACACATACTCACACAAACACACTTACACACAATTTCACATATTTTCTCTCACACACACACACTTATGGACATTTCACACACACAGCACACACATATATTTTTACACACTAACACACACACACACTTTCACACATTTTCATGCACACACATTTTCACACACTTATACACTTGCACACATTTCACACACATACTTGCACACATTTTCACACACACACACATGCTTACACATGTTTTTTCTCACACATATATACATACACATATTTTCATATATATACACACACACTTTCACACATACATACACACTTACACATATTTTCACACACACACATACTTACATATATTTTCTCATACACATACATATATACACATATTTTCACACGCACACATACTTACAAATATTGTCCCATACTTTTACACATTTTCACACATAAACACACGTACAAGTATGTTTTCACACATACACACACAACAACTTACACATATTTTCGCGCACACACTTCACATATTTTCTCACACACACACAGAGTTTCACATAAACAAAAAAGCATTTCTTTTTTTTTTTGCAATTATTCTATTTTATTCCATTCCTATTTTCACATACACACACCTAAATATTTTCACACACTTACCATACTTTTTACACACAAACACAGACACTTACATATATTTTACACATGCACACACACGCTTACATGCATTTTCAACACTTTCATACATTTTCACACTCACAAACATATACACACACTTTCACACATTTTTATATGCATATGCATACACTTTCACACATTTTAACAAATACGTGTAAGTGTGTGTAAATATATGTGAAAATATGTGTATATGCATGGAAATATGTGTAAGTGTGTGAAAATGTGTATAAGTATGTGTGTGTGTGAAATGTATGAAAAGTGTGTGAGTGTTTGCATGCGTGTGCTTCTAAAAATGTGTGTGTAAGTGCATAAAAATGTATGTAAGTGCTTGTAAAAATGTGTGAAAGTGTGTGAAAATTGTGTAAGTGTGTGTATGTGTGTGAAAATGTATATAATTGTTCGTAAGTACGTGTGTAAGTATGTGTGTGTGTGTGTGAAAATATGCATGTGCGTGTGAAAATATAAGTAAGTGTGTGCATGAGAAAATGTATGTGTGTGTGTAAAAATATGTGTAAGTGTGTGTAGGTATGTGTGTATGTGTGTGAGTGTGTAAGTATGTCTAAGTGTGTGAAAATATGTGAAAGTGTATGTGTGAGAAAATATGTGTAAGTGTGTGTGTGTGTGAAAATGTGTGAAAGCGCATGAAAATGTTTAAGTGTGTGTCTATGAGAAAATGTATGTGAGTGCATGAAAATATGTATAAGTATGCACAAGTGTGTGTGTGAAAATGTATGAAAGTATGTGTGAGTGTATGAAAATGTGTGAAAATATGTATAAGTGTGTGTGTATGTGTGAATATGTGTGTAAAGTATGTGTAAGTGTGTGAAATTGTGTGTAAGTGTATGTGAAAATGTGCCAAAGTGTGTAAGTATATGTGTGAAAATGTGTCCTTGTATAAGTGTGTTAAAATATGTCTAAGTATGTATGACAATGGATAAAAGTGTATGAAAATATATGTGTGTGTGTGTGTGAAAATGTATGTAAGCTTGTGTGTGTGTGAAAATGTGTGAAAGTGTGTATAAATGTGTGTGTAAAAATATGTGTAAGTGTGTGAATATGTGGATGTGTGTGTGAAAATGTGTGTAAGTTTGTATGTGTAAAAATATGTATAAGTATGTATATGTGTGTGCTAATGTGTTTAAGTGTGTGTGTGTGTGAACATGTGAAAGTGTGTGAAAATGTGTGTAAGTATGTGTTTGTGTGTGTGTGAAAATATGTGCAAGTGTATATGTGTGTTTGTGTGTAAAAATGTATGTAAGTATATGTGTGAAAGTGAATATAAGTTTGTGTGTAAGTGTGTGTGTGAAAGTACTTAAATTAAATGTGTATAAATGTGTGTAAATGTGTGTGTGAAAATTAATTGTGTAAGTGTGTGGATTATTACCTTATAATAATTTGTTATAGTTTAATAGATTTATGTGTATTAGACAGATTATCCATTAAAATCCATATAATAAATAGTTGTAAATGGATAAACTGTTTATATCCATTAAATTTTTTAAAATGAATTATATCCAAAAGTGTGGATAGTTTTGGATAACAATAAATTTGGATCCAATTGCCACCTCTATTAGACACAATTAGAATAGAGGAACATTCTTGAGAAGTTGTAAAGTTTCAACCACCTTGACAATCATTTCGAAATAATAAATGCCCTAACCACATTCATTCTCAAGAAAAATGTTTCCCGCCAAATGATATGTGTTCAGTTTCTCTGACATAAGCATTAATTGCTCTACCCATACATCATAATTCTATTGCAAAATTCTACTGTTGACAACATCAACCCCTATTTAACAGCAACACCTCCATAACCTATGGAATCTGCAAGCAATAAAAATAATTGAACTATTAGTTTGTTACAAATAAGGTTACTCAATTTTTTTTTCGCAAAAATAGTCATTGGACAATTAAATGTGCAGATTCAAGGTCATTCCATCCATTTAGATCGTGAAGGAAAACAAATAGTGATTTTGTGAGAGGTATACTTGTCAAAATACCTTAAAAAGAATAGATGGGGATTAAAAATAAAATAAGAAAAGGGGTTAGGGTGAAAAGACACAATTGCCCTTGAAAAAGAGCTCAAAATGGCCAAAAACCTGATTTCTTGGAAGACTCGCCTACGGCAAGCTCGGTGAGGTACCCACTGTATAAGCTCGACTATGATGAGGTGCCATGACAACTCTGTGCAGTTTCGCCATTTTGCCTCTAAAATTCCCGTCTGACTTTCAATCGATGTGCCGTTTTCTCCTACCGAACCTTAACACAAAGGAGAACATTATTAACTATAATATATATTTAAAATTGCACTTAAACATTGAAAAAAAATTGTTGTCACAAAATAGACCAAAACAAAAGACAAACATAGACGAATGAAAACTTAACTCCTAAACAAGTTAAGTTAAAGACACGACACAAACTCTAAATACAAGAACTTAATTAAATATGATAATTAATACCTAAGTAAGTACTAAAACACATGCTAAAAATAATTTAAAGCATAAAAATAAAAGTAGACGAAAACACACACTAAAACACTAAAAATGTTCAAAACAAGTAGCAAAACCACCAAGTTTAGGGTACATATAACTCCAGTTTTCTAGAGTTATCAGACTTCTAAATTTAAACTTTTGTTCGTCCTAAGCAAAACAAGAAGGATAAGAACACAGCTAAAGTGACTATCAGAAGAATAAACACAAAATACAAGATACAAGACATGACACACTTAATACTACCAAAAGAATAGAAAGTAGAAATGTTAAACCCTAGTGCACTTGCCAAAAGTGAACAAGGAGTTTTAAATCAAGAAACTCAAAAGTTTTCCTCCACCTCTCTAAGTTTTTACAAAAGTATACACTAGTTTTGATTACGAGCATTACTTTGACTAGTGAAAAGTTAATGCAATATCAATTTATGTGCAAGTTAATCTAGATCACACAAATCAAGTTTTTCAAAACTTGCCCCAAGTAAAGAAAGATTATTAGGACTTGTTTAATGAAGCACTAATCAATGTAAATAAACACACAATGATATTTGTTGGCACCACGAGGTTTAGCAAGCGACAAAATTTTGGAAGCAATGCTTCACCCTCAACTCACTAATATAAATTAGCCTAAATTAAGGATCATTTAGGACTTTTCAAACTTGTAATGTAGGCTAAGGTAATAAGGTAGGATAAATTTGAATAAGAGCAGTTTAAATCACCATAGACGTGTCAATCAAAAACTCTAGGACAAATATCCCAACTATAAAATCCCAAGAAACCAACATTACTGAACTAATGAACACTTTTGAAGGCAAAGCACTTCTTTTATTAACAAGAACTTGAAGGTCAAGTAAATCTAGCTCTGTACACCATGTGAACATTCATTATTGAAAAAAAAAAAAAAAAACTAACAAGACTTGCATTTTATTTTTTTTATTTTTTTTACAATACTAAAAACATAACAATTACGAAAGGGGAATATAAATAATATTGAACTTTCGACTTCTTTCCCAAACAAATACACAAAAACTCTACATGAACCATCATATGAACATTTAACCACAACATTGATGAACTTGAAGAGAATAACAATGGCCAAGGTGATGGGTTCAAAAAGAGGATAAATATAAGAAAGTATTTGGTTAAGTTACATGGCTAGCAAAGAAAATTGGCAATAAGGGTCAAGGGGGATACTATAGATAAAATTGACTTAAGGTAGGTTTTTTGGCTCAAACAGTCCAAAAAATTCCCGAGATCGTTTCAAAAAATCTGGCCATTTGGCTAAAACGAGGGATTCACAATACTCCAACCAATGTACCAAGCTAAACCTCATCAAAACCCACAAAATATCCAAAAATGCAAATCTATGCACAATGACCAAACGATTAGCCTAGCCTAACTCATTTCTAACTTAGAAACCATTAAGAGAATCTTGATGCGTGTAACTAAATTAACAACACAATTGAAATTGGTATTGGAAGAACTCTTACCGAAAAAATAGTGTTCGAGATAAAAACTAGTTAAGAAAATATTTTTACCAAGTGGTTGAAAACATGATTGAGTTTCAAGGGTTAAATCCCATTTTTGGTTAAATCAACACATGAGGTGCAACCTATATTTAACACCCAATTTCAACTTTCACAACAACAAAAACAACACCATCACCAATAAACAAGACAATTGACACCACATACTTTTCAATTTATTCAATGATGAGTACAACTCATCCTACTACTCACCAATTTCACAAGAAATAAAATACAACTAGAAAGCAAGAAAGCACTTAATTATCTAAACATAAAAGCAATGATTTTAAATAACACTTGGACAATCAAAAAGCTTATATGGAAGATGGACAACATAACAACCAAGTGAAAGTGAATATAACAAATTAGCTCTAAGCACAAGTTGAACCATGGTTCCACCTTTAATCATGGAATACATCAACAATAAGCACAACACAAATAAGGCCATGTAATGAATAATTTCAAGTAAACCATATAAATGCTATAGCAATTAAGTTCATGAGTCTTAGAGATTGAATTTCCTTAAATAACCAATCATAGATACACTAAGGATGCGTCCTTGGGGCTTCACGGGGTTCAAACAATAAAAAAAAAGAAGGAAAAACACATATAAGGTTAACAGGGTATAACACAACAATCGGGGTTATCTAAATGCCCAACTCATCCCTCCAAACTTAGTTTCTCACACAATTGGTTTCACAAGGCATTCAACCATAAAGAGTACTTCCAATCCATCATATCAGGCATTCATATGAATTGCTCAAAACACTTAGCAAATAAAGTGTATCACCCACTAGTATTTCCACAACCAAATGGTAAAACCAAGTCTATGTTCAACCAGTAAGTCATATATCAATCACAAATCACAAGTCATATTTGATCTACTGCCATCAACATTATTATATATAACTAAATTTGTCCAAGAAACTCAAAAATCATTTGCCAATTAACAAAACAATAAACTAAACTGATCACAAGGCTATAAGCCTTTATTAACCCATCAAAATTTTAAACTAAAGCATAAATAAAAGAAGACTTGAAGAAAATACTCCCCTTGGAACAACAAGGAGGCTTGCCAAGAATGTCGAAATCCTTGGTGAACTTATACCGTTGCTTAACTCCTCTGAAGTCCCCAAGGATGTGTTGAACTTGGGCATATATAGTTGATGCCTCCTTGGTCCCCTCTAGAAAGTACCTCTCTTCTCCTACTCCTTGCGCCGGCTTTTTTTCAAGGAACACTCCATAGGGCACTTCTTTGTACATGATGGTCATGAGATTGGAGCATTTGTGTGGTTCTTTTTTGTTACACATGCTCAATGACTTAGTCATATCACATTGGCTTTCCCAATGTGCCTTCTTCATTTGATGGAAATGTTAGAGCTTCTATGGTATTCCCAATCTAATATCTTTTTTAGTTCAGAAAATTGATCTTGTATTCTCTTCATGAAATTGGTTTGATTCTCCATGAAGGTCATCATCATCGACTCCAATTGTTCCTCATTTTTTTCTTGGTCTTCTTGGGTTGGTGTATTATCCCACATGGTGTAAGGAGACCCAGTTGTTGTGAAGCGTGGTCTAAAGGATTCTTCGTAGTTGAATTGAGCATACTCACAACCTACAAAATCAATTGATCCTCTATGATGGTCATGCCCCCCAAACTTGCATTTGTCCATCAATGTAGGTGAATTTTGATTGACTTCACCACACCCCTCTATTGTGTTCGGTGGCATCATGAAAGTCTCTTGAGTAGTTCCTACCACTTTTTGTGCTATTTCGTTCAGTTGAGTTTGAAGGCATTGTAGACGATTATTTGATTTCTCCATGATGGCCGTCATCAACGTCTCCAAACATGCATTCTCCTTTCTTCCGGTTGGTGGTGTTTGGTTGTAGTGTCTCTCCTAACCATAGTACTCATTGGAATTCCCTTGAGTTTGAAACTCCAATTAATTATATGTAGGCTCTATAGGTATAGAAAAAGGTTAAGGATAATCTTGATAGCTTGAAAAGGAATTTAGATGGCTAGACCATCCCATTTGGTAATCATAAGGGTAGGAGGAGTAATCACAAGAAACATACTCAATGGTCTTATCTCCATTACCAAAAGAATGGTAATTTTCTTGGTATGAATCATTCCATCTAATTTCTTGGATGTTCTTGACAAATAGAAACTAAAACAAAAAACAAAAACAAGAACAGGACTAAAACAACACAAACAAGAAAAGATAAGAAAGCTTAAACTAGTAACTAGTCTAAATTATCCATCAAGTGAAAATCTTTTTGAAAATTTCAAAATAAGACAATTCAACTAACAAAATAGAAAATCTTTTTGGATTTTGAAAATAAAGGACACAACTATATAAAAAGGAATTTTTTTTTTTGGGTTTTCAAGTTGGTGAACAAGGCTACACAAGATAAATAAAGTACAAACTAATATTCTAACCAAATAGTGTCAATATTAACAACCATTTTCCGGCAATGGCGCCAAAAATTGGTCTCGTCTAAAGAGACAAGAACATATAATTATAATAAAAACACCTAAATCTATTAAATTTAACTAGATGACAACCTGCAAGTATACGGTGTCAAATAATACTAGTGAAAATAAGAATCGTTTCCACGAGCGATGGTGTTCAAGTACCAATTATTTGGTTGGAATACTATTTGAAGGATTCGATTAAGAAATGATTTTAAATAAACTATATCTAAAACTAAGAAATGATTAAAAGGTTAGAGTTTATGCTAGCCAATTTCCCAAATTTTGGTTAATTAGGTCAATCCAGTGATCATATTTTTCAAATTAGAGGTTGATTCCCAATTGTAACATAATCTCAATCTCTCAACAATTAAATCTATTAATCTAGACCCGAATCCAATATTAATCTAAGTCTATAATTGAGGTTCATAGAGATTTCCACGTCCCCTCAATTAAGCTAAATTAACAAGTGAAGTGATCAATTCCCATAATTAACCCTTAAGCCCGTTAATGTTATCCAATTGGTCCATTTTATCACCTAATCAACACATTAATTTTTACCTATATTAAATTGATTTCACTAAACCCTAAACCATGCTAAATTAGAACATAATTAAAGACATTAAAGTAAACAAAAGCATGGCAAACCAATTAAATAAATTAAACACTAATTCTAGAAATCTGGTGCAAGAATTAAAGGCATTGAAAGCTAGCTAGATGAAAGCAATAAATGAAAACCAGAAAAGTTAAATAAACGTGAAATAAATACATAAAAGAAGTAGATTAAACATAAAGGAAGTATTACAATGTTGTAGAACAAAGGTACACAAATGGAGAAAACTAGTCTAGGATTAACAATGGAATAAGAAGAAAAAATTCGTCCCCAAGTGGAGAGGAGAAAATAAGAAGAAAACAAGGTAGTAGGGGCTCCATTTCTGTATCTATTACCCCAAAAACATATATTTATAGTAGGTAGAGGTTTGCGGTGAAAGGCCATAATTGTCCTTGAAAAAGAGCTCAAAATGGCCAAATCCGATTTCTCAGGAGACCCTCACCTACGGCGACGTACCCACTATGTAAGCTCACCTATTGTGATGTACCTTCTAGCTCTGTGCAATTTCTCTATTTTTTTCTAAAGTCTCCGTCTGACGTCCGATTAATGCACCGTTTTCTCCTACCGAACCCTAGCACATAAGAGAACATTATTAAATATAATAAATACTTAAAATACAACCTAAACATTTATATAAAATTCTCACAAAATAGATCAAAACGAAAGACAAACATAGATGAATGAAAACTTAAATCCCAACGAAATTAAGTTAAAGACACGACACAAAGTCTAAACACAAGAATTTAATAAAATATGATCATTAATAGCTAAATCAGTACTACAACACACGCTAAAAATATTCTAATAGATAAAAGTAAAAATAGACAAAAACACTATCCCAGAATGCTCAAAACAAGTAGCAAAACTATCAAGTTTAGGGTATATATAATTCTAGTTTTCTAGATTTATCAATTTCCTAGAGTTATCAAGAGGCAAGGTGGGAAGATGGGGGGCTAAGTTGGAGTTGGAGATGGAGCGGTAAGGAAGGTGGAGGGTTGGGCAAGAAGAAGGGGTTGGGGGTTGTGGTGGTGGAGCAGGAAAGAATGTGGGAGGTGGTGGTAGGGTAGGAAAGGTGGGGTGGGGACTGGGAATTGTCAAGGAAAGGACGAATAGTAGGAAACTAGAAAGTCTATGGTAGAGTTGTTGAAAATTTACAACAATTTAATTTTGACCCTAAGATTTTTTATTTATTTTATCTTGACCTCTATAAATAATTACTTTATATTTTCTTAAAAAATAATATCAATTCCATGTATTTAAACAATTTTAACCCTCAAAAAACCACTTCCCATTTGCATTTAGTAACTCAAATTAACAGAGTGACCTCAAATCTACAATTTCAATAGATTAATTTAGTGACTATTTTTGCAAAAGTAATAGTTGAGTGACCTTATTTACTAGAAAGCAATAATTTACTGACCATTTTTGCAATTTGTTCTAACCTTTGTCCCAAATTGTACTCATATACCATTCTCGGATCAATAACTTTGTAGTCCATTCCAAACTCCACACTGGCCACTAATACAAGCTCCTACTAGGCCCTCAAATCTCCAAACCTTGGGGTATCTAATGGGTTTCATAACTTCATTGCTATCTTATCCTAATAATATGTTATACGCAAGCATAGAAGGAAAGGATAGAGCATTCTCAAAGCTGACATTCAAGTCATTGATCTAGTTTGAAGTACACATTAACAAAAAGTAATCCTATCTCGTATTATAGTATAGCACGGGTAATATCAAGCTATGTTCGTTGAGATTTTAAGATTAAAAATTCGATCAAGTTAAATTTCAATAGGACTGTTGTTAATTACAGATATACAGAGGCAAATTTGTCGTAATATATTTGAGATCATGACATGAAGGGATGCCCCTATTTGCATATGCCACAACTATATCAAAACAAAATTCATAGATTTTCAAAGCCAACAAATTAAATTTTGATTTGGGAATCGACATATGAGCATAGGGGAATTTGAAGAATGTCATTGATGGGAAGAACAAACTTGAAACTCAGTTTGACCTCCAAAATGGCAAGAAATCAAAAAGAAAAAGGAAAGCATGAAGAATTCGACAATTTCAAGACCACCTTCACCTCTCGTGAATGAAACTAAGCACTACATGAGATATGTAAATGTGTGAAGTTATGTTCAAGCAAGATTCAGGCGAATGAGGTTTTTGTGAAATGCTATACAATGTTATGAACATTGTGACCCAAAAGTGAAATGGATAGGGAAAGACTTAGGTAGACCTGGTCTTTGGTCCCACTTGTAGACCTTGTAGTGTGGATTAAATGTTATGGAATCTATGACATAAGTTGATGTAAGCAAGATTTTATACGATTTAATCTTGACTGCATGGTCGCTATATGTGGGGTCAAAAACTGGGTTTATGTAATTTTTTCCCAAATGGATATACTTACCTTAAGAAATCTAAACACAAATATCATGACAATTGTCAACATAAGGTTGCATAGACAATCATTTCCATAACTATATCACCTTTTAACACCTTTGTTAGATGCATATGTGTTCAGCTTTTAGTTTTTTTTTTTTAAAAAATGTTCTCTGTGTACATCTTGTGTTATGTGTTTTGTATATCTTTTTGCGGAGAACCATTATTTCTTAGAAACATACATTCTACACCTTCTCTTAATCATTATTAACCAAAATAGTTTTTTTTTTTTTTTAAAAAAAATAGACCATTTCTCGATTTGTGTGAGTCATCATTGTCCGGGGCCATATTAATATTTTATTGAATGCACCCGAAGGGACAACTAACCAAAATAAACAAAACATAGTCAATTAATTAATCTATGTTCTGTTCCAAGAATTTCTATCACACTTAGGTCTTTCGGGTCATTAATTTTAGAAGGAGCAATTAATTGAATTTAAATAGAAAAAAATTGTCTAAAAAAGCATAACATAAGATTTGTTATAAAATAATATAAAAGGATTTTAGAAAAACAAGAATATTGAGGGAAGAGTAGAGCTATTATCTTATCCCTTTTAAGTGTATCTAACATGAATTATTGTGCCTTAATTTACAGGCATACATGAGGTACATAAAGAAATTTGATAGTTGAGTAATAAATACTCATAGATAGACACATTGGTATAGTACATTGATCTTATAAGTAGATATATAAAAAGTTCATTTATCCATAAATAGATTAGGATGTATGTGACTTGGGAATGCAAATGGACATCCACATCCAATGTATTCATAACACTCCTCCTTAGATGTCCATACATTAAAGAATATGACTCATTAAAATCTTACTAGGAAAAACCCTAGTAAATGAAAAAGGAGTATGTCATTCTTTTGTATAGAATAAGTGATGAATTAGTGTCTCATTAAAAAACATTATCAAGAAATTTTGAGTTTTTTAGTGAGAAAAAAAATCATAATAGAGGGAAAAAGAGTACAATGCATATTCAATATTTATAGTATACTTTGCATGCCGCCTCATTAAAAATCTTACCAAAAAAATCCATTGGGACAAAACCATGGCCAAGAAAAAAAGAGTACAATGTGTACCTATACTCCCCCTCATGAAATATTACTTGATATCCTTGAGAGACGCATCCAAATTTTGCAATTAAATTCTCAAATGTTGCTATAGCCAATGACTTTGTGAACAAATCCGCTAAATCACCGCATAAGAGAATTTGTTAGATATCAATATCATCATTCTTTTCAAGATCATGACTGAAGGAAAAGTTCAGAGAAATATATTTTATTTTGTCTCCTTTGATATTACCTTCATTTAACTCAGCAATGCCTACACATTGTCTTCATATAATATTGTTAGAAATTTCACTTCTAATATTAAACCACATATCTTCTAGATATGTTGGGTCAATGACGTTAACCAAATATATTTACTTGTTCCTCAAGTGTTGGGATTATTTCAGCATGATTGCAAGAAGTAGTGGCTAAATTTTATTTTGTTGAACACCATGATGAAATAGTTTTCCACATATAAATAACTTGTTTGAAATCAAGATTTCTGTTGGATCAGATAAATATCCAACATCTGCATAGCTAACTAATTTTGATCTGGATAGACTCATATCAAAAGTCCCTCAGATATATTAAATTGTATATTTAATGTCATTCCAATATCTTCGTATCGGATAAAAACTAAATCTTGCTAACAAAGTTACAACACATGTTAATATTACGCCATGTATTATATATTAATGCTCTTACAGCACTGAGATATGATACTTAAGGACCAATAATTTCTTCATCATTCTCTTGAGAATGAAAAATAATTTTTCATGACATCAAGCAATCTTACTTCCATTAGGGTACTCAATGGATATATTTTTATTCATATATAATAGCTCTAATACCTTTTATGTATAAGTTCATTCATGAACAAAAATTTTGCTATTATTTACGATAAGTGCTCTAGCTTTAGACCTTTGCCAAGATCTCTTATGTCAATTCATTATTTTTTTAAGCTCTTCAGGAGTTCCAGCAATATTTATATCATCAACATTCACAAATTCTAATCTTGTTCCTTTTATGAAACCACATACCTCAATGAATATCTTTTTAATGAGTGTCATAAAATGATCTAGTCTTGTTCCTTTTATGAAACCACATAGGCAAATTAGATCATTTTTATGACACTCATTAAAGAGATATTCATTGAGGTGATTATATTACATCCGCCTAAATTGCTTTAAGCTAATCTATACTAGGATTTTCGTAATCTTTTTGAGCCATGTTCCCAGGAAACTTTATATGCTTCAGGCATGTTAAATCCATCTGGAATTTTTATATAAATATTGATATTAAATGAGACATACAAAATAGGCTCAACATCCATTAGACCCATTTCAAATTTTTTATGAATTGTCACACAAATTAGATATCTCTAAAGATGATTGCTTCTACTCACACTAGAATGATAAGCTCACAAATGTCTTAAATTTTATGTGTCATTTACCACATTTTTATGTGTTGTAAGCATGATTTGAGTTAATAATGGGTTTAATTTGGTTATTCTTAGCTTTTATAGGGTTGAAGTGAAAAATAATTGAATAGGATGAAAAGGATGAAGAGAAGATGCAAGGATAAAATGTGTGCACCAGCATGGGAGCAAATTTGGACTCTATTTCGTATTTTTAACACAACTTTCTTGTCCGAATTCCGATTGAGTTGATTCAAGATGCATTGAAAAGCTAAGAGAAAGAGCTAAAACTTTCATATTTTGATTTTTGTTTTTCCAAATACCATTAGCATCAAGGTCAAAATCAAAGTCGAATGTGAAGCACAGCTTCTGGTAGTCGCGCACATGCGCGATCCAGGAGCTGTGCACGTGTTCAACTTCCAGAGATGACTTTCTAAGTTAGGATTTAGCACGCACATACACGGGTTTCAAGGCGCGCACGTGCGTATATATGATCAAGGGTTAAGGAATTTTTATTTTTCAACAAATTTCTTCGTCTAGTTGGATTCTTTTTCAAGCGTTTTTGCGTTCTTATCCATAGGTAAGGATTATAATCCTAGTATTCCCTATAAATGTCCCTTGTAAAGTGAATAGAGGGACATATACTTTTTCTCTCTTTTTCATCGTTAGTTTTTCAGCAGAAATTCTAGTGCATTCTTCCATGCCAATTAGTACCTGAACCCTCTTTCTTGGTCAATGGAATTGAAGCCATGGTTAATTCTATTATGTTGTGAGACTTTTGCACTTTAATTTATTCACTATTTATATCAAGTATTGATTATTTTTCTACGTATATTTTATGATTGTTTCTTTTTAATTGCTATGGCTGCAGAGTAGTGAATTATTTGAATCAATCTATAGCTAGATTGCTTTTGACTACTTTTTTTAATTCAATCTATAAAGCAACTAGGTTTAATAATTGCTTGATTAGTGTTATTGAATTTAGAGAAAATAAACAACTAATAAACAGACATAACCGCGTGTGTTTATGTTATATTAGCCTAATTGATCTTGTTAGTTTTAATACTTCTATTAATTAATGTTTGGCGCATGTCTGGATTAATTTGATAGTTAAGGTTAATTGGATCACGCATTGAAAATTAATCAACTTAGGAAGAAGATATAAGAATCAACTTTGAATTAGAACTCGGGTTAATTCTTCAATTAGTGCTCAACATAAGAACTAAATTATCCTTGGTGCCAATGATCAACCAATAGAATTTTCATGGTGGATATGACTAAAACCAAGATCCTTCTTCTATTGAATTCCCTTCAGTTTTAAGTCTTACAATAGTTTTTAGTGTTAAAATTATTCCAAACCCCCTCTTTTATTGAGCATGAACAGTAGACTTTGTTCTCTGTAGGACGACTCGGACTCTCCACCGCTACATTAAGTATAGAGAATTCGATTAATTTTGAGTACTTGCAACAACAACACCGAAGAATATGACTCTTCATAATCAATGTCGAATCTTTGCAAAAAATCTTGTTCAACAAGGTGTGCTTTGTATAGTACAATTTCATTTTTCTCATTTCATTTTTGCATAAATATCTATTTGTATTCTACCTGCACTACACCTTTAGGATTTTGGACTACTAGTCCAAAATCTTTAGGTTTTTAACGTGAATTTAATTTTACTTGTTTTGCGTTTTTCTATTTTGGCCAATCATTTCTATGTTGATATTTTTTGACAAATTTATATTCAAGATCCTTGTTTTTATTCCAAAGATCAGCTAATGTTGTAAACAATAATGTTGGCGACAACAATATCTTTTCGGTTTCGTCTTTTTTAGTAGTGATATAACTTATCGAGATCTTTTTATACCTAATCCACTTCTGAGGTTTCTATGTTTAGTTACATCTAGGGCCTCTTCAGAAACACACGCCTTCATTGTATGACCATCTTTAATATTTGCTTCTTCCCTCTTACGAGGATTCTTGTCATTTGGAACCGATTAGTTAACCATACTTAAATCTGCATGTCTAACTATCATTTGTATTGATAAACTGTCCTACTAGGACACCAATTGGAGTATTTCAACTACTATATGAGATTTTATAACTCATTTTGGGCTAGTAAATGAATCTAGCAGTTAATTATCAATATTTACAAATGAATTATCATTTGAACTTCTAGTTCAATTGCTTTGTACAAGGATCAAAATGTGATAATTCATTCTATCAATATTTTTATCCAACTACTTATTTTCTCCCCCCTAATATTAGAAAAATATTTTTATGACAATCGATAAATCATGTCGTAAATAAGTTACTTGTTAATATTTCAAGATATTTAATCAAATAGGGTGACTCATATATATATATATATATGAGTCACCCTATTTGATTAAATATATATATTCCCAATTTTCTTTTATGACCCATCTTTGCACATTGTGGCAGAGCAATATGAACATATACCGCACAACCAAAAAACTTTAGATGGTAAAATTACACTCCTGACAAAAATCTAATTGTAATCTAAACTTAGGGAGAAGTTAGATAACTGATTGACATGATGCGTATAAGTGTTATTTCATGCAACATAGTATGTCCTTATACATAAATATGTAATTTTGTTCTCATGAATAATGGTCTAACTATTGATTAAAGGCATTTTATTAACAATTCTTCTAGATCATTTTGTGTATGAACATGTGTTTCAGGATATTCAATAGTTATATCAATTAATATACAAACATCATCAGATGTCTGAGATATAAATTTACTAGTATTATTAAGACAAATTTTCTTGATTTCATAATTTGGAAGTTGTGCTCTTAATCGAATTATTTAAGTTAGCAATCTCGCAAACTTCAAGTTGCCAATCGATAATAAGTACACATGTAACCATCTAGAAATGCACCTATTGAAATCATAGAATATCTAAATGGTACATATGAAGGGTGAGTAGGTCTACATATATCACCCCTTAATATTTTTCAGAGATATAAGGGATTCAATCTGTATTTTAGTTGGTGATGGTTTCAAAGTAATTAATTTCCTTTGAGAACAAGCAGCACTAGAGAATTCATTGAATTGAAGAGTCTTCTGGTTCTTCAATGAATGTCCAAGTGAATTCTCAATATTCTTACGCATTATAATTGGTCCGGGATTGTCTAACTAGTTATGCCAAATAATTAGTAAACTTCGGGTTTACTATCATATGTACTCCAATCATAATAATTATTATGTAGTACAATCCAGAAGAATAAAGAGTAAATTTTTTCTAACCAATATATCTTAACAGAAATAATAGCCATAATGTAGAAATATTTTTTCTTTCTATTATTCATTATTTTAATATAATATCCATTCATTTGAATGTTTTCAAAATTCAATAAATTTATACAAGATAATAATGCATTATCATTGCAAATTTTGTTCTTTTGATCAATAATATATTAGCTCTTCTAAAATCTTCAATTGGTTTTGAATTACCAACGATGTTATAATTAAATCAAAATTTTAATTTCTACGTCTGTGTAAATGCACTATACACACCTGTGAGACATATATTCTCATATCAAGAATACATTTAAATTTATATCCTTATATTTCTTATTAAACAACATACAGATAACAAATTAATGCAAAAGAATAATACATACATAATTTTAAATAATAATGAAACATGTGTCGCATCTAAAAAGACATGAATATCTAGTTATAATAAAAATACCTAAATCTACTAACTTTATCTAGATAACAACCCGCAAATATACAGTATCAAAAAGTAACTAGTGGAAGTAGGGATCGTTCCCACGAAGAATAGCATTCAACTACCGATTATTTGGTTGGAATGTTATTTGAAGAGTTTGATTAAGAAATGATTTTAACTAAACTATATTTAAAACTGGGAAATGATTAAAAGATGGGGTTTCGAGTTTATACTAGTCAATTTTTCGAATTTTAGTTAATTAGGTCAATCAAATGATCCTATGTTCTAAATTAGAGGTTGATTTTCATTTGTAACCTAGTCCCAATCCCTCGGCAATTAAGTTTAGTTCTATCACTATAGTTAACCTAAGTGTAGATCCCTCCTACTTAAGATAACCAAACTTGATTAACTACCCATGGAATTCTAACAACTAACTAAGTGAATCAGTCTGCCAAGATCTAATTCTAACCCTAATCCAATATTAATCTAAGTTTATAATGGAGGTTCAATTCCCATATCCCCTCAATTAACCCAGATTAACTAGAGAGGTAGCTAATTTCCCTAATCAACCCTTAAATCTATTAATATTATCAAATTAGTCCATCTTACTACCTAATCAACTTATTAACCTCCATCCATATGAAATTAGGTTCACACAACCCTAACTCATAACTAATTAATGCATATTGAAGTAAAAGAAAGAAAGTAAAATCGTTGATTTTAAACTAGGTATGAAAATAAAGAAATCTAGTGAAGAAAGTAATAAATAAAAGCATTAAATTGAAGATAATAAATGAAAGTATTTAAATTAAATAGGCTTGAAATTTTATAAGAACAGAAATATATTAAATAGACATTCATAATTTAGAGTATAAATGAAAGTCTTACAAATTATAGAAGAAAGCTACATAGCAGTGGTAGGAAAATAACTAGAAAAGAAGGAAGAAAGGCTAAAAATTCCTCCCTAAGTGGAAAGGAGAAAAGAGGAAGAAAAACAATGGTGAAGGTAGCTCATTTCAACCCCAAAAAGATATTTTTTATAGTAGGGTTAAGGGTTAGGTGAAACGACACAATTGCCATAGAAAAAGAGCGCAAAATGGCCAACAATCGTGCCTCCCAGGTAGAGTTCATCGTAGTGGCAGCTCTACATAACTCGTTGTGTGGATTTAAAGTTCTATTTCAATTGGTCAGAATCTCGTATTAATAACGTGTTTATAAAAGTAAGTTAGAAAAACAGGAATATTGAGGGAGGAGTATAGTATTATCTTATTCGTTTTAAGTGTATCCAATATGAGTTAAAATGCCTCTATTTATAGGTATAGATGAGGTACTTGAAGAGATTTGACAGTTGAGTAATAAATACTCTTGAATAGGATATATTGATATGGTACATTAATTTTAAAAGTAGATACATTGAAGGTTTACTGATCTATAAACAGATTAAAATGTATGTGAGTTGAGAATGTAAATGGACATCCACATCCAATGTATTCATAACAAGGGTTAAATTTTGGGTTACTTTTATTTTGGCTTTATAAAGTAAATAAAAATTTTAAATGAGCCCAAAAAAGTGTGAAATTTTATTTTGGTTTCATTTTAATTTCACACTCCGTTGTAGTTCTATTTACTAGTAATAATTTGAATAAATTAAGGTTGCAGGGACCTACAGGTCAAATACGACCCTCTATTAGGCAAGCATAGTATTTTGTTACCCTTGTTACTTGAAAAATAAAGTTTATACAAGAAATTTCATTGTGTAATATTTTTGGACAAATTCTACTCCTGTGGTTTAGCTGCTTTTTGTTTAAATACCTTCAAATTACCTCTGTGCTTTCGATAAAAGTGGCATTTGGACGGAAAATATTTAATCTGCTCCCAAGAGACTTCTTTTTTTTTTGTTTTTTCCTCAATTCAATCTACTCACAAGTGTGACAAAATTGTGTGATGTACACTGACTATGTATAATAACAGTGTATCTATACAAAGTGATAAAATGACAAAATTACTAATGTGTCAATAGATTCGAAAAAAAAGAATGAAATATGGCGAACGATTTAAAATCAAGGGGTTAGTGATTCGATAAAATTTGGCTACATGAATTAATTTTGAAAAGTAAGAATATGTGATTTTGTAAATTATTTTATATATAATGAATACATTAATACTAGTATATACCGGTATTGTACCTGGTCCTTTGAGAATAAATCCAAGGCACATGTTTACACTTACAGATGGATCCCAACAGTCCAAGCTCACCACAAAAATTAGCATGCAAGCAAATTTGCCAATAGGAGTGAGGCAACCTCACCTTATCCACACTCCAGCCACAACCTCAATTACATATCACATGATCCAAACCTTCCATGTCACACATAAACATAATCAAAAGTCCATATTATTAAACCAAAAAATCCACTCTCCAATATTCATTCAACAATATTAGTACCTCCCCAGCATTTTTGCCAACAAGAATTTCTTGTGATCAAGAAAATGGCATCCACCATGATGAACTCTAGTGTATTGGCTTGCAACTATGCTATTTCAGGAATGGGATCATCCGACTACAGCTCAAAGCTTGTTTCAGTGCCATCTTCAGTTGTAGCTGGTCAGAAATTGCCAGTGATCAGGGCACAGCAGACTAGAAATATTTCTGAAACAAAAGAATCAGAATCCCAAGGAAGAAGAGCAGCTCTCCTTTGCCTTGCAGCTGCCCTCTTCACAACCGCTGCTTCCACTTCCTCTGCCAATGCTGGTGTTATTGAGGAATACCTTGAAAAGAGCAAAGCCAACAAGGTCAGCTACTACATTAATTCCTGTTACATACTACTAGCTAAATTTGAATGTAACATTCATCTATTTAAAAGTAGTTTTATATTCTTGAAAAATTCGATGGCCTCGTTAAAACTAGTATAGTATAACATTATGTGTTTTAAATAATTATACAGTATCCTAACGGGATTATAAAATTTTCCTATATTGATTTACCAAGTTGCAAAAATTTTGTGCACACAAGAAAAAGAGTTGGTTAAGTTAGTTAGGCCGATCCTTATCGTGTCTAAGAACAAGGCTATGATTCTCACTAGTTCCCTTAAAATTTTATTGGAGATTATAATTTTTTTCATACAAACTTATTATTTTTTGGGTTATTTTAGGAACTGAACGACAAGAAAAGGTTAGCCACGAGTGGTGCAAACTTTGCAAGAGCATACACAGTTCAATTTGGCACGTGCAAGTTCCCTGAAAACTTCACTGGTTGCCAAGACCTTGCCAAGCAAAAGGTAATTGGTTTGTTAATTATATACATTGATTATAAAAAATATTTTTGAGACGTTTAATAATTTAGTGGTAATTTCATTTATTCTGTTTTGTACAATGAATAATTGCAGAAAGTGCCATTTCTTTCTGAAGATTGATTATG
The DNA here is from genome assembly GCA_025175665.1 of Cinchona pubescens. Taxonomy (NCBI): domain Eukaryota; kingdom Viridiplantae; phylum Streptophyta; class Magnoliopsida; order Gentianales; family Rubiaceae; genus Cinchona; species Cinchona pubescens. The sequence goes on along the minus strand of JANKKI010000300.1, from coordinate 1,687,197 downwards.
GACCTGGAGTGCAAAGGGAAGGATAAATTTAAGTGTGGTTCCAATGTATTCTGGAAATGGTGAAATATGTAAAGCTTAGGAAAATATAATCTTCCTAAGTCATAACTCATAACCTTCCACAAAATGTATCTATTTTTTTCTCATGAATTTCTAATTTGTTCTGTCTCCTATTCTGTGCCATTATGCTTCTTTATATTAAATATTTTTCCCTTTTGGAGACATAAAAATGTATGAAAGTCACTTGAAATGAATGATGAATCCACCTGGTTTATGAACCAACCCATTGACTAGTTTAGGTGGTTCCATTCAATTTATTTATATTTCCATGAAAAATCATATTTGCGTTTAAGTTCTGCTTTGTATGGAATTTTGGCTTCAATTCTAGAGAAATATTGGTATAAATAGGAGAAGAGAAAGAAAATTGATGAGAACTGCCAAACATTTTGGAATTGAAGAATAAACCGAACGTTAAAAAAAAAAAGTAAACTAGTTGTATGATGTTTTTGCAAAAATTAAAAACATATACTACAAATTTTTTTCTTATAATAACTATAATTTTTCCAGTTTTGAATGGCACTAGATCCTCTATTATATTTTGTTTTACACCATTTTATGAAATGAGACTTGGTTTTCATTTAATATATATTTAATTATATTGAAATACATATCACTTTGTCATATAATATAATACAAAGTGTTATAAAGGACCAAAACCGTTTTGAACTCAAGTTAACTACATTAAACACGATTGAGTTGCACTTGACAAAGAGTCAATTTTTGTAATAACAAATTTCTATTAACAATTTTTATTTGCGAAAAAATGTTTTTCTTTTTATAAATTAATGACAAAGGAGCACAGCAGCACGTTGGCTATTTACTAGCACATGAACCATCTTACTATTTTTTCCCCATTAATTAACAAAAAAGATGTGACCATAATTCATTGATTTGAAAACATGAACAACCTAGACCTATCAGGGCGGGTCAAAAAACATTTCTGGCCATAACGAACTTGACAAATGAACAAATTTTATCAACTAGTTTGCCCAAGAACCAATAAGGAAAAGACTATTGGATCAAGTGGGACACGCAGTTAATCAAACTTCTTTGTCTTGCTTTGACTATTGGATAATGGCTAAACAATTTGGTGAAAGAAATCTATGGAGGTTCAGTTCTGTTCATATTTTTGCCGTGGACTTGGTAAATGGTAAAAATCATGCTGTAAAGATCCGTGTATAGGCGTATTAGCAACGAAAGAGTATATTTATAATATGTATAAATTAAATCTCAATACAATTGGTATATAGGTTGTCTGTATACAGATTTATAAGAGAATATAACATGGGGTCCTACTAATCAAGACAATCGAATATATGGTAAATCTTACTAATCAAGACAATCAAATTAATAAGGTAATCACTTAATTTAGAAGAACAATTAGGGTAATTACATCAATCAAATATTTATATACCACAATATAATAATTTCATATTTTTGACATCCCCTTCAAATATTTTACTCAATATGGTTATGGAAACCAAATTGAGTTTGAAACAAAACTTGAGAACAGAAAATCGAAACCGTGTAGACAAAAAAACCAAGAACCAAACCGAAACATAATCAAAACCGACCAAAAACCTGAAAAATAAAATCAAGAGAATCTAAAAGATGAAAATCGAAAGAACCCGAAGGTTCAAAACCAAGATAACCGAAGGTTGAAAATCGAGGAAAACCCGAAGGTTCAAAATCGAGAGAAGCCAAAGGTTGAAAACCGAGAGATAGAATATGAAGGTTCAAAACCGAATAAACCCGAAGGTCGAAAACTTAGAAAAACCTGAAATTTGAAACTAGGAGACCCGAAGATTGAAATTTGGAGAACTAAAAATTGAAAATTAGGAGACTCGAAGGTTGAAACCAGGAAAATACTTGAAATCAGGAAAACATGAAGATTGAAAACTAAGAATCGGAGTAGAATCGGAGCAAAATATATTTACAAGGCTCAAATAGGCGGAAGCTCAAAATATAATTTCCGCCTATTTACAAGCGGAAGCTCTAATACCATGTTAGGAACGAAAGAGTATATTTACATTATGTATAAATCAGGTTTCAATACAATTGGTACATAGGTTGTCTTTATATAAGCTTATAAGAGAATATAATACGGTAATTTTGCTAATCAAGACAATCGAATATATGGTAAGTCTTGCTAATCAAGACAACCAAACTAATAAGTTAATCACCTAATTTAGAAAAATAACTAGAGTAATTACATCAATCAAATATTTATATATCATAATATAATAATTTCATATCTTTGATGTGGAGTACACAAGATGGTAATCAAACAGAATTTTAAGCCCAAGTCTTAATCAACTGCGAAATAGGGTGTAAATTATTCAAAATACTCGATATTCGAATTGAATTCAATTCAATAAGAATTCGTTCGAATTTGGTTCATCAATAATTAAGTCATATTCTACGAAATTTAGTGTTCAATAATTTTTGTGTTCGGCTCGAATTTGACTTAGATAATTTCACTAAATTTTTAAATTTACATGTAAAATTTCAAACTACTCGATCTTGATTTGAGTTCGGATCGATTAAAGTTCATTTGAATTTGATTCGAAAGATAAACGAATTAAGTTTGAACAAAATTTCAAACTCGTTAAAATAATCAAATAAGATTAAACACTAAAGTATCAAATGTGTGTTTATATTCATTTACGCCCTTATTGCTAAATAAAAGAAATCAAGTGTGTCACAGTTGAGATAACAATTAGGCAATAGATCCATACATGATCACAAATTCAAAATCAATGATGCGCCATTAGATTCGTAAAAGAAATAACGAAATCCAACAAAAGGTGTGTTTTATAAAACTAAAATCTTAACACTGATAAAGTCTTAATTTGCTAATAAAATTGTATCTATTTTGTAATCGACTAAATTTGAGCCCTAAATTGAAATATTTTACCTTGTACATATTATATAGTTCGATAGTAATATTATATTAGTATATTTTTATAGTAGGTCAATTATTCTTTTAAATATTACATTTTTTATACAAATAAATAGTTATTTAATATTGAGTATGTGTGTGAGAGAGATACTGGCCCTGTATGGATTACATTATTTACAGTATTATTTTGGCGCATTATTCGAGACATTATTTGAGTTATTTGAAAATAAGAAAGAATTTGAATAATTTGAATGAGTGTTTGGATTGTAAAAATGCAAATAATTTTGTATAATAAGTGTTTGAATATATTTTTTTTGCACTAAAAAACAAAAAAATATGCGAAAGTCGAACGCAATTACTAATATTAATATACATAATCTTGTTCACTTTCTTTTTCACATTTTCAAATCAAACACTAAAACCACACTCAAATGTAGTTACCTTCTCATTGTTTGAAATTCGAATCTCACAAAATGAGACGTGCACGTATGAATATGCTAAACATGTATTTATTTAATATAAAATTTAAAATTTACTCTAGTGTTTTTTTACTAAAAGACAAAATATGTATACGAAAGTCGAATAAAATTATAACTAATATCAAAATTCATAATCCCATTTACTTTCTTTTTCACACCATCAAACCAAAAACTAAAACCACACTCAAAGGTAGTTTCCTTCTTATCGTTTGAAATCTGAATCTCATAAAATGAGACGTGCATGTGTATGTATACTAAACATATCCCCAAACGTGATTGGTTTCTAAGATCATTTCCGGTTCTAGGCTTTTTATTAGTTAGTCTTGGTAAAGCTCCTAGGCGGCGTATTTTTTTGAAACGAGGTCCTCGGTAACGCGACATAAATACTCCTTATTTTTATTTAGAATGAATGTGATTCTTATTTTTCTTTTATTTTTTATTTATAAAATTTTTATTTTTTAAACATAAATTAAAACTGAACTAAATGAAGCGAAGTTTACTGAAGCAATATACTTGTTATTTAATATAAAATAAAAAATACAATTTAAATTTTTTTTTTGCACTAAAAGACAAAATTCGTATACGAAAATCAAATAAAATTACTAATATTAAAATACATAATTCCTATTCACTTTCTTTTTTGCACCGTCAAACAATGTATAAAAAGTCATACACAAAGGTAATTGATTTCTCGTCATTTGAAATTCAAATTTCTAAAAAAATATGTGCAAATGCATATGCTAAATATATATTTATTTAATACAAAATAAAAAATACAATTTAAAAGTTATACTTTTCTATCTATAGTTTGGACTGCCCAACATAGGTTCAGAAGTTTGAACCTTATAAACCATTTTAAATTTTATTTTTCTATCCAGAGTTCGAATTCCCCAACCTAGATTTAGAAGTCTGAACCTTATATACCGTTTTAAACTCTACATTCCGGCCTATAGTTTAGATTTCTCAACCTATGTTAAAGTCCGAAGCTTATAGATTGTTTAAAACTCTAGTTTTTCCACCTATAATTTGGACTTCCCAACCTAAATTCGGAAATCCGAACCTAAATTTCTTTTTTTTTGCCAAAAAAAAAAATCAGATAAATGAATAGTAATTAATTGTGCAAAAAAAAAATAATGCTAATACATTCTTATAAATTGTAAAATACGTGTATAGGTAAATAGTGTGTAAGTAATGAATTGTGAAAGAAAATTTTGAATTGTGAAAAAAATAAATAGTACTTTGAGAAAAAAGTGAAAAAACTGACAAAAAAATCTTTTTGCTGACTAAACAATTCTTTCAATAACTATAGCAAAAAATTGGACAAAAAACCAATCCATAGGGGGCCATGCACAAATGTGTGTTTATATGTGAGAGAGAAGAAATATATAATGTATGAAAGTGTGTGTTTTTGTGTAGGAGAAGGAATATAGTATATGCAAGTGTGTGTAAGTGTGTGTTTATGTATTAGTGAAAAGGAATATAATGTGTGTAAGAGTGTGTTTATGTGTGAGAGAGAAGACATACAATGTGTGCAAGTGTTTGTTTATTGTAAGATATAAGAAATAGAGTGTATGCAAGTGTGTATTTATATGTGTGAGATAATGAATATAGTGTATTCAAGTGTGTGTTTATGTGTGAGAAAAAATGAATATAAGAAGTGTGTGCAAGTGTGTGGTATGTCTGAGAGAGGAGGAATATAGCGTGTATTATGTGTGAGATAGAATGAATATAGTGTGTAAGTATGTATTTATATATATGAGAGAATGAATATAGTGTGTTCAAGTATGTGTTTATGTGTGAGAGAGAATGAGTATAGTGTATTTTTATGTGTGTGAGAGATGAATATAGTGTGTGATCAAGTGTGTGTTTATGATTATGAATGTATATGTAAAAAAAGCGTGTGAATGTGAAATAAAAAAAATTGTGTAAGTTTTGCTATACTAGTAAAGAATTTAACAAATTAAGTGATTGAATTTTCAATTAAATTTTTGTATAAAAATTAAGTGACACTTAATGTGTTCAAAAGTAGGAGAATTTCGTTATCAGACACTTTTAATACAAAAAGCATTTAATGAGTTAAGTTTAAGTACTTAATGAAATTATCAAATACCTCCAAAGTATATAAAATTAAATTATAATTTTGTAAAAGATTTTTCAAAATATAAAATAATGTGGGAATAGAATTTAAGGTCTATGTACTAAAATTGGAATATTTTAAGACTCAAATTTTAATAATGTTGAGGCATTAATATTTTCATGGGTCTATTTTAAGTACGTAATATAAATACTAACAAGGAAGTCTTTTTAAGGGTCTGTTATAAAAATAGAAGCACAGGACTTATCTAAATATTTTTTTCTTTCTAGTACTTAACCAGGACTTGTTAATAAAGATCATAGCGATGACCTTCTAGATTTCCAAATTCCAACACTACTCTTACGGTTTAATAACATAAGATGTCATTCATGTTTTTTGACTTGTCAACTCTTGGAACAAGTCAACACGGACCTAAAACACTTTGATTTGTTCATTTTGTTATTTTCTTTAGGGATAATTTAACATTCTTTTCCTGAGGTTTGGCGTAATTATAACCATCTCTTCTCTAATTTAAAATTACACTTACATCTTCTATTTTAAAATTTTGAATAACAAATTTACCTCATGAATGAAATTAAAAACTACAAAAAAAAAATAAAATTAAAAGAGTATAAATATATGGAAGATTTATTCTACATATAAATAAAAGTTGTGCATGTCGGGCCTTCAAGAATCATATTTTGACAGTATTTATTGCATCTCCAACCATTTAAAACGAAACAATAATATTTGTTATGAAAGAAAAAAGAAGAAAAGTTTCACACAAGCTCTTATTTTATGTATGCTAAGGATAATTTTTTATTCTTCTTTGAATAATATATATATATACTTTTATATGTTAATTGTAATGTTAATAATAAATTAAAAACTCCATAGAAACATAAACATATGGTTTTCTATATTTTTATTTATATTTGACTATTTTCTTGAAAAAAAAAAAAGTATTCCACTTTGACTCTATAATTTTTAAATTTTGCAATTCCACCCCTTTTACAAGTAGTTAACTTATTAACTTGCTACTAACCATAATTAGGGCAATACAGGAAAGAAAATGTCACTTTACATTGGAAATCATGCTTTTTATGTCCAAATTTTAAGATGGGTTCAATGTGCGATTCAAAATTTCAAAATATGGGAGATTAGTAATTTTTTAAACTAGAGGGAGGTAGCTACAATTACACAAACCTTAGGGGAAAATGTGAAATTTTCCCTTTTCTTAATTATGTTATAGCAAATTAGAAAACATGTAATTTTTACATCATTTGAAGGTTATCAGTGCAGTTGACATAATAGGTTATTGGATGATTTATAACTAACGGATAAATCATAACTTAAGGAAAAAAAAAGTTTAATAAAACATTAGTGGTTTCTTAGAATTTCCCTTTAAAATAATATTTGTTAGAGTTTTTTCATGGATTTCTTGAATAAGATAACCCCTTGCAGGCTCCACTAATAAATTATGAAATAGAACATTTCGGTAGGGGGAAGCCTCTTGGCTCTTGCCTATTGCTTGACTAAAGAAAATGCGTTTCATTTGACAAGTCAAAGTCCACCACTCCTTCCCCAATCTGCCAACTCCAATACTGGCTTCATCCTATATGTCACCATTTATCTACCTCAAGAAATTCAATCTTCTCTCCTCTATATCCATATCCATTCTCTCTCTTTTTTAGGTTAATTAGGAAACAAAATATTTTCATGGACAAAGAACAAGAAGAAATCCAATTTCTTGGATTCTTTGGCATATACAAAGAATCCTTCAATATTGTTCCTGCATGGAGAAACATTTTTAGCCAAATTTCATTGGCTTTGATATTCCCTCTCTCCTTCATTTATCTAGCTCACATCCAAATTTCTCAATATCTTTTCTCAAATATCCTTCAAAATGAACATATTTTAGCCAGAATTCCACGAGGAACTCCAACTTATAACAACATTTCTGATATCCTTTCCTCCGAATGGACAACATTCGTGCTCTTCAAAATAGGTTATTTGATCTTCTTCCTCATTTTAGCCCTTCTTTCAACATCAGCTGTTGTTTACACAATTGCATGCATTTATACAGCAAAAGATATAGCCTTCAAGACAGGTCATGAGCGTCGTCCCGAAGGTTTGGAAAAGGCTCTTGGCCACATTTATATGGAATTTCGTCATACTTTTTGCCTATAATATTGTTGCCATATTGGTTTTTGTTATTTTCATAGCTTTGTTACCAGCTGGAGTGATTGCCACATTGATTTTCATCATATTTTCTATGGTATATTTGGTGGGATTTGTGTATATTAGTGTTATTTGGCATTTGGCAAGTGTGATTTCCGTTCTAGAAGAAAGCTATGGCCTAAATGCAATGATCAAGAGCCAAGATCTCATCAAGGGCAAAGTTGGAATTTCAATGGTAATATTTGTCATCCACAATATTTGTTTCTTTGGAATCCAGTTGGCATTTGAAGGGTTTGTTGTTCTTGGAAATGGAGGTGGCTTTGTTTTCAGAATTGGAGTTGGATTTGTATGCCTCGCATTGCTTTCCTTGTTGATTCTCTTTGGACTCATAATTCAGACAATTATTTATTTCATATGCAAATCTTACCAAGTATCATGAGAACATTGACAAATCCTCCTTGGCGGATCATCTTGAAGTTTATCTTGGGGAATATGTACCGCTGAAGTCAAAGGATGTGCAATTAGAACATTTGGATGTTTGAATTTCTTTTTAGATGCAAATTTTATGTTTTCTTATATAAAGTTATTCTAATGTTGTTATTTGTGGAGGAGATCACATCAGCGTATTTTGTATCACACATCACTTTTCTTAGGAAATGTGACAGAGAATACACATCCCTTGGGGATTTTATTTAAATATTTGTTTAGTAATTTCATTTTGAATCGATCTTCCTTCTTTTCTGTTTTCTAGAATAACAAGAATGTTTGTGCTTCCGCTGCATTTTTTCATAAATCGAACAAGTTATTATGCTTTGATAAAAATAAAAATGTAATTTTCTTACATAATTTAATGTCTTTGACCTGGTCTGTGGTGTTTGTATGACAACATTAAGCAAACTGACTTTGGTGCGGTGAGATCTGAATAAAATTCCGATGTTTAAATTTTCCGTTTGGTCGTCTTTGCTGACTAGCACTTTTGAAAGATAAAATTTCAAAATCAAAATGTTCTGCCAAATTAATTTCAAAGAAAAATTGGTGAAATGGGAAGTTGCTAGTGCGTAGCTGCAAAGTATAAAAGGAAATGGAGCTGTTAAGTGGAAAGTTGGGTATTTCACTATTATTTTTCTTTTTGTACAGATATATTATGGGATTTGTATAGTCCGGCTATTATATTGTTGTAATTTAAGATTTTTACTATACAAATATTCAAATTACATAATGTTATACTATGTAAATATTTAAAATACAACGATATTGTACCCTAATCGGATCATAGAATTTCGTATACTATATTAAAAATTTTATAGTTCATTAAAATGTGATATCGTTATATTTTGAATACTTATATAATATAAATATCATGTATTTTAAATATTTAAATACTTACATATAATACAAACTTTTGGAATACAATAATATTGTAATCTCAACGGAAGCTACATGTAAAATTCACAATATATGTTGTACATTGGTCAATCTTTCGAAAGTATTATTGATTAATCTAACTACTTGAAGCACAAACCATGTTCATGACATGTTATGTCAAGTTTAAAATGCCTTTATTACATACTTTCGTGCCCCTAAAATACCTCTTGATAGGTATGTTAACTTTTTTAACCATTCAACATTATTTAACTAATTTCTTGTTATTTTTTTGTAAATTAAATTTCAAGAAGAATACATATTTGTAGGATGTATAAAATAATTTAGTAAATATATTATTTTTTTTAAGATGTACACATATAGAGTGTATCAAAATTACTGTTAATTAGTGGATTTAAATTGAATTGATTTAAAATAATATGAAATTTGGATAAATTTCATTTATTAATTAAAATTACACTCTCACTTTCACTCGTTGATGAATTTTAAATCTCCAAATAAATTAATTACCTTGTTTAGATGACCTAAATTGATTTTGATTTCAAATCCAAATTTACCTAAATTCCTCTATTCAAACACAACAATAGTTTATTTGTAATAGATACTATGATTTATTTTCCCAGTCTCATTATGTCTGTTACAATTTTTTTTACTCAAAAAAAGAAGAGGTGCTATTTCAGCAAATTACCCTTGATAATGACTTTTTGATAAATAAAGTGGAGAAATTTTATTGAACGAAAGCAGCATCCGCATGAAGAGCGCAGCATACGGCATTTGGTGGAGAAGAAATTCACAGACAACTATCAAATAAATTAAAGGCTTGCTTAGCTAGACAATGGACAGCCATATTATGAATTCTAGAAACTCAAAGAATTGGGAAAGAATTCCAAATGGTTACAACGTCTCCTATTGGAACTCTAAGGCCTGAGTACTCTAATAAATGGTCAAAGTCATGCACTAGATTAATTACTGTATGAGAATCACCTTCTTATTTCCTAAAAAAATATCCAATATACCAAAGAAAATATTTAAATAGACCTAATTTTTTACCCATCTGTAAATCAACTGTGGTCAGAATTAAATTTTAAAGAATCTTGCTTATATCAGCTGATGTCATAGATTTTCTAATATTTAATTCACACCACAAGATTTACAAATGGAACCAAATACCGAGTTTATCTAAGTATTTACCATATACCAATACTAGGTCTAGGCGCGAAGCGCAAATTCTTGCGTTACACATGAGGGATTAGAGTTTATATCTTTAAACTATTATCAATTTGTGGTTTATGCATAAGGTATCAATTGTAATACTTAATTAGTGGGTAAAGGCCCATTTAATGTGTGTTAATTAAAAGAGAAAAAAAAGGATGGAAGTTATTATTAGAAGTTGTTATGTTAAATGGTAGTTTATGTTAATAGACTGATTAAAAAAACTACTCGTGAGAGTAATGTTATAAATGTTAAAAATAATGGACACCACATTTAGTGCTCTTACTTTAATATATTGCATAGATTGTATAGATAGTACTAGTTTATAGCAGATTGCTTAAATTAATTGAAAATTAGTTAAAATTGATAGTTTTTCCTTGAATGAAAAGAGACTTTAATACCAATAAATAAAGGACAATATTTCGTCAAAATTATAGGTATTAAAGTTTATTTTATTAGAATATTATTCATTTAAAACTTATATAGCCAATAAAGACCATATTACATCAATAACTTTTTAAAAAACACAAATTAACTTTAGAAAAAAAAAAATCACATAAGCAATTCTTCAAATATTTAAATATTTTTTAAATATAAAATGATAAGTTTTGATATCTGATAAAATCTAAATGTGTGTTTTTGATAATTGAATACAATTTTAATAGTATTTTGGTTAGAAAAGACCACGTGCTTGTTACATGCTCAAATTTTCAAGGTTAAAAAGAAGAAAAATTTCCTTTCTCCCCAAATAAATCACGTGAAAATCACACTTCTCCCAATTGGGTGAAGACAACAGGAATGTTAAAAAGAGGGGAAATGGGAAGTGTGACTTTCGCTTGGTTTATTTGGGGAGAAATGAAGTTCGTTTAGCAGTGATTTTATCTTTGAAAAAAATATGGCCACCTAATGAGCAAGTAATCTTTTTTGGCCAAAATATCACAGGAGTTGCCTGGTGTCGAAAACATATATTTATATTTTTTGAGAATCAAAACACATCATTTTATATTCGAGAAATTAAAAAAATATTTTTTAAACATTCAATGGACTATTTATGTAATATTTTTTTCTTAATTTTATGTTTATAATAAGGTATTAGTAATTGTTAAAATTGATAATTTAGGGACAAAATTCGGAACAGTAACAATAGTTCAACCGTGCATATTACATATTCCAATTAACCAAAAAAAAAAGGCAACTGATTCATTAACTTCTTTAGTGCACAGTAGTACTCAAGTCCAGTACAGTCGTCGGAGAGACCGTAAAACATGGAAATTCCAGAGCCACCGGAGTGTCCAGTCTGCTTCAACTCCTACGACGCCGTTTCATCCATCCCACGAGTCCTCACATGCGGTCACACAACCTGCGAAGCCTGTCTTTCGCAGCGCAGTCCCCAATCCCTTCCCAAACACCATCCGCTGCCCCTCCTGCACTCAGCTTGTGAAATTACCAGGTCGCCCTTCGTCCCTCCCCAAGAACATAGACCTCCTCCGCCTCTCCTCTTCTCTCCAGCCCCACCCGGACAGCAACAGACCCAAAAAGGTAATTTCGCAAAAACCACCACCGTCTCTATTATCATCATCAGCCCCATTCTTACCCAATTTGTGGTCTCATGAATTTTACTTAAATTGGAAGAATTGGGTCCTCCCAAACGACTGTGTTTCGATTGAATTGAATTCTCAAGAAACCGACCCTTTTTCTTTATCTTATGGGAAAATCTCGAAATTTGATAAAATTAGTTTTAATTTTTACATCAGGGTTATTTTGAAGGAGAATGAGAAAGTGGGTTTGGTTAAAATTGGGACTTTTAGGGATGAAAGTGAGAAGGAAAAAGTAAAAGAGGGGTTTTTGTGTAATAATTCTTGTAAATTGAAGTATAGTTATGAAGCTACTCGAGATAATGAAAGTTTTGTATTTGATGAAAGAAAATGAGAGAGATGAAGTGGTTTCGGTCTTAAATGCAAGTTTGAAGCTTAATAAAGTGGGAAAAATTTATGGGTTTTGGTGTAATGAGGATGATAATTGTGTTTTTATGGCGTGTGAGGGGTTTAGGAGGGATTTAGTGAAGATTATGGGAGAATTTGAAAATGGGTTTTTGGGGAAAATTGAAGATGATGTAGAGAAGGTGAGTAAAATGGGCGGTTTTGGGATGATTGGAATGGAGATTTGTGAAGTGGTTAAGCATTTGCATGTTGAGGGATTGGTCCTTGGTTGTTTCGGTGTCAATTGTTTTGGTTTGAACGAGTTTGGTCGTGTTTTTATTGATCTTGGTGAGGTTTTGGTGGTAGAGAGGAGATTTTGGAGGTTGATGGTTGAAGACGTGGATGTGGAAAATGAGGTGTTGCTAAAGTGTGTGTTTGTTAGTCCAGAGTTGTTACATGAGTTGTTGAGGAATGATTCAACTAAGGTATTGAGGTAGGGGATGGAAGTTTGAGATATGAGGTTGGATATGGATCAGATGTGTGGTCGCTAGCTTGTGTTCTTATTTGGCTTCTTTCTGGGAAGTCATTCGCTGAAGAGATGTGTGGTTACTATCAGTGCGTTTTTAGCGCAGTGGATGATAAAAAGGGCTGCAATTATGTGGGCTTGTATACTGGTTGGAAGGGGAAAGTTATTGGTTTGCTAGAAGGTAGATTGGATTTGGAGTTTGCGTCTCTAAAAGATATTCTGTGCCAGTGTTTGGATTTTGATCCAGGAATTCGACCAGTCTTAATTGATGTGTGGAAGTGCATTAGGAATTTGGTTGTTAGACCTGAGTTTGACATAATCTTTCATTCAGAGATGGAAGTGATGGGGGAGATTCCAGGTCAGTGTGTATTTTTAGGCAATCTTTTTCAGTCAGCAACGAAGACTAAGAGAGGACGATTTAGACATGCAGCAGGTGGGTTACTGAAAAAAGATGAAAATGGGTGGAGAAGACGCTGTTCAAATTGAGGGATTGAAAATTGATGGAGATGTTGTCAATGGCCTGTCCGGTGGTAGTGTCCAATGCATTAATCTGAAGGGTCATCTTGATTGTATCACAGGATTAGCTGTTGGAGGTATGACTTCCACCAAAATGGTGTGTTTTAACTTTTCAGAAATTGTTCATATTACTTAAATTTATTTTCCTAACTGATCTTGCTTTCTGTATAGTTTAGTTTGATTTGATTACTTTGGATTTTTCATATTATGTACCTGTAATTATTCTCAACAAGCTTGTGAAATTCTATGAGCAAATCAGAGAACAGAGTTACCATTTATGGGCACTGCCCAACCACCATCCCACCTTGGCTTAATGAATAACATAGTAAGACGGAAAGGGGCTATTTCATTGGTTATTTTCATGTAGCCTACCAATTGTATGTGTCATTGTGTTGTTTCTGGTTGTGGTTTGATTTGGCATTTCCGAACCCTTGTCCTTGGTGCCCCTTTGTGATGTCCTATAGCATTGGAGCCCCTTATGAGGGGATCACTAACTAAAATTTCTACTTCAGTTTTTCCTTAAATTTCCTGTTCTCACATTTGTGGTTCCAACTATTTTGGTGTCCACCTTTTGAAATTTTGTAATCCAGGAAAACATGGATTCTGCATTGTGATGCTTGTATAGTGTATTAACATTATTATTTTCTTTATTTGCTGGACTTTGTTTAAGTATATATTCCTTTGTCTTTTCTTAGGGGATTTTCTCTTCAGCTGCTCTCATGATAAAATAGTCAACGTATGGTCTTTGCAGGTAAACAGCTTAGACGATAAATTTTTAATAATTATTTTCTAGGCTTGCTAATATGACATCTTATGCTTATTATTTGCTTTTAGGAACAATTACCTATGTGTATAGTCATGCAAAACTGGGAGTATTCAATAGTTGGAGTAAGGTTTTAGTTCACTTTCTGCCAGTCAGATATATGCCCCCATGATATCTTCCCCTTATCTTATACATATATAAGAATATATCTTAGCATTGGGAAAAGAATTGTGCAAATAATGAATTCACCTTGAATGAACTGTGATTATAGTTGGCTTGAAGCCCTCGTCTTATACTGAATTCAAAACAGGGGATAATGCTCTATCCTAATTGATGAAAAATATGGATGCTCAAAACTGTAAGTCTGATACCTCCTCTGATTCCCGGTATGGAAGGAAAGAGCCCCTTTATGTTTAACTATTCAACATGCCACTAAAGTTTTTTGGAAATAGGATATCTATCAACTATCTACTGATCAGTAATTGACGAAAACTATACTGTTCTTCCTACAGATGAGGTAGAGAGAACGAGTGTAGCAAGTAGCAAATGAAGATTGAAGAGGGAGGTTTTTCTATACTTTTTATTTGTATATAAGTGGGTAGGCTTGGAAATACATGGTAGAATGGTCTGCTGTGCTCTAGTACTGATTTCTTTGCATATTTGTCAGAACCTTTGTTGGCCTGTGAATCTTTGATGCTAGGAGATATGTATGTAGTTAAATAGCATAAAATGGTATAGACTGCTTGTAGATTAGGAGGCATGACCTAAAGTACTTTTTGACCTAACAAACTTTGTTGCCCTTTTGAGGAGATTATATGTGGATGTGCGGAAAATATTTGGAGGAAGTGAATTCTAGGACGTAAATATGAGCATGAGAATGAGATGCCATTTTACATACCTGTAAAATTGTCTGAGATTTGGCCTTCAACATATAGTGTTTTCATTGATGATTTGCTAAGTTTCACTAGGCTTTTGTTATGGACTTTAATGGTCTCATTGATTTTCTGTGCAATTTTTAACCTTTGCAGGATTTTTCTCATGTCCACGCATTTAGAAGCCATGAACATAGAGTTACAGCAGTTGTTTTTGTGGATGAAGGAGAACCATTATGCATAAGTGCTGATAATGGAGGTGTTATATGCATTTGGGGTGCCAGGATTCCATTGGATTCAGCACCAATAAAGAAATTGTTTGAGCAGAAGGATTGGCGCTTCACCTTTAGTGGTATTCATGCCCTAGCCATTTCTGGGAGTGGATGTCTGTATACTGGCAGTGGCGACAAATCAATTAAAGCTTGGTCATTGCAGGCAATGCCTGATCTACTTTTCTATCCTATTTCTTTCTTTCCACAATATCAGGTGCAGAAGCTACATATATTTGACATCTCCTGATTTTCTTCAGGATTACACTTTGATGTGTACCATGACTGGTCATAAATCAGTAGTCTCATCCTTAGCAGTTTGCAATGGAGTTCTGTACAGTGGAAGCTGGGATGGAACTGTTCGATTATGGTCTCTAAATGACCACACTTCTTTGGCAGTACTAGGGGAGGACAGACCTGGAAATTTGAGCTCTGTTCTTTCTCTTGACGTGGATGGTAATTTGCTTGTTGTGGCTCATGAGAATGGCTGTATCACGGTAATTTGATACTGAAAATAGACATTTTCCATGTCATATAGCTACAAAATTATCGTTTTCAGTATCCTGTTTAGTGATAAGTTCAAAAATCATTGATTCCGTATATATTTAGTAAGATCAGACCTTCTGCAGCTTTTCATTGGTGGCTTCGGAAAATGTTTTGTGAGGGTTGCTTTGTTGTTTTGTCTGATAAAATATTTGTTTATGCAGATCTGGTATGATGGTGTGCTCCTGAAATCATCTCAAGTTCATAATGGTGCTGTATTCTCCATTAGCAAGAATGGGAAGTGGCTTTTCACTGGGGGTTGGGACAAGACTGTCAATATTCTAGTATGTTTGAAATAAAGCTGTATTTATCCATGGAAGATAATTGTTTTGAGCTTGGGCTTTAACTCCAGTATTTGGTTTCTGCATTTAAGCTGGATTTGAATTTGCTTTCAAAAGTTATTGGCCATCTCAAGAATTTGAGTTCCTCTTTACTATGTTTTCATGAACTTATGCTTACTAGACTTCTAACTGGTAGCATGAAGAAAGATATGGTAGATAAAACAGTTTAAGCTTCTCTAGGAGTGCCCCTTTTTCATTTTTTTGTTTAATAAGTTTTTAGTCCTTATTGAATGTGCAACTAAAACGAGTGATTTAGTAGGAGCTTTCTGGAGATGGTACCCATGTAGAGGCTATACCTACTGGATCAATTTCTGCTGATGCGGTCATAACTGCTCTAGTTTACTGTCAAGGAAAGATGTTTGTGGGACAGGCAGATAGAGTCGTCAAGGTTCCACCTTTTTCCATTACTTTGATTATCTTCTTTGGTTGAATCAATTGATTTCTGCTTTATATTGCTTTTTTACTATCTATGCTCTCTGTTAACCACAAGTTGATATTGCTTTTCCTTTTGTAATTGAAACCTATGAACTTGAGCAAAGCTAAAGTCTTTTGGAAGAACAATAATACAAGAAAGCAGAATAAGATTCTCGTGTTAAACATGATTTACATCCACATTGTTCATGAGGAAAAGAAAATATTGAATGTTTTCTGTAACATCAATTGTATCTGCTTTCATTAGAACCGGCTTGCAGTCTTTGATAATCTCCATAATGCAATCCAAACTTTGGGCTCTCAACCTTTCCTCACTCCCGAAATTGTGTTTTGCTATGACTTCTTTGGGACTTGGATATTACTATTTTATGAATTCACATATTGTAGGTTTTATCAGAGCCACCAATAACTGTAATGGGTGGTCGGGTTTTGAACACTAAAATCTGTTTTTACATATTTTGGAAACTGAGTACGGATTGTTCAATGTTGAGAAAATTGCTGTTATATATATATATGTATATGGGAAAGTGAAATCCTTGTTCAGCTTTTCCATTTGAATTTCTCAGGTGTACCATTCTGGGGTATGACGAGCTTATTCAGGGCATTGCTGTAAACTGATTCTACAGGATGACTGTATTCGGTTGAAGAATACGATTATGTACCTTTAAGTCTTCAATTTCAAAAAGAAAAGTGTACAGGGGTCAAAAAAAAAAAAAAAAAAAAGGGGGGGGGGCATGTGCTTAATATAACTTCATACGAGGTCGAAATGTAATTGATACATCAACACGTTGAATCCTTCAAAGACAAATTTAAATATATCAAGTCTTCAATTCCTTGCATGGAATGTGTTGAAAGGTGTGGATTTAAATGGAGAAGTGTGGTGGACTTGAACCATGTTCTGGAAATTAGAATACTACTACAATGGGTTTTTGGCTTCGTTTTCATTTTATTTGTAAGGTATTTAATTATTAGTACCTATTTCATCATAAGAGTGCCCAGGATGACTAACTGTGAACCTAGAACATTGTAAAGATGATCACCCTTTCTATATATTCAAGTTAGAGTCAATTGCAGAACTAAACCTTGGAGAAAATCCATGCTAATCTCTTGCAAATTACCAATTGACAATATACACATTGAAGCGAACGTGGCCCATGATTTTAACTAGAATGGATTTCACACTATATTATGCAAACATAGGGTTATTCAATATCACAACAATTTCGAAAAGTAAGTACAAAATTACTTTTATAAATAAATTTAACTTTTCAAAACAAAACTTTAAGAAATACAAAAAAATATATGTTTTTTAATTTTATCAACAAATTCTTTTTATAAAGATATTTTTTTCAATTTAAAAATATATATATATAAATACCTTTTAATAAACAGTTGATAATAAGTCCGAAGAACAAAAATCACTAGCCAAGTTTAATACTCAAAGAAACCCCCACCCCCTCCCCCAAAAAAAAAAATATAACATGATGTTTCATGACATCAATATGCTTAATTTTTTTTTTTTTTCTTTTTTGGGTTATAAACATCATTAATACCTATCACCCATAAAAAAAAAAAAAAAAAAACCCCTTAAATTAATAAACGAGCCGCCTAGGACTCGAACTTTTGTTCCTTGCCCATAAGGTTAGTCAAAGAAAGACTCCACAGGCAACGTAAAAAGGATAAATTAAAAAGAAAAAGTTGAAAAAGGGTAAAAACAAAAAACAAGAAGTCGTTCCCACAACAGCCTACAGGGATTGCACCCTATCTTCAATTCTTGAGTTCTCATTGTCCAACCAAGAATTATGATCGAGACAAATTACCCATCTATACAAAAAAAGGATAAAACTTGCAGAAATCCCAAATTCTCCTCCAAGAGACAAAAGGAAAGAGAGAAGATAGACTGCTCAGAAAAATAAATACATACTAGTCTTGTGAAAGATGTCTGGTGTGATAGCTGGAGTTGGTGTGCAGCCCAGATGGATGGGGATAGTTTCTGCACCCCCATCATCTTCATCTTCATCTTCATCTTCAACTAGTTGTAATGGCAGATTTAGAGTTAGGATGTCTGTTGCATCAGTTGATGAGAAGAAAAAGGCTTACACTCTTCAAAAGTCTGAAGAAGCCTTCAACAAGGCCAAGGTACATGCTTTTATACCATTTTGGGGATAATTGATCTTTCTTTGTTGTTTCTTGTTTATTGATTGATTATATGAGAATTTGGAAATGGGTTTTGTGTAAGAAAGGGAAAATGTGGACTTGGTTGCTGACTCAATAGTTTGATGTGTACTATTAGCTATGAAGAACTAGTGCATTAATGTTACTACAAGCCACTCTGATTACATTTTTCCTGTAAATTTGAAATATGAATTTAATTGTTTTTAGCTGTAGGAAATGTAAATTTGAAATATGAATTTACTTGTTTTTAGCTGTAGGGAATGCAAACCCTGAATGATATTACTAGTAGATATTGGAAATCTTGCTGATAGGTGCCGCAAGTTTTTGTAAAGAAGTTGAAAACTAGAATGGTTTGCAATGGTTATTCTTGATTCTGTGGACATTTTAGGCAGTTAAGAAAACATGTATGCTAAAGCCACTATGCACTTTTAAGAGACATTACAAAAACGTAGGCAGTTAAAAAGGTAAGGGCTACGATGATTACATTTTTCTCCAAATGAATTTCCCTTTTCTGTGATCTTCTAGGACGATGAATCTCAAACCAATGCTTGACATGAGCATTTCAGCTACTAAATCGTCTGTGTATAAACAAAACTAAAGAGACATTATTTCCTGCATGATTATAACGAAAACTTTCTGAGTGACATTAGTTGCTCCATGAAACTGGCTTAATCATCTAAATATTCAACTTAAGAAAACCAATCTTTACATTTGATCGATAAGTGTATGGATTGTGCAAAATGGAGATAGTAGTGTCGAGAGCAAAGCATCTGGCTTAAACTTTTGGATAACTAGTCAAACAAAAAAATGGGAATGGTTAAACTATTTTGACACCTTTTCAAATGATCAAAGCAACTAAAGTTAAATGACTCTTAGGCTTAAAGTATGGTCCTTTCGTGTTCTTGGCTACACCTCTTCCAAAAGTGATACAGGTTGGGGGACATGTATGGCCTGTCATTTTTTGCAATGTCCTGTACAAATATGGCTTTAGAATTTTATTAGAAACTTTGAGGGTATGTGGTTAGGCAGTTTCTGTGGCTAGAAACATTGAGCAGCATAAATCTTTTGATCGAGTATGTAATTTGTCCCTCCCAAACTTATATTTCTTGGATTTTCTTTCTTGCTCAGTTAAAAATGATTTCCTTATTCGTAGTGTGCTACGTGAACCTTCTAACAAGAAACTAAGAAAGCAATTGCTGTTATTTATCATGAGATGGTACTCTTTCCAAGTCTCAATTGTAGTTTCATTGAAATCTGGTAAATTAAATGATGCTGCCTCTTGCTTGAAATATTTGAACTTCCATAATTTTACTTGATGACTCCTAGATCATTCATCTATTTAAGCTTTAGAGTAATCTGCATTCTCATTTTTTACGTGTGTATGCTTTTTTAGAAGTTTATTGATGTTCTGTCCATGCATGACTGTTGATAGGAACTAATGCCAGGTGGTGTAAATAGCCCTGTACGTGCATTCAAATCAGTTGGTGGGCAGCCTATTTTGTTTGATTCTGTCAAGGGTTCTCGCATGTGGGACATAGATGGTAACGAATACATAGACTATGTTGGTTCATGGGGTCCTGCTATCATTGGTCATGCAGATGAAAAGGTTATTCCTTTACTAGTCTATATTGCTTTCAAAATTTCACCAATAAGGGACAGTGCACCCTTTGAGAGTGGGTTAAATCTGAAATGATGTTTTGATGTGCAGAAAAAATCGGCTGCTGATAGAAATATTTTTCATAATATTATGTTATTTATATATTGTATAAGAATTTGTTATCTGCAAATTAATTAAGATAGTCTTCTCACTTCTTGTGCCAAGTTTTCTTGGAGTTCATTTCCTACTCAGTTTGGTTTGTTAAATTGTTTAATTTCTTACTCTAATTAAGGAATCTTTTAAAGCCTCTAACAGTTTTGCCGTAAGGTGAAAAACATCCTTCTGTTAATTAAGACTTGCTGCACCCTTCTCATACTTATGATTGGATTTCTAATCACTCTGCCTTAATTAGCGAAAAGGAAATAAAAGTTATTGTCTTCTTTGGAAATGTTATATGATATTGGATTTCATGTATATAATCTTGTGAAATCTAATTTCTAGGTATTGGATGCCTTGGCCGAGACAATGAAGAAGGGAACCAGCTTCGGTGCACCATGGTTTGCTAGAAAATGTTTTGGCAGAGATGGTCATTTCAGCAGTCCCAAGCTTAGAAATGGTTCGTTTCGTCAATTCAGGCACTGAGGCATGCATGGGTGTGTTGCGATTGGCTCGAGCTTTCACAGGAAGGGAGAAAATCATTAAGTTCGAGGGTTGTTACCATGGCCATGCAGATCCATTCCTTGTTAAGGCAGGTAGTGGGGTTGCTACCCTAGGTCTTCCTGACTCGCCTGGTGTCCCAAGAGCAGCCACCTTTGAAACATTAACTTGCCCCTACAATGACATATCAGCTGTTGAAAACCTCTTTAATACAAACAAAGGAGGTATTGCTGCTGTTATTCTTGAGCCTGTTGTAGGAAATGCTGGGTTTATTCCACCAAAACCTGATTTCCTCCATGCCTTACGCAAGATAACTAAAGAAAATGATGCTCTTCTCGTCTTTGACGAAGTTATGACTGGTTTTCGTTTGTCTTATGGAGGAGCCCAGGAGTATTTTGGCATGTAACCCCTGATTTGACTACACTAGGGAAGGTAATTGGTGGTGGCCTGCCAGTTGGTGCATATGGAGGAAGGCGGGATATTATGGAGATGGTGGCACCTGCTGGACCCATGTACCAAGCTGGGACGCTTAGTGGTAACCCATTAGCAATGACTGCTGGGATTCACACTCTTAAGCGTTTGCAAGAACCAGGCTCGTATGACTACTTGAACAAGATCACTAGCGAACTCATTGAAGGGATTGTGGAAGCTGGAAAAAAGGCTGGTCATGCAATTTTCGGTGGTTACATAAGTGGGATGTTTGGCTTTTTCTTCACGGACGGCCCTGTTTATAACTTTGATGATGCAAAGAAGAGTGATACCTCAAAGTTTGCGAGGTTTTATAGAGGAATGCTGGAAGAAGGTGTGTATTTTGCACCCTCGCAGTTTGAGGCTGGATTTACCAGCTTAGCGCATACTCCGGAGGATATTCAGCAGACAATAGAAGCTGCTGAGAAGGTTTTCCAAATGATCGAATATAACCATGTCGTGTTTGTTTGTTTGTTTAATCATTGCCTCATTTTCTGAGGTTGCTCTTTTTGTAGCCGATGGGCAACCTTGTCCTTCTCTTTCGTTTCAAGTAGACTTTCTATGTGCTTTGGTTTATGATTATCATTTTTGTTTTTTTGTTTTTTTTTTCATGCGAGATGTATTTGTACTATTCCTTCTGTACCATGTTATAACGACTAATGGTAGTCCAATGAGAAGCATGGTTTCCTTGTTTTAACTCTCTTAAGTATTAGTTGTATTACTTGGGTTTATATATGTTTCTTGGCATGTTTTGCTACTGTTTTATTGCCAATCAACAGCAAACACGAGAACATAGATCTAATAACTCGGTATCGGATCAGGGAGGTCGTCCTGTCCCAGATATGACTCAGCGACTGATGCATTCAAAGACGTGGTTGGGATAACACAGAAAGTGTGGAATGTAACACTGGATCAAGTTGAAGAAGCATCAACAAGCCTCCAGTTGTTGGATCTAGGGTATTAATTGCATTGTAATAGTGTTGACTAGAAATAACTGATTTTGTGGCATTTGTCCCAACTCAGCAGAGTTAGTTACAAATTCAGTTAGCAAGTTAGTTGAGAAGTTAGTTAGTTTAGTTTAGTTGCTTTAAAAGCATGCATGGAGATAATAAGGAAGGTTGTAATTGCTTGCCATAATTCTACAACTCAGTAAAATCATCTTTTCCTCTTTGAAATATACTTAGGTAGACCCGATCTTTGACCCCACATGTAGACATTGTGGTCAGAATTTAACCTTAAATAATATTGCTTACATCAACTGATGTCATAGATTTTATAAGGTTTAATCCATACCACAGGATCGACAAGTGGGGCCAAAGATCGGGTCTATCTAAATATTTGCCTTCCTTTTTTCTCTTATCTGAGCTACAGTTATCTTTTTATTTTCTCGAATTGAATTCACCACAAACTCTTCAATTCCTAAAATAGAAAGTGAGACTTACCTGACATCTGCATCAGTTGGATATCAGAACTTGGTAACAAATTCAGAGACTCAACAATGGCAGGAGGCACTAGGTCTCAGGACATCAAGAGGTTGGAAGACAATGTGAAGGCCATTCTGAAGGACCAGAGGGATGAATTTGAAAAAGAAATTTCTGCTCTCAGGAACTTGATTCTTGAAAGTCAGATTGTGAGAAATCAAATACATATGATAGGACAACTTCTGGATCAGAAAATAGAGAAAATAATGGAGGATACAATCCACAAACTAGATTTTCAAAAATTGATTTTCCCAAATTTACTGGGAAGATTTTAGATGATGGCTTTACAAATATGATTAATTCTTTGATGTTGATGGAACCCTTGCAAATGCAAAGGTTAAATTTGCAGCAATGCATTTGGAAGCCAAGGCACTCCAATGGCACCAAATTTATATGAAGGCTAGATTGACTAGATAAATGCCCAGCTGGGAGGAGTATGTGAGGGAAATGATGACTTCTTGTATGATGATCTTTGGTGACTCTCATACTTATATGATGATCTTATGGGGGAATTAATGAGCCTTAAGCAAAGAGGAACTGTCTAAGAATTCCAAGAACAGTTTGAAGAACTGTTGAATAGGGTCAATTTGCCAGAACATTATGCTGTAAGTTGTTTTTTGAGTGAATTAAAGAATGATATCCAACTTGCAGTGAGGATGTTCATGCCAAGAACTCTTCAGCATGCAATAACTCTGGCAAGAATGGAAGAAGCAAGAATCAACATTGTGAACAAGCCTAAATCACTCTTTTCTTCAAAACCTGCCCAGAACCTAAACTATCCCTTCAAAACTAAACCTAAAGAACTTGTTCCCCACTGGAATAGGTCAAATAAACCTTTACTTCCCAAGCCAACTTAGGCCATGAACTTAAACCTTACAACCCTGCATCCAAGAAACCTTTCAAGAAATTGACAGCTGCTGAAATGGAAGAAAAAACAGCCGAGGGCCTTTGCTTCTGGTGTGATGAAAAGTATGACATTGGCCATAGATTTCGTGCAAAATAAACAACTATTCAGTCTGGAAGTTTGTGCGGAGGGAGAAAAGGTAGATGAAGTGGAACATGTGGAAGATGTCACAGAACATGAGCTTGTGGATGGAAATCTAGCCCACATATTAGCAAATGCAATGACAAGTGTGGCTAACTCAAAATTTAGCACCATGAGGGTTATTGGAAACATAAGAGGAAAAAATGTGAACATTCTCATTGACTGTGGAAGCTCCCACAACTTCATACACCCTAACATCATTACTAAATTGGCCTTAAAAACCTATAAAACCAACCATATGAAGGTAGAAGTAGCAGATGGGAACAAACTTACCACCACAGAGGCTTGGTCAAACTTGCTGTGGAATATGCATGGTCAGGAGTTTACCACAGATGCATTGGTGTTACCAGTAGGGGGATGTGATTTGGTGTTGGGAATTCAGTGGTTGATTACTTTAGGTGATATGAAGTGGAATTTCTATGCTCTATCTATGGAATTTAGAACAAGGGTGAGGAAGGTGGTGCTTAGATGAGTGAAGCAGCAAGCAATCAATTTGCTTAGCAAGAAGAAGATGCAAAAACTGCTGTAAAAACCAGACTCTATTGCTTCAGCACAACTTTGCTTCATTAGATGCACAAAAAAAGTCCAGGAATGTCAATTCCTCAACCTTGAAGCACACTCTGAGGTAATGACTTTTCAATTTACTTCTGCATTGGATAAAGTGCTGCTAAAATATGATGACTTGTTTAAAGAGCCAACTGAGCTGTCTCCTGCTAGAAAGCATGACCATAGAGTGCATTTAAGAGAAGGCACACAACCAGTAAATGTGAGGCCTTATAGATGTCCAGCATTTCAGAAAGGGGAAATTGAAAAAATGGTGGCTGATATGCTACAAAATTGAATCATTAGGCCTAGTACAAGTCCTTTTTCCTCTCCTGTTGTTTTGGTTAAAAAGAAGGATGGTAGTTGGAGAATGTGCATTGATTATAGAGAGGTTAACAAGGCTACTGTGTTTGAGACATTCTTCCAAGGACAAATTCCCAATTCCCTTAGTAGAAGAATTAATGGATGAATTGTTTGGTGCAAAATTCTTCTCCAAATTGAACCTTAGATCAGGATACCATCAAATTAGGATGTGGCTTGAGGATATTCATAATACAGCAATTAGAACCCATGATGGTCATTATGAATTCCTAGTAATGCCATTTGGGCTAAAAAATGTACCCTTAACATTTCAAAGCCTGATGAATGATATTTTTAGACCCTTTCTAAGAAAGTTTATCTTGGTATTCTTTGATGACATTTTGGTATTCAGCCAAAATTGGGAGCAGCATATGCATCATTTGAAAATTGTGTTCCAACTACTAAGAGAGCAACAACTTAAAGTAAAGAAGAGCAAATGCTCTTTTTCTCAACAACAAGTTGACTACTTAGGACATGTTATATCAGTAGAGGGCGTTCAACAGGATCCTCAAAAAATCCAGGCAATCCAACAATGGCCACTCCCACAAACTTTGAAGGAACTAAGGGGCATTTCTTGGCTTGAGTGGCTACTACAGAATATTCATTAAGGATTATAACAAGATTGCAAGACCCTTGACAAATTTGATAAAGAAAAACAGTTTTTACTGGAATACTAATGCAACTGAGGCTTTCCAACATCTCAAGGAAGCAATAAGTAAACCTCCAGTATTGGTACTTCCAAATTTTTCTAAGGAATTCACTGTGGAAACTGATGCTTCAGGGGAAGGGGATTGGAGCAGTGCTCTTACAAAATAACAGACCTTTAGCTTACTTTAGCAAAGTTTTAGCTATGAAACATCAGTCTCTTTCTGTCTGTGAGAAGGAAATGATGGCTGTTGTAGCAACCATACAGAAGTGAAGAGCATATCTATTGGGGAGACATTTTGTGATCAAAACAGATCACCAAAGCTTGAAGTATTTCCTGGAACAAAAAATTTCTACCCCCATGCATCAAAAATGGCTTGCTAAACTCATGGGATATGATTATGAGATACAGTATAAGAAAGGGGGTGGAGAGAATGTCATAGCTGATGCATTATCCAAACAACCTCATGGTCAGATATCAGCAATTTATGTGATCAAAAGTCATATCCTAACAAAAATTCAGAATAGTTGGCAACATGATGAGACAATACAGACCTTGATTCACAAATTGCAGGATCCTTAATTCTTCACTCACAGTTCATATTCATGGAAAGATGGTCAACTAAGGAAGAAGAATAAATTGGTTGTTGGCGATGATACTGAACTTAGGAAAACTTTAATTTCCTTATGGCATGACAATGCAGTAGGGGGACATTCTGGAATGGAGGTGACATATAGAAAACTCAAAGGTGTGGTATATTGGAAACATATGTGGAAAGATGTCCAGTCTTATGTGGGAGCTTGTGACACCTGCCAAAGACATAAGGCAGATAATGCAGCATATCCAGAGTTGTTACAACCCCTTCCTATCCCCGATAAAGTTTGGACAGATATTTCCATGGATTTTGTGGAAGGATTACCAAAATATGAAGGAAATGTTGTTGCCAAAATGTGATCTTTGTAGTAATGGACATATTGAGTAAATTTGCTCATTTCATTGCTCTCAGTCGCCCGTATTCTGCTCTCACTGTGGCTCAAAATTTCCTGGATACCATCTATAGATTACGTGGCATGCCTCAAACTATAGTGAGTAACAGAGGTACTGTATTTCTAAGTGCATTTTGGCAGGAATTACTCAAATTACAATGGGTCAAATTGCATATGTCTTCAGCATACCATCTTCAGACTGATGGACAAACTGAGGTGGTAAATAGATGTTTAGAAGACTATCTGAGTTGCATGATACGTGAACATCCTAGACAGTGGAATCATTGGCTTCCTATGGATGAGTTTTGGTGTAATACGAATTTTCATTCTTCCACCAGGCTTACTCCTTATGAAGTAGTGTATGGACAACCGTCACCACTACATGTCCCATACTTACCATGGAGTCCTATGATTGATGTAGTGGATCGAAGTTTGGCTGCAAGGGAGACAACTCTTCATTTAGGGAATTAAAGCACAATCTAAAAAGAGCTCATAATAGAATGAAGCAATTGGCAGACAGAAACATATCTGAAAGAGAATTCCAAGAGGGAGATTGGGTTTATGTGAAGCTCAAACCTTATAAACAACATTTCCTCATATCCCAGTTGTGTCAAAAGTTGTCTCCTAGGTATTTTGGACCCTATCAGGTGCTTCAAAGGATAGGGCCTGTTGCCTATAAATTGCAGCTTGCTAGTACTGCCAAGATCCATTTCACATTCCATGTTTCCTTGTTAAAGAAGAAGGTTGGCTCTAATGTGGATCAACATGATCTCCCTGCTGGGATCAATTCTCAGGGACAACTATTGGTAGAACCTATAGCTATTTTAGATCAGAGATTCATCAAGAGAGATAACTTAACATCCACCCAGTATTGGTTTAATGGAGTAATGAATTGGCAGAGGATGCCAGTTGGAAGTACTGGTATGACCTTAAACAACAGTGTCCAAATTTCAGTTCTTGAGGACACAGAACTGTTTCAAGGGGGAGCATTGATGCACTCAAAGACGTGCTTGGGATAAAACAGAAAGCGTTGAATGTAACACTAGATTAGGTTGAAGAAGCATCAGCAAGCCTCCAGTTGTGATATAGGGTATTAATTGCATTGTAATAGTGTTGATTGGAAATAACTGATTTTGTGGCCTTTTTGCAGTTAGTTACAGATTCAGGTAGCAAGTTAGTTGAGAAGTTAGTTAGTTTAGTTTTGTTACTTTAAATGCACGCATGGATATAATGAGGAAGGTTGTAATTGCTTGCTATAATTCTACAATTTAGTAAAATCATCTTTTCCTCTATTCTCTTATCTGAGCTACTGTCTTTCTATTTCCCCGAATTGAATTCACCACAAACTCTTCAATTCCTAGAATAGAAAGTGAGACTTGCCTGACTTTTGCATCAGCGACAGAGTCTTAGAACCATGTTCATCACCATTCCACTTTCTTTCTATGTATACTAACACCACTAACTATATTCTATTCTGTCTATGCACACAAGCCCTTAAAAGTTGCTCTACTTTTTTCATGGTATTAGACGGGAAAATCCTTCTCCTGGTTTTGGTTTAAAAAGAAAAAAATTGCTCTACTCGAATTGAATTCAATAAGACCGCCTTCGAGTTGATTCGTCAATAATCAAATAAATTTGAATAAAATTTAACTTTTGTTAAAACTTTTAGCTCAAATGAAATTTGATTCGACAAGTTTAAAATTTTAAATTTATATGTAAAAACTTCAATTTACTCATTTTTAGCTAATATCAAATTTGGTTCGACAAATTTAAAACTTTAAATTCACATATAAAAACTTTAAACTACTCATTTTTAACTCACAATAAAATTTAAAATTTGAATTTACATGTAAAATTTTAAATTACTTGAACTCGATTCGAATTCGACCAATAAAAACTCGTTTGAGTTTGAGTAGATAAATAAACAAACAATACTTTTACAAACTCTTTAAAATAATGAAACAAACATTAAATGAATTTAGTGTTCACACTTTTTAAAATAATCAAACAAACATTAACATGTTAAAGTGTTCGATTTCTTTAATCTTCTTTAATCTTTAGCCGATATGGAGTAACATATGAAGTAGTAGTTGACTCTGCTTAAACAAAAGTATTATTTATTATTTTTTAAATAATATTTTTACAATTATTCCTGAAATATAGTAATTTTCAACCACATTTTATCTCACAAATAGCACCATTGAGAATAATAACTTAAATGATAAACGGTGTCGTTTATATCACTGCATGTCGTTCTGTATTCAAACCTGAGGAGAAGAGCGCATAAAAGGATCCTTAAAGCAGCCGAACAAAAAACCACCAAAAAAATGGCCACAGCAGCAGCAGCCTCCCCCGCCACTCTTATCCCATTAATCCGATTCCACCACCGCCGCCACCGTCCCGAAAGTACAACTCTCTTCTACACAAAACCACCACTTGATTATCCTCAACTCCCTATCTTCTTCCATTCTCCTTCTCGTTCAGGTCAGGTACGACGTCGTTCTAGTCTCACTCCCTCTCCTATAACTATCGCCGCTTCCCTCAAGGTACAGAACTAATCAATAATTTCTATACGAATTCTGAAGCTAAATTAGTTTTTTTCTAAAAAAATTAATTAATTAATTAATTAATTAAATTTCTAAAATTTGTCAGGAAAATATTGGGGAGATTAAAAAGAAATGGAGCGACTTAACCAGCTTGAATTATTGGGTAGTAAAAGACTATTATCGCCTCGTCAATTCCGTAAATAAGCTGGAGCCTCAAATTCAACGACTCTCTGATGAAATGGTTGGTTTTTCTGTTTTTAATTCATATTTTGTTGTCATTCTCTATCTTTTTTATTTTTATTTTTATGGTTTAATTAATTATCTAACTTTTGGGTGATATAGTTGGCTGCAAAAACGGTGGAGTTTCGACTGCGGTTGAAGCAAGGAGAAACACTAGCTGATATTCAAGCAGGTTTGCAAATTTTTAATTTTTGTTGTTATAATTTAATTTAATTTTTTTTAAATGTGCTGTTGTAGATTTTTTTTTTGGGGGTATTGAATATGTTGTTAGTTCTTTAGAAATAAAAAATTATAACTTTATATGTTTTAGTTGAATTTGCAAATATCGACTTTTAAGTAATCCAGTGTTATTGAAATAACAAAGGTGCTTATTCTGTGCTAATTTTATTTTAAAAGCGAATTACATGAAATAATTCAATTCGCTGAATTAAAAGATTTTAATTTGTTATTTGTTTTTTGTCAAAAGAAAGTAGTGTCAAATTTGCAGCAGGTATGCAGTACAGTTTTCTTTTGGTACAGTTTAATTGTCCCATTCTCTACAGTTCAAATCTCGTGGTATCAAATTTCATTTCTTGGTTTGAATTGTTACTCTTTCTTTAGTTGTTGGTTTGACTATGTGTGCCTTTTTTTTTTTTCCTGGAAATTTTGTTGGTTAACAGAGGCTTTTGCTGTTGTTCGGGAAGCTGCAAAAAGGAAGCTTGGAATGAGGCATTTTGATGTTCAGGTCAGATAGAGTTTTTCCTCTTGCTCTGCCTTTATTTTTGGCTGTTTGTGTACCATGTGTTATTCGTTAATCTATGACTACTTAAATCTGGGAATGCTAAACTGGATGCGTAGTGTGTTTATGCATAAATTATATTCAGTTGGATTTCTTTTTAATTGTTTCTATTTCTTTTGATACGGCAGATTATAGGTGGAGCAGTGCTTCATGATGGGTCGATTGCAGAGATGAAAACTGGGGAGGGAAAAACCTTGGTGTCCACATTAGCAGCATATCTCAACGCCCTTACAGGAGAGGGCGTTCATGGTATCTTTTCTCCTAGTAGTAGTTATTTTAGTAAATAACATGATATCTGATATTTTCAACTGATTCCCCCTTTTTCTAAAAGGTTAAACTGTTATTAATATATACTGCCTAGAATTGCTGCAATGCCTACTAGAAGAACCATTGACAGCTTGAGCTTTGCGTGTCTGTATTGGTTGCCTTTTTGTTTTTTGGTCTTTTTAAGTACCTTTTGTCTCATTGCGTTTTATATGTTTTGGCAGTGGTAACAGTTAATGATTACCTGGCTCAACGTGATGCAGAGTGGATGGGACGTGTTCATCGTTTTTTAGGTCTTTCTGTTGGCCTTGTCCAAGTAATTATCTACTTTTAGTTACTAATGAATTACTTTTCTATTTCTGCATGCTTTCTCTTGTGACAAATGGTTAACCATAAACAGTGTTTGAGTCTTAGTCCTTCCTGCTTCAAGTGAAGAGCCGTACTTCTGTATATATAATAGTCTAAGATCCTTAATTCTAAAACCAAATTTAATTGAAATTTAAATATCAGCAATATGAAACTTTCATTTCCTGCTTTTCTATCCATGCTATGAAGAATTTTTTTGTATGCTTTGATGGGTTGTCTTTCTTTTGTGTCACAGCAACTTCTTGTATTCTTTTTTTATTTGTTTCTTCAAGTCTTTCCAATTTTTTTCTCTTTGCCTTCTTCTCCAGAATCTAAACAATATTTGTTTCATCTGTGATGAAAGGGTATGCTCTTGAGTTTCCCTATATTTTCTTTCATTGGCTGCACAGAGTCACAGACCCAAAAACCGCGCTTGGTTGTTGCTATTGTTTTCTATCTTAATTTTTTTTTTTTTAAAAAAAAAAAAAGGAAAAATTGCATACTCGATTACATACTCTGCGTGGCTGTTACCAGTGTTGCTAATGGTTCTTGTCCTGATTTTTGGAAAAAAGTTCTGCTTCAGCATGTCCATGCCATGTTCTCTGTGCAAGTCTGTGTTATTTCTTTCTTTGTGGATTTTGAAAAGCAGATTTTATTGAAGGACGTTTAGCTGCAAACAATGGAGCTCTTTTTTAGTCCACGTACATTGCAAGTCGCAATGCAGTTGCATGTTGCCCAAAAGATAAAATGAAGAAACAATTGCATGTCAATTATTTCAGTCTATCACATCTTAACTAGTATAAAATTAGGCCCTTTTTCTTTTGTTGCTTCATGTGTAGAGAAGGATGACAGCTGAGGAAAGGAAAATGATCCAACTATAGATGTGACATAACATACACCAACAATTCAGTAAGTTAAGCTTTTAATCGTATATACTTCCTGCTCCTCATGGTGTTACTTTCATCAGTTTTGTCATTGTTGCTTGTTAGGCTTTTTAACCTTTTTTCTGGATGATGTGATTGGTTGACACAGCAAACTTTTCTTCTTTTCTTTTGTCTTCCTTTCTTCCTCCCATTGACTGATTTTTTCAGGAACTTGGTTTTGATTATCTACGAGATAATCTTGCCAGTAGCAGCGACCAACTTGTAATGAGATGGTAAGTTTCATTACCTTGTTGCACAGTGATGTTTCTTGGTGTATTGATGATTTCATTTAAGATCCAATAACAGGCCAAAGCCCTTCCATTTTGCAATAGTTGATGAAGTTGATTCTGTTCTCATTGATGAAGGGAGAAATCCTTTGTTGATAAGTGGTGAGGTAATTTTAAGATCATTTTGTTACCTAATTAGAATATGCTATTTCAGTTTAAGCTATACTTATCTCAAGGATACTTCGGTTTCATTGTTTGCTGGGTAGTTTGGTACTGAAGTGTGTCTGTCTTGTACTGCTTATTTGGAGAACCTTTTGTACTTTGATTCTTCATCTCAGGCAAACAAGGATGCTGCTCGATATCCAGTTGCTGCCAAAGTAGCTGAGCTTCTTGTACGTGGGATTGTGAGTCCAAGTCTCTTGCCTCTTTCCTGTGTTGGGCTAATAGTTTTTCTCTTTTGGACGTGTCTGAGATTTTGCCATTGAAATGTGGAGCACTTCATAGTATTTTGTTTTGTTAACAGCATTACAATGTGGAGCTTAAGGACAACTCCGTGGAACTGACTGAAGAAGGAATTGTCCTAGCTGAGTTGGCTCTTGAAACAAATGATTTATGGGATGAGAATGATCCCTGGGCCAGGTGAAACTTGAGCTAAAATATCTATTTCATTTTAATTTTCCACTATGCAGATTAAACTTGGAGAAATCTTGGAACTCTTGTGCTTTATAAAGTATATTAAAGGAATATTTGGTCCTATATATTTTCCAGGGATGTGGCTTCATATAGTTCCCAACCAATAATTTCTAGTTGAATTTCTGCATACTATATGATTATTTCCATTAAATTCATAGATCACACAAGTTATTAGGATATGGATGACTTAAATATGTTAATAACGTTGAGTTTTTCCACTTTTGAGGGTGTGTAGACAATTTTGTCTACTTTTTTCACCCTGAACCCTTCCATTTGAAATCTGCAACAGAATCTATAGAATGCATAATGTATTTCACTCTTACGGTCCGGATGTGTTTTGACAATTTTCTCTTCTTTTCTCACCCTGAACTCTTCCATTTGAAATCTGCAAAAGAATATATAGAATCCATATTGTATTTCAGCTTTAGAAGCCCTGATAAAAATAGATTTGAAAACTGTTCCTTATCCCCAAATTTCACATTTCTGCTTATGAACTGTGGTGCTGATCATGACTATATCTTCTCGTTAAGCAAAAGGAATAGACAAAAGTCATGGAATTATTGTCTCGTTGTAAAAGGCTGAATATAATTTGTTTCCACACAATTTACTTGTTTGACATAATAAAACAAAGGGTAAATTACCGTAAACCCCCATGTAGGATGTCCATATGACCCATAGCTCTTATGTGTTCAAAAATATACCTGAAACTCACATGTGGTTTGGATTAAATGGTAAAGTAACTGAAACCATCCAATTTAGCGGAGTTTGAAATACACGCGCTGTTTGTGAGATTGTTTATCGTTTTTCCTCTAAAATAGTCTTTTGTGACAAAAATGCCCCTTACCTTTCCACCTTTCAACAAAAACCACCACCACCACCACCACCACCATTTTCAGTCACTGCCACCCACCATCAACACCACCCTTCCCTCCCCACTTCTCCAGTACCTTGCAATACAACCACCAGCCCTCTCTTCTTCTCCAGTCCCCAGCCGCAGCCTCTCCTCCTCCCATAGACCCCAGCCTCCTCCTCCTCCTCCTCCTCATTATCTCCTCTCTCTTTTTTTTCCTTCATCCATCCCTATTCCCATCCCCCTCGCAGCCCCTCCTCCCTCTCTCTTCTTCTCAAGTCCCCTGCCACAACCTCTCCTCCTTCCATAGCCCCCATCCCCCTCTTCCTCCTCTTCCTCTCCTTTCCCGTCACCCATCCCCATCTCATCCCCCTGCAGCCTGTCCTCCTCCCTCTCTTCTTCTCTATTGTTTTTTTTTTTTTTTTTTCGTTATGTTGGAAATTAATTATCGTGGTTTGTTTTTTTGGTGGATATTATACCCTACATATTTTGTTTTTTGTTGGCTTCTTAAGGCCAGAAATGGCCATTTTTTCCCCAAAGGTTTGTTTTGTGTTCTAATGAGACTATAAATGTTGATTTTTTGGTTTTGGGTTTAGGGTGGATGTAGTGGTTTTGCCCTTTTTTTTTTTTTTTTTTTTCCTGATGGGTTTTTATTATTGATGGTTGATGGCAAATTTTTTTGGCCTAACATAGATTGAAGGAGGATTGACGAGGCCTCGGTAAGGGGCTGGGATGGTGGTTGTAGGTGGTGGTGGTGGTATTGTTGTTGTTTTGATGGATCTAGTGAATTTGGCCTCTTTTTTTTTTTTTTTCCTTCGTGGTGGGTTTTTGTTATTGATGGTTGCTGGGCCTTTTTTTTTTTGGGCTTATCATAGATGGACGAAGGATTGATGGGGGAAGGGGAGAGACGGCAGCTGCAGGTGGTAGTGGACCTAGTGGTTGTGGTGTTGTGGTGAAGGGTGAAGAAACCTATTAGGTGGAGGGTATGTAAGTAATTTCGCTAAAATCAGTTAGTTTGGACATTTTCCATCCACAATACCCTTTAGTCCAAAATACATAGTGGTTTAAGAAAAATTTCTAAAACACATAGGGGCTACGAGTCAAAAGGCCATAGCACATGGGGGTTTACGATAATTTACCCTAAAACAAATGAACTGGCAAAGACAGCAATAACTTTGAAATGGTAATGGTGGAAATTGGAATTCATATTTCCTGTAAAGTTACTTTCATGAACTCTTTTCCTGTCAAAGTTAATGGCAAATTATCTTTAAGCTTCCTACTTGTTGAGTAGAGGAGTCAAGCCAAAAGTGAATTTTGTCAAAAAATTATGGCCATCAAAGTCCAAATTCTATAGTATGGTAGGATTCAAGAAAGACAAAGCAATTTTTACCCCTGAAAGAATTAAATGCGCATTTAGTTGTATTATTTAACAAAGTTGTAATAACATCTTTTTATGCCCAAAAGTGTTGCTGCGATTGTTTCATACCTTAACCTTTTGACATGCTGTTGCTTTGAAATTCCAGATTCGTGATGAATGCTTTGAAAGCGAAGGAGTTCTACAAGAGGGATGTTCAGTACATTGTTCGGAATGGAAAGGCTCTTATAATAAATGAGGTACCATGAGTAGCAACTGTCTTCTTTCGTTAATTGTCATTTCCTTTAGTTTCAGTGGTGAACTTAGTGGCATACAGTTTACTTTGTTTCTGTTCGTCCCCTATTTTGTTAGTAAACTGAATGGGCTATTAATGTAGGACAGCTGTCGGAGAATGATTCTTGTTAGAATTTTATTAAAATATAATTCGGGAAGTTCAGGAATAAGGTTCGAAGGGCTTCTTTTTGTTAATCATGTACTCTAAAATTGAAGATTCTGCAATTTATATAGGCTGATATATAATTGAATAAGGTCTGAGGTTTATAGATGAAGTTTTTTATGCTTAAAATGAACTAATTTGGAACATTGTTGGAAAAAGAATAAAGAAGAAAGTAGAATCAAGAACTTGAGTCCATTTGTCAACCACGTGAAATTTTCTCTCATGGTGTCTGGAGATATTTGACAAAAATTCAGGACATTTAAAAACCTTTAGTAGGTTGGATCTAATATGTTACAGTTTGATATTTGCCAGAAAGAGATAGGATGCTTCATCCTGATAACAAACTGATGTGGAAGGCTGTTCCTCAAGTTTTTCTTGGAGAAGTCTTGTATCAGCTATATGATATCAGTTTCTTCACTAAAATTACTCTAGATTCCCACACTAGGAAAGCAGTTGTTATGAGCTTGGTTTTTTTCCTTTTTCTTTGGGTTTCCATTAGATTATTAAACATCTCATGGCAGTGAATAAATCTGGTGGATATATGCAATATTGATGCTGCAAATTGATTGTATGTGCAGCTTGGGGATAATGATCGATGGTATACAAGGTACTAATAAACCGCAGTTTTTTTTTGTGGGGGGGGGGGGGTGTTGGTTAGCTTTAGGTGGGGGGAGACTGAGAATTGAAGATTTGACTGAAGTTCACTTAGAAGCAACCAAATACAGGGCTCAATAAAGTTAATCATATTGTGCTTTGCTACCAAATTTGAAGTAGGATTCTGACTATCTGACTAAAAGTTAAAATGAAGTTAGAGCTTAAATTTAATATACTCGATTGCTTAGTTATTCGACTATCAGATGTACCACAGAATTTTCAAACATAGAATACTGACTTTTTACTTAAATTAACTTAAGAAACCTAATATACATATAAACCTGTACTATGAAATTTTTTGGGGAGAAATAATGCAACCAATCCAAACTTTGATTCCAAAATTTTGTTAGTTAAAACAAATCCTAATACTCAAACTGAGACTTCATCAAAAGTCTCACCCATGAAGTAGTGTAACTTAGGGAATATATCTGATAATTATTTTGATATGTAAACCAATTCTTTCTGTTGGTTATGCATTTTTGACAGAACTAATCATTGGCATCTTGTATGCAGTTGACAGGAAGAGTAGAAGAGAAAAGACGATGGTCAGAGGGGATTCATCAGGCTGTAGAAGCTAAAGAAGGTGTCAAGATTCAGGTGTCTTGATATCTGACTCTTTCTTGCTGATCACTCTTACGGTCAAGTTTAAAGTCTTCACGGTAATATATTCTACTGTTAATTGCATGCTTGTAGGCTGATTCAGTTGTTGTAGCGCAAATCACGTATCAATCACTATTCAAGCTATATCCGAAGCTCTCAGGGATGACCGGGACTGCAAAAACTGAGGTATAGATCAGTATTTTGTGATTTCGTTTGTTATGTTCAGTTGCATTTACATATTTCTCAACTTTGAATCTGTTTTGTGCAAATATTTCTCACTATTGCAGGAGAAAGAATTCTTGAAAATGTTTCAAATGCCAGTTATTGAGGTGCCCACAAATCTGCCAAATATTCGACTTGACTTACCAATTCAAGCTTTTGCTGTGAGATTTCAAGTGCTTTTAAGATGATTTCTGTTAACTTATGCATTTTGAGTCGAAGTAAAAGAATTAAAGTCTGTGACTGACTTTGTTATGGTGTGAAATATGCATGGTTTCAGACTGCACGAGGAAAATGGGAGCATGTTCGTGAAGAAGTTGAGTACATGTTTGGACTCGGCCGTCCTGTTTTAGTTGGGACGACTAGGTACTTTCAAAGCGTATGGTTTTCTTGTTGATTCACTCGATCATCATTTAATGTATTCTCTCTATGCTTTTACCTGTAGTTCATATCAGATAGGCTTCTGCTGTAGGCTTGTAGAAATAGCATTTGCGTTCATGTAATAAAGAAACATAATATAACACAAATATATAAAAAATTTGATTTCACTTTTTTTGCTCCGATAAAAGAGGTCAACCCCGAAGCAAGGTATGGTGGGTGCCAGACTTTCAGTTGTTGAGATTAGGGGTTGAAAAGAGCTCTTTGTGCAGGTTTTGGTTTTCTGGCCTTTGATGCTTACCTTATTATTAACAATTATTAACTTAAAAGGGGAAGTTTTGATAAAGGAGCTTTTCAGCCCTTTTGCTGGTTGTTGGTCTGCAGCCCCATCCTATGGAATGTATAAGGAGGGCTCACTGATTTTTTCCCTGCAATAACTATTTGACATGAATAGAAATTTGCCTAGTTGAAACAATTCATGCTCAGTTCAACTAGGCTTGTTTACAACTCCATGTAATACTAAACAATATGCACCCGGTATACTAAACAAATCATTAAGGAAACAGAGTTGGGTAACACAATATTTGAAATTAGTATGGAGGAACCAAAATTAAGGTGGGAACATACTTAAGGACAATAATTTATAGGAACGCAGAGCCATATGCCTTCATCGATTTACACACCTTCTTGTGGGTCTTTGCCGAGTCATGGTCCATACTATTGATTTTTTAATTGGGATGCTCACTTCTAAGATTACCTTCCAGTTTTTTCATACTTGATCATTTCAAAGGGCAATATGAGTGATCTTATATGGTTATTCGTCTATCAATGCAGCGTTGAAAATTCTGAGTATCTTTCTGCTTTGTTGAAGGAAAGGAGAATTCCACACAATGTTCTCAATGCACGACCGAAGGTGCTACTACTTAGTAATTCATGGAGTTTTCTTTTCAATTATTTTACTGGGTATGCCTTAGGATTTTCTTTCTAATCAGATTTCCCCAGTTTTCAGTTATGTTTTTCACTTATCGTGTTATCCCTTTGCAGTATGCTGCCAGAGAAGCTGAAATTGTGGCCCAAGCTGGGAAAAAGTACGCAATCACCCTATCTACAAATATGGCTGGTAGGGGTACTGACATAATCCTAGGAGGAAATCCGAAGGCAAGTATCTTTGGTATATTTGATTGGTTCTTTGTTAACCAATGAAGAAAATTTTAGGGACCAAAAGATTAATAAATTGTAGTAGGTGCATGAAAGTCTGGAGGTGAATCATTGCTCATGTTTTCACTTGAATAGTTGTTGAATTATGAAAATTTCATTTGCTTTGTTAAGATGCTTGCAAAGGAAGTTCTGGAAGATAGCTTGCTTTCTTTCCTGACAGAAGATGCTCCTGATGAAGCTAATGGAGAGCCAAGCTCAGAAAAGGTAATGCCTTCTATAATTATCATTCAGTGCACAGCTTGGAAAAGCTCAGAGAAGCACCTTGCTTCATTCTGCTGGAAAGGGGAGTTACTCTTCATGAGGCTGCCTCCAGTAGGGGTTTTAATTGGGTCAGTTGTTAAAAGGCTATGAAAGAGCAAGTGGCTGATTAGCTTCTATTCTATTTCATGTAGGTCTTGTCAAAAAAGATGAAAGTTGGACCATCATCGCTTGCTTTGTTAGCTAAGACAGCTCTAATGGGTTAGTTTCTTCTTTCTTAAGTCTTTAATTGCTGTTGTCTCTTATTCTATGCAGTTCGGGAACAACTTTTTCTAGGTTGTCTTGCGTTGTCCTATTATAACCTATGAAAAGTTTCATTGTTTTGGATGAGCGCACAGCTAAATACGTAGGCAAAAGTGAGGGTAAGAGATGCACATATCAGGAGGCTAAGTCTATGATTTCAGATTCTATTGAGATGAGTCAGTCCTTGGACTCGAGAGAGCTGCAAAGGCTTGTTGATGAACAGTCAGAGATGTATCCTCTTGGCCCATCCATAGCTCTTACTTATCTATCAGTTCTTCAAGATTGTGAAATTCACTGTTTGAGTGAAGGATTAGAAGTCAAAAGACTTGGGGGCCTGCATGTTATTGGGACATCTTTACATGAGTCAAGAAGAATTGATAATCAGGTAAGCAGTTTCAGTTATGGGTTCTAATGAATATTTAAAAGGAAGGAAACTGCTTAAATTAGTGGCTACTTTTTTTTTTTTTTTTTAAAGAACAATTTAAACTTCTATTCATGTTTGTTTTCTTAAGTTCACACTTAAAGAGTTTGTTGTTCAATAAATTTTGTGCTTAGAGTGGAAGTGATTTTGGAAACCTT
The DNA here is from genome assembly GCA_025175665.1 of Cinchona pubescens. Taxonomy (NCBI): domain Eukaryota; kingdom Viridiplantae; phylum Streptophyta; class Magnoliopsida; order Gentianales; family Rubiaceae; genus Cinchona; species Cinchona pubescens. The sequence goes on along the minus strand of JANKKI010000300.1, from coordinate 1,647,944 downwards.
GTTTACCGGATTAATAGACAACAAAATGCTTGGTGCCATTATTTTTCCTCCTTTTGGGAGAAGTCTTTCAATTAATCATCTTCTAGTGCTGTTCCTGTACCATCATTAATGGGTGGGAATACAGCATTTATAATGGCGGGTAAGTAAGAAATTTATTAATGCCCAAGAAGATACAAAACAAGAAGGGGCATACCCCAGGTAACTCAAGTTCAATAAAGTATCACTCAGCACAAACCACAATTAACACAAAATACTATCAGATACACTGTATCTAATCAAGGGCCAAAATGCTGTTTCTACACCTGTTACTTGGTATTACTTTTAAAAACTTGGAAGAGATGATAGTAATAGGTACTTCATATGCAGCCTCGTATATCAAGATTTGCTCATATTCCAAAATTCAGGAAATTAATGTAATAACAATCTATTTGTTATTCATTCTTCTTTGGATGCCAATAGTCGCATTCTATTGAAACATGATGGCCTTAATCCTTTGATTTAATTCTTTTTAAATTCTTCCTTGAGTACTTGTGTTCTCTATCTGGTGCTTGAAATTGTAGCTTAGAAGTTCTCATTTTCCTAACAGCTTCGTGGTAGAGCAGGCAGACAAGGGGATCCAGGATCAACTCGGTTCATGGTTAGGTAATGATGAATAAATAATCTCTTTGCACATGCTTTAGGATAGCTGTCGCTTGATCAAAATAGAGCAGAATTTTACACCCACAATTTATATGTGAACAACCCTTTTTTTTTAACTCTCCCACCTACCCTATATTGACTCGAACCCATAACCACTTGGTCATAGGGGAAGCGTCTTACCACTTGAGTTGCACTTCATTGACAATCATATGTGAACAACACTAGTTAGTAACACAATGCCGTAGAAACCAGGCTAGTGTGTGGAGTCTTTAGCAGAAAAAACTATAAAAGATCTCAACAAAAATTGGCACGGAGACGAAACTAGTAATGTACTAGATGCCGCCTAATCTTGACTGGAAGGGGTGGTTTAATACTTGATCTCAGGTTTTCAGATTGATTGGCCACGATAGATAGATTGATTTAAAGTTGAGTATGTTGTGGCTGATAATTTTTATGGCTGCATCTAGAATCTAAAATTATGTACATCGAGGGTGTCAAAACAGGTCTGAATTTCAGGGGTAAATATCATTGACCTCCCCTCTAGCTTATCATAAAGAGGGAAACCTCCCCTCTGATACTTGAAATATCAGATACCCTTCAGTATCCTAGGAGGGAGAGCTTAGTGATAGCTACCTGAAATACGGTTAGAATCAAATATTTCATGAAATTTTATACTGTATTGTCCAAAACCACAGGGTGATAGTAAGGAATTCTTGAGTTAGATGCTTGGTGACTGTAACATATATCTGATGAGACAAATTATTTCTCAATGCTACTGATTGATGCACCAGTATGTTGAGATTTTAAAATCATGTTTCTTGATGTTAAGTGTATATTTGTTGTTGACTGCAAGACTGAGGACTTAACCCAAGTCAGGTGCATCAAGGATGAAAATAATAAGATGCTAGTAAGATATGAGGAAATTAAGGGAAGGTGGGAGAGATACTTCCATCAACTATTCAGTGAAGGCAATGGTGACGATATCTTTTTAGGAGAGTTAGCTAAGTCTGAGGAAATACCGTGGTGTATGTTATTTGGAGATGGCATTGTTTTAGTAGATGAAACAAAGATGGGGTTAATGTTAAACTCGAGGTTTGGAGAGAGACATTTGAGGCAAAAGGGTTTAGAATTAGTAGATCAAAAACAGAATATATGGAATTTAAGTTTAGCAAGGGTGCACATAGGAATAGAATAGGGGTTAGTATCAGAAATTAAGCACCTAATTAATTGTTTTCTTCAATCCCTGCTTTCTGACCCTTGTTTGTGCATGTCTGATGGTCTCACCCGTTTTCTGTTCTGTCCGGCAAGAAAACAATTAATTGTGCTTGAACTGTGTCAAGGAAAACTGATTCCAGTACAGTTTCTATTTCCCATTTTGTTGTTGGAAGTGGTCAACGTGTTTTTTGTTGAGGTTGTAGTCCATAACGTCAGTGGCTGAGCCAAATATACTCTGGTGGGGGCACATGCCCCCACTGGACTAATAACAACAGTATATTTGAATACAAAAATTCTGTAAAATATCATTGCTAATTTGACTTGGTGCCCCCACTGACCAAAAATTAAATTTTTGCATGTGAACTACTTGTAGTTGAGAAGGAAAAATATAAAATATTTGATGGTAAAATGATAGTTGTTTGTCTCATTGATTTAAATTTCAGTCTTATCATTGGGGTATAAGTTTGAAAATTTAGAGTTATATCTTAATTATTTGATCTTTTGAAAAAAAGCACGAAATTTTAACATAAAAATTTATTAGATAAAGAATAAAGGAAAATGAAAATTCCTCAGTTCCATTGAGGAAACCATCTCATTGTGCTTTAAGGCCTTATACAGTTCAACATCATGTGTTTTAAAGATTTGTACTGTAGAATCCCTTATGGTTCTCTCAAGGAGACCGTAGAATTCCCCAAAAGATAAAATCAAAACATACTCTACGAAGGACTAAAAAAAAATGTACTATTATTATTGGTGCCCCCACTGAAAAATTTTTCTAGATCCACCCTTGCATAACGTCAAAGTATCATTGGACTCAAAATATCCATTTGACTAACCATCTCATTGTGCTTTAAGGCCTTGTACAGTTCAACATCATGTGCTTTAAAGATTTGTACTGTAGAATCCCTTATGGTTCTCTCAAGGAGACCGTAGAATTCCCCAAAAGATAAAATCAAAACATACTCTACTAAGGACTAAAAAAAAATGTACTATTATTATTGGTGCCCCCACTGAAAAAATTAGTTCTAGATCCACCCTTGCATAACGTCAAAGTATCATTGAACTCAAAATATCCATTTGGCTATTTCTCCATCTGAAGGGTTCCTGGAGTACAATTTTGAAGAATTAGATATTATTCATACAAAATGTTTTACTACAAGCTACCTCATTGGGTCCCAAATTAATACTATTTGACTGGAATGTGCTTTACATCTACATGCCATTTGACTTGTGATTGCCCGAGTAAAATTGTTCTTTTGTACTACAGCTTGCAGGATGAAATGTTTCAGAAATTTAACTTTGACACAGAATGGGCAGTGAGGCTTATATCTAGGATTACAAATGATGAGGACATCCCTATTGAAGGTGATTCAATTGTTAAACAGGTATACTTTACTGTTGCCGAACTTCACATGCTTCTCTCGGCGCATGATGCACACCCATGCATACATACACGTGGACATTTGTATATGTATACAAGTGCATCAAATTTTAACATTACTTTTCCACCTCCATTTTATTCTTGTCAGATCTCTTTCTTGTTGAGTGGTTAATCTGACGTTCAACCATTCGTCAATATCAGCTTTTGGCCCTACAAATCAATGCTGAAAAGTACTTTTTTGGCATAAGAAAGAGCCTCGTAGAGTTTGATGAAGTTTTAGAGGTATGCATATGAGATTGATTATGGCATTTTAGTATTTTTTTTTTTTTTTACTTAATGCTTGTAAGCTTGTAATAAGTATATGTGTTGCAATAAATAACATAATCCAATTTTCTGGGAAATCATTTTTTTGTATGATCATTTACCACATTAGTAAAGTGATTGTATGATCTATGGATGATTCAATCTAGTAACTTATTATCTTTTCTATAGGTACAAAGAAAGCATGTCTACGATCTTCGGCAATCAATCTTGACGGGCAATTCGGAAAGTAGCTCGGAACATATTTTTCAGTTAGTGCCTCACTGACTACCATTAGTTCAATTTTGTGGAACTTATCTCGTTACAAACTCAACTTAGTTGGCTTAGTTACTTCTGCTATTTATTATGGTCCAGCCGGTGTGGGCTGGTTCTGATGATCATGAAAGAAAACAAGAAACAAAAAGTGGTTACTCAATGGACAAAAAATTGTTATAGTGGTTATGTGGATGAAAAATAGGGTCACTAACTTTTATTGGTTTTTCTAGTGTAGAATATCAGATGTGTATCTTCCCATCTCTGCAGCCAAGAATAGTCTCTAGAGCAGATAGTTTGGCTATAGTGCTGTGTGAATTTAATGAAAATGGCTTCAGATAACATTTTTTTTTTCTTCTAAAAGGGAAGTTGGTACACTTGTAGGAGGCATTTCGTCCTGCTTTATAAACTGCTAAATTTCTTCTGCCTGGTTTAAACTTTTGTTTTTTAATCCAAATGAAAATTAGGCAGAGCTGCAACTGGAGATTGTAACAACCTGGATGCCCAAGGTTGTTGGGGTTTAATGGTGGGTCCTTTCGAGCAATTGGGTAAGGGGTTTAAAATCAATCATCTTTGGTATTATTGCTTGTTTGTAAATTCCAACTTATCATTTAGGCAACATATGCCTGTTAAGAAGGATTAATTAAAAGTCAGGCACTTGTGTTGGTTTTCATTTGTGGCCAGTCAGTTTTCGCTTTTAAGCTTCAAAAGCAGTTCCTAAATTAGGGCCATCAGATGGGGTAACTCAATTAACAAAAGCAAAACTCATCTTAAATGATCCTTAATGACAACTCCCAAGACAAAGAAACAGAGAAGACGACATGGTATCATGGCACTGATGAGCCATTAGTTTTCTATTATGAAAAGTTTTAATTCTTGTATTGATTTTTTTGTTCTCAATAGCAAAACTTCGATGACTAGAGGAATCAAGAGAAATAAAACCAAAGTTTCTTCATTACAAATTGGGTGATTGAAGAAACCAAATATCTATAATTCATTACCCAGAATTAATTTGGAAAGAAAAAGGGGAACGGGATAGAAGAAATCTAGTGTTTATGTATATTTTACATTGATGGCCACCCCTTATGCCTGCATTCGATTGATGCTGTTATAAGAGATCCAAGAAAGGGAAGGTACTCTGGAAATGGTTAAGCAGCTTCTACAACCATACTCACTGGAATAATAACTGGTGCTTGATAGAGGATAGGATGCGTGTTACATTAGGAAGTCATTATAAAGCCTCTCTATGTTTCAAACTTTTTTTCTATAGATTATGTAAAGTCAAAAGTTTCTAATGGCTTAGGCATTGAAGGGTTAATTTGTTCTGCAAAAATTAGGTCTCTGTGTAGGAGTCTGATCCTATTAGAATTAGGATGGCTTTGATACCGTAAATTAAACTACTCTTTCCATTGGCTATGGAGGGTTTATTATTAGTCATGGGTGGTTGTGGAACATGTCAAATTAAGCAAGTTAATTAAGGATGTACTTTACCATTGTGCTTTTTGTGAGCTTACTGATTTATTGACTGGTTGTCTGGTTTATGCGGGGTTGGCATCATGCTCGTCTTTTGTTGTCAATTTACTAAGGATTGAATTGTCTGTCCATGTTGCCTGTATTCATCTTCTGTTCTAAGTAATACAACCCATTGTCATGATTAGTATGTGATGCTATTTCCTTTTCTATGTTAGACGAACTTCTCCAGAGTCTTCAGTTAAAATTAACGGATGTTGATTTACTGGTGGAGTGCTGTCTTTATTTTCTGACAATAATATATTTGCTAGGTACATGCAAGCTGTGGTGGATGAAATCATCTTTAAGAATGTTAATCCCCTCAAGGTAGTGAAACATCTTTATTTTGCTATTTCTCTTATAGTACATAATGTCAAAAGCTAACTTCTCTATTAATTTGTGTACATATATCTCCTCTTTGCTTGAAATACCATAGCATCCAAGTAGCTGGTCTTTGGGTAAGGTCTTGAAGGAGTTCAATGACATGGGTGCGGAATTATTGAATGGTGCGAAATGTTTTCTGATTCACTTATCAATGAGATTTAGTGACTGTTACTCAAAAACTAATTGTCAAATGACATGGGAAAAATTTCTAAGACTGCTTTGCAGGGATTACAGAGGAGACTTTAGTTGAATCACTTTCTCATCTTCATGAACTAGATTCTGTAAATATCATTGACTTTCACCCTCCAAATCTGCCCAAGCCGCCTAACTCCTTTAGGGGAATCCGTGGGAAGAGCTCCTTATTGAAGCGTTGGCTTGCTATATGTACTGATGATTCAACAAAGTCGGTTAATATTCATGCCTTTCTATTGTAAATTCATGTTCCTTCCTTCTGTTATTGGTATACTGTATATGAAATCTGATGATCTGTCACTATTGATGTCTGACATCAGAGATGGGAAGTATCGGGTGACTGTAAATCTTCTCCGCAAGTACCTTGGTGATTTCTTAATTGCTTCATACTTGAATGTCATCCGAGAATCTGGTTATGATGCTGCATACATTAAGGAAATAGAGGTAACAATCTCATTTAACATGATACAAATAACTGAAAACCTGATTCATTTGAGAAAAAATTTTGGTTTATCTGTCATTATATGCTTAGTAAATGCATGACTTAGAATCTAAAGCGATGCTATGGGTTGAGGAGGAAGTACTTGAAACTTTAGGAGTCCTAGGCAGTACACCGGTCTTAATTGGACCTTCCTTTGTGATATCAGATATTCATTAGTGGTTAGAATCATTTTCTGTGCAACTCACATGAAGTTATGTGCTTCTAGAGAGAGAATTAAATTTCTCTACTCAATTCTGATTCTCAACCTGTCCATAGTGACAATTGGTTGCATTATTAACTCTCTGTGTATTTCCTGACTATTAATATATTTATGCTCCCACTTATGACATTTATTTTCTTTATCCCTGAAATACAGAGGGCAGTTCTCGTCAAGACTTTAGATTGTTTCTGGAGGGACCATCTTGTAAACATGAATAGGCTCAGTTCAGCGGTATGCTACTTGAATGATTTTTCATTTTCGTTCTTTTCTTTAGCAAAGTTCTTACCGGGGTAATTTCTCACAGGTGAATGTCCGGAGTTTTGGGATCACAGAAATCCACTTGAAGAGTACAAAATTGATGGTTGTCGATTTTTTATCTCCATGCTTAGTGCCACGCGAAGGTTAACAATAGAGTCGCTCTTGCGGTTTTGGTCATCTCCAATGGAGTCCCAAGAGTTGTATGTATAGTAGAAGGTGGTCTATTTTGCTGAACATACATGTTTTTGCCTTTATGCCTGCCTTTTCTGTTTTTTTTTTTGTTGGCCTTTTTCCGTACTTGTTTCTAGATGATATAAAACTTGTACAGTTTTGATAATAGTAAAGGGATGTGCAGTATTAGTGTTAGTTGGCTTCTTGTGCCATACTTCCACTCACCTTTTTCCGTTGTTGGGGGTTTCGTTTATAGCATTCTTTGTTGTGGCTTAAAGAGAGAGAAATTATTGTTTTCCCCTTTTTAACGTCTAAACTTCAAGAATATTTCCTGTATATATATGTATATATTGGGTTTCCGAAACTATAGCTAAGATGGCATCTTATCTTGCATTAACCATCTCCAATTTTTGGTTATCAATGTTTCTTACAGGTCCACTGAACCATTTTCTCACATTCAAAGCCCACCAAAGCATCATCAATTCAAAGCTACTGCAAGAGAACTAGAAGTAGGAGCATAGTTGGAGTGGTATCCCATTTGATAGAGAGTTGGCCATATAGAAACCAAGCATGCGTAGCATATCTACAAGAAGGCCACCAAGCACACAAGCTGTCTTGCTCTGCCTAAATAAAAGAATCCCGGTATGAAGCTCTCTTCGGCCATTAACACTCTTGAAAACATGCCAACTATCTGTCCAGCTAATTGTACTAAATGGAAATTATGGTGGTGAAGACACTAAGCGCTCAGAGGATGGTAACCTTATGCTTGGGGTGAATTCTTCTCCGTCAAAATGGAATTTCTTCATGCCTTGAAGTGCATATACCAAGGGCAAAAGGAAAAACTGTAAAGAGGAGTTTTGAGCTGACAGGCAGATGGCAAGGGGAATAAACATCTGTATCCATAACACCAGAAAGTATATTACTAGTTTCTGCTGGGGAAACCTTTAATGAAAGGGATGCTCTTGGACCTGCTATCTTTGTGGAGTCGGTAAAATGCAGAAACATGATGAGTCAATAGAGTTGTTTGTGTCTAATTATATAGCTGATAATGACCATTGTGGTGTCTGAATCCTTTTTCAAGGTTGTACATTTTATATAACCGTCTGTAAACATTAGCAATAACTTGTGTGTAATACATGCAATTTATGCAAGTTTTTATCTATACTATTATAAAAGTGTTATTGTTTTTTTTCTTTCATGTGTTTCTTCCTTTTTTGATTTACCTAATTTATTCATAATTAGAGAATAAAAAAAGCTTGATCATGGATGCATTTATGATGGACAAATATGAAATACAAGAATTCTTAATTGTAAGTGTTATATTGATTAATCTACTTAATTTGCCCATAATTAGAGAATAAAAAAATTTGAGCGTGTATTTATGATAGATAAATATGTAATACAAAAATTCTTATTTGCATATAGTGTAACGATACAGGGCTTGGGAATTGTACTCATATTTATATTGTATTGTCAGTACTATACTAGGATTCTTAATTGGATCAAGGAAGAGTTATAAATTGAATTAAACTCTATTTCATTCTGCCATATACGGCCAATTTATAATAAAATTTTCTTCCAAATGGGATGCAAACCAAAAGTTTATTAATATTAATTCTAAAATTGTCTTCGGGTTGAACTTGCTTTTATGCATATGAGGATATAGGGAAGTTGTTGTAGAAAAAAAAAAATAAAATTCAAAGAATGGAGAGAATTGTTTTTCTGTTGATAATGAAGTAAGTCTTTATTTATTTAATTGATCTATTGAGTTTTCTTTCAGGATGATTTATTAATTATCTCAACCTTTGCATTGATAGTATTGAATTGAAATTGTTGATGTTAAAGAAAGTTTTTTTGGGGTTCTACAATTCAATTTTCAAGAAGTTAAGACGTTTTTTTGGGGTTCTACAATTCAATTTTCAAGAAGTTCAGGTAAGACTTTGAAATGAATAAAGAAAAGAAAAAGATAGCAATAGCAAATCTCCTTCACCTCTAAAACGACATGTTCATAGTTTTACCAATTTTGTAGTTACGCAATCAAGCGATAGAAAAAGGACTACCTAAAGCACAGACTTACATGCATACGAATCACATAGTACTAAAATTTGAGGCTACTGCTATGATCTTTTGTTTTTTGTTCTCATTTTTTTGACATGAAAATGCTTAGAGAAGAATCCAATAGTTTATTTACTCAGCTATGTATACTACTTTTAGTGTTTGAATAAGAATAAACATTAAAACTGAGTATTATTTTTGGAGTTTGTTCTTCTCTCAAAACATGCAAGTGCAACCTAAACTTGATGATAAGGATGTCTGATTTGAACCTTACAATCACCACAAAGTCCATAATCGATGAGGTTATTATCACCATACGAAACTATATTTAGTTGAATTGTTACATGAGAACTTGCAGAAGCTATAAGTGGTTTTAGCATGTCTGTCATACACTGGTTAATTGGCGACTTTTATAGCTTTTCAGGATCGATACTTTTCAATTCTCTTTCAAAGTTCAAGAGTATGATGAGATATTTGGAGCCAAGTAGTGTTTCTTCAAGTATTTTCTAGGTATATGTGAATTGGTTCAAGAGATCTTTTCAGCTATATAACCTCTAATTTGTCCTCCTACTAGGCAAACTTGGATTCTTCTTGATGATAAAACGTGTACCTTGAATTACTGGTCCTGCAAAACATGGCAAACTGACCTGCTTGTTGTCAACCTATTGCCTATAATTTCAAAACATTAGTCATCCATGAACACTACAATGAAGTTGGATGTTGCTGCAACTGCTATTTCTCCAACACAATCCAACAGACACCAATATAGTTAATATTTGTTCGAGCCCTTTTAGATTTAATATAGGAAATAAGTGTCAATACTTCAACCACAATATTAGCGATTAGATTTCTTGATGTTGCTGTCAAGAACTTTAAGGATAATAAAATAAAAAGTAAGCTTTTTACTATCAAGATATTACTCTCTTATTGTAGATTGACTTGTTTTCCAATAGCTTCACTTTGGGCTATGAGATATATAGAGATCGAGTTTTATCACAACTTGCTCACTTTAAATGTGTTTACTTTTTATTATTCAATCTTTTGATTCACAATTTCTTATTTTATAACTCTCTAAAATTCGATTGATAAATCTTAAAATTTATTTACGCACCTTTTTTTAATTCATATTTAATTGTCCCTCCCATCTCCATAGAGAAAAAGAGAAGATTTTAGGCTTTAGAAAGTATTACATATAAGTACTCCCTTTTAAGTTGCAAAGAGAGTTGAGTTTAACAAACACTAATAATCTATTACGTCATACAAGTTTATCGTTCTTAACCCTATGGCCATAAACTTCACCCGTGTTACCTCTACTAAACGCAAACAAACAAACCAAATCTTAATCCTACTAAATAGGGTCGGCTGCATAAATTCTATTACGCCATTGCACTCTATCGTGGACATATCATATCCTCTTCAATTTCTAGATGGGCTATATCTTTCGTACAACTTACACACCAAATCTTTTTCGATCTTCCCCTACCTCTCTTATATTGACTACTCTCTCTAAAATTTACTCGTCTGACAAACGCATTTGTTGGACATCTTAACACATGAACTAACCACCTTAAGCGTGTTTCTCCCATCTTCTCATTAATAGGTGCTACTCCAATCTTCTTACGAATATACTCATTGCGTATTTTGTCCATCTTAGTGTACCCACACATCCATCTTAACATTCACATTATTGGCCCAAAAAGCAACCTAAGAGGGGGGTGAATTAGGTTGTTTCAAAAACAATCCTTCTTATGTGCTTAATAAAAATGCAAGCTTTATGCATCAAATAAAAACTTAAGCACAAATGAATGCAATAGATATTCAACAATTTAAGGTTAAAGAACAAATAAGATTATTGAGATTAAGAGAATCAAACCAAACTCCCAAACTTCTCAAACTTGGAGCTTACAACTAATGGCAAAGAGCTTCTTACAAGGCAACTACCAAGTTCTCAACTTGAAGTTTAGCCACTAAAAGTCTCTTCAAAGTAGGTGAGACAATAACCTCTTGTACACAAATGAGGATCACTCTTGCTCACACTAATTTCCTTTAGTTAAGCCAAGAGTTTTACACTCACAACCTCCCTTTGTTACAATTGTTATCTCTCCACTCTTACACTTGAAGAACTCTTACACTACTAAGCTCTTTTCACAAAATTACCTACACTATTACAACACTTGTACCCACTATTTCTCCCAAATAGCTCAAGAATTACTTATAATCAATGTAGAAGTCTCTCTTGTTTAATTCAGGCTTAGGGGTATTTATAGTTGCCCAAAAACTGCTTCCAACAACTTTCCAACGGCTAGTTTTCCAATAAACAGAAAATAGCCGTTGGACCTTCCGGACGGCCGCTACAAACTTTTGCGTCCTACGCTGCGTCCGTTCTCTGAGGGTATTTGTTCGGACGTCCGAACATGGTACATCCAATTGAAGCAAAATCTTCTGAAAATATGATCGGACGCTGTTCTTCATCCTAGACTGCTTCAATATTCTTTGTGTCGAACGATTACCATCGTCCAAAGCTCTGTCTTTCGGACAGTCATTTACGTCCGTGGAGTCTTCTAGTTGTTTTGTTCGGACGATCATTTGTGTCCGAACCTACCTGTTTTTCTGCACACTTGTTTTCAAACCATTAGTGCGATTTGGTCATCATCAAAACATGATTAACAAAACTGGGGTTCAACACACATTTCTACTACTCTCATCTTCTTCTCATGTGTGTAATTCACCGCCCAACATTCAGACTCGTTCTATAAAATTTACCCTTAAGTCGTAAAGGAATTTTGAGGTCGCATAGTATTCCCGATGCCATTCTCCATTTAGTCCAACCCGCTTGTATCCGATGTATAACATTTCGATCTATACCACCATCACTTTGAAGAACTGATCCTAAATAGTAAATACTTAAAATTGTCACTTGTGTATATATCGCTTAATCAACGATACTAACCTCTATTCTATTCTTACGTGCACTCTTGTTAAATTTGAATTTCATGTATTTCGTTTTTAATCTACTAATTCTAAACCCTCTTGCTTCAAGTGTCTCTCTCCAAACTTGAGTTTAGCATTAACCCCGTCTTTTGTTTCATCTACTAAAACAATGTCATCTGCAAATAACATACACCATGGTATTTCCTTGTGTATGTGCCTTGTAAGTTTATCTATGACCAATGCAAATAGATAATGACTTAGAACTGAATATTGGTGTAAACATATGTTTATAGGAACTCTCGTGTCAACCCTCTTAGCGTTCTCACACTTATAACCACATTCTATACATCTCCTTTATTGATTCTATATATGCTACTCTAACTCCTTGTCTAAAACTCTCCACATAACTTCTCTAGGGACTCTACCGTATGGTTTTTTCAAAATCAATAAAAATCATATGTAGATCATTTTCCTTATCACGATATCTGTCGGTACCAGTTTTCTTAAGAGATGTATGACTTCAGCAGTCGATTTCCTTGGCATGAAACCAAACTGATTATTTGACACCTTAGTCTCGTTTCTTAACCTTCTTTCTATCACCCTCACCCAAAGTTTCATCATATGGCTCATTAGTTTAATACCTCTGTAACTTGCATAATTTTGTATATCTTCTTTGTTCTTGAATATGGATATGAAAGTACTATTATTCCATTGGTCAGACATCTTTTTACTCTTTAATATTTTATTGAAAAGATTGGTAAGCCAACTTATGCCCTTCTTTCTTAAGCATTTCCATACTTCAATTAGAATATCATCGGAGCCAACTGTTTTTCCTTTCTTCATATTCTTCAAAGCCTCCTCCACCCCTAATTCCTGAATCCTTCGATAATAATTGTCTTTCTATACCCCTCAGACTTATATAACTCTCTTAAAATGATATCATCTCTATTGCCTTCATTGAATAGTTGATGGAAGTATCTCTCCCACATTTCCTTAATTTCGCCTCATCTCTTACTAGTACCTTATTATTTTCATCCTTGATGCACTTGACTTGGGTTAAGTCCTTCGTCCTATGAGCTCTTGATTTAGTAATTTTATAAATATCTCGTTCCCCTTTCTTAGATTCTAATTTTTGGAAAAAATATTCAAAAGCCATTTCCCTCGCTTCACTGACAACCTTTTATGCCTTCTTTTTAGCAGTTTATACTTCTCAATATTTTCGTCATTCTACAACTATATAGAGTCTTATAGTTAGTCTTCTTAATTTTTATTTTATCTTGTACATTTTCATCCCACCACTAAGATTCCTTGTTCATGGGGCATAACCTCTTGACTCGCCAAATATTTTATTTTCCACTATTCTCACTCTAGTTGCCATGTTATTCCATAAAGTGTCAGATTCCCTTTTTAAGTCCTAGATACTTTGCCCTAACAATTCTTTCCTAAAAATTTCTTCTTTTTCCTTTTTTAAATTCCTCCACTTAATTCTAGGTAATCTAGGTAGGTAAGTTCCTTCGCCTAACGTGATGTTTAGGCCTCAAGTCCACCACCGAAAACCTATGTTGTGAGGTTAAACTTTCTTTAGGTATGATTTTACAATCTCTACAAACCCTTCTATCTCTCTCTTTTGTGATCAGAAAGTCAATTTGTGATTTTATTGTACTACTTTTGAAGGTAACTAAATGTTCATCCCTCTTCTTGGCAAAAGTATTGATAATGCAAAGGTCGAATGCCATTCCAAACTCCAAGATTGATTTTCCTTCTTTGTTTCTTCCCTCGTAACCATATCCACCATGCACTTCTTCATAATCCTCATTATCTCTTCCCACATGTCCATTTAGATCACCTCCTATAAAAATTTGCTCACCTTGGGGGACACTATCTATCATCTAATCTAAATCCTCCCAAAATTTAGCCTTAATAGACTCATCTAGCCCTACTATTAGGGCAAATTTAAGTTGAAAAAATAGTTTCCACGAAATATTATAATCTCATAGTTAACCCTACTCCCATAATTAAGACAAAGAAAGTTGAGTTCAATGAACACTAGTAATCTATTACATGTAAGTACTCATTTTTAGTTATAACGAAGGTAAAGAATATATACATAGCCTTTACAAGTACGTAATGAAGCTGAAGAAGTCCTCAAAATTCTCACCAAGTCACTCTCATTTGGACCTCCAAAGGCTAATCATTCATAAAATTACCTTTAACTACTAATTGAGTATTTATAGCAATATAGACTTTTAGAAGAGTAAAGAATAATTAAATTTGTACTTTTTTAAAAAAAAAATAATAATGGGAAGAATAAAGTGGGAAGGAAGAAGGGGCGATTAGGGCAGTTGAGAATCAAACCCCATTTTAAGATAAGAAATAAGAAGGTTTAATCATTGGACTATATTCGATTCCTAATTAAATTTTTTTTCTTATTTAAACAAAAATTACGTAGATGTGTTGCAAATTTGACATTGATCATATATTTTTTGCATCTCACATTTAAATACTAAAATATTAAAAAAAGTATAGAATGAAATAAATATATTATTGTTGAACACTAATTAAAAAGCAAACACAAACACAAGTGATAACAATTACCTAAGTTGTGTTTCGATCGATGGATATAGGAATAGATTTCAATTCTATCTATTTTTTAGAGGAATTTGTAAATTTAAAATAGATGAACTTCAAATCCATGTACATTGGAAGCTATTTCAAATATTTCCTTTTACAATTTCTAATCAGATAAATTTCAAATTTATTGATTTTAACCCTAAAAATTACTCCAAAAACTGAAATTCATCCTCAAATCCATCAATTCAATTGCAATACAATTGTACATCAAGTATTTTATTATATGTTTGTAAAGCGAAATAAAATTTAGTTCACAACTATTAAGTGCAAGGAACATGCTTCTTCTTGCATAATGCAATATAACTTCTAGACTCCATCAAAATCTAATACCAAACTACTGAAGTAGAACTAGTATATAGAATTCCAATAATATTCTAATTTATAGCCCAAATTGAATATGTTATGACTAAATTTATTTAATTAATATATGAGGTAGTACTATGAGAGATTTTGCTAAATTAGTTGTTGGAGGCAAACAATAGGTTGAGATTAGGCATGAGTTAAAATACTCCCCCCTTTTTAAAGTAAATGTCACTTTTTGTTGGTGCACACTGATTAAAGAAGCCATTAAACTGCATCAATTTTACAAAAAAATAGTTCAAAGTGACTAATTTACCCTTTTACATTAATAACCCAACTACATAAGTATCATTCTATTAATATAGCACTAAGGGTAAAAATTAAAAAAATATCATTACCTCCTTGATTTTCTAAAGCGACAGATAAATTGACACAAGATAAATTATCTAAAGCGACTCTTATTTTGAAACAGAGGAGTATTAGTTTGGATTTGTCATATTGAACACATATCTATATATCTATCAATACTATTATAATAGTGTGAGTGATGTTTTTCCCTTCATGTGTTTCTTTCTTTTTTGATCTATCTATTGCCCATAATAAAAAGAATCTGACATATTACAATAAGTAATGGACAAATAGGTCATTGTGTTCGAGTTTTATCCATGTTAATAATTTGCATGTTTTGAATTTTTCTAAGTGTCCAAATTCATGTATTTTGATTTATTCTAGATGCACAACTTCAATGTATGTGTGTGTACTTTGTATGAAGTGGTTTATATGTCTTGAATTTATTATAGTTCATGTATAGGTTATTAATTGGGTTCATATCACTAGATATGAGCGGTCAGCTTATAAACCCATAAATACATCTTGTACTTAGAGTTCAAAATAAAGTAAGATTATAATTATACTTCCTCTAATTTCCTCCATGAATTCAACAATCAAATCACAATATAAGAGTCTGACACGTAAGCAATTTTTATACGCTTAAAATTTGAATTGGGAATAACTTATAGCCGATGAATTTGAACTAGATAGAATTCATATTGTCTCTACTTTCTTTAATTTTAAAAGAATCCACATCATCCACATTTGATAGAGATTAATGGCTGGCATAATGAATTTTCACTACTCTTATGTTATATTGGTATCCTTACATTTAGCTACTAACAAACAAATAAACAAACAAACCAAACCTTAATCCCACTACGTAGGGCTACATGAATTCTGTTATGCCATTACGCTCTGTCATGGACCATATCCTCCTCAATTCCTAGATGAGCTATATCTTTCCTACAAGTTACCCACCAAATCTTTTTCGGTCTTCCTTTACCCCTCTTATGTTAACTACTCTCTCTAAAATCTATTCGCCTGATAGGCACTTCTACTGGTCGTCTTAACACATGACGTAACCACCTTAAGCGTGTTTCTCTCATCTTCTCATCAATAGATGCTATTCCAATCTTCTCACAAATATGCTCATTTCATATCTTGTCCATCCTAGTGTACTCACACATCCATCTTAGCATTCGCATTTCTGCTACTCGCATCTTTTGCTCATGTGTGTGATTCACTGCTCAACACTCAGACCCATCCACTTGTGTCGAGTTTTTCTTAGCAGTATAGCCAGTCCCAAACCCGGGTAAAGGAGGAAGGTTGAGTTAGGTCGACAGCCAGTGTAAAATTTTGTCAATCTTATTAGATGAATCCACTACGATATTACATGTCGATACTAAATTTGGAAAATGATCGAGACATGTGAAGTTAAGAAACTAAAAGCATTTGGTAAGAAAAATAAAAAGTAAATAAATTTGCATTCTTAATATGAAAATTTTCTAGTAGTAAACGTAGTTCTCTGAATCATAAGTACAACATCATATCTACATAAATACAATATTGTCTTTTAATTAAAATGGTTATCGTACTCAAAAATTATAGTCTATTAAGATTATGAAAATTTGTTTTTCTTTCAACATAAGATATGGCCAGTTAATATTTGGTAGATATATAACTAATGGTCATGACCTTGAAAGTTTTAGTGAAAGATGATTATGATGATAAATTACCGACAATACAAACTTTTAATATTAATGTTACAAGTTTTTAGGTTATTTAAAAGGGTTTAATTTCATGTATATGTACAAATATATAGAATAGTCTTAATAATGTAGGAAATAAAACAATAAGAGACCTAACTTGACTTATAACTTGAATAATATGCCATGGTTGCAATGAGATAAAGTTAAAAGATGGGAATGAATGAATACATGTAAACTTTTAAATAGAAAAATTCCCTTTCAGTTGATTGCCAAAATGAATGCAAAATAAAACAAATGAAGAGTTAAACATACATATTTATTCAATAGTTTGTATGTTTACTCTTAAATCACAGTTCAACTAATCATTTTTTTCCAAAATGTGGGAAACCTATTACTACTAAAAATACTATCACATTTCCTCCATTTGTGCAATGAGAAATAGTCAGTAAATTTTATGTGATTACTTATGGGCTTCACATGTAAATAAAGGGTATACGAAAATATAAGAAATACAACAAAAAATACAATTGATGAATCAAATTATTTGTCAAGGTAAGGCAAAATAGTAATTTAAAAAAATTATTACATAGATTTGAGATTTTTGAGACTAGAACATACCAATAGATTCTGAAAATGACAATAGCACGAAAATCAAGTTGACTTTTCAAAAACTTCATTTTTTAGAATAATATAGAGAATTAAGCCTAAGACAAGTATGCTTTTGGGATCGACTCTCCAAAATGGAACATAATAAAATAAGCATAAGTTGAAAATCATGATAATGAATTATGAAAAAATGTTTGAGGCGTGACTACACTAATAGATTTCAAAAATGACAAAGCACAAAAGACAAATTGACTTTCCAAAGATTTCATACGAAAAAATTGAATTTCGTGATTAACTCATCCAAAAAAAAAAAAAAAAACTAAAACATTAACAAATTATAAAATAAATAAACAATATAATCTCTTCATGATGCTGCAAATAATAAATGCTTGCTTAGGTTTAGTGAAATTCATAAATTTAATTCAATGCCAAGTTTTGCAAGAACAAAAATAAAATAAAAATAATTTTTTAATTAAATTAGTAGGCTTATGTTTAATAGTTGTGTATGTTACCAATTCCATTCTCTCAAGTATCAAGGCTTCTGATTACATTTCTCTTAGTTGATTAAAGAACCATGTCTTAATTGTTAGGATTAATTCATCTAATGTTTAGAATTTGAGATTTAATAGTACTTAATATTATCTTATGTGCTAAATCTAATGCTTCATATATAATGGCAAAGCACATGTTTTCTTTTTTGTTAAAAAAAAAAAAAAAAGAATCAAAACTATAGGTATGTATACTATGTGCACCAAACGTGCAATTATTTTTCATATAGGACATTCATTTATAAATATAAGAAAATAAATATATGGGTCAACACGTGCATCACACGTACACCTTACTAGTTATAATAAATCTCTGACTGCAACCTATAGCAGATATAAAGATTAATAGTTTTAAGTAAACAAATTATGATAGAAATAAATTTAGAAAATAACTTGGTTTTCCAACTTGATAGTTGCTTTTCATGTCTTAATGATCAACCAGAGAACACAAGCACATTAATTAAACTGAGTATAAAATGGAGAAGGTTACAAATTATGAATTATAATGGATGTGGGACATTATACTTTATAAATACATGATTACATGAGGAATAAAATAACATGTTGAATATATGGTCTTGCATCTCTCTACTCTCTTTTCCTCTCCAACTCTATACATTTTTGTTTAAGTTTTATAATACGTTATCAGATTTTGACTAATTTAGGTAGAACCTGCATGAGACTATGATGAATTGAGGTAAAACTTTAAATCAATATAACGAAAATAGAACTTTAAGTCATTACAACTAAGATATGATTTAAAAATATTGAATATTATCTGTTATTACGTTTTTTTAATACATTCAATTGTGTCATTATAATAATATTGAAATTTATTTTGATTATTACTTGAATCATATCGAACATTACAAGAGTCAGATTTACACCCTTAACATAATAGGCAAGAACTATCTATCTTGAATTTTAGATGTTGAAAGCCATTCAGATTCTATGAGTTCTAAAGACATGTTAGTAATGCAAAATAATGAATTTAATCAAGATCAGGTAAAATCACTGATTTTTCTTCGTCCATAAAGGATTAAAATGTGAGTATTTTATTGCAAAAGATCCTGAAGATTTATGGAAAAAAGTGATTATCTTATTTAAAAGATCCATTAAATCTATAAAAAATTAAAAAGATTATTGAATACATGTTAGAGAAAATATTCTCTACTTTTTTTTTGCTGAAAGTATGCTTCTCCAGCAGTAATAACCTAAAAAGGGCTATAAAAAATAGTTTGAATTAATTTTATGTTATTTCATGATTGAATTAAATAATGAATCATGTAATCTGTCCCATTATATTTGTTTCATTACCTGAAGAGAATACAATCATGCCTGAATATCCTCCATTCTCTAAAGTGAATGCCATTATACTTGGATCTGCTTTATTTCCTGAAGTGAATACAGTTATATCTCACAATTCTAAAAATATTATGTGTATGATCTCACTTGACTATAGCTGTGGACGAAACCATAATAATTACAAGACTATAATAGCAAAAGTGATTTAATTTTAAGAAGAAAAGGGAAGGAAAATAGTGGCTAAAATAATCTCCTCAAAAATTTTGAAAAATGAACATTATCATTGTGGTATGAAGATTCATTGGTCATGTACTTGTTGTACGTCAAAATTATAGAAAAAAAATTTGTCTGTAATAATTTTGACTATGGTTATAATATTGATGATTTCTTCCCTGAAAAACACATTGACTATTTGGTTGGTAGTGAAAATATCTAAGAAATAAATATTGTGATATTTTGTTTCGCATATCTTTATTTTTAAATTTATGTATGTCTTATTATTTTGCATTAATATATTGTCTTATAATATTCTGTTATTATGTTTATCATACTTGATGAGAAACATATGAATAAAAAGTAATGTCAATGTTAATACACATAGGCAGTACTAAATTAATTGATAGTTTCGGAAAGGCCACCATATTATTACCCGAGAGTTTTAAAGAAATCTATTAAATTTCAAGAGATTGTATCCACTGAAATAGATATCATATTGAAATGGCCAATGAGAAAAATATTGAGTTTCTTTATATCACAAAAATAGTATCAACAAAGAAGTGTATTTTGCAAAAGTTGCTTACTTTACTTTTGATTTATATTATACAATTGAAACATATGCTATAGTAAACCAAAAGTTTACTGATTCAAAGAATTTCATTATTTGGCATGACTGCTCGATCATCCCGGGTTAATTATAATGTGTAAAGTCATTAAAAATTCACATAGAAATTTATTGAAGAACCTAAAATTCTTCAATTTAGTGAATTCTCCTGTATTGTTTGCTTTCAATAAAAATTAATTCAAATAATCACAAGTTAAAATAGGAATTGAATCCGCTGAATTTCTAGAACAAATTCAAGGTGATATATATGTGGATCCAATCACCTGTGTTGTAGACCATCTAGATACTTTATGATTTTAATAGATACATCTAGCTACTAGATGATCATATATATGCTTATTATCAAATCACAAGGTACTTGGAGTTTGCGATATTGTTAGCTCAAATAATTCAATTAAATCATGATTCATATTATGCAATCAATAAAATTTGTCTTGATAATGCTGATCAATTTATATCTCAGACATTTATCTATTTGTTAAATTGGTAGAATTATGGAATCTATACTATCATAAACGCGTGAGTATGCTTTTCCCTTCATGTGGTTCTTCCTTTTTTGACCTACCTAATTTGTCCATAATTAGAGAATAAAAAAGGTTGAACATGTATGTGTTTATGATGGATAAATATTTAATACAAGAATTCTTAATTGAAAGTGTTATATTGATTGATCTACCTAATTTGTCCATAATTAGAGAATAAAAAAGTTTGAACGTGTATGTATTGATGATGGATAAATATGTAACACAAAAATTCTTAATGCAAGTGTTATAATGATACAAGACTTAGGAATTGTAATCGATGTGTATATCATGTTATCAGTATTATACTAGGACTCCTAGTTGGACCAAGGAAGAGTAACTAAATTGAACTAAACTTTATTTCATTCTGCCATATACAGTCAATTTATAGTAAAATTGTCTTCCAAACGGGATGCAAACCAAATGCCTATTAATATTGATTCTAAAATTATCTTCTTAAATGGGTTGGACTTGCTTTTATGCATATGAGGATATATAGAAGTTGTTATTAATAAAATACTTCTAATTAATAGTTGGATAATTACGTATGAGAACAAAATTACCTATTTATGTATAAGGACATGTTATGTTACATGCAGCAGTACTAAAATATTTTCTCAATATTAGGGGGAGACAATAAGAAGTTGTAAAGAAAAAAAATTAAGTGATACGAATAATCACATTTTGATCCTAGTACAAAGAAATGTGAACTAAATGTTCAAAAAATAATTCGTTATGAATCAACTGCTAGATTGATTTACTAACCTTAAATGAGTCATGAAATCTCATATACAGCTTAAATGCTCCAATTCAAATTGGTGTCCTAATAGGATAGCCTATCAATACAATATTAATGATAGCTAGCCGTACTTAAAATATGGTTGATCAATCGGTTCCAAAGATAAGAACACCTATAAGAGGAAAGGAGCACATATTCAAGATATACAATGGAGGCAGGTACTCTTGAAGAGCCCCTAGACATAACTAATCATAGAATCCTAGAAGTGGATCAAGTATTTGAATCTAATAAAAATAAAGAGCTTTCGATAAGTTATATCTCTACTGAAAAAAGATGTAATCGAAAGGATATTATTGTCGACAATATTATTGTTTATAATATTACTTGATGTTTTGAATGAAAAATGAGGATTTGAATATGAATTATATCGAAAATTGTTGACATAAAAAATGATTGGCCAAATTGAAAAGACGCAATAAAATCATAATTAAAAATTGTGAAGTTTTGGACCTGTAATCTAACCTCCTAAATGTGTAAAGGCGTAATGTACAAATGGGTGTTTTTGCAATAACGAAATGATAAAAATAAAACTGTGCGATATAAAGCACGTTTTGTTCGAAAAAGGATTTTTGCAAAAACTCAACATTGATTATGAAGTGACATATTCAGCTGTGGTGCATGCAATCACCTTTAAATATTTTATTAGTCTAGTAGTTTATGGAAAAGTTAATATGCATCTAATGAATATTGTTACAAGCTTACTTATATAGCTCAATTTCTATATAAAAATCTATGAAGGATTTAACATGCCAGAAGCATATAAAGTTTCCTGGGAACATTGTAAAATAATATTACGAAAATTCTTGTATGGATTAAAGCAATCTAGGTATATGTGATTTAAATGTTCAATGATTATCCTTAATAAGAACTACAAAAATGATCCAATTTGTCCATTTATTTTTGTAAAAAGAAACGAATCAAAATTTGTGATAATTATTGCATATGTTAATAACATAAATATTATTAGAACTCCTAAAGAGGTTCAAAAGAAATGAACTTTTTAAAGAAAGAATTTGAGGTGAAAGACCTAAAGGTCTATATATCAATTACTTATGGAGTGGAGATTTTTGTACATCAATTAACTTTACCAGAAAAGCATTAAAACGATTATATGTATATAAAGTATATCTATTGACTACCCTAATAATTGTAATATCGCTTGATGTGAAAAAAAAATTCTTTCTGTCATCGAGAGAATAATGAAGAACTTCTTCATCCTGATGTACCATATCTTAGTATTATAGGAGCATTAATATATCTTGCTAATAATACATGACCTGATATAGCATTTTTTATAATTTGTTAGTAAGATTTAGTTTTTCTTCTACACAAAAATATAGGACTGTTATTATATATATATTTAGATACCTCCAAAAGATTATTGATGTGAGTCTACTTTATTCAATGAATCTAGATTACAATCAATTGGCTATGCAGATACTACATATTTATCTGATCCATAAAAAACTCGATTTCAAACAGGTTATTTTTCACATGTAGAGATACAACTATATTTTTCACATGTAGAGATACAACTATATTTTTCACATGTAGAGATACAACTATATCATAAGTGTTTAACAAAATAAACTTTATCCGCTACTTCTTCCAAGTATACATAATTAATTACAATACACTAGGCAAGTAGAGAATATGTTTTCGCTAAGGTCATTAACCCAAAATATCCAGAAGATATGTAGTTTAACATTAGAAGAGTAACTATCGACAATATTATATGAAAATAATGCAGCATGCATAGCCTTTGTTAAAGGGAGGTTACATCAAATGAGATAAAATGAAGTATACTTTTTCAAAAATTTTCTACACTCATGATCTTCAGAAGAATGTTGATATTTATATCCAACAAATTCGATCATATAATAACCTAGCTGATTTATTCATAAAGACACTACCAACATTAACATTTGAAAAGTTAGTTTGCAATATTGAAATGTATCGTCTCAAGAATATCAAGTGATGTTTTCATGTGGAGGAGTAATAGTACACGCTATACTCTTTTTTTCTTGACCATAGTTTTGTCCCAATGGATTTTTCAGACAAGATTTTTAATGAGGCACATAATATGCAAAAGTGTATTACAGTCATTGTATATTCTTTTTCCTTCACTAGATTTTTGTTCCACTGGATTTTTTCTAGTAAGGTTTTAATGAGACATTATTTTATTATAGACATCTAAGGGGGAGTTTTACAAATTACGTATCATATTGGATGCCTATCTATGTATTTAATAAGTATTAATGGAAGTCTATCTACATCCAAAATCTTATAAATGTAGAGATATCTTACATTATTTGCATAATGTAATTGATGGATCATTGTACTTCTATAAATACATGCATTGAGGAATAAAATAACAGACTGAATATATGATTTTCTATCTCTCTTCTCTCTTTTCCTCTGTAACTCTATCCATTTTTTGTTTATGATTTATAACACAAAATATATAATTATAGCTATAATGTGATCAAAAGTTGAAATAAGTTGCTAATTTTTTTAATGTAGTTTCCGAGTTATCAAAAAGGAATGTAATTAAAAAAAAAAAACACTTTATAAAGACACATTTTAAGCTGTCCAAGACATTTTCTAAAACCAGTTCACGTGCCAAGATCTTACCAAATCACGACCCCCTAATTTTAGATTCTCGACCTAACTTCTATCATTCTTTTTCAGATTTAATAACACATCAGTGACTTTTATTTGTCACTTTGTATAGATGCATTATATATATATATATATATATATATATATATATATATATATATATAAAATAGCTTGTTTTAACAAAATGCATCACATAAGGTGTAATACAATATCGGAGAAAACTTCGTATACAAGTTCACACATTTTAGTGTACTACAAGCATATGTATTTAGCATAAATCTCGTTTTTTGATTTTATCATTACTAATATTCTTGGTCATCTATCATATTTTAATTTTACCCCAAGATTAAGTACTATCCGTTTTTAATAAAAGAAACGAATTACATGAAAATGAGACACATTTGCATTTTCTTTGCACATGTCAATAGAGGTGTTCACTTCGATCAATTGACTCGAAAAATCTATTAACCCGTTCACATTCCTAATTGTTAAAAGCAAAGTTGTTAAATCCAGTTCTAAAAGGAACCTGGTAAGGGAGATGGATTAATAAATTACCGGTTCAATCAGTGAATTATTGGCTCAAACGGTGGGTCATTAACAAATATATGTTTTTACTAATATATAAAAATATGAAATTATTAAATATTAGACATATTGTGAAAACATTGATAAAACATATCATATTAATTTTTTGATTAATTCTAAGTAAATTTTAGAATAATTAATTTCTCTAATAACTAAAAATATATAGTAAAATAGTTAACTTTAATTTTTTTTGTAAATAATTACTATGAGAAATATAAAATATATAAACAAATGCATATGAAATTATCTTTCTATTATTTTTTAAATCGTTACTTTATATTAACAATATATTTATATTCAATCCACCTTTTCTTAAAGATTTCTTTATGTTATATTTCATTTTTAAATTTTAATTACACCTGTTGTGGAAATACTTTGTTATTAGTTGTGACCCTGTATCGTTGAACGGGACTTTTTTTGATATTGTAATAGTGTTTTAAAACTAAATAAGTAAATTTCAATGGAGAAAGATAGAAAATAAACATATAGTTGTGATCCCGTTCCAAAGGAACAAATATAGCATTGATGTCTTTCACCATTAAATTTAGCAAAAAAAAAAAAATTCCTTTTCTATATTCCAAATAAGAATGATTTTATAATCCTTAGAATTTGAGGCACGTAGCACAAAATGAAATGTATACCTCTCAAATTGAATTTTCTGAATTCTTAGTAAGTATATATAGTAAATAATTTATAAAAGTTGGTCTAAAACTGAAAAAGCTAAAATTAATTTAAAGAATCCACATAGATGTTGAGAAATAGGTTTTCATAAAATGGCCACTTTCAGTAAAATAGAATACGTTAATAGGATAAAATTTCATTCTATTTACAACCAAGCAAATCGATAATGTTAAGCCTTTGGGCTTAGTTACGTATCTAAGAGAACAATAAACAACTAATATGGTTTTGATAATTTTCTTTGGAAATGATTTCCATATGCTGACGTCTGGTGTTCTGTCTATCATAATTGAGTTCATTGTCCTCATTTCAAATACTGGGATGAGATGTGCTTATAACGGGCACAACCTTAT
The DNA here is from genome assembly GCA_025175665.1 of Cinchona pubescens. NCBI lineage: Eukaryota > Viridiplantae > Streptophyta > Magnoliopsida > Gentianales > Rubiaceae > Cinchona > Cinchona pubescens. The sequence continues at coordinate 1,622,104 of JANKKI010000300.1, read as the reverse complement.
TAGTGCATTTGATCTTATTGATTTGAACATGCATATAAACACATCACAAAGTATCATGAAAATTTCACACGTGCATATAATATTTTTTTTCACATACCTTAAAGAATTAAAACTTTAGAGGAATGAGAAATAATGTCCAAAAAAATTCAGAAAGAATACCCAAAAATGATCTGAACCCAAACAAATACCCAAAAAAATCAGAAAATAATAAAAAGTTAAGAAAAATGGCTGAAATAAACACAAAAAAAAAGAAGACAAATACCCCATTCCATCTAAGATGATTGGCTGAATATGATCTGAACCATAAAAAAAAAAAAAAAAATCAGAAAATAATAAAAAGTTAAGGATAAATGGTTGAAGCAAACACACCAAAAAATCAAAAAAAAATACCCTCAAAAAGAACCTTTAACTGATTGGCTGAAGATGATCTGAACCCAAACAAACACAAAAAAAAAAAAGAAAAGAAAAACAATCAAAAGTTAAAATAATTGGCTGAAACAAATGCACAAAAAAAATAAAAAAAATACCCCAAAAAACTTTACTTTTTTGTTGAAGATGATCTAAACCCAAACAATCAAACAAATAAAAAAAGAAAAAGATAAAAAAAATTTAACAAAAAGTTTAGAAAAAATGGCTGAAATTAACACACCAAAAAAAAAAAAAAAAACCCCAAAAATACCTTTACCCTGATCGGCTGAATATGATCTAAACCCAAACAAATATAACCAAAAAATTAGAAAATAATAAAAAGTTCAAAAAAAAGATGAAACAAACACACACACAAAAAAAAATCAAAAAAATATCCCAAAAAACCTTTACCTGGTTGGCTGAAGATGACCTGAACACAAAAAAAAAAAAAAAAAAAATCAGAAAATAATAAAAAGGTTAGGAAAAATGGTTGAAACAAACACACAAACCAAAAAAAAAAAAATAGAAAAATGCCCCCCAAAATATCTTTACTTGGTTGACTGAAGATGATCTGAACCCAAACAAACAAACAAAAAAAAAAAAAAGAAGAAAAAAATTAGAATATAATAAAAAAGTTAAGAAAAAATGGCTGAAACAAACACAAAAAAAAAGAAAATAATAAAAAGTTAACAAAAAAATGGCTGAAACAAAAACAAAAAAAAAAAATTGCAAAAAAAAAAGAAAAAAAAAAGAAAATATTAAAAAGTTAAGATAAACAATCATTGAAACCAAAAAAAAAAAAGTTAAGAAAAATACCCAAAAAAAGAACTTTACCTGAATGGATGAAGATGAAGAGAAAATAGAGATAGCTGAATATAATTTTTATTAGAATAATCAAATCTCTCCTCCTCCCACCATCAATCCCTCCCGACAACAAAATCACCATAGATTTCAATTTATCATGCATCATACAAAAAAAATAAAAAATTTGGTCTTAACAGAAATAAAAAGGAGATGAACGTAAAAATTCACTCGTCGAATTAATTTAATCCATATTTGTTGACATTAAAAATAAAAACCAATTGGATAGTAATTTATTAATGATGATATAGCTCTTATTGTGACAATTTCTAACATATAAATAATATAAATAGATAGATCATTTATGATATGGATGATTTTTAAAAAAGAATTGAAAAAAGAGATAGAGAGAAGGAATATGACTTGTGAATTTGAGATGAGTGGAATGAATTTGAGACATGAATTGAGTTTTTTTTTTTTTTTTAAAAATTTGAAAAAAGAGATAGAGAGAAGGAAGATGGATCTTGAATTGAAGAGGTTAGAATAGCAACAAACTAATGAGGGAGACATCGATCATAAGGGGAGAGGGGAGAGGGGAGAGGGAAGAGAAAGAGAGAAATTTGTGGGAGGTTTTAGAGAGCAAGTGTAAGTCACCTTTTAATCAAATTATGTGAAACTGCAGAAAGAGAATTGAAGAAAACTGTATGCGTTAACTTTATTATATATACATATGTATATATATGATTGGGGAAAAACAAGTAGTATTTAATTTATGTGTTCTAACATTTTTTAATAAAATTAATATTATTTATTGTTAAAAAAGATTTTTGTTTTTATTTTTGCCAAATGAAGATGTCATAGATTATATGTATATTAGTCATTTTATTTGAAAAGGTGGGGAAAGAAGTTAATCAAGAAATAGAGTGTGAAGTCAATACAAATTATATTTGGAAGTAAAGAAGAACACAAGCCATGTTGTGGAGTGGTCAGTAGGTTCAGTTTCCAAGTTCGTGGTCATGTGATTGAATTCCCTATCAAACAAAAAAAATTTCACCAATCTAAATGTCGATAAACTGTGATTGAATTGGTTAGATTTTCAATTTTGACGGTTCAGTCGATAGATCGTTGAAAAGTCAATGATAAACTCGATGAACTGTGATTGAACAGATCAAATTCTCGATTCTGACAACTCAGTCAACATATATATCATTGAAAGGTCAACAGTCTTCTTCTTTGTCAGGTCGAAATAGCAACTCGATAAAGTGGTTCGGTTCACCGAGTTGAGACGAATTTAATAACTAGGGTGAAAAGTAGGATAGCAGGTCGGGAATCTACAACTTGAAGTCCCATTCCATATAATGGTCTAATTGTGTAATTTTATATATTATAATCTATTATTAATAGGTTTTTTCTCCTTCTATTCCCATTTACATGTGTATTTGTATATTTTTACTCAATTTTTTATTTTTTTAAAAATATTTTTAAATTCAAAATTATCACACATAAGCCGTGTCGAGTACCTGATCATTCAACCTGCTTTTAGCGAGTAGCCAAGTACCCGGATAACTGTGTACTTGTGTACATGGACCAGGTAGCTGGTTGATTTTTTTCTAACCTATTGTGGTTGGATTGGGTCAGTTAATTGCTAAATGGATCGAGTACCTAGTCCATAAATACCACAAAGCTCGATTTTATATCTCGAGAATTGATGCTTGAGCCGTCGTTTAGACTTGTAAACTTGACAAAGCGATGCAGTTTAGGTGATAAGACACTTCTTTCCTATAATTTATTGGTCATAAATTTAAGTTATTAAGGGTAGGTCGTAGGGAGAGAGCTGGTTTTTTGTTTTTTGTTTTGTTTTGTTTTGTTTTTTGTTTTTAAATTAAAAAAGACTTGTAAACCATTTGACATTTTGATTATCAAATAATGATTGTAAAGATACATTCAGTCTTCTAAAATCATAGAGGTTGTTTTTCTTTTTCTTTTTTTAAATAGACTTGTAAACCGTTTGATATTTTGATTAAAAAGAAACCAAATAATGACGATAAAGATACATTCAATCTTCTAAAACCGTAGAATAATAAGTTTCAATTAATCATGAAAACTTCAGTTTTTTTCTAATTTTCTGGTTTTCCTGTGGCCCAATATAAAAATATTAATTAAATAAGAGACTTTTGTTTTGAGGCTTTCTTTAGGATTTGTGGAATGGATAGTAATAAAAGTCGTACGTACCTCAAACTAAAGTTTTCCTAACTTGTAAAGCACTAGTGAGAGCACACCAATACAGACGAGCAATGAGTGTTTTTTTTTAATTACATATTACCACCAAACAGAAAATCAAGAACAACGAGAATTGAAACGTAAATCTTTTGATGATTTTGTTATTCTACTTACCATCTAAATTAACCCCTATTAACAAAAACTAACAATGACAATAATGAGGCTAAATAGTAAACTTTAAGATGCAATATTTGAATCCTTCCAGTTGAACTAGAGCCAAAGTAAGAGACTCTTAACCATATGTATCTTGTTTGTCTAATAGCATTACAAACTGGATTCTCTATCATACTTAGGAGGTGTTTGGTTCACATTCGGGAATCGGAATCGGAATCGAAATCGGAATCGGAATCGGAATCGGAATCGGAATCGGAATTGGAATTATAAACTCCACTATTGGTATGAGTTTATATCATTCCCCCTTACTTGCTTGGTTTAACATAGGAATGAGTTTCATTATATTAAGGAGGTGTATGGTTTATGGGTATAAGAGGGGGGAATGGGAATCAATTAACTAGTTAATGATACCCATAGATGGTGTTTGGTTGAACACTATGGGAATCATTCTATGAGAATGAAAGTGTTAGAAAGTACCTACTTTCATTCCCCACTTGTGACATGGGTTTCAAGTTAAGTAACTTATTAAAATAATGAAACCCATTCCTATGTTAAACCAAACAAGTAAGGGGGAATGATATAAACCCATACCAATAGTGGGGTTTATGATTCCCATTCCGATTCCCGAATGTGAACCAAACATCTCCTAATAAGTTACTTAACTTGAAACCCATGTCACAAGTGGGGAATGAAAGTAGGTATTTTCTAACACTTTTATTCCCATAGAATGATTCCCATAGTGTTCAACCAAACACCATCTATGGGTATCATTAACTTTGATTCCCATTCCCCCCTCTCATACCCATAAACCAAACACCTCCTTAGTCTTAAATAATATCTCACCCTCTCAGCTCCCATAATGTTTTGACACTTGACTTACCATACTCATTATGCTAGTTGGTAGATAGTACACATGACAAGTTTACAAAAATGAGATAGAAAATTAATATAGAAAGTACGATAAAAGATTCATGACGTACACATACTTATATATATATATATATATATATATATATATATATATATATAGTGTGAGATGTGAGAATTTTCTTTTCTTCCAAATTGTCCTTTGGGCCTCACTTGCAATTTTGCTCTTTTAATCTTAGGGGTGTTTATTCTGACCCAATAACCCAAAAAATTTGTTGAACTGATCTAATTCGAATCTAAAAAAGAGCGTACTCGAATCGCATTCTGAAACTGGATCAGATAGAGAGTCGGGTCAATCAGGTTGAAGGTTGGATATCGTGTCACATTTTTGTGACCCGCTAGGTACCCGACCCGGTCCATTTCAGGGGTAATTTATAAATTTAGTTAATAGGGTTTCATCAGAAGTTAATACTTATTAGGATTATTGGCAGTCTCTTACATCTTCTTCTTTGATTTCTCGTCTTCCCTTCCTCTTCCTCCTCAATCAATCCTCTTCTTCTTCCCTTTCTCTTCTTCGCATCCTCATTACTCGTTCTAGCATTTGTTGGGATGTATTTTGTGATTTAATTGTTGTTGTTATTGGTCTGTTGCTACTTGCTAGTTTGTTGTTGTTGGAACGTAATGTTGGGATGTATTTTGTGACTTAAATTTAATTGTAGCTGACTTAATTGTGAATTTAACTTACTTAACTCTCATTATTTAAATTTTTCATATTTTGTTGCTAGTGAGGGTCGGGTACTCGGTAAATCCAACCCTCTTTTGTGAGTATCCAACCTACCGGATATCCGCTTTGTATAGATTGGACAGAATCAAAATTTTTTTAACCCGATCAATAAGGATCGAATACTGATTTTCCCTCATGAATTCATGAACACTCCCGTTTAATGTTTCTCAGTTTTCTTTACTTCGCACGCATACAATGGTCGGTCGAGTTATCGATATTCCTCTTTGAATTGTATAAATAATTAGAGATAGTGTAAATAACAAAGAATATAATTCTCCGTTTAGATTACATATGCATTTTTACGTAACGCAAGGCTATTACTTTGAAATGATATTCTGTCTGATAATACCATCTTTCCTTGTTAAAGGCTCTCAAATCAGAAGAGCCATCACTTTTATCTCCACTATCTTCATATATTTCAATTTAATATCAAATGAATATACAAGATTTCCTTGTATATTTTTTCTTTTTCCTTCGCAAAAATAATTTTCCCCTTCATCACTTCCTAATCTCTATTCACAAAATTAAATTAGTATGCTTCATGGAAAATGTGGTTATTTTATTTAATTTTTTTTTTTACTAAAATATGCTGTCAAACTAGTAGTACTTAAAAAAGTTATTGACTTTTCAACCCACTAAGAGGTGGATGAGAAAATTTTATTATCCACACTTCATCATTTGACCTTGTCATTTTGGCATTTGGCTCTTCAATTCATTGTAGAAAATGCTATTATATGTTTGGGAAATTCTACATCCCGTTAGGCAATTATCTCATTGTATGTTATGAAATTTGTATTATATAAATCTTCAAAACATAGTATTGTATTATATAAATATTTAAAATACAATAATATGATTTTGTTATGTGATTATAGAATGTTTCTATATTTTGTGTATATGCACTTTCATACAATAAATTATGTGTATACACACCCCACAAATTATATCTATATATCTATGTGTTGTATAATATTATTTGCACACACATAACAATCCCATTATCCTCCAAATAATATGGCTGATTACTTATAAAATCCTCTCGAACTAATAAATATTTGGTCAAAGAAATTTCTAACAGTGGTTTATAGTATTGTCTTGTTCTTCCTACAAGATACTAACACTTTTACAAATTTTTATGGTATGTAATAACTCAATATAGTTTATTAATTTAAAATAATATATATATAATTCATAAATCTCATTCCATGAAGTGGCTGATAATTTAGTTATACCTTTACCAAATCAAACCTATAATTTCACCTTAAGATCATATCTTGGTGCAGACAGAGTAATTTGTTCCTAATCTCGAAATATTATTCTTTTTTCAACTCAATATCTACTATCTAATAAAAAAAGATTTTGATGATGTCCTTTCGAAAATTTAATTTCCCTGGATGTACTTCTACATACGGAATATTAAATCTACCTTTGATCGAAAATCTATATATTCCCCTTTAATTGGTTTCCAAATAAATTAATCAAATACATGGTCATGACTCATGAGAGAAATTGCTTTTGTTAACTGAAAGATGACATCACAAAATATACACATAATTAATGTGTTTCCAATCGCAACTGCTGTACTATTTGACCATAGCACCCGGAGCAATGTTTATAACACGAAACATGTAGAGGTTGGTCTAAATCTATTTCAACTTAGAGAAACTATGTGATTTTCATTCTATTTCTATTCTCAAATATAAATTAAAGAAATTTTTATGATCTATTTAGGGATATATTCGGTTATACATTAAAATTTTATACAATACAATATTTTATATTTTAAATATAGATTTGTATTTATATTGTACAAATTTTAAAGTATATAGAACTGTAAAATTTTCTAACTAATGACCCCTTAAACATCCTCTAGTGATTTTCTTTTTTTCTTTTATTCCTGCTGTGTCAAAAAAGAAAAAAAATAAATTTCCTTTTATATATATTAATATATAAACGGGTAGGAGTCTGCCAAATTCCCCCTCGTTTGTTGGTTTCTTAATTTTTTTTTTTTTAAAGTCCCTTATACAATTGATGCATAAATAACAAGTATTAAATGGACATCCTACACAAATCATTGATGAGAAAAAAAAAAAAAAAACTGAAAGTTGGATCTAATTTCTTTTACATTTAGAAAAACTTCAATCCTACTTTACCTGTGACTAAGATCACAAGATCTCATTGACATTTGGGATTTGACATTAATGCCGAATTAACTTTCAAATCATAAGAAGATCCAGATTTTGCTGAACTTGTGTGCCTTTGACCAACAAAATAAATATTCATATTTAATTAGTTATATATAAAAAATAGTGTTGACTTCATTTATGCATTTTTTTAAGTAAAGTTTAACTTCAATAATGCATTTTTTAAGTAATGTCAATAGGTCATAAGTAGACATAATGACACTTAATCATTTGATATTACGTACACACATAATTAATCATTTGTTGTGCGTCACACTCACATTCTTTGATTATCCAAAGAAATTATGCCAACTATACATATATCAGCTGATGCCGACCACGCTTTGACTTTTATGATTGTATTTACTTTCTTTTCTGAATTAAATAAGTTGTCAATTGCTTTGTTTTTCCTTTTAATATATTTTAATTTTGAAACCTATTCAAGTATAGTTTACAAGCCTGGGTGGAGGGGATGGGTTGGAGGGAGGGAGGGACGAGGGGAAAATTGATAACACTTTATTTCCTTTTAATTAAGTGTCGATTAAGATTGTGGTATAAAAATTAATATTGTTATTAAAAAAATCTAAATTTTAGACAAAATTGATCTTATATGACTAAATTAACTTTTTGACAAGCTAATAATAAATTAAAAGAGTCCTAGTATTAATGCTTTTCCTCACACTATTTTCTCTCTCCCAATCTCAAGTCCGTTCATCTTCAATAATTAATGAAATTGAAAAGAAATAAGGGCAAGATTGGTAAAAAAATTAATATTTCATTGGATTTCTAAAATGACATTTAGAATGCAATAATTTTTTTTTTGGTAAAGTGACACTTAAAAAGGAATAGAGAGAGCATCAAATTACCAACTCTGATTTTAAATATTTTGTCAGATTTTATTCTTTCTTTCGTGGAGCTAATGACTCGTCATAGGTCTCATCAAGTCATTTTGAATTTGTGATTGCATAAATATCTTGATATAATGAGATTGATTGAAGAAGGGTTAAATCCACTTTAACCCTCTAAATTTATCACTGTTTATCACATTGCACTTTGAATTTTTTTTTAATACCTTGGACCCTAAGATATTTGTTTCTTGACATTTCACCACAAAATTTGACAGAAATTTAAAAAGTAATAGAACAGGGGTGTAGGTATGTTCTATGCATGCAAAACTAGCCCTAACCAATGGCCCCTCCCTCCAAAAATTTCATAATTACATTTTTTCTTAATTTTTAAAAAAATTTTACTACACCCTTATAAAAATTATATTTGCCCTCTTAAATTTTTATGACAAGTGTAAAATTATCCTGTAATATAAACTTGTATAAGTCTTACTCTCTCACGCCCTACTCCTGAGTCTATCCCTTCTTGTGTGCATAGAATGCACCAACATTCTGTTATTTTTCTAACTTCAATCACTTTTGAGTTAAGTGTCAAAAATAAAACTTTAGGAGGGAAAATAATCAAAAAAATAGTTCGAAATACAATGTGATAAACGAGAATAAGTTTAAGGGGCGAAAGTCGATTTAATCCACTGAAGAATAATGCAGGAACCTAGACTCATAATGCAAATTAAATCTATGTACATGCACCCTAGACTGTTTCCTTTATCAAGCTCTTCTTTATATCGGGATGCTTTCAGATAAACACCAAGGGATTCGTCAGCAACATGTGAGAGATGATCTCTTAGAATTGAAGAAAATGGAAATTTGGGATCGTGTATGGGACAATTTTATGGTACAGTATTCTACAGGTATAATTTATTTTTTTGGTTCCAAAAAAAAAAAGAGACTATAGTCGAGCACTCAAACCAATTATGACAAATGTATAAGCTTCTATTTTTGGGTTAAAATCAACAGAAACATGTGGTTTTGATATGACACTAATACGGCATATATATATATATATATATATATATATATATATATATATGAATAATTGGCTTTAAAACTAATTACGACAAAAGTATATATTTTCTTTGTCGATGTAAAATCAATTTGATCAAGATCTTGTCTTCATTTCAAGATGTCTACGCGACATTATAATATCTGCAGATGCAGAAAAATCAGCTTATTTTCACTGTAAGATCAAGGAATATATACACACGTATTCTTGTAAATATATGCTATATTTACAAAAATGTATTATGTCTACGTGTACTGTGTACAGAATGACAACATCGACATGCATGAACGTTACCAAATGTCACTTCTCCCAAGACACGTTTGATCTTGGTAGATATGACTTGATGAAATGAATGTGAACATTTGTTTATGTTTTTAATTCCTAGTAAAAATGATTAAATCAAAACTCTGCGCTGTATTGTATTGAAGGATTTGAGTGAATTGAAATTTGAAATTTAAATCTTTTTTAATTTATCAAACAAGTTAAAAATTTTAATTAAAATTTGAAAATGCGTTAATAAGTGAAGATATAATTTTAATGGTTAAAGTGTACAAATTTCAAATTTATTTATTTAAAATCTTATTATAAATTAAATTCACTCATCTAAACGGACCCACAAGTTGCGTCATTTGTGTGATTTGATTGCGTACTTTCTATAATTTCGGAATAGAATCAACTTTTTGGCTCAGCAGTTTCAGTTGCAAAAAATAATATTTAATTGCAGCATTTTGCAAATGAATGGATGAATCTGGTCACAATTTAGCATCAACGGTTGTTTCTTTGTTATCTTGGACGAACAGATATTTTTAATGCATGGTAGATTGGAGCAAGGAGATGCTGAAGAAGAAGTAATGTGATTATGAAAATATTTACTAGTTAGGAACCACTTAAATATAATAGCTTGATTGATAGATAATTAAGTTCGAATTGTTTATTTACATATTGAGTGTGGTAGATAACTACTCTTGTTAAGATTTGTAGTATTATAATATATTAGCATATTTGATTGATTTGTAGTAGTTTATATAAATATTTTTTTTATGCTTGGGGACCTAAAAAATACAAATTTATAACTTTCGGGACATAAAATATTTCTTTTGAAACTTGAAGGGAGAAATATGATTCGGATGCAAAGTTGAGAAACAAATGGAATGACTTACCAAAATTTTTTTCCAACCATATACGTGCATGAGTCATGTGAGATGCACATCACTGATATACATTAACTCTATAACTAACGAAAATTGTTTTGGAAACCTTTTATTTAAAGCCAAATGCTAAAATTAAAAAATTTAATAGGATATTTTTAAACACTGGAGACAAAACAGGATCAATGGTCAAAGTTGAGGAGGAATGACGTTATTTACCCTCTACTTAATTAAGAACCCTAGCCCTATTACACTAATTCATTTGCCTTCAAACCTAACGGATTGCTGTTCTAAAATTCAAAATTTGCTCAAGGAACATTCTTTTGACAATGAGCGAGTGTGAGAACAGTTTCAACATATCGTCTCAGGAATATATTACCTAGAATTAGTATTCAACTAGTATTCGCTATTCCCAAATTTTATTTGAATTGAGCAAATAGGTACAAAATTTAGGAAAATTCTGGTTTGCTGAAAAAGCTGTTGTCACTCTTTTGTTGAATGATATTCATGTAATGCTTTCCTGTCTATAAACTTTTGAATATAACGATATGATTCTATTATGTAATTGTAAATTTTTTATATATAATATGATATGTGTACAAATGTTTTTTTTTTTTTTTTATTATGTGTGGTGCAACCAGTGAATTAGTTAACACGAAAATTTAACAAATAATCCCTTTTAGATTAATCTTTTATATATTATTGATATTAAAAAAATTTTACACTACCGAGTGTAGATGCATTAATGCACACGTGGCATGCATCTATAGTTGATGATATACAAAATTTTCTTAACAATGCATACGTGGCGCGCATTCACACTCGATGATATATAAATTTTTCTATATGGACGGTGTATGAAAAATTAATCGTTTGCTAAACACATTGTGGATAATTACAACATTTTCGTAAAAAAAATCTTGAATGAGCCCTTTGGTACATAAAGGATTCCACTAAAACAGTAAACTTGAGTAGTTTTTGCCAATCTTTTCTAGTCAAATATCAAACTAAGTAAGAATAAGAAGGTTAAACCGGACACCATGGTTTTTATATAAAATCCAAATACAAGCAACAAAAAGAATACTAAGCTAAAATAATAAAGAAAATCGTAATCTTTAGATGAAACTGAGATTGACATGTGCCCTCCAAAACATTATCATGTCATAAAAGTCAGTCTCTTGGTATTGTAATAATTAACCTAATTAGATTGACAGCTTGTTTTGATCTTTCGAAACATCAAATAGCTACCTCAAGTTTTGTTACAAATTTCCTCATAGTTATAAACATTTTAATATTTAAAGATTTTCAAAATGAATGAACCCTGAAAAAGAGTATTAAAAAGGAAGATATCATATCTACATTACACAATTATTTTTTAGTTAAATTACACTGCTGCCCCTGAACTTTGCCCTATGTTATGTTTTACACTCCTAACTAAGTTTCAGAACATCTCCTTCGTAAGTTAGTCAATTTTTATGTTAAAAGTGACAGAAATTCTTTTATTTTTCTTTTCCTTCTTGTTTATCCCTTTCCCTTTTCCCTTTTTGTTCTTTCTTCTTATCTTTTTTCGTACATTTAATTCCAACTGCTAAAATTCAATATAACCTTATCAAATTGATCATGGAAGTAATTTGAAATCTCAAAACTCATGAAAGAAAGTGATATCCAGTAAACTATTAATTAGTTGGACAACTTCAATAGGTATCTGTACTTCTTGAACAATAAATGTGTAAAGGAACAATAACTTTAAACACTTATACATCTAGTTTTTAAAATATATAATATTATACACTATAAATTTTTAAATTACAATAAAATAATTCTTAATTTGTATACATCTACCGGATTTGGGCACCTACATACTTAATTTATTCAACAAATATTTAGTTGCTCCCAAATCGAATGATATGCATGCCACTTTTGCCACTATAAAGAGTTCAAAATTGTACTTGGTCAAATAATTTTCTTGTTTAGGCCAAGTTGGTGATCAGCTCATCTAAATTAAGCTTGAATAGCTATTAGTTATCAAGAAAATATTTTAATTCTTTTATGAAAACGATGCCAAGATCGTTGATCTTCTTTTAAATAAACAACAAATCCTATTCTTTTACTTCTTGTTTGTCTTTTAGCAGCCGGAGATTGAAGTAGGGTCAAAATAAAACCAAGTATTTCATTGTCTTTAGTCTATTTTCACAATGCATGTTGATCATTACGTATAGATTAGACTGTTGCCAACCACTATATACGAAGAACATATTAAAATACCAAAATGGGCCATCACACGTTGGTCCTGATTAAACTTTACTTTTTTTTTTTTTTGCTCCCCCTAAAAATTTCAAGCAAAAAATAATTGGAGATCTTACCATTCCCTTTTAAAACCTTTTGTTCCTCAGTCAAGTACCGTTCAAGTTATGGCCCGAATTTGATAATGCAATGTCAAACAATTTATTTGAACAACAAAAAATAACCCAAAAACAATGTCATGAAAACTGGTTCAAAGTCATATGACATACCACAAATAGTACTTGATATGGAGAAAGTAAAAACTAAAATGTTTTCCGGTCTCCCAATATTTCATGACGTGTGAGCCGGCTAGACTTTATTCAGGTTTCATTGGTTAGGTATTCATTGAATTGAATTAGCCTATAACATTTAAGCCTCGAACAAGGAGAAGAGAATAGAAGGGTTTTAAAAAAGAGAAAGAATTAAAAGACTAATGTAATCTGAAATGTCCTCCTTCTAATTTTCTTAAGTTAATAGCTAGATAAAAGTCAGTTCAAGAAAGTTTTTACAAAAAAAAAAAAAAAGTGAAATATATAATATCATTTATTGAAATAGTTATATCCAATGACGCTTGTGTTTCTAGAATGTGAGGAGACAAAAGAATGACAATTTAAACTGATTTTCAGTGTGCAGTATTTTAAAGGATTCTATAGTTTTATAAATTACTATATCGTTGTGTTTTGAATAATTATACAATTTAAATTTTAAAATAAAACGATATTATATTAGAACATAAAATTGATTTTGAATGAAAGATCGGTTTAGATAATAATCAATTATGTGAATAAATTTCAACTTTTTTATTAGCTCATTAAGTATACATCAATGACAATAACGTATAGTAGTATTAAACACTGCTCTTCCTTTGACTTCTCCTTTCGTTCCTTCACAAGAAACTATTCGTTTTGCTTACATATTTCACAAGCTATAAAATAATTCGACAACAAAGTGACTGAAGTTGTAAGATCACTACCTTTGTGATATGTTTGTCATGGTTTTGAGTAGGAAGAGGTAGATTTTAAAAAAATAAAATTAAATGCTATATATATTACATACTTTTGTCTAGATAAAAAAAATCAATTAATCAACACTGCATGTCATTACTAACTTTTTAAAAAAAAAAAAAAAAAAAAAACCTTAAATATCAACTACAAGCGATAATTTCTCATGATACAACTAATTAGTTACCCAAAAATGAGTGAGATAATTTTAAGAAATTCTTGTAACATATGTTAGAGTGTTTGAATGTCTCTTTTTTTATATTAAGAAGAAAGATATGATCCACAGAGATGCCATTGAGTTTACAACCAGACAGTTGGAACTAAGCAAAATTTGGACAAATAGTTGTGAAGTACTACTGTAAATTACGTACAATCAACCGGTGTATCACACATGCATGATAAATTAGAATAACTGAACAGATGTTTTTCATCCAACGGTCAATATTACCTGTCCATATTTATTCTGTACCCTTACACTTGGACAATCAGAATCAGATCAAAGGTCCAAGATCTGCCAAGTGTATGTATAACAATACGGTTTGAATTACAGACCATTGATCTACTTCTAATTATGTGTAATTATTAATTTAATAAACCCAATTTAACTAACTTCTGTTAAAAAATTTGATGAGATATTATATATTAGTGAGTTGACAATATAGTGATTAAAATAATTAAGGGTCTTGGGATAGCTTTGTTTATTTTATTTTCTTCTTTCTTAATCCTCAAACTGTGCCTAGAAATCAGAGGCAGCTCAATTTTTTTAAGTATGGTCTGATCGATCTCTAGTCATACAAAAGTATTTCATGTGATAAAAAGTCAAATGGGCTGCTACAGGATAATTAGTGGTAGTCAACTTTGTTAATTACTGTTAATTAGTCGGTAATTTTTTGAATAACAAGTAATAAAACTACTATTAAACATGCATGCAACAACATGTAGTGTTGTTGACAACTATTTTTGAGAAGGAAACCGTGTTGCACAGTTGAATTGCCGGTTACAACTGGTTGGCAACTAATTAACTGGCATTCAGTTCTTGCAATTACACTCCACCCCAGATGAGGGGGAAAAAAAATAGGTGGGGTAAGGGGTTATAAATTTGGGAAATTCTATGTTTCGTTACAGTATTATACTGTTGTGATCTTAAATTTATATCACATAAATATTTAAAATACATAGTATTATATTATATAAATATTCAAAGTACAATAATATGATAATCTAACGGGATTATAAAATTTTCAGACAAATTTTAAGAGTTACAAATTTAGAGACTAATTAGAATGATTGTAAAATATTCAGCTACAAAATCAAAATGTCCAAATACATTATATAATGGTCAAAAAAATATTAATAAAATCGTTACAAAATTAAAAAGATTTGTAACTGAAATATGAATTTTCGATATTGTAACAACTTAAGGTCTTGTATACTTCCTATAACGGCTGCCAAAACGTTTAGACCTTAACCAATTTCAGTTGCCATATTCATCATGCAATTGTCAAAGTCATTAAACCGATCATAACCTAGCATTTAGTTAATTTCTCTTAACGACCAACAAAAATTAAGGGATCCCATTTTTCTATGATTTCATTCGTCATTGAAATCTTGCCAAGTGTCATCAAACATATAGAATCATTTTAATACAAGTAAAAAAAATGACAATTATTGATTTACCAAGAAATGCAGTCACCTGAGGCAGAATGCTTCTGTTGTGGGCTAGCAATACCTCATGGAAACATTGACCTTATTTTTCTGAATTAATAAATTATTATTGTGTGACCGTCCATTACATTTAACGGCCACCCAATAACAAAACTATAAAATAATTGATATGATTAAAAATATATGAAGAGTTGACATCCAAGATGGCTTTCTGGGAAGAGTTAAAAAGTGGCTATAAATATAGCTTAGCTTAAGCCAACATCTTCACCACAAATTAAACAGTGTCATCATATTTCTATTTGCCAAAAAAGCAAAAGAGTTCAAATTATTAGTTCTTTATTTTCCTTTCATATTTCTCCTTAATTAATTTGGTTCTTGCACCAATGGCAATTCCAGTGATTGATTTCTCAAAGCTTAATGGAGAGGAAAGAGCCAAAATCATGGCACAAATTGCTAATGGATGTGAAGAATGGGGATTCTTTCAGGTACATATATACTTCGTTTGAATTCTTCTTTCAATTTTCTTGTTCTGTCTTTTTTTTTTCTTCTTTTGTGGGATGTCAACATTTCCAATATGTCACAAAAAAATTCCTAGATCTTGATATTTTAATCAATATATGATTATGCAATTTAACTCCAAAAACCATCTTATTCTCATAATCTTTCAATCAACGATTTAAGTTGGTTTCGATTTTCGCGATATAAATGAAAAGTTCTTATGGTTCGTGGAATTTTGGTTGTTATAGTAACATGTTACATTATTAATTGAAAATATAGTTAAATTGTTTGGTACTTTTGGATACAGTTGGTGAACCATGGGATTTCTGAAGAACTTCTTGAGAAGGTGAAGAAGGTTGCTTCGGGGTGTTATAAGCTGGAAAGAGAAGAAGGTTTTAAGAACTCAAAAACAGTTAAAATGTTGGATGAATTAGTTGAGAAGAATAGCAATGAAAGGCTGGAGAATGTGGACTGGGAAGATGTCTTCCTTATTTCAGATGACAATGAAAATGAGTGGCCATCCAAAACTGCCGAATTCAAGTAAGGATCAGAAGGAATTAAATAATTCAATATTGATGTTATTATAAAACTTCAACCAAAATTGACAATTTATTTCATATTCCTGAAATAATGCTACAAATAAAATGTGAACACCATTTGATTACATTCAACTTGTAAAAATGTACAAATCTAGAATTTGATTTTTACGTTTTTAAATTGCAGTACTATAAATTGCTCAAATTTTTGGAGTAATTTTGCATGATGTAAAAGACTAAAATTCACCAAAAGATTAATAATACCGATAATTTTAATAATTATTATCATATAAAAAAAAACCACCTCTCTCCCTACATTTTAGTGACTTGAACTTATTACAAATTATTCGTAAGGGAAACGTAATACCACCTAATTTGCACTATTTCGTTGTCTAATTTTAATAATTATAATAAATTAATTTCTTTCTGAGAAATCTTGGGATATATTTTATAGTTATCTAACTTAGTTAGTGATGGGGATTGAATTCACAGGGAAACCATGAAGCAATATAGAGCAGAACTGAAGAAACTGGCAGAAACCCTCATGGAAATAATGGATGAAAACTTAGGCCTACAAAAAGGGTACATAAAAAGGGCATTCAATGGAGGACAAGAAGAACAAGAAACTGCATTTTTTGGCACAAAAGTGAGCCATTACCCTCCATGTCCAAACCCTGAAAAGGTGATTGGTTCTAAGAGCTCACACAGATGCAGGAGGTGTAATCTTGCTCTTCCAAGATGACAAAGTTGGAGGCCTTCAAATCTTGAAAAATAACGAATGGATTGATGTTCAACCTCTTCCTAATTCCATTGTAATTAACACCGGAGATCAAATTGAAGTGTTGAGTAACGGGCGATATAAGAGCGTTTGGCATCGAGTTTTGGCCATCCCAGATGGGAATAGAAGATCAATTGCTTCTTTTTACAATCCATCTCTTAAGGCCACTATTTCTCCTGCACCTGAATTGTTGGAGGAGAAAGTTGACGAGGGTAAACAATTCAATCAAGAAATTGTTTATCCTAAATTTGTGTTTGGTGATTACATGTCAGTTTATGTCCAGCAGAAGTTCCTTCCCAAAGAACCAAGATTCCAAGCTGTGAAAGCTGTGTGATATATGAAGCAAATGAAGTTGAAGTAGTCATCTACCAAGAAGAATTAAGAAAATTTTCTTTTCTTGTTTTTCTTTACTTTTAAAGAATTTTTTTTTTTTTTTTGGTTTTTTCTTCTGTTGGTTATGGGTGCTGATAATGGAAATTAAGCCAAGAAATGCTCAAACTGATGCATGGCATGGGGCTTTCTGATTATTAGATAAGCCAAGTTATGTTGGTTTTTTCCTTCATGTGTAATTTGGTTATTGTTCTACTTGTTAAAAGATTGGCTGTAAATTAATTACAATTACTTTTACAGTTTTCTATTTCTAATATTGTTATTTATATAAGGTTTTAAATGCTAGTTCGTTTTTCAAAAAGTTGAATCAAGAATTTTTTTTTTCTTTTAATTAGTCAAAACACATGTATGTTGCTTTAAGATTCAGACATATTCACTAGAGCTATCATATGGAGATGAGAGTAAGGATCTGTCCAAGTGGTAAAACCGCCTTAGCCCAGACAATACGTCGGGATTTGACTCTTATCGTTGCCACCACTACACCCCTTTCCCCCTTTGAAGGTGGTGTAATGTTCATACACAAATCAAATCTTTCAGTATGAGTCAAATTTTATAACACTATTAATGATTTCGTTATATAAATTTCAAATTATAATCATCCTTTATTATTATTATTATTATTTTATTTTTTAGTGATGTAATTCTAAATTCAATCATAAAATTTTTTGTATATTTATTATTGGTGACATCAAATTGACACTAAAGATATAATCTGGTTTAAATATTTCCTATAAATCAAGGTATGCTATGAATATACTCTTGAGATTTTTTAGAAATAATAATAAATATATACTCATCAAACTGGTCTTTCATCATATATAGAGTCCTTTCTAACCCAATTATTAATTTCCAACATTTTAATATGATTTTCTATTGCAACTTATACGAATTTTATTTTGTAACTTAAATGGTGGACACTGTATATGTTGCCCACGAGTTTCAACTTTTTTATTCCTAGACATGATGCCCATGTGCCAACGTGAAATGGGTCATTTTGTCTCTAGAAATAAATACTTAATTAGCATAAGAAATTTGTTAGGTAGAGTTCAATTTGTTTTTTCCATTAGCTGCTTCATTTTTGTTCTCTAATAGTGAAACATTATGAAGACCTAAATTAATAGAGAACTTTTTACGCTCATCAGATCGAAGGAAGTTGATAAAGTGAGTACAGAATAATCAATATATCATGGATTTAATATGAGTACAATAGTTGAGCTTATACGTACACAGGTCTAAAATGATTATAAATAGGCATAGGATAACTATAAATAGAATAATTACGAGCTCTACATAGCTGTACAAATATAAGATAACTAGAATACTATATATTTAACACAAGTATCCAATCTTTTTTTTTTTTCTTTTACTGCAAGACAACAAATATTGTTTGTTTGTACATCGTCAGAATTCAGAAGAGTTCGTCTGAGTTGTTATATCTTGACTGCAAGTATAAAATTGATATCCCCTACTGCTAAATGATTATCCTTTCTTTTAGATGATATTTTGATGTTTCTATTTATTAATGTTGGAAAATGATTTTTTTTTTTTACATCTTTTGTGTGTGTGTGTGTGTATATATATATATATATATATATATATATATATATATATATAAGTTTTACACGTATAATTTTTGAAAAATAAAATTGAATCTATTTTAAATATATGTATTTACTTGGATAAAAATGTATATATATATATAAGTTTTACACGTATAATTTTTGAAAAATAAAATTGAATCTATTTTAAATATATGTATTTACTTGGATAAAAATGTATCGCATAATGATAAAAAATTCACATGTGGACTCTGAGTGACTTGTTCCAGAAAAAAGTTAATGTCATTGAATTACAACTGGGTAAGAACTTAATTCATATGATATTGTGTAGTCCTTAAGTGGGGTCTTTAATCATATTGTTTTTATATTTGTGGATTGGATTTATATTGTAAGTACTTTTGGTACTTAGAAGTACAATACATGACTGAGTAAGATAAGATTTTTGGACTTATATTTTCAGCATTTATATTTTGAAACTTTTGAATGTACTATATAAATATTGCAATTAATTCTTAACTAAACGTGTGTTTTTATTATCTTTTTTCTTTTACAAACCTTATTCAAATAATATTGTGAATAATATTCTCAATAATCAACATCCAAGTGGATTAAAAAATTTGCCTTTATAATGTGTTAACGTAGCCCCTAACCAAAATATGTAATGAAATTAAGTAAAAATCAAGTTAACTTATTGCACATTTTGTATGATTTTTGTAAAGTTTTATATTCATTTTATATAAAAATCTATACTTTTGTAGTACAATATTAATATTCTTTCTTCTTCTTCAGATATATAAAATAATGCAAATATAACTTTTGAGTTGTTTCCTAATTTTTCTAAATTTCTTCACCTTATTAATTGAAAATTATTGGAGTAATTAAATAAAGAAACAAAATCTATATGGAATTTTTCTATGCATCAAATATTTATATTTACTTTAAATTATCAATGAAAAAGTTTACAAAGGTTCTTTATTTAAAAGAACAGTTCAATGTATATGTTCAAATTAAATATAATAAAAACAATTTTGCAATGATTAATTTCTTAGAAGTTTGTTTTTAGTTCTATTAATTTTCTTAATTGTCGATCTTCATAGTTTTGCTAGCTATATCTTTTCTAAGTTCTTTTCGATTTTCTTTTTTTTTTTGCTTCGAAAAACCAAAAAGTAAAGTTTCATGGTCTAAGTTAATTAGTAAATAGGCCAATTTTATAAGGAAAGACAAATGGACCAAAAAAAAAATAGTATGAAGTTTTAAAAAAGCGGATAAAGAATGAAAATAAAATTGACGAAATACAAGATGCATATGAGAATCTTTTCTCTTCTAACTTCTCTTTCCTAAAGTAGCATTACATTTCTTTTTTCCTTTTTCTTTTGATTTTTGTACATCTATCTCTCTTACCTACTTATCTATACAATTTAGAAACTTTTGCCTATTTATATGTGTTAATAATGACAAATCAAGCTGTGTGTTTGTTAATGGTGTACTCAAAATCATTTGAAATAAAAGAGGTAATCAGTTCGTTACGGTTTATGCAATTCTGCTAATGGCCGTCACTTTATAAATGTGGAAGAAAATATTTTAAATACTTAATTTTATTAGTTTCACTTTTTATGTAAATGAAAATAATTTGTCATATTAAATAATTTTTTTAAAATTTGTCATTTTACTATTAATTTCGATATAATAATTTTTGTTTTCTTGTTATTATTATTTTTGAAAATTTTGCCATTTGTGTTAATAAATGGCTAACAATCTCTGCATGCCTATAAATAATTCATTCAGAATTCTTTGTAATGACTGTAAAATTTAATTTACTCATACTCTTATATTAAAGGCCATCATTTTATTGTTTCTGGATTGAAGATACAATCTTATGAATTTTTAGCTTTTCTTATTTGATGAAATATTATGTGTGCAAATCACATTTTTCTTTTTATTTTTTACTATTTTCATTTTAACTTTTCCCTCAGCACTTTATTTTTTAAAAATATTCTCAAAATTTATAGAAGTAATTTAGCTCAATTTACCTCAAGGTAATATATAAAAAATTATTCTATAAGAATAGTATATAATATTTATCTTAGGGAAAATCGCTGAAATAGTCCCTCAACTTTTGCACTTTAGCCAGAATAGTCCCTCAACTTTTTTTGTAGCCAAAATGGTCCTCCAACTTTTATTTTTTAGCCAAAATAGTCCTTTCATGTGAAATTTATAATAAATAAAAAATTATGGTGACTACACTATAAAAGGACTTTTTTGGCTAAAAAATATAAAATATAAAGGACTATTCTGGCTAATCTATAAAGGACTATTCTGGCTAAAAAGAAAGTTGAGGGACTATTCTGGCTAAAGTGCAAAAGTTGAGGGACTATTTTGGCGATTTTCCCTTTATCTTATTTTGTCATTTTTCTCCATTTTTTCGTCTTTGTTTCACAGAGGCACATACATTTCATATTTTTAATAATTTTTTAATACACTAAAGCCTAATTCCTATCATAATTCCTTCATACTTTTATTTCTCGAAGTATATAGTGGTCTTTTTACTTTATAATTTTTTAAAGAGTTGTAGCAATCAATTTTGAAATATGTCCTAACACATATTTTAAATTATCTTGTATTTATGACCTACTATTATTATCATTTTCTACTCTCTTCATATGGGTTTTCTTTTTCTTTCTACAATTTATTTTATGGAGAATCCCTCATGTGGTTGATTGGTAGTTTTTACATCCCATTGCAATTTAAGATTTGTAACCTAAAGTTTTCTTGAATTTTGAGATTTTTTTTGCAGTTGGGTTCTTGAGTAAATTTTGAGAATTTTTTTTTTTGTTGGGTTCTTGAGTAAATTGTCTATTAATATTTTGTTTAATGTAGTTGCCTATCAGTAGTTGATTCGTTTGTTTCTAGTAATGATACAATGACTTTAATACTATGCTAACTTCAGTTTAAAATTGTAAAGTCAACTATGTTTGCTAATTATTTTGTTATTATTTAAACCTCATTTTTTTAATAAAAATTTATGTATCATTATTCAAGATTGTGTTTAAGAAGATCGTTTGGAGATTTTTGTTTGTAACTTTTAAACACTTGCCCACGTTCACATACATGATTAAATCAATATGTATTGCATCCGGGAAATTTATAGACACCTATCTATGCATATATTTAGGTTTACTCTTTTTTTTTTTTTTTTTTTTTTTGTAATGTATTATTGTAGAGTTTCAACCCTTTTTCTTTCTCTCTCTTAAAATTGTACTATAAATCTACTTGTTTGCCAAAAATGCTTCTTTGACATTAGAGACTAGTTATATTCACATAGCATTAGATTTCTTAGTCCTGTCTCGTTTTGCAATATATAGTAGTTATTGAATCGATATGTAGACTTAAGCTTGGGGTTTAAGTGCACCAAATTAATTAGTCTGGTTTTCTGCATATATCTTTTATATAAAGGATTTGCACATTTTAATTCAATGCAATTGAGATTAAAATGAAGGGAAAAATAAATGCGCATGTATATAATTCATTAATAACTCATTAGAATTATACACGAGTTAGATATTTTAAAATATTCCCTAATTACAAATCCCGCTAGTATAGCTAATTTCTGTCCCTAATCTTTATCTTGTGATTATTGAAAAACTTAAAAAAAAAAAAAATTGATTTAACTAACTACTATATTTTCTATTAGAGTAATAATGCAAAAAAATTATATCACTTCGAAGTTAAAGTAATAAGTACAAATAACAATAAATAAGACATTCAAGTTTCTAGTGAGCTTTTCAAAAAATAAAAATAAAAAGCATTGAAAAAGTTGGTGATTATATTGATGATTTTCTTAATTTAAGCATTACTTTTGAGGATTTGTTGGAAAAGTCTGATGGACTAAGCAAGGCACAAAACCAAGAAAAAATTTGTGTTTTGATAGGTTCTTAAATCTCTCACTTAAAAGAGAGAGAGAGAATACCTTAAATCTCTGGTTGATGTTAAGATATATTTCAGGTATTCTATAGATTTGGTTCTATAAAATATAGTGGAGTGCTTTGGAACGAATTATCACCAAGACCTGGACCTTTTAGCACGACATGTCATATAGTTTAGCATTCAGGTTGATAATTCTTATTCAATTTCATATTGTTTTTACTTATATTAAGTTGTTCCTTGCAATGGTGTGTGAGTCATGTTCATCTTATTATTTATAATCGATTTTTTTTTTTATATATATATATATATTAATCTATAGGTTAGGCTATGTTCTCAATTGCTTATAAAAAAGTAGAAACCATTTTTTTAATAAATCAAAAAGTACTTCTGAAAAAGTCGGTGTATAGTTGTTCTTTAAAATAATTTTTAACTTTTTTAAACACTGAAAACTAAAATATTTTTTCATTTTTTGTTAGTAAATTCCTTTATTTATTTATTTATTTATTGTATATTTTTTGTTTGTAAATTCCTTTATTTATTTTTTTTATAGTTTTGTTAGTAAATTCCTTTACATTTCTTTTAATTTCACAAAATTCCTTAAATTTTTAAATATTTTTTTGTTTGTAAATTTCTTTAATTTTTTTTTACTATTTTTTGGTACATTCCTTTACATTTTTTTTTTAATATAAAAAAAAAATCTATAAGTAGATTTTAATAAGTCGGAGAACAATTCCTTAGTTTTCACACGCTGTATAACTCTCACTCAATTCTTTGTTAAATGGAATAAATTATATACAAACTTGTTTGGATTGGAACAAATAGATATTGGTTACAATCATTAGAATCTTATTTGGTTAGGTTTAAGATCCAACAAAGTAAATTCTTTAAACATGTTGATTAATATTTGGATTAGAATCATAATGAAATTATTTATGAGGGGTTGTCTTCTATGTGTCAAATATATATATATATATATATATATATATATATATGTAAATATATATGTATGTATGTATATATGTATACACACATATACATGCATATATATATGTGTATATATATGTATATATATAAGTGTGTGTGTATATATATATACATATATGTATGTATGTATGTATGTATATGTGTATATATATATATATGTATATATGTGTGTATACAGACATACATACATATACATAACATATATACATACATACATATATATATATATATATATAATGGAGTTGGTGGATTCTAAGTTTTGTTTGATTAGTTTGTTTTGCATTTTGATGTTGTAGTATTAATCTTGTTGCAGGGAAGTCTACAATTTCATAATGAAACCCTCCTATTATACCTTAAGTTTTTGAACATTGTATCATATAAATACTCAAAACACAATAGAATGATTCTGTCACGGGACTATAGAATTTCACTTATTATACATTCATCCGAAGGATAACCTATAATTTTGATTCTAACCAAGGGTTTTGACGAAAGACTGAAATTATGAATTGCTAGTTATCGTAACTTGCGTCTATGTGAACAGTAGAAATGTTAGAATAAAACCTTGTAGAATTGAGAATGCAGTAACTTTATTGTGATTTTGAGGCATGAAGTATCACTATTTTTTAAGTGATTTTACCTCTATTAGTTTGTTACAAGGTTGTGGCAAATTACTTTTAGAGTACAACAAAACCACCAAAGTTAATCTTTAGGCAACAACTAGCAGAGATTTTCACAAGAATAATTCTAAATAAAGTGATATTAAGAAAGACAAAGAAGAAGAAAATTACAGAATTTTTTTTGTTAGTGTGTTAATTCTTCACACCACCAACATATATATAGACTTGGAGTTTCAACTAGTCAACAGGCATGTCTCATGGTTTGCAAGACATAATTATTCATGATAGTATTTCAAAAAATACATCTCTTTATGAAATTTAAATCAAACATTGCAACTCTTTGCACAAATTTTTATCAACGCAACTCTTCATGAAACTAACCAAACATTACCACTCTTCTTTGAACTTGTGTGATAAAATCTAATATCTAATGTTCCCATTAGATTGTATTATATAACACTTAAAGCAATATCTTTATGCAGAAAATAAAGGCTTATATTTTGCAATCGAAGATATTTGACACAAAAGTTACAATCTTTCAGAAATTATTCAACAAATAAACAAGAATGTTTATGGTCTTGTATTCACATCATAAATTCATGAACATTTATAAAGGTCATCTTAAACTCTTCGTTAGAAGCGGCACTATCTCTCATGTTCATATTGGCGAAGTTTCAAATTTTATTAAGAGTTACAATAAACTCATTCTCCTTTAATGTTAATAAGGCCCCCAGTGTATCTTCCATTGACTAAGGGTTTGTTATTTCCTGTTAAACCTTAATTTGTTATAAGATAAAATAAGGTTAGGGTTCTACTGTTCATTGTATTTAATGAATTATTTCAAACCCATACCTAGTGGTGTTGACTTAATTTTATCTCTTAAAAGTGCTTTAGCAAATAGATTCGCCAAGTTATTATTTGACCTTACATACATAATCATAACTATACCATTAGATAGTAGTTGTCTAATGTATTCATATCGCAAACTTATGTGCCTTGATTTTTCATATTATATTTTACTTAAAACCCTTGACATAATTGATTCACTGTCACAATGCAAAGAAATAGACGACATTAGTTGTGACCATATAACTTGATATCATATAACAAATTTCTTACCCACTCTGCTTCGTTATTTGCAGTAGCCAATGCTATAACCTCGGGTTCCATAGTAGAATTAGTTGTACACGTTTGATTCTTAAAAGTCTAAGAAATCGTGCCTCCTGCCCATTTAAATATCCAACCAGAAATAGACTAATTGTCTCTTACATTAATCTAACTAATGTCGATGTAGTCTTCTAATACAACAGGAAAATTATTATAGAATAATTCTAAGTCCTTTGTTTTCTTGAAATAACTAAAGACTGTTTTTATCATTTTCAATATTGTATTCCGAAAACTTGTATATCTAGAAAGCTTGCACACTGCAAAGGATATATCAGGTCTTGTACAATGCATGACATACATTGAACACTCAATTGTACTTGCATACTCCAATTGAGGCACAGACCTTCCTACATTTTCAGTTAGTTCAACTGAAATATCATATCGGGTGCTTGTTTCTTTAATTTTCAAATGTTTGAATTTTTCTATTTTTTGAATCCCAACATAATGAAATTAACAAAGAGCAATACTCTACTATATTTTCTAACTTTAATACCTAAAATTGTATCAACCTCATTTAAGTCTTTCATTTTGAATTTTGGACACAGATACTTCTTAGTATCATTCCCTCCCAACATGTTAATGCCAATAATTAATGTATCATTAGCATATAAATAAATAATTATACCATATTCTTCTATAAATTTAGAATAAATGCATTTAAAGCACTATTATGCACAAAACTATATTCTAAAATTACAAAATCAAATTTTTTATTCCATTGTTTGGTAGTTTGTTTTAAATCATACAGTGATTTAATAATTTTACGAACTTTTTCTCCTGGAAGAATGAAACCTTCTGGTTGTTTTACATACACTTCTTCATTCAAGTCTCCATTTAAAATGCTATTTTTGTATCCATTTGATGTACATGTAGATTATAAATTGAGTTCAAAGCTAGTAGCACTTGAACATGTGTCATTCTTGCCACAGGTGCATATATGTGATATGAAAATAATCTACCCATTTCTTTTGTTTGAAAGCTTTAATCACCAACCTTGCTTTAAAGGTTTGTAATGAACCATTAGTATTATATTTCCTCCTAAATACCCATTTACAACCAATCAGTTTTGAACTTGGAGACAGATCTACTAAGACTTATGTATTATTTGATAACAGTTAATCTATCTCATCAATAATTGCTTCCCTTCAAAATGTTGATCTCTAGATGCCATTGCTTCTTTGAAAGTTTTGGGATCACTTTCAACATTTATCAGTATAAGTATTTTATTAGTTATTTCATTTCTATTACCTTCAACCAAGAAGAAAATAGCATCAAGAGAAATAAAATTAGATCCTAACTCTTTTCTTTTTCTATCCCTTTGACTCCTTCTAGATTCAATAAAAGATTGTGGTACAATATTTTATTGTTAGAAAACTAATTATTAATATATTATTCTTTATATGTTAGATTCACTAAAGTTATTTAGAAAATTTATTTTATAAAAAACTTTACATCCCTAGATTCTATTATAAAATTAGAATCCAAATCTAATAATCTGTGTGCCTTTGAATTTTCAACATATCCTACAAAAACACTTTCAAGGGCTTTTGGACCAATTTTTATTGTTTATCCATCATTAACTCTATCATAAGCTAAACAACTCTATACCTTCAAATAATTCAAAATTGGTTTTCTTCTTTTCAATAATTCATGTGGATAAACTTTTATTTTTATTTTTTTGAAGATATTATATTATATATATAATAGACCATTAGTAAAGCTTCCCCCACAAATGTAATGACAACTTTTTTATAAAGAATCATAGAATTTACCATATCTCAACTAAAATTATATTTTTTTTCTCTCATTGCTAAGCCATTTTGACGGGCAGTATATAAAGCACTTGCTTAGTACCCAATTCCATATTCTTCACAATAAGGGAGAAGTTATTTGAAAAATATCTCCTCCTCTATCACTTCTTAAGATTTTAATATTTTACCTTTTTTATGTTGGTTTTAGTCTCAAATTTATATAATTTCAACATGTTAAAAGTTTCATCATTAATTTTTGTCAAGTATACGTAAGTGTACCTTGAAAAGACATCAATGAAAGTAATGAAATTCTTATTTTCTTTTCAGGTCAAAACTCCATTAACTTCATATATGTTAGAACATACAATTTCAAGCAAAGCAGTGTTCTTTTCTATTTTAGGGAAAGGTTTCTTTGTTATCTTCGCTTTAATGTATATTTCACATTTATCATGACGTTCATATTTATAAATAATCAAATCACGTTTTCTCATAAATTTTAAAAATCTATAATTAATATGGTCTAGCCTACTATATATGCCATAAAGAAAAAGAACACTCAACAATATACATGAAAATGTTAGTACTATTATTATTAGCAATACATAGTTTGAACATACCATCACAAGTATATCCTTTCCTTACAAATACACCATTTTTTCATATGATTAAATTGTCAATGGCTATTTTTATACTCTTTTACATAGCTAATGTACAAACTTGCAAACACTAGATTTTTTCTAATGTTTGGAATATGTAGTGCACTCACAAGTAGTAATTTCTTTCTGGAAGAGAATTGAATTTCAACACTTCCTTTACCTTGTACTTTAGTGGTGTCACAATTCCCCATTACCGCTTCCTATCCATCTGTAAAATTTTTGTAATTTTTGGACAATTACTTATTGTTGCAAATATGAGCGGTTGCACATGAATCATACTACCAATTATTAGATTGGTTGGAAGTAGCCTTATGTGCTTCAGTAATCATTCTAATATGTATGTCAAAAACTATAGTAACAAGATCACCAACCTCTCTTTCTTCCACCGCATTTACTTCTTTGACACCATTAGGATTTGCATTTTCTATCTTTGTTTCTTTAGAAACTTGAAATCCCTTTTAAAGTACCCTTTCTTTCCACAATTATACCAAGTTTTACTTTTCTTTTAAAGCTTTGGAATTATTAGAATTTGTTTCATTAAATTTCTTCTTACTACCAAAATTTTTTTGATTTTTGTTATAGTCAATACAATTTACATTGGAACTAGACTCTAAAATAAATTTCTTTTTACGGGATCAGGATTCTTCTTCAATTCCCAAATATTTTGTGAGTTGAGCTAAAGTGAAATCTTCATAAGTATCAAGCAATTTTTTTCTTTATTTAGTCTAACTTTGTGGCATTTTGCTATAATTGTTCTTACTTTCAGCTCCTCAAGAACAACCACCTTCAAGTCCTTTAATTTAAGAAACATTGACTTGAAATTCATGCACTTGATCAAGTATGGACTTGCTATCTACCATGGTAAATTCAGAGTATTTAGAAACTAGAAATTTATCTGTATCTTGCTTTTCATTATTGTACATATTTTTCAAAGCAATCTAGATCTCTTTTGGAGAAGTCATTGTTGAGAATAAGGCATACGAATGATCGGATAAAGCATTCAAAATTCAGGCTTTGCATATGAACTCATCATCTTCTTGTTTCTTGCTAGTTTTTTTAACTAGTTCGTCACTTTCATCGAGTCTTAATTAATGAATTATTGGAAATAAAAGATCAAGCACATACACAACCCTCAAAGTAGTGAAAAGAAATAGTACCTGTCTCTCTACCTTAGTTCTATCAAACTTGTCTAGTTTGACAGTCCATAATTGATAAACTCGAAGGATGCCTTAGCAGATTTTATTGGAAGATCACTTAAAAATTGTTAGTACAAAATATTGCAGAACTGGGAATGATGTAATTTTATTGTAATTTTTAGGCATGAAGTATTATTATCTTTTAAGTGATTTTTCCCTACTAGTTTGTTGCAAAGTTGTGACAAATCACTCTTAGTATACAACAAAAATACCCAAAATCTTCAGGCAACAACTCCTAAAGATTATCACAAGAATAATTTTAAATAAAGTGATGCTAAGAAAGACAAAGAAAAAGAAAAATTACAGAATTTTCTATTGTTAATGTGTTAATTCTTCACACTACCAACATATATACAAACTTGGAGTTTCGACTAGTCAATGGATATCTCTCATGGTTTGGAAGACAACCATTCATGAAAATTGGTTACTACTTCAAGAAACACATCTCTTCATGAAATTTAAACCAAACATTACAACTCTTTGTTTAATTTTTAAACAATACAACTCTTGATCATGAAACTAACCAAACATTAAACTCTTTTTGAACTTGTATGTTGCAATCCAATATCCAACAAGAAATCCATTGACTCTTGGCATTTTTCAGGATTCTTTTGTAAAAGGGATCCCTCTAGTTGAACGGAGCTTCTCATATTTAGTCCTTTTTGTTTCATTCATAAAATTACTAGAAAGAGTGTTTCCTAAGATATCATGTCTGATTTAGCTACTTTGATTATTTTCTATTCTTTTCTTTGCACTTTAGGGATGCATTGTTATATGTGCATGTTATTTGAGGTATTTCCATCAAATTGATAGCCATCTTGAATAGCATGTATTCTCTAATCAATGATGTGTGAAATAAGCTTCGGCTCTGTCAGTGTGGATTTTTGTTGTACTTTCCTTATGAAAACTGAAGCGTGAGGCATGGTAGGAGGAAAATGACCATTCTTAACGGTATCGTGTATGAAAAACCCACAAATCAAGGTATTACTCACTATCTTAGGACTGGATGAATCAAATCAAATTGATTGATGGAAATTTTACTTACCAATGTTTATATGCTGAGAGGTAATCATGGTTTATCTAGCCTATGTAGCAATTCACAATGACCCTAGGATCGGTTGGATGTGCTAGCCTATTCACAAGCACAGAGAACTTCGTGACCTAACCTCTACAGGGTCTTCAAGAAAAGGGGCAATTACACCACAAACACGACCATCAAGAAGGGCTACTTGGAAGAGGAACTAGACTTTGTCCCTTCGTTGCTATCGTTGATCTTTGCTACATGCTTCAACATGTTTCTGTTACCTGTTTTTAGTTTAAGCAATTATATACAAAGCATGCTTAATTTTTCTAAGTTTAGGATTTTCCTTGCATATCTGTTCTTCTCAATAGCTTGTAGGGCATTTTTAAAAATAAAAAATAAAAAAAATTGGTAAATTACAAGGAACTCCTTGTAGTTTGTCTAATGTTTAGATTATCCATTTATGGTTTACAAACCTACAATCTTCCCTTTGTGGTTTGGTTTAAAGTGAAACTGTTGAATTTTCTATTAAGTGACCGTTCGGAGGTTGAAAATTTTTTAATTAAAGGGTTATTTTCGTTAGTTAAAGTTTATAATCAAGGTTAGTAATATATTTATCATAGAATACAAAGGGAGCGATTTTCTAGGCATTTGAGGGTACTAGACTTGGAGATAATTTTTTACTTTTTGCATAAATCCTTAAAGTTTTTAACTTTCCATTATTACAATAAAAAATTAAAAAAATAACACAAATCACAAGTGAGTGAATTGTAGGTTTACAAACCATCCAGGGATAAGTTGAATATTAGCCAAATCATAAGGGGATTCCTTGTAATTTATCCAAAAAAAGTTAATTGTCAGTTTGATTTACTATAATTTTGCTATACAAAATTAGGAAAAATGCATTTTTTATCCCTTTTGTTTGGAGTAATCAATAAACCAGCCTCCAAAATTTTGGACTAAACAAATTTAGTCCCTAATATTTCAGAATTTGAACAAAGTTAGGACAACTGATAGAAAATTTAATTTTTTTTAACAAAAAAAGGCATATACACATCACGTGACTGGTAAGTTAAAAAAATTTCAAAACAAAAATATAAATTCGAAGATAATTTTCAAAAATAGTCTCCAAATTTTGTCAAAAATGCAAATATAGGTCCCCCAAAAATAAAAAAAAAATAATAACAAAAAATTTCTTTTAAAGAATAAATCCTAAAAGTTTGAATGTCAAATCAAGAAGACTCAATAGACATTTGAAGAGAGAGGAAATGATCTTTTCTTTGTCAAATAATCTCTTATACACATCTAATTGTACTGAATGATTAGAGTTGAAATAAAAGTTTGAAGATAAATAATGTTTGAATTTCTCAAATAATAAGGAGTACAAATTTGTTAAAAAAACGAATCTTAAACATCTATTACAAAATATTATTTTTAGAAATTATAGTCACATATTATAACAGTGATATTATAAAAATATTTCAGTATTATTTGGGCTTTTAAACATGTTGAGAATAACTTCATTTTACTAGAGATTGCTCTTTACAAAGTGAACAATGTTCAATTATAAAATTTGATCAACTGATATCAACAATAAAAATGTTAAAGCTAGTTTGCTGCAGTTAAAATGGAATTGTTAGACAATGGACTATTTTCTTCTTGGATAGACTATTTATACGTATGATGAAAGTAGCACCTAGGTCATCGCCATGATCATGAATATCATATGAGGAATTTTATATAATGACATCCAATATTATCATTTTAGCAAATTCTCTTTTCCCTAATGTTTTAGCTACAATTTTGTCAAGTACTTTAATTGGGATCATATATGTGATTACGGATTACTTACATAATTAAGACTCACGAAATTAATTAATGCAGTTCACTCTAAAAAAATAATTCAATTAGTGTGCATGGAAATGGTGTTACCATTTTATGTATTAATATTTCTTTATCAGGGTGAAAAA
Source organism: Cinchona pubescens (assembly GCA_025175665.1). Lineage (NCBI taxonomy): Eukaryota > Viridiplantae > Streptophyta > Magnoliopsida > Gentianales > Rubiaceae > Cinchona > Cinchona pubescens. The sequence goes on along the minus strand of JANKKI010000300.1, from coordinate 1,589,612 downwards.
ATACTTATAAGGAATTGTTGAAAATAACTTGTGATATGACACCTGATATACTTAATTTCCTAAAATGATCACGTCACCAAATTTGGTTGATTGGCTCTAGGTTCAATTATCATTTTGAAGTAGTATAATTGAATTTACACTTATTTGACAATGAGACTAACTAGTTTTGCAAACGTTGAATAGGCTGTTAAGAAAAATAAGATATATACCAAAATTAATCCTTTTTTTTGGTCTTTGAGGGACTATTTTGCATTTTTGACAAATTTTAGGGACCATTTTTGTAAAATTTTCTTTGAATTTATAATTTTTTTGAATTTTTAACTAAACGGCCATGTGACTTGCATGTAGTCATTTTTTGTTAAAAATTTTAAGTTTCCATCAATTATCGTAACTTGATTCGAATTCTAAATGTTAGGGATTATATTAAATTTATTTTGTCCAAAATTTTGAAAACCAGTTTATTAAATACCCCAAACAAGGGGGACAAAAAATGCATTTTGCCGTAAAAATTAATCCTCTTTATATTCATCCTTAGAAATTAAAATATTTCAATTGACTTGTTTGACTATGACAGAAAATCTTGCCCGAGGTAAATCCCGAAAGTAGCGGGCAACACAGAATGCCTTACAATATGAGAAATGAGAAGAAAAACAAAAAAAAAACTTAAAAAATAAACCAGAACAATGTCTTGCTAAATTTAAGCGTCATATTATCTCTAAACTAGCTGTAAATTAAGTCTAATTACACAGGATATATATATACTCAAATACAAAATAGAAGAAGTGCCTACTTTAAACATAAGTTTGATACTCTTTCAGATCATAGATATAAATTGAGTTTGCTAAATCTAATAGTACTGTTTAATTTGTAACATTTAGGATAAGGTCTTCACCGCTTCACCAAAAAACTTGACACCCCTAACTAATTCCCTGCAAAAGCACACGGCATTAGTAATAGTTTTAAATCCACTAATTTCCCAATGCAGTACTTAATTATTACAAGCAAGAATATGTTTGCTTTTGGATATTAATTTCAAAATACAAAAAAATTCTTTCAAAATAACTTTTAGGTTACTTTATAGAGAACCCAAAAAGCCAATAATGAAGAAAGCAAATCTCAATGAATGAGAAACTTCTTGTTTCATACCTTTTCTTAAGTAATTTCCTGCCAATTGACTCAATTTTCAACTACTATTAATTTTCTCTTTATTTTGATTATCCACAAGCCAATAATCAAAAGGTTTTAGAAGAACAGATTATTACATAACCCAATAGATTTTTAGGGCGAGTCAATGAACTTTCTTCCAATACATTCCCCTTGTCTCATTTATTTTGTCATGGTTCTTTTTTTTTCTGTCAATCAAATCTATTTTATAAAGAATGATTCATATATGCTTATTTTATTTTTGATGCAATTATTCAATAAAAGTGAAATCTGTGTATCAAATATTATAACTTAAAAACATAAAATCTAAAATTTAGTTAAGAAATCAATCAAAATTGAGCTTTGAAAATTCGATAAATTGACCAAAAAAATCAACCGCGAACAATATAATTGAGACGGAGGGAGTATAACATTACCATAGCTGCATCCAGGGTGACCAGATTCTTGAAGATTAGGCTGAGTAGGCTGAAGGCGATATTGGTGAATGTGAAGAGGTAGACTATTAGCAAGTTGAAGAACATCACTTGGCTGTTCTCCTCCAAAAGGGAATTGATCAAGTATACCAATACCATGTTGTCCAACAAGATTCAGTTCAGTCATTGGCTGTTGATTGTTATGCTCTACTTCCACTTGTTGGTGCTTCTGATAGTGATTACTCATTAACTGTTAATTAAAGATGCATAAAAATTATCAATAATGAAATTAACTAGTAATTCCCTGACACTTTAATTTGTTAATTGAATATTGAGAAAAAAAAAACCAGCCTAGGTAGTAAAGTTTTAGAAAAGTGTTACTTTTGATAAGAATTACTTGAGGAAAATAATCAATTAAAAAAAAAAAAAAACTAAACGCATTGAAGATCATTGACATAAAAAGGTAGCATTTCTCTAGAGTCCTGTATAAAAAATTTACCCAATTATACATTTCTTGGTTTTCTTTTTCCAGAAGTTTTTCCTGCAAAAACCATGTATAACATAGTAAGTACTCAATTTAGAAGTGATATTCTAATTAAGTATATATTCAGTAACTTAATTAGGCTAATCAAAGAGAGATAATTAAAGAGAGGTTGACAGGTCATATATGTTACCGTTCTCTTGAGATTTTCCAGTTGCTGCTGCAGAAGTTCAAACTGCAAAATCAAATTACATAACCGAATTTTAAGCTTTATAGTTTTTGATTTTCTTCTCTCTAATAGCAAGTCAACTGTTTTCAAACAATTTCTTTTTCAAACAAGTGCAATAAAATAACTTAGGAGATCGACATTTAAGATATACTCCCTCCATCCCACATATTTTATTATAATTGACTTTCTCATCAAACACATATAATTTGTAATCAACCATTCATATAGATTTATTTCATTTTTTTATGAAATTTCTTCAATAAAAGTGAAATTTGCATCTAAATGGAAATCGATGATTTGAACGAAAGTTAAGAAATCTAAATAAAAGTTAACTATGAAAACTAGGCATATTACCAAGAAAAATCAATTGTAACAAAATTTGTGGTTATTGGTGATTTGCAATCTTCCCAAATTTTGGTCGGGACAAACAATTTTGTTCCAAATATTGGAAAATATTCAAATAAAATGCTAGTATATAAAGACCATAAATAAGGAGATGAAAGCAAATAAAAAAAAAACAATTAAGGATTACTAATTATGATTGTACAAAATAAAGGGAATTAATAAAATACCTTTCTTGCTCGAACCTTGATAACGGAATTTTCAAGACAGGAGCTCAAGTTGATTGAGCTCATCATAGTGTGCAGAACTCAAGTCATCACCTTTATTAAGTAGCGTTGGAGGCTCAACTGAAGATTAAGGGTCTCATTTTTCATCCTTTTCAGCTCACCAAAAATTTGTTCCTAAATTAATTTTTGAGGCCAAAGAAATATGATGATGAGATCTTGTTACATTGATAATGCTAATTAATTAAAGGATGGTTATACTAGCAACTTTACATTATCTGAATTCACCCGGTTTTCGTGGTCTGGAATGGAAGTGCCTGTAGTCCTCAAGTACCTTTGTATAATTTGGTCCATGCTGAGTAATTTAAGAAATGTTACAAGTGCGGGCAAGTAATTTTATGTTATGAAACAAAGTAAGAAAAGAAGGGAATATTATGCAAGAGAATCTGGCAATATAACTTATGAATTTGGTTAAAAACTAAGGTAGATTTGTACTTTTTTCCATCATATAGAATTTACTTGGACCACTACTATTTGCAAAAGGCAATTTGGTAAGAGGTAACAAAGCAATATACCATCATATGCCTAAAACTCAATTACATGTTCATAAGGGTCTTGATTAGAATAATTATGATTTATTTAGATCTTAAAAAAGAATTTTCATGAATAGTTGAAAATCTATTAGCAAATATTTCTCTTTCAAATGGTTATTAATCATCAATTTCTTTTTCTTATTCAATTTGTCCTATCATTCTTGTCGGCCAAAAAATTCATGTCAATATTGGACCACTCATATCTTCTTGTGCAGAAGATGTTGAAACAACTGCAACTGTCTTAATTTATGAGTCTATAAAATTTATTCAGATAAATGGAAATCTCTTCTGGTTCTGAATTTTATACCATCTGAAAAATATGAAATGACTTTTACAACATAAGATGTTTAAATGTAAGAAAGAAAACAAGTTCTACACGTTGAATACATTTTGTAACATGTGAAAAAGTTCGATCATACATTTTATAAAATCACAGCCACAAGATACCCAATAGAAAAATAAATAAATGAAGTGATTCAGAGCTGCTAAAATTCAAACATTAGCAAAAATATATCTTGTGGCTGTGCGCTACATGAAAACCCTAACTTTTTTTTTTTTTTCCAGAGGATGGAAACTGGGAATTCAAAACATTTGAGTCCTCCAAACTGGTAATTGTTTTCTTTTTTGCTTTTTATAGTATCTGCCGAGGTATGTCAGGCATCATTATTATCATATGTTGTGTGTTTTTACTGAAACAACAGGGAAAACTGAAACCCTTTCACATGGAAACAGCAGTTTAAGGAAGACCACCAAAGAGAAAATTCCTTAAAACATTTAACCTCGTATATTAAGGTATTATATATATTTTTCTAAAATCTCATGATTCTGGCTTTTCAAAAACCCACTTAAGAAAAATAATTCCCAATCAAAATATATAGTTAACTTGCACTTATATTTTTTACAAAATAGTATTAGAGTGTGTGTGTGTGTTTGAATTCTTGAAAAATAATTAATTCCAAGCAGAAAAGTTAGCATGCACTAAAATATTTTTTTCGAAAATAGTGTGTGTGAATACTTGAAAAAAAAAAAAAAGAGGAGAAAAGAAAAGAACATAAACATTGGTTTTATGCATGAAAGTCTAAATTAAAATGGGATGATCACCTCATGGGGTGAGTGCAATACTCGAAGAGCTTTCCTTTATTTGAGAAGATGATGAGGCCGATTTGGGCATCACAAAGAACTGAAAGTTCATGAGTCTTCTTGAGAAGTCCGGATCTTCTCTTGGAGAAGGTGACTTGCCTGCTAGTGTTGTTCTCAATCCTCTTCAACTCAATTTTTCCTCTACCCATTTTTACCAATGATATATTTTCTGAATTCCCACTAATTAGAGTGAAAAAAAGAAGAAGCAAAAAGCCTCTTCACCTCTTGAATTTTCTGGTTTAAGAAAAACAAAAGGAAAGATATTAACTCAAAAAGACAGGAGAATGACAAAATTTTGCGCAAAAATGTAAAAATGTGTACTAATAATAATTATGACTATGCTGAAGATGTAAGAGAGTGGCAGATCGAGAAAAAGTAATTAGAATTGGAATATATATATTATATGAGAGAGAGAGAGAAGTTCAAAAATGATATGACTTACTGTGGATTTGTTTGTGTATAATTCTCGAACAGGGGATTCATGAACAAGAGGAAAATGGCTGTGGGAGAAGATAGGGAAAGGAAAGAAAGTTGAGCTTCTAAGTTGAACCTAATTACCAGTTTTTTTTTTTTTTTTGTGCTTAATTTCTTGTTGGAACTTGTTAGAGGTTATGGCATATCGTGAACTATATGCAAAACTACTTGTACGGGTAAAATACCACTTCTTTTGTCTTATGATACACAGTGAAAACTGTGAGCTATATGAATGAAAAATAAAGTGGTTTTTTACTTGTTTCATGGTTCATAGTTTTCCTATAGCCTCCAATTAAATGGGGGTTATAGGGGAATTGAGTGTGTTAGCTTCTGTCTTTGTTATGATATTTATTCTCTTAATTTATTTGTTTAATGTTCTCTCGGTCCCAATTTTTCATTTGTATCAACAGTGCTCATTGATTGAGATAATTGGTTTGGGGTTCATACAGTCAGTAGGTCGATTAAACTATTAAAAATTGAAGATTTGACTCTCGCTGTTTTCAATTCTCTATTTAGTAGGCCAATTGTAGGTATAGTACCACTATATGTTGTTAAAATCAATGTTTAGAAACTCGTACTCAACTCAAAAAGTTAATAAATCGGGTATATTCAAAAATTCAGATGAGTTTCACCGAGTTACAAATCAAAAACTAAGACCGTAACCCATGTACATTTATTATTTCTTCTATTAAGAATAGAATTATGTTAACAATTATGTTAAGTAACTAAAATTTTAGACTTCTTATATGATCATTTTACCTACTATTCATTATCAATTCAGAAAGTTTTACTCTAAAAAATTTTGTTTAATAATTTATCTATTTTTGAGTATTAAATAAACTTGATTTAGACAAAAAATCGTAAAATGCCGGTAAATTTATCAAGATTAATTTAAAACTCGATATTCGTCGAATTTTTCATCGAATCACTTATAATTCTATCGAATTAAACGACTCGTTACAACAATGGCTCAAATATGCACCGTAACATATTATTACCTTATAGAAAGAGTGAAACCTATCTCTTCCTAAACTTTTTATTACACTAAAAAAAAAAAGTAATTGAAGTGCTTTCCAATTCTAACCTCCATTCATTGGTGGAAGCTAGTTTGAATTTGAATGGAATATCCAATTTGAGACTACATGTGGACCCAACATATTATCTCTACATAATAAGATTAAGCATGTGATTGCATGCCACACACTCATCCAAACTTCAGTACAAGTCAGTTGCCCTCTTCGGCAATTTTACTCAACATTACAGGGAATAAGATATAAAATTATTTGCCAAATTTGGTAAGTAACATTATTTTGAGAGAGACCCAAAAAAATTACAATTTCAGTGCGACAAAGAGTACATGTTTTATTATTTTTGTTGGAAATTAGAGTTTTCCCCACACTTTGTAGTATAATTGTGATTCTTCTCAGTTATAGTTGAAAGAATTATTAGGGTTAACATGCATGAAAGCATGATGAGTTTATGTTAGAAGTGGCATGCATGAACTGTATGGCAAACTGGCTTAAGAGTTCAGTAGCAGTCCATGTGCGACTTTCTTTTTCAGTACTTCAACTTTGATCATTTCAATTGGTGTCCTACATTTTTTTTCCCCCCATTTTCCATCTGAATTCTGACAATCATCGTGATGATATCATAAATGAGTTGTTTCTCAACGAAAAGAGAAAATTTTAGATCCATCATTTCGACTTCAACTGGTAGAATATAGAAAATTAAGCCATGTTTAGGTTACATTGTTGATAAATAAATTGTCAACATATAAAGCACACAATAGAATGAGAAGAGGAGTTACAAAATAATGCATACATCGGAGTCCTATATTGAGAATCGCATAAACCCACGAAATAATAATTTAACATTAATTAGACTAGAATATCTCTATTTTAGACTCTTTTAACTCAACTCTTCTTAACTGAATAAACTAAACAAACCCTCTATTTATAGGGAATTCTAACAAACTTGGCTACCAAGAAATCTAGAAACCTAATTAGGATAGGAAACAACTAAATAACACTCAATACCTTAAATAACTAAATTACCAAAATCTAGCAATAACATATTTCCTAATTGATAAGGAGTTTGGTTTAATTATGCCATCAATGCTTTCTTTAATCTAAACTTTCCAAACTCTCCATGAGGGTAGATCCACGCCTTGTACGATCAAAACGATCAAAAATTTTCATGCAATTTTTTCAACCACAATTTGGCATCGTCAATTTGATTTAATCTTCATCTTCAAAATTTTTCAAATAATCCACGTATTTGGATTGATAAATTTTCGCCGTACACTTTCTTCAATTTATCAAATTTCATTAATTTCATGATAGCCGTTATCAAAATTCTCAATTTTTGTAAATCAATCTTGATCTATTCGGCAGGATTTTTTTTTCCTCTATTACTACCCAACACCAACAAAAACAATCACGATAGGATCTCTCTTTTTGGATCTCTGTCTAATGATTGTAATCAATTAGGGTCAATTTCGTTACACCTAATTTTCAAACGAGTTCCCCAAGACTAACTTCACATAGTCTAATTTTCCAATGTTCGAGTATTCCAACAAAAAAACTTTTCTCTAATTTTTGACAAACATCCCAGGACCAAACTCTTGAAACTAGAGCTCTGATATCATGTTAAAAAATATTGATTTTCATTTCAAAATCAATTGGTGATAAGTGGAGTGATCCAATAACTTATTAATTAATTCAAGATCTTTTTGTAGACGTGGGATTTATACTTTAACATGCTATAGCATTAAAAACATAAATTTTATTGAGAGTTTTATAGTTTTGTTGAGAGCATTATCCCATTAACTTTAAAAATTTATACAATTAAATTTTTTAAAAACACATTATATTAATGTACACAATTTCCTAAAGTATAACAGAATAGTTCCTAAAGGTTGAAGAATTTTCTAAATTTTAAACTCATGCTTACCATTACTAACTTTTAATTTGTTCAAATACAACTAAAATTAATACTATTCATTGCTGAGGTCCCAAATCATCATAAAAGTAATTGTTCATTGTTGTCATTTATTTGTCCAACTACAATGAATGTGAAATAAAGGTTCCGCTGCAAATTCATTCAACAACTTGTATTATAATCTTCTCTAACAAAAATACTAGTGTTGTTGACATATAACCACCATGGTTTCATAAAATGTTCCAATTTTGGTATCTTTGTGAAGTGGACAAGTGCCCAATTCCTAGGTTTTCCTAAAATAGAATAGTTCTACTCGCCAAGGTGTAGACGAAACAAACCCCACTTTTTGACCAAAACAAAATTCCAATTTACTCCAAGGACTGGCTGGATAAGTATTCATGCGAGTTTTTCCAGTGAATCATATGAATTAAAGTCCATTGATATAGTGTTTGGTTTATGAGAACGAGGAGGGAAAGGATTGGAAATAAAAATAATAATAATAATACTTGTACATATTTGTTTGATTAAGTATCATTAGAATGAAAGTATTAGAAATATTTTTCGCGGATTTTATATTCTACTTATGACTTCGATTTTGAATTGATTTAACTCATTAATATAATAAAACACATTTTGATTTCCAACTAAATATGTACAAGTAGGGGCAGGCGCAGGAATTATAATTTGAGAAAGCGAGACTTAATGGGCATTTATTTATAGAGGTTAATTTATATTTCTGACAAAATTTTAAGAGGCAAAATGCAAATTTTACAAAGATAAAACAAATTTTCAAAATTTTTAAAGGTAAAAGTTGAAAATTTACTCATATGGGATTAATGATATTTAGTTAACATGTATGATTAGCATTCCATTTCGGACATCCAAATTGGAACCAAATAGCTTGTAAATTCACTCAACGAAACAATATCATAAATAATTGTCTTTGTAAAGAACAAAAGATATCATATGAGAGTTGCCAATGCCATTGGGCATGTGGAATACATGAATAAGGATAACAAAGTTGACGCAAAGTCAAACTTAAAGTCATAATTTAATGAGAAATAATTTCAGTCTGACAATGAAAGAATAATGAGATCACAATTTCTACCAAAAATGGAAGCTGCCATCTACCAAGGAAGTTTGACGTGTAGTCCATCCTAACCAAGGTTTGTAAAATCGGGATCCTACGTAGGATCGTTTTGAAGGTTACAGGATCGGATCGTAGATAGGATCGTAGGATCGTAAGATCCTATCAAAAGGACAAAAATATAACTTTTATTTATTTTTAAAGCTAATATTCAATAAAAACTTATACAAATAAATATAAAATTTTAATATTCATCATGAAATAAATTTTTTAAACTAAAATTTATAACATTTGATGTTATATATTCGTATTATAAAAAGTTATGCTTTATCGCAAATTTAATACTGTTCTTTAATTAAAAATTAAAAAATAATATGAATAGTATAAACTCATAAAATATAACATTTGAATGAAAAATTATCAAAATACTGACTTAATTTAAGTAAATATATACATAAATTACATGACTAATGGCACCAACTAGACGTTTATCTATAATAGCGATCCTACCTTTAGGATCGGGATCGATTTTATAAATTTGGAATTTAGAATCGTAGGATCGTAAGGGTAGAATCGAGATTCTAACAACTATGATCCTAACCACTCCAATACGGACCACACCGCAGCCAATCTCACATGGCTTTCTTAAATGGGGTGATAATAAGAAAGATTCCCCACCTAAATCAATTTAAGTTAATTATTTCAAGTTATTAGTTTCTTAATTTATCAAAATTAAATTGATAATATCTGAAGTTTGTTTTAACAAGCCTAAAACACCATCCATAAATTTTGTTAGCTTCATTTCCTTTGGTTCAAAAAAGCGTGTAAATATACCAAAAGTATCACTTCACAATTTAAAAAATAAACAAAATAAAAAGAGGAACATTTCAAGTGTAGCGACCGAAAATTGTGACTAAGGAGCTGTTTGGTTCGCGTTCAGGAATCGAAATAGTAATGAGAATTATAAACTCTATTATTAGTATGGATTTGATATTATTTGGTTTGAATAAGGGATGAGTTTCGTTATATTAACAAGTTAATCCATTTGAAACTCAAGTTACAAGTGGAGAATGAAAGTACATATTTTCTAACACTTTCATTCTCGTAGAATGATTCCATAGTGATTGACCAAACCACATATATATACGGGTATCATTAACTTTAATTCTCGTTCTTTTCCTTCATACTTATAAACTAAACATCTCTTGAGTTTTATTATGTTAATGAATTTGAAATCAAACTCACAAATAGGGAATGAAATTAAAAAAGTGGATATTTTTTAAAACTTTCATTCCCGTGGTGATCAATCAAACACATCTATATATATCATTAATTTTGATTATTATTCATTTCTCTTGCCCTATAAACCAAACAACTCCTAAATGGCTAAAAGCCTAAAAAAAGGCCTTTACAGGAAGAAATTAAAGAGATCTAGAACTATCTGAACAATTGAACTCTTGCACAACCTGGCAGCCATTATTATAAAATATACAAGAAAATGGAGCAGCTAACAAATCTCCCAAATTGGATTAAACATTAAAGCCAGAGTTCCACCAGGAGCCTTCGTTTATCAGTCTACGAGTGCCTTTGAGCTTTTCATGTGAACACACTTGTTATTTCACTTGATTGTGACACAAGAAAATGGTCCCTGGGATAATTAGTAAAGAGATGTTTGGTTTGTATTCGCAAATTATAATTTAAATGAAAATTATAGTTTTTATTGTACGTATAATTTTATATCATTCTCCATTATTTATTTAGTTTGAAGAAAAAATAAATTTTTATTATATTGATAAATTGAATAATTTGAAATCTAAGTCACAAGTAAAAAAAATAAAATAGAATAAATAAAAGTACTACATTTTCGAACACTTTCATTCCTATAAAATGATTCTCATAGTGATTAATCAAACAACATCTTTGAATATCATTAATCTTAATTCCTATTTTTTTACCTCATATCCATAAACCAAACACCTCCCAAGTGTTAATTTCAATGCTGCTCCCCAACATTTTTGATAATTTTGCGCCAACTCTCGTGCATCTAGAAGCATAAATGAATTGCACCATACGTCAAATAGGCCTTCGGGGTGTGATAAGAAAAGTTTCAAGTGAATGCCCACAAGTAAATTGCTCTGGGTTTAAATTCCACGACATAATTGTCTCGCAGTTTAACATGATTGAAAAACTTTTAACCTAATTAAGGCTGCCATGAACATGGAAGAAGCTACCTCATTTGCAGCTATTGTTTCAAAAGCTTTTACTTTCAGAAACTTGGATCGGTATAGACAAGAATACATCTATTGTTTCTCTAGGCTTTGCCAACGTAGTAATCACAAGGATGCTCTGCAGTTTCTCCAAGATTTTCTCATAAATTTAAAAGAGCTTCCTAGTAACTCCCACTCCAGAACCTCTGGTGAAAAACTTGGGAACTATGCATCAAAGTTCAAACTAAATGGCTATTTTACACAAACAAAAACAAAAATAAAGGCAGTTGATAGTAGGGAATGACATGCTTGAGATTGTTCAGTCAGCATCACCAAGTCCATCACTTCCATCGCCTCTCTTAGCTATAGGAGCAAAATTCGAATTAGGCTTTTTCTTTTGTGAAGCAATTTCAGCATTTTTCCGTAGGACTGCTCCAGGAGACGGGTAAGGACGTTGCTGAAAGAGAGGACCCTGAATTCAAGACAACCAGAAACAAATCATGCAAATGAAGAGGGGAAAAACAGCTACTGAGAAGCTGTGCAGGTTTACTCTGTGACACTGTATAGAGCGACAAATGTTAAAGGTTGACATAATTACCATTGACATATGAGAAACAAACATATATGCACAAGGTATACTCAAGAGTTCCTAAGTTAAAAGTAAGATGCGAAAGCAAGAGAGAAACAATGAAATTCTGAACCTGAAAACACCAATACAACCTACGCAATCCTGTCTCACATAATCCACATAGGATGCACACTAGACTAAAATAGAATTGAAGTAACCGGGAAATCAACTTTTGGGCAAACTTAAATTATTGTTTGCAAGATGACAAGAAGAAAGTTCATGTGAATTCATACATCTGAGACCAGGGAAGTTGATATAACTGATACGTGACAAGATTGCTAACCCATGCAAAACAGTTGCATGCAGAACTATTGCAGGTTTGTAGAGTATAATCGACAATCCTTCATAGGGGATCCTATGTTTTGCAAAGTCATATTACGAAGATGCCACCGAGTAGACCACAAATGTACTTCAAAGGAAGCAAATGTATGAAAAGAAGACTACCACTTTCTCACATATCTAGAGACTGCAATACAGTATTTTACTACATATACCTTGCCCTATCAGGGACCACTTAGAGGTGAGTAATCAAGGAAATACTTGCCAGTAAGCCCATAGATACACACAATAAAGAGAAATACACCAATTAGTTGACTAAATCAGTGTTGATAAATTCATTTACATGACACTCTCTAAATGAATTTAAAGTTGTATTCTTACAAAATGATAAACAAAATCTAAGATTTTTTTCTTCCCACTTCCACCCATTTCTTCCCCATCTCCTTTTCCATCTATCATTACTTATCATCTATCTTAAAAGAGAGGAGGAGGCTGTGACGAACAAGTTCTCTAGGAGACCAATTTCCTATCCAATGAAAGCACAAGTTCATATTGAAAAGCTATGCCAATGTTAAATAGTAATACAAACTATCTTCCTATTAAAACATGAAGCAACAAGGAAAACCTATATAATCATTCAACTTTATTACACTTAATATACCGTGGCAGTGGTGTCTGCTGCTCGTGGTTGCACTCCTTTCAGACCTACGACCCTGCATAGGAGCAATAAATGAAGTTGGTCATGAGCAACCAATGGCTGATTCCAAATTTTGGCTCAATCTTAATAATCTAAAAAAATAAGAAAAATAAGAGGAAAAAGTTCCCCTGGAAGGAAAAAAACAAAGATACCAGAGAGAGTTTATTGGGTAAATTGCTTGAACTAAACATGAAGAAAACAGTAGTACCAACCACCACGAGGAGCATCTGAATAAGAGCTTGGATCCATGGGATCCAACTCATCATCTTCAGAATATGAACGTTTTCTAGTATCTCTTTTATGTCCTCTTCCCATTGGGGGTTTCGTGTTGGACCTGTGACCCACAAGCTCAGTGAATTCCGCAGGGGATAACTCCAAACAACTTGCCATATTGCATTTCAGAACTAAGTGGACAGGTTTTCTACAATATTATGGATCCAATAACTGAAACATCACATTGTGAAATTTACAAATGTTGCATGAGTATATTTCCGTGTTTATGTGCCTTCACAAATTAGGTCCCCATAACATATGCCTATAAATATCAATTCCATATAATGCAAAGGAAAAACTAAAAACAGCTCCAAAGCCTTGAGAAGACCCTCCAACAAGTTACCCATGCAACCATAAAAGCATCTATGATAAGCTACACTTATTTGCTTATATGGCATACACATATTTCAAAGCAAAAAAAAAAAAAAAAGAACAGCTTCAAGCTCTCTAACATGTATTACGACGTAACTGTCACACTTCTAAATACAATTGATAACATCAAGTTGTACACATATTAGCTGATAGTTCAGGCATATTCATTCTTAATGAATTTAAGTTCACAAAGATCGTAGCGTACCTCTGCCTGGAAAATTTCTTGTCTGAAATTTCCCCTGTGTTTGCAGCATTGGAGTTATGATGTATGTTTTCCATCTTAACTGACAAGTATTGGCTCTGAGGAAGTTTTAGAACCCTACATAGAGAATAGTAGTCAATTATTGCAGAACCAAAAAATTACTTGCAAAACTTAATCACAACAAACAAACAAACCAAGCCTTAATCCTACTAAGTAAGGTCCGCTGCATGAATCCTGCTACGCCATTGCACTCTATCATGGACTATATCCTCCTCAATTCCTAGATGGGCTATATCTTTGTTACAAGTTACTCACCAAGTCTTTTTCGATCTTCCCCTACCCCTCCTATGTTGACTATTCTCTCTAGGCGTAGAGGCTTGGGAAATCTACTCGCCTGACAGGCGCTTCTACTGGTCGTCTTAACACATGACCTAACCACCTTAAGCGTGTTTCTCTCATCTTCTCATCAACAGATGCTACTCTAGTCTTCTCACGAATATGCTCATTACGTATCTTGTCCATCCTAGTGTACCCACACATTCATCTTAACATTCGCATTTCTGCTACTCTTATCTTTTGCTCATGTGTGAAATTCACTGCCTAACACTCAGACCCATAAAGCATCGCTGGCCTAATTGCTGTTCTATAGAATTTACCCTCAAGTGTAGAGAATTTTGCGGTCACATAATATTCCCGATGCCATTCTCCATTTAGTCCAACCCGCTTGTATCCGATAAAACATTAGGAGGTGGCGCCATAAAATCATACAAAATTATAGTGGACTCCTATGAGAAGCAAAGGATTAATTATTTCTACATGAGCCATGTTATTTTCTAACATTCTAAGATGAATAAGCATCTATTTTAGACAACCTGTTGACACACTTGCAAACAAAATCTTCAATAGATATTGTCTTTAATCCAGTACTCTGGAGGATCATGTATATTCACCTGAACATAATTTTCTTTAGAAGGTCAATATGATGAAAGGGATGCAACATATTTTTAGTGAATGTAAAATATAGCGTGATTTAAAGGGATAAGTATTAACAGAAGAAATGGAGAAGAAAAATATTCATCGAATATTCAAGATTATTAGTCATATTTATAATAACAGCCTATGGATGATACATGGACAATTAAAGAACAGCATTGATAGAAGAAAATAGTTGTTGGCCCTACTCCACGTTTGCATATTAAATTATTAATTAACAATAATGTGTATAATGGAATTGCCATGTCTCAATATCCACCACCTACATATTTTGCCCCTTTATATCCATTTAATGATGTCATAGAAACTAAAAGATTATTCCATGATGGGTCCAATAACCCAGCTCTTGGAAATCGATCATAACATATCTTGGAGAATCATGAAAAGGAAAGACGGGGGAAAAAAAAAAAAGAACACGGTATAGAGAATCTTAAGGATATTGCAATGCATTTAATTGGAGAATATTCATGTCATGATGATTCTAGAACGAAAAGATATTGAACTTTTTACTGATTTATGTAAGGAGACCTTTTGAAAAAAAAAGCAAAAAAATATTAAGTTGAATGATGCAAATAGTTGTACTGGCATTTGTTGAATGAATGAAGAAAAATTAACCAGTCTCAAGGATGTTTTTCAACAGATATGCCCAACAAGATGAAAAAAGGCCATAAAGTGCATAATTATATATCTATGCTGAAGTAAACAAGGGAAATATTTGTTTGATTCTACTCAATAAATTTGATAAAGAAGAGAAGTATGTGATGTTTTATTATCCTTTGAGAACATAATTCTCTTGGAATTCATTATATACTACTTTTCATGAATCGGGTACCAAACATTCCAACAAATTCACCATGCATAGGATGAGTGCTCAGTTAGTATCCAAATGTGGTGTTTATGTATAAATTTGGTAATTTAAAGATACATACAGGAGTTTAAAGTATAGGACACATGCCCTCACCAAGTACTATCCTGGCAAAAATCTTAATTAAAAAGCAGAATACATTTTTCAAAATACAAAAACTTTATCAAATTCTTGAAATAGCATTCAGAAAAGAAATCAGCTCTAGTTACAACTCAAGATTCACTTACACATTATAACACCCACATTCACACATCTAGAAACAGTCGTATATATGCATGTACACAAATATATTTATTACGTTTTGTTTTTAGTTTCAAGGTACACAACAGGAGTTTCAGGTTAAGCCTGTGGAGTTTCAGGTTAAGCTGTGCTACTTTTGCTAAGATCATTGGTAAGGAATCTAGAACTATTTAAAGGATATTAAGAAGCCAGAATAGCAGCTTTTTCAAGTTTCATGTGTTGATTGATTCTTCAAACTCCCTGGTAAAGAGTCAATACCAGAAACAAAAAGCACTCTGAAACATCACAGAGGTATAAAGAAACATCATCAAGCTAATGAAATATTAAGATTAAGTAAGTTGCAGTTTTACAAAATTGTTCTCTTCTCCTTTAGCTGGTCCATTTCATACAATATGAAATGCCTATAAAGTTCTCAATATATTCCGCAGAAGTATTGATTGTTAATTGTATATATCTGTACTGTGCATAAAACCGAGATAGACAGAGGAAAGAACCTTTACTAACATTACACCTGACCAGAATCTAACAAATCAATGATCCTTTCTGTTAAATATTTATATCAACTAAAGAGGAAATGCAAATAAAAATAAACAGAAAACCAATGAGCTCGAACAATGACCTACCTAGTGCAATGATTGCAATAACCCCATGTCTGCACGAGGCCTACACCCCATCCACCACATTCCATGCATTTCTTTGATATGGATGAGTCATCACGCTCAGGTTGAGAGGTGATTTGAAGTGATGTGGCTGGATGCACCCATTGCGATGCATTGGTCTTCCTGTTGTAGTAATAGGTTCTGACCTGTGAAGACAGAAGAACCAAGAAAAGAGCCTTCATATATGGTTCATTTGGTTGGACAAGTAATATATTTCTAGAAGAAATTTGGTTCATTTGGTTGGATAAGTAATATATTTATAGAAGATATTTGGTTCATTTGGTTGGACAAGTAATATATTTCTAGAAGATATTTTCAGAATTAATCGTGACACAACATTGGAAAACATTCTCCAGCAGAGATTATTTTCATGATTTTCTTTCCTGTAAAATAAAAGCATTTACATCAGCGTAGATTAGACATATCAAAAGTAACACTTTACATATGAGGTATAAAATCAGAATATGCCAATGAGCCCTAGACAGAAGAAAAAACATCTACCATGGGTAAATTCAACAATGTAATAGTTTTATTACCTAGATCTCACCATCAATTATTAGGGCATGATCATAAGTCAGCATACATGACAAGATAAAGCATAGTTATTACAGGTTGATAACATAAGGTGCATGTGTTTTCAAATCTAAAGAATGTCAATGTAATCGTACACTGTCAACATAATCACACGAAAAGGGAACTTAAAACACTAAAAAATATCATGAAAAAGGAAATTAGATTAAGAATAAAACAGAACCAATAGTTCAGCTTACATACAACTAAGGTTACAATAAAAAAACAAAGTAACTGAAAATTGGTTCTGAATTCTAATATGATATGCATCTTCCAGAATATGATAATAATAATTGATATAATAGTCCAACCACAAAAAAGAATATTTATATGTAGGCAAAGAATGAATCTGCTGCTGAGCAGCAGTGACATAGAGCATACCAGTTGTTTCATCCACTGCCTCTTGCCAATCTTCAGGTAATTGTGATTGTGATGCTGACGGCAACACGGAAGCAGTTTGACTTGGTCTTTCCCACTGACTTGTCCCAGAAGATTCATTGTGATAATATAAAGAACCACTTGCCGGATCTCTTGCCTCAATCTTGTGGATGTTCACGAATTGAAAATACAAATCAGAATTAAATGGAAGACATGTTTCATTATCAGGAAGAATAAAAGAATAAATTTGTACGAACCAAATGAGGAGTCAACTTCCTAAAAGTTTTAAAGAAACCTCAAATGATGTGCTGATATTCATTTAGGAAGAAGAAAATCAGAGACGCGAAGCTTACAGAGACTCTTAAGACAGGGCACAAAAAGCCAGAAGAAAAGAGGAGAAAAAGACAGTCCAGAAAAGCATGCGATATGCAGTTGAATTCTTAATCAAAAGATTAAACCAAAAAAAAAAACAGAAGAAGGAAACGAGGCCTCTAATCCAAGTGCAAAACAATTGGCACTTTCAACTATTTCATTACTATGCCCCACCTTTTCAATCTATCCCGTAGTTTGAACTTTTTACAATTTAAAAAGGGTCAAGATGTAATATTTACAGATAAATCAGGGGAATGTGGACCCACAGATTACTATCTCCTATTCTAAAACAGAAAAGAGTACAGTTTTGGTTGCAATCATTCTCATTGTACTTGTTTTACCACATAGCAGCTTAAAGAGGAACCATTTTTACTGCACACATACAATAGTTTGTCGGTTCATGGTTGCCCAACATCGTTCCCAGTGTAACATAGCTGGTTTGTAAATGAAAGGAAGAAAGCATAAAAACATAGGATATATATAGCAATTACTATGTCAACCATTCAACATTTCATTTCAAGTAATCTATAACTCAAAGGACATAGATAGCCATTCCTCCAGAAACGGCTCTTAGGGATTTGCAAAAAAAAGGGAAAAACAACTTGAAAATTTCTAGGAAAAGCAGCAAATGCTCACCCATCCAGGGGGCAACTCCCCAATCTCCATGTTCTGAGATGACACAGTTTCTGTACTCTAGAATGAAAAGTTCAAAGGAAGATTTTAGTGGAGGAGCAAAGAAGAAGTAAAAACCAATTTCTAACAAGAGAAAAATGAAAACACTTTTTTCCAAGAGAAACATTACAATACACAAATAGAAACACACACATAGGCATTATGCGATAAAATTGTGTCTTCATAAAACAATTTAGAAGTGAGGAAACATACTGACCCTGCAGATGTATTACTTCCATAAGATCATGTTACGAGGTAATGTTAATAGAAAGCAAACAGAAAAAACAGGAAAACAAAGAGGAAGGTCCACTTGCATTATCAGATAGGGCATGATTCTTTGTTTTTGAATCATCTTTCAATATACCCCTGGCTCTCAACTTCTGCTTGAGGTATTCAGGCAACTCCTTGACCGCAGGCTTTAGTTCGGACTCACGACCATGCTCTATAATACTTTGGCTTGTTTCATGACCATCAATTTCATTTACTTCTGATACATATTAAGAGATTAGACATTAACCAGCTTAAAAAGATAGAAAAGTAACAGCTCAAGGAGAGTAATCTTACTGGAGGTAGTGATACTGGGCTTTGAAGCAATATGATAAGCACCTCCCCCAGGCACACCATATCCGTTTCCAATCTCCAGGTTACCTAAACCATTAAACAAAAATTAGCCAGTCTTCCCACATATTGCAAAATTGAAATACACAATGAAAACAATATTAAAATCTCAAAATGTGGAAAACACAGAAAATTATTATAGCTCTAGTCGTGCAAAAATCAAACTCATGGGATTTGTTAATACTTGATAATGAAGTCCATGTTCTTTCCTTCAATTAAATAGAGAAACTCCGAAGGTGGACTCCAGTAAACTGTCATTTTGTTATTTTTGACAGAAAAATAATGTCTTTCTCCTTTTCTGTGGTTGATGACGCCTAAAGTCAGAGGACAGGGAAGTTCAGGTGACGAAAATAGCTTAGAATGAATAACAATAGCCATTTGAAATGCAAAACATAGCATACAATTTCAGGATCGGAAGAACAAACTATTCCAGTATACCAAATCAAGAGTGTCACCTTTATCAAGTTAAAGAGCAACTGCAGAGGGATCATACGTATATAGATATAGTAAAGTACAGCAAATTTCATCATGAACAATGTCATATCTAAATTTGAACTGTGAGATGGTATCGGGACTTTTCAGTTCGTTTATAACAAATTTAATCTTTGCATTTGGTGAGGTTTCCATCTAAATGAAGTCTCAGCCCTGACTGTGTAAGTTACTAAAAGTATCATGTAAGTACTAATTCAGTTTTCTATATACTCACAGCAATTTTTATACTGTAAAAACACATTGCCATCTCGTGTTTTACCATTTAATTATTTTAGTCCTTTGATTGCTGAACTTCTCTAAAGTAAAGATATAACAAATGACTATACTCTATTATCTTGCATTTAGATGATCAAAATGACCCAACATGTCCCAAATATTTCAAATCTGGATAGCAGTTCAAAAAACTTTATTTTCTGGTAATTTTTGCTTTTTCCCAGGAGTTCTACTAGTAACCTGAAGCTATTTAGCCAAGGACTCTTTTGATTTCTACTTTTTTGGCTTTTCTTCTTTTTTTCCTGTTGAAGGCTTTTCTGGTTGGTTCACATTCTGAACATGTATGTGTCATTTCCCTAAGATCTTCCCAGCTCACTTTTTACCCAATGTGCCATGATAAGAATGTTTTTGGTGGAAAAACAATGTGAATGAAAGGTCTCATTAGATTGGCGTGTCCATGAATCTAAGAAATAGTAAACATTCTAGACCACTTTCGTTAGCTCTTTGCTTTACTGGGGAAACCGTTTAACCGGGTAGCAGAAAATTCAATCACAATTTCTTAATATCAAAGAACACAAACAACTCCAGTTAGACAAGTTAGTGAACCAACCTTCCTCAGCAAAGGTAGATTTTCCACGTTTTAGCGCCATTTGAGTACGATGCTCACTAGTCATTTTAAGTAGATGCTCCTGTATATTTGAAGTTCAAAATCAACTATAGTACACTCAAAAGGAAAAGGTTGAGAATCACATCAAAAAATGCAAATGAAAATAGTAGGAAAAAGTGAAAAGACATCGCACAGTTAATATGTAAGACACCTTTAAAGCATTTGGGTCATGACGTCCAGAGAGGATATCTATACGACTCTCAGAAGTTCCATTTCCAGACCCTGCTTCTCTAAAATTACAGAATAACAAGAGCATGCAAATCAAGTTCTCACTTTTATTATCACAGTTTCTAGAGCAAGTTATTAGTGTAAGAAAAACAAAACAAACCTCTGACTCTGTATAATTTGTTGTGTGGCAATTTCCTGCAACAATACAGGCAATCCATGATATCAGTTAAAAAAGTCAGAAAATAGGGACATTTCAAAGCATGTTCTAAGAAAACAACATACTTGCTCATGTAGTACAGCATTCTGAGCAGCAGTTTCAATATCAATTTGATTTTCTAGATGCAGTTGAGAAGCACTAGATTCCATATAAGTCTGCATCCTGCAGGTCAGCTATTCAGGGGCCTCCACACTGAAGTTAAATACAAAGTTGTTTTCTATTATAATTAAGTAAGAGGCATAATAAGTACAATCTAAAAATTTACTTTTCCCAAAATAAAATATGTACACGTCAGGGTGGAGAAAGAAAAATATCCATATGCATCTGTATAAAGTTGATACTTTTTTTTTCCTCTTCGGTGCATATTTTCTTATATCCTTCTGTATCTAATGAGTTTTAAATAACTGGTTAAAAAAAGACGCTCATAATAAAATTTAATCTGATCCACAATTCTTCTGGAAAATATTCTTCTTTATCACTAGATACAATATCTTCTAAAGTTGCAGGCATCCCTTTTAACACAGCAAGCTGTAGCAAAACAACTTTTTCTTCTATTTATCAAAAGCTACACTTAAAACCCTATTGTGCTTATGTCATCAAACATTTCAAATGGCTAGGCGTCCATATCCATGCATGCCTCTGTGGCACTTGAATTGCCACTAGAGAGTCCCCCTGTCCTGACAGCCACCTTGCTTATCCTTGCTCAAAGCGAAAATAAGCCCGAGCAGCTATACAAAAAGACCTACGTCTTGCTGCCCATTCCAAATGGGGTCCATGGAATTGAAACAGGAGATTTCCACTTCTTAGCTATTCACTTCTACACGGAACTGCTCAATGAGCATGGTCTGTAACCAGCCAAGGCTATCCATATCACCTGTCCATTGCCATTTACTTTCAGTCCTGTCTTTTTGTTTATGCACTTCTATAGTCAACAGGTCAAAATCTAGCTAATGTCGCTTAGATTTTTCTACTTCGAAAAGAACACTCCAATTTAATGATATATATATATATATGCTTATTATTTTGTAATTATGCCTTCCTTAAGAAGAAACGTGTAATAAAATTATCGGTTGAATTAGAAGCCTTATTGCTGGGTGGGAATTTGGGACCTCTGTGAGGTATGGGAAATCTAAGTAATAAAGATTTCTTAATTACATTGGTATTTTCTTGTCACGAGGACTTCAGTCTTGAGTGGGAAATATATATATATATATATATATATAGAGGAATTTTACAGTCCCGATAACCATTCCCTTGGTTTTAAGGACTTGTACAGTACAAGTTTTCAAAGCACATAGTATTGAACTGTACAAGCCCTTAAAGAGCAAGGGACTGTAGAATTTTACAAAATATATAGTATATATATATATCAAGCAGAAAATATCATAACCTAACATACCAGTATCCATCAACAAAAAAATTTAATAACACAAGCCAATTTAACCCCAAATTCTAGAAAGAAGCTCCATTATACTATAACAAACCTATTAACGTGGGTTTTTTCCCTAATTCAGAAAGAAACTCGTTTACTGGATAACAAGATTCTGTAATTAATTAATCCAATAACGAGATTCGTCAACTAGGTTTCCTTAGAACATGCTTCATTTCATTATTTATTTTTAAAGCTAATTTTTCCCGCTAAATATTTTGTAAAATTGCAGAAAAACAGTAATTAAGAAAACCTAAATTGATAATTATCGAAAGCTCCTAACTTTTCCAAATTAAAAAGAATAAAATAGGAAAAAGCAGCATAATTTTATTACTCATATATATGTTAAATAATTAACTAGAATCCCGCAGCTACACCACTATTTAGTTAATTATAGATTTTTTAAAAAAAAAATACATAATAAGATAATAAAAATAGCAAAAAAAAAAAAAGAATAAATAGAGCTACAGTTGAATTGAAAGTAATGAGTAATAATCAATAATGAAAATAAGAGACCTGGTGCGAGAAATTTGTAATGGAGAAATAGAGAAGAACACGGGAGAACGACGTCGTTGATGTGTATGAGTTGTGTGATTTCAAGCCTTGCAGTAAGATTCCATTAATGGGAGTCCGGAGTCGATGTTTTTAAGTAAGACAAAAATTAAACGACGTCGTTGAGGTTAATCTAAAACTGGGAATTGCTGAAAGTCCAAAGCTTTTCCATAATTGTTGTTTTACTCTTAAAAGAAAGGATAAATTAGGCAAATAAATACATTATTCCTACGTGATTTTTAAATGTGCACCTTAGTCCCTTGTCCTTTAATTTCTTTTTACAGAGTAGACGAAAGCTGTCAAAACTTAATAATTTTAAAAAAATTTAGTACAAAATTCGCATGTTTATAAAAATTTCTTTACTTTTTATAATTAAAATTTTATTTCATAATATATATATATATATATATATATGCATATTTCAACATGGGATTATAAGATATATGTGAGTTTTAATTAGATTAAAACAATAAGATTCATAGCGATATGTTTTTTATAGTAATCAAATGAACTTACCATTCGAATTTTGAAAGAAATTATTATAGAGATCGAATATATGTCATAAACTCTTGGATTTATAAAATTTCACATCATCCCAGTAGACGGGAAGGGTCTCTATTGCTCACAGCATATTGCAACTACGTTAGATCCTTCTCAAATGATGGATATTGACATTCTTAGAAAATATTACAGGGAGTTCTACAATCTTATAATAGAATCATCTTGTTGGTTTTAAAAGTTTATACAATACAAGTTATTGTTCTATATAAATCTTTGCATTTGGTTGACACCAGATTAGATAATTAATTCGTGTAAAGCATTTTAAAATTGTAATTTGTTTAATTTACAAACGAAAATAACAGTGCAAGGTTGTAGGTATTATCGTCACTGTATATTAACTGTTAAAATGGTAATCCGGTTTAATTTGATTTCTAACCAAATGGAGTACTACTATCTAACTCAACTATGAACCAAATATTAGATGACAGAGGTGACTCATCAGAGGATAATAGTTCGAGGATGAGACATTCTACCTCATCCAATTTGTGAACCAAATGGAACCTTTACAGTGAGATAATTCCGTTATGGGATAGAAAAATTTTACAATATACTAATATTATCATAAACTACACAAAATATTAATACTACAAATAATTACTTCCCGGAGTTCTAATCATTATTTTCTTTGTCTATTACTTAAGGTATATTCGATCTTTAGATCACTTATAATTCTTGTGGTATGAATTAAATTATATGAAATGAATAACATCAAATCTTGACGATCTTTTATAATTTAATAAATTCTTTTATAGACAGGGTTGGATAGCGACTCTACTTCTTGAAATGAAGAATAGAACTGCCAAGGCGTGGACCGAATACGACTAGGAAGATTAATAAAACCTATGTAACTTTGGTATGCACGAGCTTGTAAAATAAATTTCATAAGATTTAATTACGGCGTACAAGTATTTTATAGAGTATTTTTCCTACCTAGATAGTACTAGTATAATCTTTCATTAACAGATATATCCAGAGCATTGCATGAGGACTTGTCTTCTCGGCGCTGTTTCTCCAGTTCCCCATGGACGTTCATTTTTCCATCCCGCAAGGACTTTCCGTTTTCAATCTCCAATCCTAGTCCTACTTACTTAACCCAGAATACCCTGATGCAAGAATTTTACTGCTTACTTAATTGAATATATATAAACACCCTAATATAATATTGGAAACAATATTTTTCAAAGCAAAATACACCTAATAATTAATGCATTTCCAATTATTATAACTCTTTTTCTGTCCACTCCAAAACAGTGAAGTATGAGACCAGAAATACAGTGCTGGCAAACGGAAGATTGATGAGAAAGAGTACGGGAAGGAATTAGAATCAACCAAGAAACAAGTTTCAGGCGTAGCAAGAAACCAAGAATCCGTGTGATCAAGAAGATGGAGAAGTTCTCTTTTACTGTCAACTGGGATGATTTAGAGGATTATTTCCGGAGGAGGAGGACGATGATGATGATGATGATGCCGTTTTGATCGTCGACGGTCGTGGCTGCCAATCCCAGAATGGAGTGTATAATAAGAGAGAAGAGAAAAAGATTCTTGGATTGGATGTTGTTCCACAAGAACACTTGTGTAATTCTTGATAGAATATTTGAATCAACTGATCATGCCTTAAAAAAGAAAGAAAGAAAAGAAAAATTCAAACTGATCATGCAAATTCATGTAAACGTAACTCTTATCAATTGTATTTTGGGTTTTTCTTTTTTTTTTCTTTTTTTAAATAGTTATAGTGAATAAATTAGGCCTGTGTATTAATTATTATTATTATTATTTTTTTTCGTATCTTTAGATAGATAGTAATTTGAATATTGAAGGATTACTGTTAATTGTTATTATGAGTTTGTCAAATATATAATGGATTATGGAAGACCTTTTTTACACTTCACATATCTTGTGTTTATGTCGCTCCTGTTCTCAAATACAAAAATATGATGGCCTCTCTAATGAGTCAATTTTGACTATTCACTTTACAATATAGAGTGAATATGATAACTGTTGAAATGATTAAAAAATAAAAAAATTTCACCTTTTAAATCATTAATGCTCAATAATAAAGAGTGAGTAGCAAAACATTTTTCTCTCTCTAACTGTCCTTTTTCTCCTCGTGCATGTTGGAAACTATGATTATTCTTTTAACAGTTTGTTAGTGTTTAATTGTTTCATCTATACTTGAATATTCATGAGTGATCTAAGGAAACTTTTTTCTCTATTTAACCCTTTTACTTTTCGTAACGAATACAGTCCTCATGTTACAAAACCACTTTTATTTTTTATTTTTTTTGGTAGTGAGTTTGTTGTTATTTGAATCGGAAATCAAATATTCAAGCTCTGAGTAGCCAAGAATTCAAAAGGAAAGAATTAGACATTTTTATTGCATTTATTATTGTTTTCCTCTCTATTGTTGCTCTCTTTTGTAGGTTCGGGAATTGTCTGTCATAGGCTTAAATACTAACATGGTCAAACCAGAAATCAAAGTAATCAAAGTATTGAAAAGGATAAAGATGAACGTGACAATCTTAAAAGTTTAGATCTCTAATGCAACTAAACATGAGTTTTTACTCTTATTTTTTGGCATTAACCGTGTTTAGTTTTTTTTTTTTTTGGAAAAAAGATTAATTTAATCTCTCATCTTTAGGGTATCGACGTTTATAAGTCGCAAAGACTAATTTAATCTTTCATCTTTAAAAAAATTAACTAATTTAAGACTTATGATTGAAATTGTAAACAAATTAATCTATCTTAATAGATAATGGAGTAAATTAATCTATACTAAAACATAAGAGACTAAATTACTTTTTTTTCTTTTTTATTTTAATATGTTAATAAGTGGCAACACTAACACAATCATTTCCCTCTCAACGAGGAGAAGAGCAATTGAGGAGAAAGCGAAATGAAAGTTTTAAAACTCAATTAATTACTTTAACCTACCCCAATTTGGTTCTATTTAGAATCAGTTGCGCCCAAGTTAAAACTCGTATCAAATTGGTGGTTTGACTGATTCAACCACTTCCAACATAGAGCCCAATGCTTTAAAATCCAAATCGAATTATCAGATTAGACCGGTTCGATCAGTTCCGATCAGAAACATATCATGATTCTTTAGCCGAAAAGTATTTTTGATCGGTCAAAATAAGTTGACCCAAACGGGTTCAACTAGTTTCTTAAATGTTGTATTTTTTTATTATTTTTACTTATTAAATTTTAAAAGAATTTGTGATGCACTTTTACTGAATGAATTAACAAATTTGAAACTATGTTTAACATGTATTCTAAATATTAGTAACAATTTATTATAAAATTATAATTTCAAATTATTACTAATATGTTTATCTAAAATTTAAATAAATAAAAATTCAGCAACTCTGCTTGTTCAACTATTTGACTCAAAATGAAAATGGTGACACCGATTCTTGCCAAATTCACAAAGAAAGAAAAATCCTTTATCATTACTAGTATATAATTGCCAATGATTTTGGCACCCTAACAACATTAAACTCTATGTATTCCACATCTAAATTTTTACTAAAAAATAACTTAGACATCTATTTAATATTTTAGGTTACAAACTTCTTCTACATATTACATTGCCATCAAAGAAAGTTTTTTCATCTTATTTTACAATTCCAAAATGCTCACTTTTCTATTTAATCTTTTATTTTTTTCCTCATGTACTAAGATATTTTAAAACATTTCGAAAGATTAAGTCAATTAAAGCGATAATATTTCTTATCATGAATTAATTAGGCAAGAAAATTATGTATGGTGAATGTGTGTTCATTAACTTTCGATTTTAAACTGTCGAATATTTATTCTTATAAATTTTACACTTGTATATATGATTATATACGTTTTTAGCATATATATCATGTTTTATGGGTGGTTTTATCTTCATATATTTTGATATTTCAATTAGGTTTAATGACATTTTGCACCCTAGCTTCGACTATGCATGTTTAGTATTTGGAAGAATTTCATTTTGCATCTCTCAATTTATACTTGATTCTCACTTTGCACCTCTCAATTTATACATGATTCTCACTTTGCACTTCAAACTTTAGTTTCGGATATTTTGTACCTTGAACTCTCAAATTCATTCCACTTCAGACCTTTTCTAACCCTTCTCAAAAATTAATGAATTTTTTCTTTGTGTACAACAAAATCAGTAGGACATACGATAATGTTTTTGCATGCAAAAAAAAAAAAATCTATTAATTTTTTTAACGGTGTTAAAAAAGGTCTAAAGTGGGACAAATTTCAAAATTGAAAGTACAAAGTGAAAATTGGATATAAGTTGAGGAATGCAAAATGGAATTAGTCCGTAGTATTTTGTACACCAAACTATTAATGTATATTTGTTGTTTACTATCTCAAACTTCTAACCTTTAGCACTTTAGTTATAACAGAAATCACCTCAGCTCTGAGCAATTTGAAAAATTAAATGACAAATATAACATTTTAATAGTTTATGCATTTCATAAAATACCCACATGAGTGACAATTTTGCTTGTAGAAAATGGTCTTTTCACCAATGAAAGACAGGCCAAATTAAGCAATTTTGCATTGAGCAAAAAATTAGAAATTTGAGATAACAAATTGTAAAAATTAATAGTTTGAAGTGTGATGTGCTAAACTAGCATAATAGACGGATGCATAATTTTATTAAACCGTTCTGTAGGCAAATTTTTGCCTGGACAAATTCTTAGGCAGTGCCATGAGTGATGTGGCTTTTTAGGACCAATGGGTGAAGCATAGATCAATTCTAAGCAAAAATTTCTCTTTCTATAATCTTAATATATAGGGTTAATTACGTACATTTACCTCTCTTGAGGTTTGGTCATATTACAGATTCATCTATATAGTTCGACAAAATTACAAACTCGCCCTCTCGCTAACATATGTTAACAGAGTCTCCAACCTTGGAAAAGACTACACTACCCTTGTCATATATTGCATAATTGGACAAAATTTGATATAGCCGAGTATTTTTCCTAACTAAATTAATAGCAGTACTCGTATAATCTTTCATTAACAGATATGAGAAATATTTAGGTAGACTTGATTTTTGACCCATTTGTAAACCTTGTGGTGTGAATTAAATTTTTTAGAATTTATGATATTACTTGATGTAAGCAATATTTCATAAAATTTAATCATATACAAGTGAGACCGGAAATTGGGTCTAACTAAGTAGGTGTTTAGTTTATGGGTATGATGGGAAGGAAAGGGTGGTTAATGATACCCATAGGTGTTGTTTGATTAATCGGGATCATTTCATGAGAATAAAAGTGTTAGAAAATATCCACTTTCATTCCTTACTTGTGACGTGGGTTTCAAGTTTATTAACTTATCAATATAATGAAACACATTCCTTATTCAAATCAAATAGGTATAAGAGAATGACATAAACCCATACACTAATAGTGTGATTTATAATTCATATTCTAATTCCAATTCTCAAATACGAACCAAACACTTCCTAAATACTTTCTAACACATATATCCATAGCATTGCTTGGGAATAAAGCTACTTCTAAGGCATTGTTCTCAAGTTCCACTCGGACTTTCCTTTTTCAATCTCCAACCATAGTCCTGCTTACTTAATTGGTTATGAATAAATACCCTAATGGCCTAATGCAAGAATTTTCCCTTACACAAGAATACTACCTACTTAATTGGTTATATATAAATACCCTAATACCTCAGCCACTTTTCAAAGCAAAATACGTCTAATAATTAATACATTGACAATTAGTATTATAATTCTTTTCTTGCCCACTGCGAAACAGTAATCTCTGTCCATGGAAGAAGTATCCGACGACAAACCCCTTGTGACGAACAGGATATCCGACGACAAACCCCTTGTGACGAACAGGAAACGAAAGGCTGACGAGAAAGAGTGCGGGACCAAGAAACAATCTTGTTTCGGTTAGCAAGAAACCAAGAATCCGTGTGATCAAGAAGACTGAGAAGTTCTCCTTTACTGTGAACTGGGATGATTTAGAGGATTATTGGGATATTAAGGAGGAGAGCAATAATGACGACACCGTTTTGATCGTCGGTCGTGGCTGTTAATCCCATGATGGAGTGTATAATATAAGAGAGAGGAGAAAAAGGTTCTTGGCTTGGATGTTGTTCGGCAAGAAAATTTATGTAATTCTTGATAGACTAACTAAATCAACTGGTCATGCAAATTTCTAATGAATAGATTAGGTATATGTATTAAATATCAATTTGTTTTGTATATTTAGAGAGATAGTAATTTGAATCTTGAAGGATTACTGTTAATTGATAGTATTAGTTTGTCAAGTATATGGCGACTATTTTGACTTCACTTGTGTCTCTCTGTCATCCTTTCTCTCTCCATGTATGTTGACAATTAACGATGATTGTTCTTTTGATAGTTAGTAGCGTTTAATTATAATTCACATATACTTGAATTATATTCATGAGTGATTTGATGAAATTTTTTTCTCCATTTAATTCTTCTACTTTTGCTGTTTCTTGATTTCATTTGTTTTGGAAAATTTGTTGTTTATTTGAATTGGAAATCAAATATACAAGCACACTACCCAAGAAAGAATTAGTTTATTGAATTTATTACTTGTGATAATCACGTTTTTTTCTTTTCCTTTCGGATAAAAGTTATAGAATTTAAATTAATCAATTTAGGGAGTCCTAAAACTACTTGGCAATTAAAGGACAAGAAGAGTTTAAGGATGTGACGGTAGTAGTAGTGGATGTCTAGTCTAAGTGCACTTTTAAGGAGTACTTATCTGCAAACCACTAGTAGTAGTAGTCGATAGATATAATTACCTAAACTTTAAGAGAGGGAGAGGGGTGGAGCAAGGAAATTTTCTACACACTTCAAGTTAGTTTTATCTAAATTATTTTTATATCTTCAATATTTTCTTAAAAGTTATCAATTGAAGACCTCAAATGATTTTCTAACTTTATAAAAGTTTCCAATTTGTTTCATTTAGCACTTTCTAAGTTCATAAAAGTTTCCAATTTGTTTCATTTAGCACAAATAACACCTAAGATATTTTTCAAAGTAATGATAGAGTTATTTCGAGTATAAGAAATGTTTATGAGATGTGATAGTGAAATATTTTTTTACAAGAACTATAAGATACCATACTTAGGGTCAAGTATTTACTAGGTGAGTGAGTGGGTTACATATAAGAATTATTTAGGGAATATTATTAGCTAATGAATTATGTACTAAATAAAGGATCACGGATCTTTTTATAGGTAACACCAAAACCAGGAACGAGCCAACACAAGGTTAAGAAGTTAATTGCATATCAAGGCAGGTGGTGTTTACTTCTGTACTTTCGAAATTATTTTCTGAATATATACTTTTGAACTTGTTTTATAACTGTGCATGATTTTCAAATGTATTTATGAAAATATGTTTTGCTCAAGGAATTCCTTATAAGGTAGAAAATCTGGATCACGTATAGATATGTGGTTGTGTGACTTTAAAAGTATAGGAAAGGTAATTATATGTATAGTCTTGAACATGTTTGTTATGTATGTCACGTGTGGGTGATAACAAGAAATAGTAGTTCTAAACAAATATAAAATAGTTGGTAGGGATTATAATTATAAATCATAGTCAAGAAAGTCTAGACACTAGAGTCATGAGAGACTTGGCAAATGCAGAGTCAAGAAAAACTTGACATTAGAACCAAGAACTTGGCAATACCAGAAGAAGGTCAATGGCCACCGGATGTAAGGTGGAGGGGCCAAAGATCCCACATTAGTTGATAGCTAAGAAAGAGTTTAGTTTAAAAGACAGGGAGTCACCCCACCCATGTGAGGTGCCTTTTCAAGGACAAAACTGTAAGGCTCCAGCCACAGTAGACAATACCTCTCATGAGTGCAGGACAAATTCTAACATCAAGAAAATGGTAGTGATGATGCCAAATTATACGCCCACTAAGAAGACAAATATGCATGTGACTTCGAGCCCGTATTCACTGGGGATATTTTGATAATTTTACCATCATAGCCAAAGCAAGCTTAAATAAATCAAATAAATATTTACAAACCCATGGATTGACCCGACTAATCAGCCACAAGTATAAATATCGAAATGACAGGTCTGATTCAATATATTCATTCTCACATTTTTAAACTCTAAATTCTATCTAAATTTTCCTCTTGTCTAAAGTAACTAACTTGAGCATTGGAACCTACCTCGAGGGACAAAGCCCCGCCTCTATTCCTTTTGGTGTTCCAGACACTGGTACTATATGCGAGATCCTTACCTAAGTAGTGGACTACTCTGCACTTGAAATTTATACTCGGGAAAGATTTAGCATCAACATTTAGCACTGTTTATGGGAATCAGTACTAAAGGTCATGCTAAAACATGGCACCCAACACGCGTATCACTCACCGAAACAACACCGACAAAGTCAAAAGTGTATCTTCTCAACATAGCTTCTACCCTATTCTGAGGTCATGCCTTGCCTGTGTCTCCCAGGATTGCTCTTTGCTTATACCCTCAGGGGTTAAGCTTGGGTGAAATCCTCCGAGGTCACAATTTCTCCTTGCCTCTTGGGTCACTTCTTTATGTCTTCTAAAGTAGAAGAGTTACTCACACCTTCTGGAATTGAGCCTTGCTAAACCCTTCGAGGTAACACCTTACCTATATCTATCGGGTTCGCTCTCACTCCTCCAAGGTGGAAGATTTGTCCACGCCTACTAGGGTTGAGCCCAGCTAACATCTTCTAAGGTTAAACCATACTTGCACCTTCCTGGGTCACTCTCTAATCACATCCCTTGGGGTTGAACTCTACTAACACCCTTTGAGATCACGCCTTGCTCACACCCTCTGGAGTCCGTCCTTCCCCTTCTGGGGCACAATAGAATCTCTTAAGGGGCTGCTCAAAATTTGATACATTCAAATATTACGAGTCAAATCTTATTATGTACATCTTTTAGGAGACCCCTCACTTGGGAATTCCTAACAACCCACCTAAGTCATCAAATCTCACTCCCAAGCACAATAAAAACTGTGCTAAGAATATTAACAATAATAAGTGAAAATTGCCTAAGTATAACATGAGCTCACCAGTGCTTCTCACTAGCACACCTACATTCATGCACCTCACACCTATGTACCTACGTACCTCACTTGCACTCTATTTTTGTGCACCTATGCTTTGCTTTTGCCCTTTAGGTTTAAGCTCAGTTAATAATCTCCAGGGTCAAGCCTTACTGGCACCTTCCGAGGTTTCCCTACTTGCATTCATCGGGGTAGAATACTTGCTCTCATCTTTCGGAGTTGACCTCTACTAACATCTTTCGGGTTTATGCCTTGCTTGCACCTTCCGAGGTTGCTTCTTACACATGTCCTCCAGAATAGAAAACTTGCTCACCCCCTCCGGGGTTGAGCCCTGCTGACACCCTTTGGGTTATGCCTTACTCGCGCCCTCCGAGATCGCTCGCTACTACGCCCTTTAAGGTAGAACACTCTTCCTCACACCTTCCAAGGTTAAGCTCTACTAACACCCTTCGGGATTACACTTTACTCGCATCCTCTGAGGTCACTCACTACTTATGCCCTCTAAGATGTAACACTTTCTCACATCCTCTAGAGTCGAGCATTACTTACGCTCGTCTAAGTGGTACCACCTACTCAAGTGGTAACCCCCCCTTCAACTTGAATATTTTCACCCCAGTGAAAAAAATTTCTTAGAATGGCTCCGGTCGTGGGGAAAAAATTTACTTTGCCTTCGGACAAATAAAGTACTCTGCCTTTGGGTGAAAGAATTTACTTCACCCGTGGACAAATAAAGTACTCTGCCGGATAAAAAAAGTACTTTGCTTTCGGATGAAAAAATTTACTCTGCCTCCTAGCAAATAAAGCACTCTACCTCTAGGTGAAAAAATTTACTTCACCTCTAAACAAATAAAATACTCCACCTCCGGGCAAATAAAGTACTCCATCTCCTGGCAGATAAAGTACTCCGCCAAGTAAAAAAGACTTAGTAAATAATAGTATTCCGCCTCCGGGTGAAAAAATTTACTCCATCTTCGAGCAAATAAAGTACTCTGCTTCCAGGTGAAAAAATTTACTTTGCCTCTAAACAAATAAATTACTCTGCCTTTGGGCAAATAAAGTACTCCACCAGGTAAAAAAAAAAGTACTTCGCCTCTGAGTGAACAAATATACTCCGCCTTTGGGCAAATAAAGTACTCTACCTCCAGTGAAAAAATGTGCTCCACCTCCGGGCAAATAAAGTACTCCGCCTCCGGGTGGAAAAATGTACTCTGCCTCTAGGTAAAAAATATACTTTGCCTTCAGGTGAAAATTTACTCCGCTTCGCCTCTGTGCAAAAAATATACTCCGCCTCTGGGAAAAAAATATACTCCACCTCCAAGTGAAAAATTTACTTATCTCGGAATCTAAGTAAAAAATATACTCTGCTTCCGGGTAAAAATATATACTCTACCTCTGGGTGAAAAATTTACTCCATTCCTCCTCCGGATAAAAATATACTTCGCTTTAGAGTTAGAAAAATTGACTCTGCTCTGCCTTCGTGTAAAAAATATACTCCACTTTTGGGTAAAAAATATACTCCGTCTTTGGGTGAAAAGTTTATCTCACTCTACCTCCGAGTTAAAAATATACTTCACCTATGAGTAAACAATGTACTCTGCCTCTGAGTAAAAATGTATTCTGTCTCCTCCAAAATTATGTACTCTGTATCCAGGGTTCAATCAACTCCTACGGGAGTACCAAAGAGCATTCCAAAAATATCAAGACTCATGGCATCCATTTTTTTGGCTAAGTCCTTACATTTTCCCACCCTACCTTTTTCTACCTCACTTATCCACCTCATTTACTTTACCTCAGTGACTCTACCTCACTTACTCCACTTTACCTTACTTTACTTACTCAGGTGGTACTTCCTACTTATATTGTAACTTACTCAAGTGGTATCTCCCATTTAGAGGTAGTACCCATATTCAGGTGGCAACCTATTTCTCCCAAAAAAAAAAATTGATAGCCTTGGCCAAGACATGTTTCACCCCTAAAGTATCACGACAGTACTTTCAACCCGGATTATTTAGTCCCAATCAAAAAGTTTTCTAAGTTTTCAAATTAACTCTAGTTAATTTTACGACTCCGGTCGAAATGTGATAACAACATCAAAAATTATTACTCTCAATCTAAGAATATTTGACTTGAGAGTGGGAGACAAGTGATAATGCCAAAATTATATGCCCACTAAAAAATATACATGTGGATCCGGGCCCGTGTTCACTGGGGACATTTTGGTAATTTTACCATCATAGCCAAAGTAAGCTTAAATGAGTCAAACAAATATTTACAAACCTATGGATAGACCTGGCCCATCAGCCACAAGTATAAATATCGAAATGGTAGGTCTGATTCAATATATTCATTCTCACATTCTTAAACTTTGAATTTTCTTCTTGTCTAAAGTAATTAACTTGAGTATCAGAGCTTACCTCAGGGGAAAAACCCTGTCTCTATGTTTTTAGGTGTTCCAAATGTGGTACTACGGTGAGACGCATCCTTACCTAAGCACTAGACTGCTCTGCACTTGGAATTTGTACTTGGAAAAAATTTAGCATCAACAACACTCTTTTCTAGTGAGGTTAGCCTCTAGACTAAGTACTCAAAACCGATGACAGGCTGTTAGTTTTGAGCTGTTTAAAATAAGTACATATTTTCTGATATGAATGTATGCATGTTACAAGAAATTTCATGTTATGAAGAATGGTTACATGTTATTGATGTATGTTACAAGTATGTAAATATCCTTCGTTACATGTTTTGCAAAATGTGATGGAATGTTGTGTATGATTGAATTATTTATATGTAACAATATGATCTAGCGGAAGCAAGTACTATCTACTGAGTGACTTGTCGCTCACTCTATGTATTTTATATTTTTGTACAGA
The DNA here is from genome assembly GCA_025175665.1 of Cinchona pubescens. NCBI lineage: Eukaryota > Viridiplantae > Streptophyta > Magnoliopsida > Gentianales > Rubiaceae > Cinchona > Cinchona pubescens. The sequence continues at coordinate 1,554,252 of JANKKI010000300.1, read as the reverse complement.
AGACAAATACGAGTACGTTTTAGTAAAGGATGAGGACTAAGCATCCAAGAACGAGAAAAGAGCTTAAGGTGGTAGTTGTGTTAGGAATTTCCATAGAAGTTTTAATAAGTTGAGCCCTACGTTCTCTAAACAATGGTTATCTATTTTCATATTTAAGTTGATTATATTAGTTTCCCTCACTTTATCTTATTATTGTGAAATGACATTTATCGCTGTGATTTAATAAATTTAAGAACTTTGTAGTAATGCAACCAGTGTATTCATGGGATTACTCGTGGATATGACGGATAGCACGTGCCTGACAAGTGCGGGTTAGGGACATGACATTTTTAGTGGTATCAAAGCCTAGGTTAAACTCAAGCATTTTAAAGTCTTAGTTAATATTAAGAAGAAAAAGTAAACATACATGTATATAGTAATATTTTGTATCAAGACTTATATGTTACATTATTATTGTACTAATAAAGTTAATGATTTGAGTATAGGCCATGACGAGTCAAAACAACAGGAATCCCTATATGGCATTAAACCCAACAGTCAAAGGCCTTAGGAAGGAGAGAGAAGCAATTGAATGGGTGAACAATGAACTTTTGGACCGTCTTGCGGAGGAAAAACAGCTATTGCCTGTAATGGTTTAGGAATGGCTGGGATAATGAATGCGTAACCTTAGGAAAAAAGATCAAAAAAGAAGAAGAAGAAATCAAGGAGTTAAAAAGACAACGGGACATCACAAAAATAAAGAACAAATTTGGAAAAAGGTTAAAAGGAATAAATAATCATTTGGCCTAAATAGAAGGAGCCCTGTATGATGTGCTGGAGCAAATTGAGGCTCAAGCTCCCACAGTCCATCACGAAATTGAACCAAATGCTGAGGAAAATTTGGCATATGACCCCCAAGGAAAATTTTGAATATAATTTAGAAGTTGACCCTGTGATAAATATTGAGGACAATTTGGAGGAAGACTCGAATGAAAAATGGTAGATGATATTAGTTAGCAACTTTGGGACGTTATGCAAAATTTAGATTAGTCAAAGAGTTAGATTTTTATTACATCAGTCTAATATTAGAAGTTATTTCCTTTTAATTAGTAATGGCAGCGAGATTGATTGCTAAGACATTATTTACGTTGGTAGAGCATTTTCTTAAAAATATTATAGCAATTAGGATTTATGTTAAACTTATTAAAATAAATTATTAAGTTGCCTATTTCATTTTTTTAGAAAGATTTGTGACTCAAATTTTTTTATATACCATGTCATCTTTACATTATTATTATTTTGAATAAAAATAAATGAATAAATAAATAAATAGATAAACAATAATAAAAGCAATAATTATTATGATAATAATAGTGATATTAATCATATTTACAATTGGTTATTGACATAGGAAATGGCACCACAAACGAGATCCAGAAATGACAATACCAATGGTACCACAGAAAACACTACTAATATCGAGAAAACCTCTGAAGGTAGTGGGTCGGGTAGCGCAAATCGTGAGCCAAGAATGGAAAGTTACTTGGCCCCAGTTATGGTACCTGCCGAGTTCATTACTGTTGTAACCATAATACCGTAGACAATTCATAGGTAAAATCAAAGCCAAGCCCAGGTACCCCTAGGCAATACGCAAAGTCGACAAAACGGTATCCATGTCTATTATGAGCTCATGAACAAGGTACATGTGCTTACCTTTGATGGTCAACCAAAATCTGAACAAGCTGAAAAGTGGCTAGGTGAAGTAGAGAATAAATCCAAGTTACTACAAGTTCTCGAGGAGATGAAGCATGAGATTATCCAACCCATTTTGGTTGGGAATGCCGATAAGTAGTGGATAACTATCCAAATGGTCAGGCTACCACCACCCACTTGGGAAAAATTTGAGGCGGCATTTTTGAAGTATTTCTTTCCTGCTGCAATCCGACTACAAAGAATTGAAGAATTTGAGTCCTTAAAGCAAACCCTTGAATGTCAATGGTAATGTATACTAACAAATTTACTACGTTAGGGTGGTTTGTACCTGACACAATGGCCAATGAGGAACTTAAGATGGTGAAATTCACTAAGGGACTCACCAACCAAATGCGGACTAAAATTTCTAGTGCCAATATGCCTACCTTTGAAGACCTATTCAATGCAGTGTGTGAGGGTGGAGACTGACATTAAGAGGGTTGATGAGGAAAACAAGGGCAAGAGGAACCAAGAGACTGAAGTAATAAGACTACAAATATCAACGTGGGCGGCAAAATTATGAGGATGGTTAAGAGAAGAAGAGGACCCCACCACCACCACCTAGAGATAGAGGAAATAAAGACAAACCTAAGTTTAGATTCTGCCATAGGTGCCATAATGGTGAATGCCTATTCAAAATGGGAACACGCTTCTTATGTGGACAACCGGACATCGTATACGAGAGTGCCCCAACAGTTAGTACCCAAGAGGAAAATGGATAAACTTGTAGAACCAAAACCTAAGGCCAATGCTAAGATGCATGCAATGACAGAGTATGAGGCAGAAGGTTTAGATGCTGTGATGACGAGTACATTATTAGTAAATTCCACACCTACTTATGTGTTGTTTGATTATGGTGCAATCACTCTTTTGATGCTAAAAAGTTTGTGAACGCATTGCGCACACAACATAAGTGTTTGAACGGTTGAAAGATCCCTACTAAGTGTTGGCTCTAGGAGAAAGAATTTTAATTTCCCACAAAAGGTTTAATAACTATATAGTGCCAGTAGAAGTTAGAAAAACTACGGCAAATTTAGTCCAAGTAAACTTGAGTGGATTTGACGTGATATTGGGGATAGAATGGTTAGCTAGGAATTATGTTCAAGTGGATTGTAGAGGAAAAAGAGTAGTTTTCTCAAATCCTTACAAAGGGGAACTAATTTACCATGATAACACAGAAAAGCAAAAGTATAAAACACTGGTAATTTCAGCCATACAAGTGTATAAAGCTCTTATGAAATGGTGTATTGGCTATTTAGCTCATGTCATGGATGTGAGCAAAGAGGTGATAACATTAGTAATAGTCTAGTAATTAAAGAATTTCTTGATATGTTTCCCAAGGAGTTACCAAGGATACCCCCAGATCGAGAAGTTAAGTTTGAGACAAAATTGGTACTAGAAACTGAACCAATTTCTAAGGTAACAGTATAGGATGGCTCTTGCGGAATTAAAAGAACTAAAAGAGCAACACCAAGAATTAATTGATAAGAAATTCATTAGACCAAGAGTGTCATCATGGGATGCACCAGTTCTCTTCGTTAAAAAGAAAGATGGTAGTCTTAGGTTGTGTATCGATTACCATGACTTAAATAAGATTATCATCTAGAATAGGTACCCTTTATCAAGGATAGATGACTTGTTAGACTAGTTGAAGAGAGCAAAAGTATTTTCAAAGATAGATTTGAAATTTAGATACCATCAATTAAAGATCAAGGCGGAAGATGTACCAAAGAGTGCGTTTAGAACAAGATATGGACACTGTGAGTTCTTAGTGATGTCTTTTGGATTAACGAACATAGTGGTTGCCTTTGTGGACGTAATGAACTAAGTGTTTAAACCACGATTGGATTGGTTAGTTGTCGTATTTATTGATGATATTTTAGTTTACTCTTCCAATGAGAAGACCCCCGCTGAACATTTAAGAGAAAAGTTCTAGAAATATTAAGTAAAGAAAAGTTGTATGCTAAACTTAGCAAGAATGAATTCTGGCTTAAGAGTATGACATTTTTAGATCATGTGGTCTCAGAATAAGGAGTTTCTGTAGATCCAAAGAAGGTCGAGGCTATAGTGGATTGGCCACGGCTGAAGAATGTAATTGAGGTGTGAAGCTTTCTAGGGTTGGCAGGATACTACCGAAAGTTTGTGGAAGGATTTTCCAAGATAGCCATACCCTTGAATAAACTAAATCACAAGCGAGCAAAGTTTATTTGGTCTTTGGATTGCAAAACAAGTTTTTAAGAGTTAAAAGAATAGTAAGTCTCTACACCTATCTTAACCCTACCTTCAGGAGCGGGTGGGTTTGTAATATAGAGTGACGTATCTAAAAATGATTTGGGATGTGTATTGATGCAAAATGAGAAAGTCGTAACTTATGTCTCAAGACAATTAAAGCTATATGAGCAAAATTACGCCACTCACGACTTAGAATTAACCTCTGCGGTGGTATTTGCCCTCAAGATATAGAGGCATTACTTATATGGTGAACAAAGTGAGGTGTTTATTGATTGTCGCGCCCCCCTTTACCGCGGTCTGGCTGGCACCGGTGGGACCGGCTCCGTCGCCAACGTGTGGTGCTCGTGAAATAGGTGATTGAATGCAAAAATCCTACTTACAATTTACAAACATATACCTACTTACTATTACAAATTTAAATGAATCACCTATTTATTATTACATAACGGGGACTTTAATGCGACTATGAATTGTATAAAAACAATCTAAACTAGGGAAAACAAGACTGGAGTCTTACCGGTGTCTTTAGTGGCGGGACACAAAAATACATCAAAAATTTAAAAAGAAAATAAACTCTAGTTTAGATTGACTCCTGGTCCACGTAACTCAAGAAAATGAGTTCGGGAATCCTGTTGTAAAATGGGAAGGTTTGGGATGGATTTGAATTTCCCTCGGCACCCACTTTACCCGGCGTAAGCACCGGTTGCGTGATTACATTATCGCGTTTCTCTTTTCAATTTTAGTATTCATTATTGCCGGCTTTGTAGCATACGTGTGCTTTGAGATAGTTTAAAAGTAATAAAATATGTACATGTTAATGAGGAAACGAAAATAAATGGTAAATATTAACATTGACAGGTAGATTTAGCCCGGGGCCAATTAAAAGTCGCACACATTGAGCTTGTAGTGCCCTTTAACTCCCAAGGGGCAAAATAGTCATTTATCATGCACGCCGGAGTTTATTTCTAGCCCAATTTTATATTATTGATACAATTATTAAGTCCTGGGCTAAATTGAATTTGATTCAAATACTTAACGTCTAGTTGTGCAACTAATCCAAAATTTGAGGGCAAAAGAGTAAATTCACATAATTTAACAAGTAAGATAAGGCATAAATATTATATTGAGACCAACAAACATTAAAATAAAGCACCAATCATCACAAAAGCAATTAATCAAAAAATATGTGCAAAGATCAAAGTCTATTTACAATTTAATACGAATCATAGGGGCAAAACAGTAATTTCACAATCAAAGGGTAATTAAAACGTATTAAAATGCCAAACAGAAATCAAAGTAAAACTTGGTGGTTATTGACATAAAACATGTAATTTGGAAGAAATTTGAAGAGAAAAAAATAGTAATATTAAAGAAAATTCCTTAAGGGCCTAAATGTAATTTTAAAAAATTATTTGAGGGCTAAAAATGCAGAAATCTGAAATCTGGAGGGCCAAAACGCAAATAAATTTTTTCTGAAATTTTGGAATTTTTTTTTGAAATGCCACGTCATCGCTGACGTGGCGCAATCTCGTGGTGCCACGTCATCGATGACGTGGCGCAATCTGGGGAGTGCCACGTCATCGCAGACGTGGCACAATCTGGGGATGCCACGTCATCCGTGACGTGGCACAATCTGGTGACGCCACGTCATCAGAGACGTGGCACAATCTGGGGTGCCACGTCATCCATGACGTGGCACAATCTGGTGATGCCACGTCTCGGATGACGTGGAAGCGCAATCTGGTGGTGCCACGTCATCAATGACGTGGCATCAAGTGGGCCCTATCAGAAGGGCCTAAACGTAATTTAAGAAAATATTCTCGGGCTAAAATGAAAAAAACTGAAATCTGGAGGAGTAAAATGGAAATAAAATTTTTCTAACCTTCCTTTTTTTTTGTATAAAATATTATTAAAGATGGTATCTAAAACTTTCTCTTCCATCGCTTGAAATCTTGGCTCAAATTTGGTCATCTGGAAAATTTTCCAGACTTCGAAATTTTTCTGCAGATCCTCTGGACCAACAGCCTTTTTCTACCACATTTTTGACCCTCTAAATGGACGATTTTGCTTAAGATTTACAAAGAGAATTTGTAACCCCAGGAACTCTATACAATTTTTCTTTTTTGACTTTAGTCTAATTCCTCTCTGATCGTATGGAATTTTAGCTCAAAGTTGGCTGTTTGGCAGAATTTTTAGGCTTAAGAAAATTCTCTGCAGAAAATTTTTTTCCTCCCCTTTAGACTGATTTTTTGTGCTTTTAATGAATTGGATTGAGTGTAAAAATGGTCAAAGACCATTCCTTGTCATGTGGTGAGTATGGCCATTTGAAAATTTTGGTGAAAAATGGGTGAAAAACGCAGAGAAAACGTGGCCAAAACAGCTCTGTTGAGCTGACTGTTCGGCGATTGAACAGTATGCGCGGTACTGTTCACACGCTGAATTAATTTTTTTTAAAAATTTTAAACCAATTAATTAATTTAATTTCTAATTTAATTAATAATTAGTTAATTAATAATAATTTAATTAATTTTTTTTTAAAAATATCTAAAAATTCAATAATATTAGAACTCATTCTTAGTATTTTAAAAGCATAAAACGCATAAGAATAATTAAACATCATAACATAAATTAAGAAGGAATTAAAGGGTAAATTAAAAGAAAATCAAAGAGCAGGTTAAAAAGACATTAAAAAGAAAAAATTAAAAGAAAATTGAGAGACAAATTAAAAGGAAAATAGGGGACAACTTAAGGGACAAAAATAGGTGTCTGTTTCTATCTATTCATCCAGATGTGTATAAGTCCTTAATGGGGGAAAGAGACAGAACAAAAAGAAGCGCAGTTTGTTCATTTCTTTCCCTAAAAAAACAAAAGCTAAAGATTTTTGATGTATTTTTGGTGTTCATTGGGAGCACAGAGACTTAGAATGAAACGTAGCTGTGAATGACAAAGAAAACTAACTTGACATAACATGTAAACGCCACTGGTAATGAAACTCTACAAGCAATGTGAATTAAAAGCCCGACTTTGTATCATCAAGACCAGGGAATGTAAACACAAATGAAAAACCCGACTTTATGTTATCGGGGTAAAGACATGTAAGTTAAAATGAAAACCCGAATGGTGAGTTTGTCGGGTAATGCAAACTTGAAATGAAAGCCAAAATTCGTTTATCGGCCAATGGAGAAATGCAAACTTGAAATTCGTTTATCAGGTTAATAGCGTGGAAACCCAAAATTCGTTCATCGGGGATGAAAATGCGAACCTGACATTCGTTCATCAGAGTTAATGAAAATAGAAATGAGAACCCAAAATTTGTTTATCGGGTAAAAAATACAAACCTGAAATTCGTTTATCAGGTTAAATAAAAATGAAAATGAGAACCCGAAATTCGTTTATCGGGTGAAAATGCAAACCTGAAATTCGTTTATCAGGTTGATGAAAATGAGAACCCGAAATTCGTTTATCGGGTGAAAATGCAAACCTGAAATTCGTTTATCAGGTTAAATGAAAATGAGAACCCGAAATTCGTTTATCGGGTGAAAATGCAAACCTGAAATTCGTTTATCAGGTTGATGAAAATGAAAATGAGAACCCAAAATTCGTTTATCGGGTATGAAAATGCAAACCTGAAATTCGTTTATCAGGTTGATGAAAATGAAAATCCAAAATTCGTTTATCGGGGATGAAAATGCAAACCTGAAATTCGTTTATCAGGTTAATGAAAATGAAAACCCGAAATTCGTTTATCGGGGATGAAAATGCAAACCTGAATTTTGTTTATCAGGTTAGCACCTAAAAATGGAAATAAGAACCCGAAATTCGTTTATCGGGTTTCATGCAAACCTGAAATTCGTTTATCAGGTTAATGAAAATGGAAAATGAGAACCCAAAATTCGTTTATCGGGGATGAAAATGCAAACCTGAAATTCGTTTATCAGGTTGATGAAAATGAAAATGAGGACCCGAAATTCGTTTATCGGGAGAAAAATGCAAACCTGAAATTCGTTTATCAGGTTGATGAAATGAAAATGAGAACCCGAAATTCGTTTATCGGGGATGAAAATGCAAACCTGAAATTCGTTTATCAGGTTGATGAAAATGAAAATCCGAAATTCGTTTATCGGGGATGAAAATGCAAACCTGAAATTCGTTTATCAGGTTGATGAAAATGAGAACCCGAGATTCGTTTATCGGGTGAAAATGCAAACCTGAAATTCGTTTATCAGGTTGATGAAAATGCAAACCTGAAATTCGTTTATCAGGTTAAATAAAAATAAAAATGAGAACCCGAAATTCGAAATTCGGGTTTATCGGGTGAAAATGCAAACCTGAAATTCGTTTATCAGGTTGAATAAAAATGAAAATGAGAACCCGAAATTCGTTTATCGGGAGTGCAAATGTAAACCTGAAATTCGTTTATCAGGTTGATGAAAATGAAAACCCGAAATTCGTTTATCGGGGATAAAAATGCGAACCTGACATTCGTTCATCAGGTTAATGAAAATGGAAATGAGAACCCGAAATTTGTTTATCGGGTAAAAAATGCAAACCTGAAATTCGTTTATCAGGTTAAATAAAAATGAAAATGAGAATCCGAAATTCATTTATCGGGTGAAAATGCAAACCTGAAATTCGTTTATCAGGTTAATAGCATGGAAATCCGAAATTCTTTTATCGGGGATGAAAATGCAATAAGTATGATACATACACGGAGCCATGTCATTGGGCTTACCCAGGAAATGAAGTGTAAAAGGCAACTAGTAATTAACCCTAATCATGACTGGATTGTAAAATGAGATATTAAGCCCTAAACGGTAAATGACAGTATTATTTAAATTGAGAGGTTTGACTGGGAATTCAGTGCACCATCTCCCAAGTGGCGATTACCTGTGAGGTTGATTGCTTCATTAGGGATTGGCGTGAATCACCCCTTTCAAATTGCGAAGAAAAACCGTTGGATATCAAGACAGCTCTCAGGATTAGTGTATCCTTTGTTGTTTATGAAGGACATTCAATCAATAAAAATTTGCCCCAGTGTCGTTGATTTTAGCATCCACTTTATCTTCGTGTACCTGCAGGTACTCAAAACAATGCGATATTGAGCAAAGAAAACTCGAATTGGTCAGTGTCATAACATACAAAATGTCAATCTTAGTGAACATTACTATAAGTAAGGTGACCGAGCTCGGTAAGAGCTGCCTACGTATCCCACCACGGGAATCAGGTCGAACGTAGTTCGATTAAACAGATGATTTTCACATATTTGACAACTAAAACATCAACAACAAGAAAAATAACTACAAACAAACAAAATGGCAGTGCATATGTGAGTTAGATAGAAGTAAATGAATAAATAATACAGGCACATGGGAGCAATCTTAGTAAAAATCGTGCCATCGCCGTATTAACACCGCTTTGCCTTTCATTCTAAGTTATTTGGACCCGATCAGGCAATGCTTTGGATCCATCGGATACGTGCCTCTTAAAGGCCAATGACTGTGTTGAGAGAACAACATAGAGGCAACCAATAAGCCTAACTTCAGTCAACAAAGTGTTTGTATTGAATGTAATAATTATACTTTTTTTTTTTGCAATTACAGACTTGGGGATATTTATAGATGCCCGAAAACTGCATCCAACAATTCTCTAACGGCTGTTTTCTGTTTACTAGAAAACTAGATCTTAGAGCTTTTAGACGGCCGCTGCTAAACCCTGTGTCTGACGTTGCGTCCGTTCTCTAGAGGGTATTTGTCTTCCTTTGTTCGGATGTATGAGGCTGCGTCCGAACTTGCGTCCGATCGATGTCAATGTCTTCTGGAATATTGATCAGAACACTATTTTTCGTCCGAGGCTGCTTCAGGTTCTCTGTGTCGAACGATTATCATCTTCCGAACTGTCTTCCTTTCGAACAGTCATCATCATCCGAATTGTCTTCTGGTTATTTTTTTGATTGTATTCAGACAATCATTTACGTCCGAACCTTCCTGTTTATCTGCACACTTATTTTCAAACTGTTAGAACGATTTGGTCATCATCAAAATATGATTATCACAACTGGGGTTCAATAATCTCCCCTTTTTTGATGATGACAAATTAATTGGACAATTCTAAAAACAACCATAAACAAAATGAAGTACAAGACAAGAGATTTTGTCCATTTTATTTTTCTCCCCCTTTTGACATCATCAAAATAAGAGTAAAAAAAAATTTTGGCTCCCCCTAAGTTTGATGTCTCCCTGAAATAGAGCACCACAAAGAAATGCTCCCCTTTTCTTTTGCAAATTGAGACTTAATTAAAAAAAATGTTACCCAATTCAAATGATTTGGTTTTCAGTCATCTTTACTACCCATATGCTTTGAACACCCTCCATTGATGATCCATCTTGAATTCCTTGGTGCTCTCCAAGTATACCTACATACAAAATTAAGTAACAACTTTTGGTAGCCAAACTTTCTTAGGTCCATTTGAGTTAGTGAATTCACTTAATATCCACATAGATTTTATTCCCAATTTTTCGTTTCTTTTAACATAACAATCTTTCTTTACATGACCATATTGATGACAATAATAGCACACAATATTCTTATTGCCATACGAAGAAAATTTAGATTTAATAAAGCACAAATCATCCTTTCTATAGGTGACAAAATTTTTGTTGATAAGCATATTTCTAGTCCTTTTCTTTTCAAAAATATTTTTCTTTTTCTTTTGTAAAAGTACATCAAGATCATCTAATATTTTCTTCAATGAAGCTTGTTCATCATTGATCTTGGTTTTCCCAACAAATTTTTTCTTCAAAGCATCATTTTCTTTTGACAAAAAATTATTTTCATGCACAAGTTTTGAGTTGGTACTCAATAAAGCATTAACTTTAATTTTTAACTCTTTGTTCCTAGAATATGATTCTTTCAAACATTCATGCATTTTAAAATAAATGATTCAACATCATCATCATTATCACAAGAATCATAACTAGAGAACACCTCATTATTGCCATTAGCCATAAAGCCATTTGATCCTCTTTATATTCTTCTTCAACTTCTCCATCCGAATTGCATTCATCCCATGTAATTTGGAAGTTGTTGAAGTGAGGCTTCCTTGACCCTTTCTTCTTCTTGGATGGAAATTCATTTGCAAAATGTCCCGCTTGGCCAATCTTGAAGCATCTATTATTTTGAGAAACTTTTAATGCTATGCTTCTATTGGCCCTTGCTTCCTCCTCATCTTGTACCTTGTACTTCAACTTCAACTCAATAGATGTTAGAGAATTGATCAATGAATCAATAGGCATAGAATTTAAAATTTTAGACTCTTCTATGGCAATGGATTTAGGTTCCCATTCCTTAGGTCATTGCAGTAAAGCATTCAAAAAATTTCTATTCTTTTCACCCAATGAATATTCTTTACCTGAACCTTCCAAATCCTTTACAATATCATTGAACCTACAATACATCTTGTCAATATTCTTATGAGCTTCCATTTTGAAGGATTCATATTTTGCCACAAGAAGTGACTTCTTTTGCTCTCTAATATCTTCATTTCCTTCATGGATTTCTTTCAATTTGTCCCATATCTCCTTGGCCGATTTGCAACCTTTCACTTTAGAAGACTCATCTGCATCCAAAACATTATACAAAATATACATCACTTTAGCATTTAAAGATAAATTTATTCTATCTTGTGCATTTAACTCATATCTAGTTTTAGGCCTTAATCTATGAGTATTTTCATCAAGAATATTGGCCTCAAAAGGACCTTCATCAGTAATGTACCACAAATCAATATCAATGGATTGTATAAAAATTTTCATTCTTTCCCTCCAAAAAATAAAATTAATGCCATTAAACATGGGAGGTCTAGAAAGTGCAATGCCCCTCTAAAAATAAAGCATTATCGGTTGCCATAATGATCTTTACTCAAAGGTGATTAAACCAAAACAAGAAGAGACCAAGCTCTAATACCAATTGTTGGCCCCAAAACAATCTAAGGGGGGGTGAATTAGGTTGTTTCAAAAAATAAACTTTTTAATGTGCTTAATGAAAATGCAAATTTTGTGTAACAAATGATCAAAGATAAATATTTAACAATTAAAATTTAAAGAACAAATGTAAAGATTGAGATAGAGAATATCAAACAAAACTTCCAAGGTTAAAGAACAAACGTAAAGCTTAGAGAACAAATGTAAAGATTGTGATAGAGAATATCAAACCAAACACCCAAATTTCTCAAGTGCCTCCTCAAAGAAGGTGAGGCAATAACCTTTTTGTACACAAAGTATGCTCACTCTTGCACCAACTACATTCCTCTAGTTGAGCCAAAGGGTTTTACACTACAACCTCACTTTCGTACACTTGTTATCCCTCCACTCTTATGGACACTTTAAGATTACTCACTAGTCTACTCTTGCTCACCCCTAATTCTCTCTAGTTGAACAAATAGAACTACACTATCCAAACCAATACAACCCACAATCTTTTAGCCTATATTTTTCCAAATAGCTCTTACAAGTGTTTGTATTGAATCCAGTAGTTCTATTCTTTTGTTTACAATTACAGACTTGGGGGTATTTATAGATGTCCAAAAACTGCATCCAATAATTCTCTAATCACTATTTTCTGTTTACTGGAAAACTAGCCGTTAGAGTTTTCGGACGGCCGACTGGTTTCGAAAGAACTAGCCGTTGGACGTTTCGGACGGCCACTGCTAAGCCCTACGTCCAACGTTGCATCCGTTCTCTAGAGGGTACTTGTCTTCCTTCATTCGGACGTCCGAGGCTGCATCCGAACTTGCGTCCTGTTGATGTCAATGTCTTCTAAAATATTGATCGGACGCTATTCTTCGTCCGAGGCTGCTTTAGGTTCTCTGTGTCGAATGATTATTAAGTCGTCCGAACTGTCTTCCTTTCGGACAGTTATCATCGTCTGAATTGTCTTCTGATTGTTTTCTTGATTGTGTTCGGACAATCATTTACGTCCGAACCTTCCTGTTTATCTGCACACCTATTTTCAAACCATTAGAATGATTTAGTCATCATTAAAATATGATTATCACAACTGGGGTTCAATATGCCTGTTAGTTTTGAATCATTTAAAATAAGTACATGTTTTATGATATGAATGTATGCAGGTTCCAAGAAAACTGATAAATTCATAATTGTACTATATTTTAGATGTCAATTATCACGTTTTTGTGTTGTGAGCAAGATTTGAGTTATTATTGAGCTTAATTTGGTTATTCTCAGTTTTTGTAGGGTTACAGCGAAAAAGACTTGAAAAGAATGCAAAACGATGAAAGAAAATGCTTAGTACGGGACATGCACGAGTACGAATTTATTCCAGACATTATTTTGTATTTTAAGCATAACTTTTGATCTCGAGATCTGATTGAAGGGTGATTTAAGATGCATCAGAAATCTAAGGGATAGATCTACAACTTTTTTGTTTTACACTTTCTCAAATAACAGAAGCATCAAGGTGAAAATTGAAGCCGAAGATGGAGCACAGTTGAGGAAGCCAGCGCACATGCGCGCTGCGTCCAGAAGCTTAAATTTCAGAAGCAGCTCAAGCGCACATGCGCGCTAGGGTCTCTGCGCATGTGCGCAGAGGACAAAACCCGCCTGGAACTTACTGCCTCGCACGCATGAGCGCATGTGCGCGGAGAGCAGTAGAAGCGTGTTTTTGAGTTTTTTGATAGATTTCTTCGGCCGGTTGGACTCTTTTTCATCCGATTTCACGTTATTATCTATAGGCATTAATTGTAACCCTAAATACTGATTATAAATACCCCAAGTTGGGTGAGAAAAATGGATCGACACTTTTATTTTAGTTTTATCTAGGGTTTTTAGAATAGAAAATTTTCTTTATTCTTTCATGGTACTTTGTGCCTACACTCTTTTCTTGGTAAAGGAAATTGAAGCCATTGTCAATTCTACAAAGTTGTGAGACTTCTTGTGCTTGAATTTATACACTTTTATCTCAAGTATTGATTATTTTTCTACAATTAATTTTATAATTGTTCTTTTTAACTTATTATTGCTGCAGAATACTAAGTTATTAGAATTAATCTACTGCTAGATTATTTTAACCGCCTGTGTTTAATTCAATCTGTGAAGCAACTGAATTTGATAATTACTGGATTTGAGTTATTGAATTTAGGAAAATTAATCATCTAATTGGCATAACCGCATGTGTTTATGTTTAATTAGTCTAATCGTTCTTGTTGATCTTAAAGCTTCTATTAAATTAATCTTTGGCGCGTTTCTGGGTTAAATTAATAGTTAGGGTTAATTGGATCACATGTTAAAAATTAACCAACTTTAGAAAAAAATAAGAATCAACTTTGAATTGGTATTCGTTCGGGTTAATTCTTCAATTAGTGCTTGATATAAAATTGAATTATCTTGGTTGTGTGTCAAGGATCGACTGGTGAAATTTTTATAGTGGATATGACCGAAACCAAGACTTTTCTTCAATTATTTTATTGCTTTAGTTTAGTTTAAAAGAATTCAAAACCCCTTTTTTTCATTTAGCACGAAAATAAACACATCTTCTCTGTGGGACGACTTGTACTCACTGCTACTACATATTGAGAGTTGTTAATTTTAGATGCTTATGACGGCATTGCAACTCGACAGCAGCATCATTTTGTGCACACCAAAATTTTGGCACCGTTGTCGGGGAATGGTTTGAATTATTTTTGTACTATTTATTTTAGTTTTTCTTTTTCTTTTTTTATTATTATTCTACCACTAATTGTGTATGCCTGTGACCCGGTCTGGTGGACAAGTTGAATTCCAATTTGATCCGAAAATACAGAGAACTTTACGCAGATTGGGAAAAGAGATATGAGAACGACAATTAGGGGAAGAAAATTTGTTTAATTATATCTTTGCAAGTGAACAGGAAGAACAACGGGAAGAGCTTAACATGGCGCAACGTACTTTGAGAGAATTAGCCGCACCCATTTTGAACTAACAACCTTTATGCATTACTTATCCAGAATTAGATGCTAACGTCACATTTGAATTGAAATCTGGACTAATCCATTTATTACCTTCTTTTCATGGATTACCAGGTGAAGATCCAAACAAACATCTTAAGGAGTTTCATGTGGTTTGCACAAGTATGAGACCCACCGGGGTGTCAGAGGAGCATATCAAGTTAAAAGCATTTCCGTTCTCACTTAAGGATGAGGTGAAGGATTGACTATTCGATTTGCCTTCGGGTAGTATCACAACTTGGGAGCAAATGAATAGACTATTCTTGGCTAAGTACTTCTCAGCTTCTCGGACTACTAATATTCACAAGGAAATTTGTGGAATAAGGCAGTTCAATGAAGAATCCTTGTATGAGTATTGGGAACGCTTCAAGAAATTGTGTGCAAGCTATCCGCACCATCAGATAAGTGATTTCTTACTAATCTCAATATTTTTATGAAGGATTGTTGCCTAATGAAAGGAACATGGTCGACGCTGCAAGTGGAGGGGCGTTAGACAATTTGACCATTGACGCTGCGCGTGAGCTTATACCGAATATGGCCGCCCGTTCTCAAAAGTTTGGGACACGCCGCGATCAACCTCTCAAGCATGTAAATGAGCTAAATATTTCTTCATTAGAACAACAAATGGCTAGTTTAACCTCTTTTGTTCGACAGTTGGCTTCAAGTATCACACCGACAGCACAATCATGCGGTATTTGCTCAAATGAGGGACACTCAACAGATATGTGTTCCACATTACAAGATGAAGGTCAAGAGCAAGTAAATGCAGTCGGAGGATTCCCAGGGTAGCCACGACAAAGTTAGGATCCCTATTCGAACACTTATAATCCTGGATGGAGGGATCATCCTAACTTGAGATACGGGAACCAAGCCCAAAATCAGCCTCAACAAAATCGACAAAACTTCCAACCATACAGGCCGCCCATTCGCTCAGAAACAACAAGCAAATTTGAATAATCAATCTGGTAAGTCTATAGAGAAATGACTGAGTATTTTAACCGATAATACTATTCAATTTCAGCATGACACCAAAGCCAGTATTCAGCAGTTGCAGCATCAGATAGGACAAATGGCTACAGTAATTAGCCGGTTGGAAGCGCAGAGCTCTGGAAAGCTACCTTCTCAAACAGTCATTAACCCTAAGGAGAATGCAAGTGCAATTGTGTTGAGAAGCGGCAAGGAGGTTGAAGTGCCAACCAAATTAGTTCCTGAACAGAACAAGGCTAAGGAGAGGGAAATTGAAGTGGAGAAAGAAAGTTATCATGTTCAAAAAGAAGAAGAAAAAAATGGTAAGTCAAATCAGTGGCCAGAATACACACCTGAATCACCATTTCCTGATGCATTTAAGGAATTTGCGAAGGAGGACCAAATAGAGACTTGTATCAAATTTTTCGCAAATGTGAGGTAAATATTCCATTGTTGGATGCTATTAAACAAAATTTTTTTTCTCGCTATGCTAAATTTTTGAAAGAATTATGTACACACAAAAAGAAGCAAAAACAAAAGAAGGCTGAGAAGATCATGTTGGGTAAAAATGTATCAGCCATGCTTACACAGTAGAATCTTCCAATGCAATGCAAAAATTCAGGTATGTGTACCATTCCGTGTACAATAAACAATACATAATTTCTCGCTATAATTAATTTTTCCATCTGATTTTTATGTATTTGACATGGAGAATAATGATGAGTCTGCTCCCATTTTATTAGGTAGACCATTTTTGAAAACATCCAAAACTAAAATAGATGTGGATACAGGAATTTTGACGATGGAATTTGATGGCAAAATATTTCAACATAATATTTATACAGCCATGAAGTATCCAGCCGAGGACAGTTCAATTTACTTTGTTGATGTTATTGATTCAATAGTACAGGATATTTTTGAAGATGAGTGTGACGGAATTGGGGATGAACAAGCAGAAAGAGAGGCCGAACAGCCGCAATACTTGGTAAGTTATCTTATGACACTTCGATGAATTTTAATGACCACTCTTGTTTTTGGTTTTGCAGGCGGTTGAGTCAGAATTGAAGCCTCTCCCGAGTCACCTCAAATATATGTTTTTAGGTGATGAAAAAACTCATTCGGTTATAATTGCTAATGACTTAACCATTGACCAAGAAGAACGGATGCTAAAAGTCCTAAGAGAGCATAAACAGCGATTGGCTAGACAATTGCAGATATAATGGGAATTAGCTCATCAACATGCATGCATCGTATACTACTTGAAGATGGAGCTAAACCTACCCGTCAACCACAAAGAGGCTAAACCCAACGCTAACGGGAGTGGTTAAAATGGAAATACTCAAACTTCTTGAAGTGGGGATAATTTACCCAATTTTAGATAGCGAATGGGTTAGTCCAGTGCAATTAGTCCCTACGAAGACGGGAATTACTGTGATGAAAAATCAAGAAAATGAATTGGTTCCCACTCGTATACAAAACGGGTGGTACGAGTTTGTATTGATTATCGAAAGCTTAATTCCCTTACTCGCAAAGATCACTTTCCTTTACCTTTTATTGATCAGATGCTTGAAAGGTTATTTGGTTGTTATTATTATTGTTTTCTTGATGGCTACTCAGGTTATTTCCAAATCGCTATTGCCCCCGAAGATCAGGAGAAGACAACATTTACATGCCCATTTGGAACATTCGCCTACCGTCGTATGCCATTTGGGTTGCGTAATGCTCCTACTACTTTCCAGAGGTGTATGGTTAGCATATTTTTAAATTTTTTAGAACATTTTATTGAGATATTTATGGATGATTTCATCGTTTATGGAGATTCTTTTGACCAATGTTTGTATAATCTCACCTTAATATTACAAAGGTGCATTGAAACTAACCTTGTTCTAAATTTTGAAAAATGTCATTTCATGGTTCGACAAGGTATAGTGTTAGGTCATGTAGTGTCATCTAAGGGGATTGAAGTAGATAAAGCTAAAGTTGACATAAACTTTCAATCCTTACCTTACCCAAATAAGGTGCGGGAAGTTCGTGCTTTTCTTGGCCATGCAGGATTTTACCGACGGTTCATCAAGAACTTCTCAAAAGTATCAGCACAATTATGCAAATTATTGCAAAAAGATGTGAAATTTGAATTTGGCGATGACTGCAAGGCGGCATTTGATAAATTAAAACAACTTCTCATATCCACACCCATCATCCAACCACCCAATTGGAGCCTACCATTCGGGATAATGTGCGATGCAAGTGACGTTGCAGTGGATACAGTTTTGGGACAATGCATTGGAAGAGCACCTCATGCTATTTACTACGCCTCCATAACCCTAAATGATGTACAAAGAAATTATACTACCACTAAAAATGAGCTTTTAACTGTTGTTTTTGCTTTAGAGAAATTTCGTTCTTATCTAATTGGTACTAAAGTGATTATATATTCTGATCATGCAGTGTTACGTTATTTATTGACGAAAAAAGAATCAAAACCAAGGTTGATACATCTAGATTACAATAAGATGGATTCTCCTCTTGAGCGAATTCAATTTGGAAATCAGAGACAAAAGTGGTATGGGAAACAAAGTGGCAGACCATTTAAGTCAACTGCCACATGTGCACGATGAACTAGGGATACAAGAAAGATTTTTGGATGAACAATTATGCTCAATAAAAGTGATGTTACCCTGGTATGCAAATATTGTTAATTTCTTGGTTACTAACAAATTACCGCAAGGTTTGTCTAGGGCAACAAGGGAGAAAATCAAAAGTGATGCCACATACTATATGTGGGATGAGCCTTATTTATGGAAATATTGCGCTGATCAAGTAATCAGAATGTGTGTCAATGATGATGAGATTAATTCAATCTTAGCATTTTGCCATACTTATGCTTATGAAGGACATTTTGGAGTCAAAAGAATAGCAATGAAGGTATTAGAGTGTGGCTTTTATTGGCCCCACATATTTCGCAACTCGTACCTATTTTGCCGTTCGTGTGATAATTGCCAAAGGACAGGTAATGCATTTCTTGAAAGAATGAAATGCCTCAAAACCCGATACAATTCTGCGAAATATTTGATGTCTGGGGCATTGTTTTCATGGGACCTTTCCCTATTTCATCTGGTTATTCATATATCCTCTTGGCTGTTGATTATGTATCAAAATGGGTGAAAGGTAAAGCCACTCGTACTGATGATTCAAAGATTTGTTTCAAATTTTCTTAAGAGCAATATCTTTTCTAGATTTGGGATTTCGCGAGCAATAATCAGCGATAGAGGTACTCATTTTTTGTAATCGGACAGTGAAAGCTTTGTTAAAGAAGTACCATGTGACACACAAGATTTCCACCGCTTATCACCCATAAACCAGTGGACAAGCTGAGGTATCTAATCGAGAAATTAAGTCTGTTCTTCAAAAAATGGTGAACTCCAGTCGTAGGGATTGGAGTTTACGGTTGGATGATGCATTGTGGGCATATCGCACTGCTTATAAGATGCCTATAGGGATGTCCCCATTTCAGCTAATATGCCTTTGATAAAGCACGTCACCTCCCCGTAGAATTAGAGCATAAAGCTTATTGGGCAATTAAGAGTTTCAATATGGGATTGGATGCTAGTAGAGAACATAGGAAATTACAACTGCAATAGTTGGACGAAAACCGCAACGACACTTACGAGAATACTCGCATATATAGGACAAAGGCAAAGGCTTTTCATGATCAAATGATCATAAGGAAGGATTTTCATGTCGATCAAAGAGTCCTTCTTTATCAAACCCGTCTTCGTCTATTTCCTAGTAAATTGAGATCTCGTTGGATTGGTCCGTATTTAATAACTAATGTATTTCCCCATGGTGCAGTTGAAATTCAGAGTTTACAAACATCCAAAAAGCTTACAGTTAATGGACATCAACTCAAACCCTATTATGAAGGGGTTGCGCTGGGAAATGTGTGTGAAGAGAATTTGGAAAAACCGCATTTTGATTGATTGGTGAAGAACATCAAGTCAAGCCAACGACAGTAAACAAAGGCGTTGAACATGGGAGGCAACCCATGTCCATTTCAATTTTATTCTGTTATTTAATTTTTGCAACTTTATTTTTACTTATTTTCATTTTAAGGATTCAGATTTTTAGTTTTATTGTTAATTGGGAAATCAATTGTATTAAGAGGCTTAAATGATAAAATAGATCTTTGATGGGTTTATATTTTATGAGGGTCTTAGGAATGTTTAAATTTTTTTTTAAAAAAAGTGTAATTTTTATTCTGCCTTCAGCATACATGCGCGCTCAAGATTCTGTGCATGTGCGCTGAACCACCTTTTTAAAATTGACCCTCTGCCTCAAAGCTCCGCGCATGTGCACGGAGTCGATAATCCATCAGAGTCTCTGCCTCGCGCGCACATGCGCACAGAGGAAGTTGCGCACGATGGGAATAGGAGATAAAAGAGAGCAACCATTCCTTATTCCCTCATTCTTCACATTCATTTTCTATTTCAACTTCCTCTCAAAACCCCAAAATCCCCCACTTTTAGTTCTTCAAAAACCACTACCCATCAATTTTACACCCAAATTTCTTCTTTTTTCAAGGACAATCAAATCAAGATATGAATTTCTTTTTCTTTCTACAATTTTTTATGGGTTTCAATTAATTTTCAAGAATATCTAGAATCTTTTTATGCTTTGAATTGATGAAATCTCATAGGGATTGATCTTGAAACATAAATTTGGTGTGATTTTTATTGGGATTTTGATTGAGGATGGATTGCATGTTCATAATATACTTACAATTTTCCTCTTTCTTTATGCATGCCATGTGTTCGATATTATGCCCCAATGAATAAAAGTGTTCAAACGCAAGGCATTGATGTATGAATTTAATTCTTAGGCCATTGATTATGCCATGTGAATTTTGTCTAATTGGTTTTCATGCATAGGAATGTTCATGCATTATATATAAGCCTTAGTTTTTGGCCTTATTTTGTTGAATTTTCATGTATAATCTAAGGCTTATGATTTGGGGAAATGGCCTTTTATGTAAGTGTGGGGTGTTTGTTTGTTTGTTGTTTGGGAGTTATGATGCTTGTTCACGTTTTATAGGAATGGGAAGAACAGCCAAGAAAACTGTCACAAGCAAGGGTACCAGAGAATCTTCATCATCCGAGGCTACATAATCAAGGGTTGGTGGTAGTTTACGTTTCTTAACGGCGGCTGCCAAACAAAAGTATAATGATGATATCTCTAAACGGGCTGTAATAAAGTAAAGGGGCATTCAAGTTTCGTTGGCTGGGGTGCCAGAAATAAAGTTAACTATTTGTAATCGTGGATGGGAGCTTCTCACTTCAACCCCCATAGATGCCGTCCTTCCGGTGGTGCGTGAGTTTTATTCTAACTTTGATCATTATAGCTCCACCAGGGTATATGTATGGGGGAAGGAAGTAGATATCTCTGCCAATGAAATCAATAGAATTTTGAAGGTCACTTGTGTTCGTAATGATGAATGGCCCGACACCCGTAATGCCAATCTAGAGCTTCAACAAATCACCAGTGTTCTTGTGTAGATGATTCACGGGGATATGGATTGGACCTTTACGACGGATGGCACGGCGGCTCGGCATTTCTATGTGAATAAACTTAAACCAGCATGGTTTGTCTGGTTTAAATTTATTTGTGGCCGCCTTCTACCGGTAAATCATCTTACCCATGTTACTATAGAACGAGCTAAATTGCTATATTGTATTGCTACAGGGAAGGACATTGATGTGGGTCAACTCATACGTCAACAAATTTGCTACTCCGCTACCAGTCAGCAACCGGGATTGTGGATTCCCCATTTGATTGCAACGCTATATTTGGAAACTGGGGTACTGATTGAGCCTTCTGAAGAAAAATTAAGGCCTGGCCAGATGATTACAATAGAAGGTATACGGGCTCCGGTTAAACGAACTAGAGCCCAAGCTTCTACATCACAAGTGGAGGAAGCCGATGATTCAGATGATGAGCCAGTTCCTGCTCATCCACAGTCTCAGGAGGACCTTTTACATCAGATCTTGGCTGAACAACAACGGATGAGCCAACCATTTGTTTTGATTCATTTATGCACTATCAGTTTACGTGGCAACAGACAATGGAGGCTCGTCAGATGGCTAGAGAGCGGGGCGAGGACCCTTCAACATTTTTACCCTTTCCACCTTTTTCGCAGGATTTGGGACCCTATGCTCCTTGAGTTCTTATGTCCTATGTGTTGGGCGTTTTCTTTGTTTGATATCTATCGTAGTTAACTTCCTAGACAATTTGCTTTGTTCTTTTATTAGACATTTATTTTCGTTGGTTAGGTTTTATTTTAGTTGGTTAACTTACTTTTCGTTAGATTTCTTTTCGTTATTTTAGTTGTGTATTCCCTTAAGGGAGTAAGTCTTCTTGATTATTGTAGGATTATTTTCTACAATATTCTTGTTTTTCTTATTGTCTCAGGGGAATTATTTATTTATTTTGTTTTGTTTTGTGTTATCCAGCTTTCTTTCGCAACAAGGGGTTATTTATAGCGGATACTGCTCCAAACGCAAATTAAATCTAGAGAAGCTTTATCTTTTTCCCATTTAATGCTTTTATTTTTGCATTGAGGACAATGCTTATTTTTAAGTGTGGGATGGGAGTTATTTGGATTTTTTTTTTAGTTGTTTGGTGTATTTTGCTCAATTTTGCTGCTATATTTTAACTTTTCCTTTGATCTGAGAGCTTGTCAAAATTTTTGAAAATTTTTGTGGATAAATTGTCCATTTTTAGAAATTTTCAAGAATTCTTGTTTAACGTATTTTCTCCATTTTTCTGCATGATAATCATTAATTGAACCATGAATGAATGAGTAGTCGGTGTTAATATTTTCCATCCATGATTTTTAAGATTTTTGAGCACTAAGCCATATTTTAATTTTTGATTTGGGATATAAGAAAATTTTATGTAGATCAATTATGTTGCATCCCAAAAACTTGTTTTATTATATTTTCGAAGCTAATTCTTAGACGACTTGATTTAGTTTTAAAATTAAGGTAGTGCTTTTTTGTTTGATAAGCCTTTCTAGCCAACCATTTGATACTAACAATTTATTTCTAAGTACCTTATTTGACCCTTATTCTTGTGAAAAAAAAAATATCATTCACCTTCTTTCTCATAAACTCATTTACCTACCCTTATTGAGTTTAATGTTCTTTTCATTGTTTTATCCTAAATTATTCTCTTTAAGAGCTTTATGGTGCACATTATCTGTTAAGGGGATATAAGGGTGGAAGTTTGTGAGAAGTGAGTGATGTACATTTTTGTTGCGAAATGGGGTATTGGAAAAAATTGTTGGAAAAAAAAATGAATATGGAAGTTTCTGAATATGCAGGTAGTGCCCATCACTGGTACTTGCGTATTCTTGATATTTACAGGTAGTGCCTATCACTGGTGCCTGTATTTGCAAGTAGTGCCCATCTCTGGTACCTGCATGTTTATATGTTGCGGGTAGTGCCTACCACTGGTACTGTGAGAGGATATAGAAAAAAAAATGATGATGTGATGTATATATGTCCGAGGGAGGTTGGCATGTTTGGTTGTTTCGAATTCACTTATTAATGGGTGTTTGTTACTCAAGTGTGGGGTTGTGAATGTTTGATATTCTGCATGTGAAGAGAAGTACGGCCATCACTACTATAAAGCTCTTGTTCTTATTTGCTATATCCTTTCCCTTCTTTGGCTAACAAATATCCTAGCCTATATTTCGAACCAAAAGTCCTATCTAAATTTGAATTGAATCGGTTGTCTAGATTAGTAAAGGGGTGTAAGAAGAGTGAGCTATGGGGTATTTAAAAAAATTTAAAGGGTCTTCATGATTTAATCTAGATATTTTCAAATCTAAATTTTTGAATGGCTATACACACGAATTTAATGTTCTGATTTTTATTAGCATTTGAGCTCTTGGGTTTATAGACTAGTCTGATTGCTGGATTGGTTATTGATTATTTATGTGGATATTTGAAGGAATATATTGACTAGAATGTGTTAGGCTTAAATGTTTTAATTTGATGTTTGATCGAGGACGATCAAAGGCTAAGTGTAGGGTAATTTGATAAAAATTCATAATTGTACTATATTTTATATGTCAATTATCACGTTTTTTTGTGTTGTGAGCAAGATTTGAGTTATTATTGAGTTTAATTTGGTTATTCTCAATTTTTGTAGGGTTACAGTGAAAAAGAGTTGAAAAGGATGCAAAACGATGAAAGAAAATACTTAGTACGGGACATGCACGAGTACGAAGTTATTCCAGACACTATTTTGTATTTCAAGCATAACTTTGATCCCAAGCTCCGATTGAGGTGATTTAAGATGAATTGGGAAGCTAAGGGATAGATCAACAACTTTCATGGTTTACACTTTTTCAAATAACGGAAGCATCAATGTGAAAATCGAAACCGAAGGTGGAGCACAGTTGAGGAAGCCAGCGCACATGCGATGGAGTTGTGTGGCACATGTTCGTTGCGTCCAGAAGCTTAAATTCCAAAAGCAACTCATGCGCACATGCGCGCTAGGGTCTCTGCACATGTGCGCGGAGGACAGAAACTGCCTGGAACTTACTGACGAACACGTTTCTACCTCTCGTGCACATGCGCGCACAAACCTCAACGCATATGCGCGGAGAGCAGCAGAAGCGTGTTTTTGAGTTTTTTAATAGATTTTTTCAGCCGGTTGGACTCTTTTCACCCGATTTCACGTTATTATCTATAAGCATTAATTGTAACGCTAAATACTCATTATAAATACCCCAAGTTGGGTGAGAAAAAGGGATCGACACTTTTATTTTAGTTTTATCTAGGGTTTTTAGCAGAGAAATTCTTCTTTATTCTTTCAAGGCACTTTGTGCCTAAACTCTTTTCTTGGTAGAGGAAATTGAAGCCATGGTCAATTCTACACAGTTGTGAGACTTCTTGTGCTTGAATTTATTCACTTTTATCTCAAGTATTGATTATTTTTCTACAATTAATTTTATGATTGTTCTTTTTAACTTATTATTGCTGCAGAATACTAAGTTCAGCCTCTTATACTACTGCTAGATTATTTTAACCGCCTGTGTTTAATTCAATCTGTGAAGCAACTGAATTTGATGGAATTACTGGATTTGAGTTATTGAATTTAGGAAAATTAATCATCTAATTGGCATAACCGCATGTGTTTATGTTTAATTAGTCTAATCGTTCTTGTTGATCTTAAAGCTTCTATTAAATTAATCTTTGGCGCGTGTCTGGGTTAAATTAATAGTTAAGGTTAATTGGATCGCATGTTAAAAATTAACCAACTTTAGAAAGAAATAAGAATCAACTTTGAATTGGTATTCGTTCGGGTTAATTCTTCAATTAGTGCTTGATATAAAATTGAATTATCTTGTGTGTCAAGGATCGACTGGTGAAATTGCCATAGTGGATATGATCGAAACTAAGACTTTTCTTACATCGAATGTTCTTCAATTATTTTATTGCTTTAGTTTTAGTTTAAAAGAATTCAAAACCCCCTTTTTCCATTTAGCACGAAAATAAACTCCGTTCTCTGTGGGACGACCTGTACTCACCGCTACTACATATTGAGAGTTGTTAATTTTGGGTGCTTACGACGACAGAAAAATTGCAACTCTACAGCAGCATCATTTTGCGCACACCAAAAGCTCATGTTATGAAGATTGCTTACATGTTATTGATGTATATTACAAGTATGAAAATGTCCTTTGTGCATGTTTTGCAAAAGAATGATGTTGGTAAAAGCATGTGCATGTGATGGAATGTTCTGTACGCTTGAATTATTTATATGTAACAGCATGATCCAGTGGAAGCAAATACTAACACTGAGTGATTTATTACTCACCCAATGTATTTTATATTTTTGTATAGAAGATGAATAAGAGTACATTTTAGTGGAAGATGAGAACTAAGTGTACAAAAATGAGAAGAGAGCTTAAGGTGGTGGTTGTGTTAGGAATTTCCATAGAAGTTTCAATAAGGTGAGCCTGCATGTTCCAAACAATGGTTATCTATTTTCATATTTAAGTTGGTTATATTAGTTACCACACTTTATCTTATTATTGTAAAATGACATTTATGGTGGATTGCACATGCCTGACAAGTGCGAGTCAGAAACGTGACATTACTGTTTTCTTCTTTGTTATTGCTTGATCTCTTTTGCATGTTTGGAATTGTCTATCATAGGTCTAATTACTAACATGGTCAAACACTACATCAAAGTATTCAAAAGAGTAAGATGAACATGGCAATTTTAAAGTTTACATCTCTAGCACAAATTAAAATATTAGTCGAGAGCAACTAAATTTGAATGTTTTATTATTTTTCGATATTTTACCATTGATTAGCTCATCTAAGAATTGAAGAGGATATGGTCCATGATATAGCACAATGACGTAACATGATTCATGCAGCCGACCCTACTTATTGGGAATAAGGTTTGGTTTGTTTGTTTGTTTTACCGTTGAGTAATTTTTTATTAGTATTTAACAGTTGAGTAATTTTTATTTTTTTTTTGTTAACAACAAATGACACGAACACAATTTTTCCTTCTCAACGTGGATAAGAGATGAGGAGAAGCCAAGTGAAAGTTTTAAAACTTTCATTTAATTGCTATAAGCCCCAATTCAGTTCTTTCTAGCATCAATTTATTATTTTAAGCCCCAATTGGGTTCTTGGGTTTGGGGTTTTAAA
This sequence comes from Cinchona pubescens, assembly GCA_025175665.1. NCBI lineage: Eukaryota > Viridiplantae > Streptophyta > Magnoliopsida > Gentianales > Rubiaceae > Cinchona > Cinchona pubescens. The sequence goes on along the minus strand of JANKKI010000300.1, from coordinate 1,527,591 downwards.
TATTAGGATCAGACAGGCGAGCTTAACCGATTCGATCAGTTTCATTTAGAGTGGGGGTGTTAATGGATCATGTTATTTGATCAGTTCCATCTACAGTAGGAATGTCAAATGGTCGTGTTATGTCATTATCGTATCGTATTAGGTGTAATCCCTTTTTATTATGTCGTGTTAGGCCTGTTTCTTAACTTGTCGTGTTTGTGTCTGACCCATTCGTGTACATGTCTATGCATTTACTCCTAACAGAGATGTATAAGCCTACTTGACAAGTTAAATAACTTGCGATGCATTTAAATTAAAATTTTAACTTTTAGTTATTTAATAACTTAAACAATTATTAACATTAATCTTGTTCTCAGAGTAATTTAGAATACATAATTAAAATTATTGGAATTTTGTAGATAATATTTAAAATAATTAATATGTTTGATTTAATAATGGTATTATATTAAATCCATTATTCACAATATTAAAATATGCTATATTAAATTATAATCAAGATAACACTTCAGCAAAATTTATTCATTCAGTAACTTAACAAGTTAGCATGCCAACCATGGGTTGATCCAATCCAACCCGTTTAATTTCGTGTCATAAACGGTTTGACCAAATAATGACCCGATAAATTTTGTATCGTGTCATAACTTGTTTATTTCGTATTATATTCGTATGTGTTATCAGGTCATGTGAGAAATTATTACCCATAATCTAGAGTTTCTCGTGCTTTAAAATTAGAGTAAAATGTAAAAATAGTCACTAAACTATTAGCTCATAGTAAATAAGGTCACCCAACTTTTATTTTATGTAAAAATAGTCAATGAACTATTAAAGACATTGAGTTATGGTAATTTTGTAAATTTGAGCCGTTAGAGGCTGACAAAAAATTATTTTTTTAGGGTTAAAATTGTACAACTGTATTGGAGTGATATTATTTTACTTAAAATACAAAAAAATTAAAGTTTTGTTAGATATGTAATCAAAATAGAAGAAAGTAGAAATCTTAGGGCAAAATTGGATTACTGAAAAAATTTTGAAACTACGAATCCCTCCCCCATCCCTTTCTTGCGACCTTCTAGGCCCCACTCCTTCTCCTTTCCACTACCACTTCAATACCACAATTATTTCTCTCACTCCCAGTACCCCAACCCTTCCCCCATCCCTACATCCACGATTCCTCCACCTCCTCCACCTCGTCACCTCCCTTACTCATAAATTCCCCATCTTCTTCCCTGTTTTCCAGCTCCATATCCACCATTGCCGCTATCTCCTCTATTACGAGCCTAATTGCAAGATATGAGACTTGGATCCCACATTAAACGTATGGGATTCCAGTGTAGGGTTTATATGACTTTGGGCTTTCCAACCTCAACAACTAGCTTTTGTGTTGGGTTCTTCTAATGTTCATGTCAATTGGTATCAAAGCCATCCACCAGCCCTCTAAGCTGCAATCGAGCACAGACATGATTAGTGATGCCCGGCATAGCAATATTCATCCGGGATTAGATGGTGATGTCAGAATTGCAGTGTTTGCTTGAGGTTAGGAAAATCTAGTGCAAAGCTGCCTCGTGTGGGCACAAGAATTGCGAAGCATGGTGTATTATTATGAGCTTAATTGCAAGGTATGAGATTTGAATCCCACATTGAAAGTATGGGATCCAATGGTAGGTTTTGTATGACTTTGGCCTATCCAACCTCGAAAGGTAACTTTTAAGGTGAGTTCCTAATATTCGTATCACCCTACTCTAAATCGATCATCCCGATCCCGTTTAGCCACCATACCACCTCTCAACAACCTCATACATTTTTCTTTTAATCAATGGAGAATAAGACAAAAAATTTTAAAATTGTAATTAAAGTTCCAAACTTTTTCTGTATTTTGTTTCAATTGTAACTAATTCTTTGTTAAGGTCTTTTGACAAATTTGTCCCTCAAAAAACCACTATTAGTTTGTCGTGACAATTCATAAATAGATTGAATGACCTTGAATTTATACATTTAATATTTTGGTGATCATTTTTACGAAAATAGTTGAGTGACATCATTGAACAAGCCAATAATTTAGTGATTATTTTTGTAATTTACTCTTAAAATTATGATGCACTTTTAGTGAAAATTAACAAATTTGAAAATATGTTTAGCATGTTTTCTAGATATTACTAACAATTTATTGTGAAATTTTAATCTCATAGTATTACTAATATTTTTAGCTAAAAGTTTAAATAAATTAAATTTCAGCAACTTTGTCGGTTTAACCGTTCAAAATGAAAATAGTTGTGACACCGATTCCCAAGCCAAATTCACAAACAAAGAAAAAACTTTATCGTTATCAAAATATAATGGCCAAGGATGTTAGTACCTTAGCCACATTAAACTCTAGGTACTTCGCATCTAAATTTAATTACTAGACATACAAATAATAGTTTAGGTTGCGAATTTCATTTACATGTTATAGTGCTATCAAAGAACAATTATTTTCATCTTGCTTTACAATTTCCTAAATGCTCACTTTTTTATTTAATCTTTTATTCTTTTCTCAAGTTACTAAAATATTTAAAAACAATATGAAAAAAAACTTTTTCGTTAAAGCAACAATCTTTTTTATTATGAATTAGGCAGGAAATTTGTGGATGGTGAACGTGTTTTTAGTAACTTTTGATTTTAAACTTTTTTTTTTTTAATTTCTTTTCTTAAATTTGATCACTTTTTATCTATGATTGTATATGTTTTTAGCATATAAATTCATGAAGTTTTTGTGCTGGCTATAGGTAGTTCTATATTTCGATATTTAAATTAGGGTTAATGGCATTTTGCACCATTCAACTACGTATGTTTAGCACTTTGTTCGCCAAAAGCATCTAATTTTTGCATTTCACACTAAGTTCAAATATCTAAATTTTAAGACTTTAGTTCAATTACCTCATCTCCAATCTATTTGAAATGCTAAATGACAAATATAACATTTCAATATTTTGTGGCACTTCCTAAAATACCCACATGAGGAGCAATTTAGCTTGTGACAAAAGATATTTTCATCAATGACAGGCAGATCAAATTAGGTAATGTTGTCTTGAGCAAAAATTAGAAATTTGAGATTGTAAATTACAAAAATTAATAGTTTGGGATGTAATGTGATAAACTAGAATAATAGATGGATGCATAATGCTATTAACCTTTTTTGTAGGAAAATTTTACTAGGACCGGGTGTTTGGCTTATCCCATGGATGATATGAAAAAATTCTTATATGAATCAATATATATGTTCCCACCATACACCTGATTTATAATTGTTCACGTACTCCAACTTTTTTAAAATTTTAAAAATTAAAATGATTTATCTACAAACTGGAGGACGTGGATAATTATGAAATATAAGGTATATGCCTTGGTGCGTATAAGAATTTTCCATTGATATGATATCTATAACATCAAAAAGATCATATGCTAACATGAATTGGATTCAAATAAAAATTTTGAAAATGATTTTATAATTTATTTTAGGAAATTATTCATTTGTACATTAAATGGTCGTACAGTATAATATCATGTATTTTAAAAATTTATACATTCAAAAAAATAATTCTCTAAAATAAACTATAGAATTTTCAATTTTTTTTTTCCTTTTCCATAATAATAATCTGTACTTGAATGTATCAAACTTCAGTTATAATTGTACTTAATTGGATCTTTCTCAAACTTAAGTTAAACGCCTAAAGGCCCATTAACAGGTATCCTGCCTTGGAGCGGTTAAAAGCAAACGAACGTCATCCCCCATAAGCTCAAAGAAATTAAAAAAAAAAAAAACAAAAAAACAAAAACATGTGTATACCTCCCCTTTTCCCCACCCAAAAATTCATTCATACAAACCCAAAAATAATCCCTTTCCTTCAATTCCTAGGGTTCCAACTTAATTATTCCCAATTCTCTAATCCCTAATATTTCAATTCAATACAATTTCAGGAAGAGGTAAAGATTTTCCGCAATGGACGACTGGAGCCGCCTGCGGCGGAGGTAGGGAATCGGGCGGCGGTGGTGGTGGGAGGGGTGGGGCGACGTCGTATGATTTCGGTGGTGGACGGCAAAGGTTTACATTGTCGAATTAAGACCAGGCGAAACGACAATCGTTTCATGGAAGAAGCTTCTCAAGGACGCTGCCAGTGGTGGTGGTGGTGGTACTAGTACTAGTTCTTCTGCAGTTGCTGCTTCGAAGCCCAATAAGCCCGGACCCGGCCCGGACCTCAATGTTGCTTTGGCGTCTGCTTCTACTCAGGTCCAAGTTAATTCATCTTCGTCTTCTCATCATCCTCATCACCCTTCCTTGGATTCCCGGTTGGCTCCTCCTGTAAGTTTTTGAGGATTTTCCACTTTTGTCCTCTCAAGTTGCGTTAATGACATTTCGGTGTAGTTGATATTTTTGTGTTGGGCAGGGGCAAGTTGGGGAAAATGGTGAGAAAGATGCGGCTCAACCTTCAAATCGATTGAATACTGTAATTGCTGTTAAAGAATTGAACGGTTATATGTGGTATGCATTGCTAATTTTGTGAGCTGTTGGTTAATTTATGTGATTATAAGATGAAATGCAGTAATTAAATAATTATTTTTTTTGGTCGCGATCATGTTTTGCTAGGGGAGAGGCAGCAGTGATGAGGAGGATCTTAATGATGTTGTGCCCGATGATGATGAATACGACACAGAAGATTCCTTCATAGATGATACCGAGTTGGTTAGTTACTGTTTCAATTAATAATTTTTGCATATTTTTGTGATAAATCTTATGATTGGCATATGCAAAATTTGGACTTGGTGAGTGGAAGTGATTAATACATTGAATTGGATTGCTGTGGTGCAGGACGAGTATTTTCAGGTTGATAATTCAGCTATAAAACATGATGGATTTTTTGTCAACCGAGGGAAGTTGGAGCGAGTGTGAGTATTTTCTCTGAAAGACTCTTTTATGGTAATAATACTTTTATTGATACCGAGAACAACATCGGTGAGTGATCAGTAGGTGCTAGTGGTGGTTGCTTGGACCAGATTTATCTTTAGAATTAACTAAACAAGGGTGTTGCTCTTAGCGATTGGCCCTCTGATTTTAATATTATTTGTTTGATTGAGAAATATAATATTGGTAAGTTGAAAAGCTTAGGTCTTCAAACCCAGAATCCAACTTGAATTCTCCCTTTTTGTTATTCTTGCATTGTTCATGGGTTTGCTGAAGGTAAGCTGGTTTACTTGTGTCATGTGTGTTGCAAGAGTTACATTCATAATACATCCACAAATTTGTTGTCTACATCTTAAGTTGACAAGGCTTTCTTTGAGCTTAATTAGATATTTTGGCACTGTGCATGGGATTAAAAGTTGTTTACTGCAGTGTGACTCAAAAGCAAAACAAGTGGGATTGAATGCTTTTGGGAACATGGATCTGAAGCATTTTTACATACTTAATGACTTTGCTAATATCAAGATTCAAGTATAATGAATTTGTTATGAAGAACTTCGCAGTTCTAGGTGCTACTTGAAAAAGTATCCCATGTTTATCTATAAAAATTGAATTGACAGTTATTGCTTGTGTGGACTTGCATGTTTATGTTTATGCTCAAAATACTAATTATCTCAATTTGCGCAAATTGGTTTCCTATTTCAAGTGCATGTACATTTGTCTCTTGGTTGTGGCATAAATCTGTTGGTACTTCTACGATATTCTTTGGCCATACACAGCTGTATGACGTTCTCTTTTAGCTATGATTACTTGTATGCTTCAACGTCCTTACTTTTGTCTCTATTTTCCCACCTTTTAATTCTCTTGAATTTCCCTTGAATATTTAAGTGTCTGATTCTCTATCGCATGAGATTGTGCTTGAGAATCAATGCATTTGCGTTTTACTTTAGAGTATTAGAACTTTGGGTTTTACATTTCTTTGGACTGCTTTTAGTCACAGTTTTCGTTCCCTTGTGCTCCTTGTGGTTGTAGGGAGCCAAGTATATTGCCAAATGAGCAGCCTAAGAAATTCTCAGGAGAAGAAAAGATCTTGATGGCAGTGATGATGGTCATAATATGAGTAAACAATTAAAAGCTGGAAAGAAGGCTGGAAAACCGGTAGCACCAGTTGGGAGACATGTATCCGGTTCATCTACTGTTGTTACTCTACCAAAGGTACATGGTGAAGATGTAAAGTTCCAGGATCAGGTGAACACTTTGGAAACTTCTTCTAGAAAGAAATCTACCGACACTAAGATTGCGGAACAACCTCTATTGGGAGTCATGAATGGTGATGCTAAGGAAGCAGTAAAGGATATTGACCAGCAGAAGATTGGAATTCTCCCAGCCAGCAATCATGTTAATAAAATGAAAGACGGTTTGGAATACTCTGATACTGTAAATCAGAGGCCTCAGGAGAAAAGTTCCTATTCACATAGTAAATATCAGTCAGGAAAATATTTCAGCAATGTTGCTGGGCTGGATCAATCTGTTCATCGCAAAGAAAAGAGTAGCACTCGTGAAAGGCGTGAAGTATTCAGTGTTGCTGAGAGCAAGAGTTACATGCAAAACAGGGTGAGTCAGTAACACTTAAAAACTGTAACAGTGATTATGGAATACCTAATTGTGATTTGTATGTTTGATCTTTGTTCGATAGATAGTAGCTTGGCAATGATGCGTACAAGTATTCAACTCATACTTTGAAGCTTTTTGTTAGATATACTACTATTTATTTCACTTCTTTTCCGAGATCACTATGCAAATTTCCTTAGTTCCGCCACTGCAATGAAGAAACTTAAATAAAAAAGAGAGAACTTTAGGGAAAAAGGTGAAATGTTGTTGATTTCCGCCACCGTGTGAAATGCATAGTCATTAAGCCAAAGTGGGACAGAAAGTTGAGGTTGATTCTAATTGAGATTCATGAAGAATTAATACGAGATATTCAGTCATCAGCATGTTGAAGTAATTAATTACAGAATTTACTTGTTTTTCTTCCATCTGTCCATCCCTTCTCTTAGCTATTTTTATTGTTTTTTGTTGTCTAGTCTTGGGACTGCAGTGAAATCTGAATTTTGCTTTTAAATGAAAATGTATTTTGTTCCTTTACATTTTATGTTTGATACTAAATAGCAAAAGGAGAAACAGATAATTTAATAGCCATCGAGTGCTTTTTTTTTTTCTTTTTTTGTCTTTCTCTATGTTTACAATTATGATGAGCAAAAAGGCGATCTTTTAAAACATACATCTGAGTCAAGAAATGGATTGGACTGTTTCTTTTCTTGCTCATTGCAAAATGAGGAATGCTTGGTAAGTACTCCCTCCGTCCCATTTTATTCGTCCTTGTTTGGATTTTAGTTTGTCCCAAATTATTTGTCACTACTTAAAAAGGCAAATAAATAAATACCAATTTACCTAATTTACCCTTCATACAAGTTCCAAAAAAGAGCATTAATGTCATGTTTCAACATTAATTATTCTTATAAATCATTGCAAATTTTGAAAACCAAAGACCAACCAACAAATTTTGAATTTTGAATTGAGGGACAATAATGGAAAAACTATTCTACTGGTTGGTCAAATATCAACTATTCTTAAACTATGTGCAAGATTTACCATGCCAAATAAAATGGGACGGAGGGAGTATCTTTTTATACTACATAGCATGGGAGAAAGAGAATGTGAAGCTTGTATGTTGCAATCTTGGGGTTGTTTGGTCGAACCTTAACTTTGACAGATTGCTTAGTGGTGTTTTGATAGTATTTTTTCTTTAAAGTTGGGCTATAATAGGCATGGATTTATTTGCGGTGTGAACCAAACGGATTGGATTGGAAAAATTTTTCTTTCTTTCTTGGCATTAAGAGAAGCATCTTTCTGAGGTAGTTGGATAAGAATACGAATGCGCTGATGAGATATTTACCAGTAACAAATAATCATGTTCTAACCTGACTTCATGGTATTGGTTCACCACCATCATAATGAAGAAATGGAAACACCTTTATGTTGTTCACTAGTTTACTAGGTTAATACACTAATTCTTTGCATTTAAATCGCATTTAATCAAATACGGAAAATCGAGCACGATGAACATTCATGTGTTTTTTCTTGCAAAAAAAGCTAAACACTGGTAAGCATGTCTTTCATTGTGCCTTGAAAGATTTACACATTATTCCACAAAATAGAAAAAGCTTCTTATCCATGATGAGATGGGTGATAATTAGTCTCATTTTAGGATGCACCTAACAAACATACAATATACATGGTATGCATAAAAATAGATTAAAAGAAAACTGAAAAAAAATGGAAGAGCATGGGTGAGAGTGGAAGTTGTTTTGTTGGTCGTTTAGTTGCAACATTTGCTGATAGGAACTGTGGTCCACTAATGGCTACTCCCTCAGTCCCAATATATTTGTCACCTTATACATTTGCACAAATGTTCATAAATACCCTTATTGGGTTTGCATTGACTTCACATTAAATGACAAATATTTGAGAGGATAGAGGATAGATAAGAGAGGATTGATTGTTGGGTCTACTAGTTGTTGGGATTGAGAATATTTTGTAATTTTTGGAAGGGTAAATTTGAAATTTCAACAATGCAAACTATTCATTTTACGCAAGGTGACATTTTTTTATTAGGAAATCCCATTATGGGAAGTGTGGCAATATAAATGTGATAGAGGGAATATTTTTAACTGGAAAATTACTCCAAAAGCACCCTTCCTTCTACAAATGTAGTTGGAAATTAACTATAAATATCTTCACTTGTTAGTTTTGTCAAATGCACCAAAAGTACCGTCTTTCTTGAAATGTAATGTCTTAGACTATGTAGTTCGTGAAAAAGCTAAAGTGGCTTATCTTATAGAATTTGATAGTGAATGACCTTTGGGACAAGTTACCAAGAAATGTGGTTCCTTATGGTGTTTTGAATTTTTTTGGACAAGTGAAAAAGAAATGTGGCTAGGAGAGGCTTGTTTCTCTTTCATACTCTTCTACCTTGGAACGAAGTGGCTTATCTTCCTTGCCACCCGTTCTCCTTAAGGATTGGGGACAAGGTGGGGAGCTCCTACTTTGTTAAACGAGCTCCCCGCAGGTGATGTGTGGTCCTTGTGGATCATATTGAGAAGCCTCTGTGAAGGCCCTAAGGTCTTCAAGGACAAAAATGGGACAAAGGGAGTACTTTAACTTTGTCGGAGCCTTGGTCTTGCGGTATAATTATTCAGAGGGGATAAAAGACTGGTTGTGATGTGCCAAATAAGCTGTGAAGGATTTGCAAGGTAATAGCTCGAGCTGTTTTGATCACCAAATAAAGGAATTAAGAAGGGCCAGCAAGTGATGTTCATCTGTTTTCGTTAAACAACTATGATCCGAGTGAGTGAACCATCACCATTGGTTAAAAAGCAGATATTGGGGTATTGTAGAATGGAATAAGGAAAGACAATGCTGAAATGAATGGATGCTTAATATCTTCACCAAGTAAAGCTGCAGTTCTCTTTTTATCAATCATATGACTGCTTCACATATTCTGGGGGTACTGTTTCATGTTCATCTTTCAAAATTAGTTTCTAGATTACTTTACATTGTTGTATTTTTTGTTGTGAAGCAGAAGCATATCTGTGATCATACCTTCTAATATGAGCAAGTATTTGGCTCTTTTTATGTGTCCTCAAATAGAGAGTAATGGTTATCAACTGTTTTCAGATTGTTGACGTCACTATTGTACATGTGTGGTCCATGTAATAATTGTTTGGTTTGTCCTAAACTTTTGCAGAAAGTTCCAATCACTCAGAGGAAGGAAGGCTCCAGTGTTAGACCTAAAAGTACATTGCTTGAGAAGGCTATTAGGGACTTAGAGAAGATGGTTGCAGAATGTATAGTTGACCTATCCCTTGAATAATAGTCATATTTAAACACAAAAAAGACATCTTATGGACAAAGTTAAATTTTTTCCTTTTGAATAACAGCTAGACCCCCAGCAGCAGAGGTTCAGGACGCAGATAATTCATCTCAGGCAATCAAAAGGAGATTGCCACCCGAAATAAAGCAGAAGCTTGCCAAAGTTGCCAGATTTGCGGTATTGAATCATCTGTTCAACTTACGATAGGGAATCTATAAGTTTATTTGAGCAGTACTCTATGTTTACTTTTCTTGCCATCTGTCCCTTTTGCCTCCTTGAATCACAACTGACCGTTAAACCTTTTTGTTTGTTCTTTTGCAGCAGGCAAGCCATGGAAAAATATCTGAGGAGTTGATTAATCGATTGATGAGTATTGTGGGCCACTTAATTCAGCTCAGGACACTAAAGGTATTTTTTGCTTACCGACCAGATGGCAACATTTATATAATGAAGAATTTATTTTTTGTTAACATGTATGAATGATTAATTTGATTCTGAAGTTTTAACTTTCATTAATTATGAACTAGATCAACACTTGTAAACTGAGAGTTCAGCATAGGAAATTTGGTGAACAAGATCAAGTTTTGAATTAACTCTTGCTTAATCTGTTTCTTTCTGGCATTCCAGTTCTATAGGAAGTTGCCTTTTGGATCAAATACCTTACCCAATCCATTAAAAATGCCTGGTCAGGTGGCGGCGATGTGTATTTTTGTCTAAGCTGGCTTATTTTGCAAACTTTTGACCAACTTTATTTTTCATATTTTGCAGTTTTGTTATTTTGACTTTTCCCCGCTTCGTCTTACTTCTTTCGCCTACTTCTGTCTTTGTTCAAACTAAGTGTTGGCACTTACTTTGAACAAATAGCAGGCTAACTGAAGAGCATTCCACTGTCAAAAAACTACAAAGCTGCTTCATATATTTCTGACATCCGTGTTACAGCGTTTGACCTATTTGCTGATGATTTTTTTTTAAAGATTCCTATTTTGACCTAGGTTTGGCCCATTTAATTTTGTACTCCCTCCATCCCAAAATTTTAGTCGCTTTTGGGAAGATGTGCTTTTTATATTTGTAAGTTGGAGTCTTTTGCACTTCTTTCTGGTTTTATCCTCTCCATGATCTGACAAGGAGACTTGACAACATGTGGGACCACATGTTTGCTTTAGCTCCATTTATGTTCATAACACAATTTGTAGCATGCTTCAATGCACTACCTGAATCTTAACAGTGTAGATGTGTGTAGGTAACGCATCGTCATTGCTAAGCATATTGGAAGACTGCGTGGGATCCAGAGTAGTAAACATAACCTTTTTCAGCCTACTTTATGAGGGGTAAAAGTGGGAATGGGATTTAAATTGTTTGCTATTTTTGATAAGTGACATTAGTTTTTGGACAACCTAAAATAGAAAGCATGAAAAATTCAATGGGCCGGAGGAGTATTGTACAACTTAAAGTGAATGAGAAAGAAATTTAAGCTGGAAATTAATTGTTTTGAATCCTAAGAAGGAATTCTGAACCGAAGATCTGGTATTCTTGCAAAATTATCTCATGATTGATTCTCGCAACAAGTAATAAATCCAGATTAGCCAATTGGAAGCAATTTAATCGGTGCTAGAACCGTGATTAGAAATCATTTACTAATAGCTATTCTTTACTTACGTCACTTCCTATTTTAGGCATGCAATTTACCTAGTCTTGGTCTAGTAATAATTATTTTGCAGATTTGGTTTAAGTATATGGGAATAAATTGGGAACATTATGTAGTTATCTACATTGTTAAACAAATAACTGCAGTTGACTCAAGAGGTCAAAGACCAAACAAAAGGGTGTTGGCTAGATTTACGTTGAAACTCGTAGTCCTGATACCTGAAGTGATGAATTAATATCTATCTCAGGCTCAGTTCTTTCTCGGATTCTCTCTCTCCTTATATTTATACATACTCATATAAAGATATACACACCCGAGTATGTATTTATAAACAAATAAATATGTACGAGTGCATGCACTAGATTTTTTATTATGTTGCACATTTATGGGATATGTTCTAGTTCTACAGGCCAAGCTCCTGACCTGACTAAACTACTCAAATCTATGTTACTTGTTTAAGGACTCTTGCTCAAATGAAGTTGTAGACCCCATGATGTGCATCTGTAGTTGGAGGAACACTTGTAAGACATTGTTAGCATGTCAAATAACAATTGATTCAGCAGGTCATTATGATCAGTGTTGTATGAAGAATTATACATCTCTCCTGATTTAGACTATACGTAACATGCTTTTTCCTCTTGGGCCTCCCCAAGAAACCTGTTAGCTGCATAGCCACGTTGAATTTCTTAGGATTATGTAATTTTTTTGGTTATTGGAAGGGTTAACATGAAAAAGAAGGGAGAATAAGTAGATAGATATTTTGTCGCCAAGGAAACTCAGGGTCTTGAAACATTTAGAAAAATTTCGTGTGAATACCAAATTATTGTTGAGCAATTAGTTACCAATCCAGCTTGTTTGGTGTATTTAATTGTTTAGAAATGTTTCAGCACCTGATGATTATTACAATTGTGTATTTTGGTGCAGAGAAATTTGAAAATCATGGTCACAATGGGGTTGTCAGCAAAACAGGAGAAAGACAATAGGGTGCAGCTGGTAAAGAAAGAAGTTGCAGAGATGATTAAGTCACGGATTCCATTTTTGAAATCCAAGGTATGTGTTTGAATAGGTTTAGTTTGGTAAATTTGTACAAAGCTACTCACCCCCTTCTTGCTTGCATGTGGTGATTCAGTTTGTTTCGAAACATTTTGGATAATATTTATTTGACTGCGGCAAGCAGTACTTATTTTTATTTTGTATTTGGGAAAAAATTTCGAATCATGTTGCTTACCTTTCTCCCCTTATAATTATGTGCTTGTTGAAGATAGTGGATTACAATTTACAAATGCTCGGGCAATTCTCATTCAGCAATAATCATGCCATGTTTCTTCCAGGTTGAGCAACAAGCTGGAATCTCTGATGATTTCCAAGAAATTAGTGCTGAAGAGAAAGAAGCCTTGAAGAGGAAATACAGCATGGATGATACACTGGAAGATAAAATTTGTGACCTTTACGACCTTTATGTCGAAGTACAATATGTTTGCTTGTCCTAATTTAAAATCTTTGCAGTATTCTTTGTTTTCTTTTTCTTTTTTTCTTTTCCAGTTGTTTTCTCTCCTTCGTTCATTAGGTTTGTTCTGTTGTCTGGTTGCAGGGCTTAGAAGCAAGATGCTGGTCCGCAAGTCAGAAAGCTGTATGCAGAGGTAATTGGCAATGTTAAAAAGGGTACTGAATTGAGAAAAATTGGGAACTAGTAGAATGTGATGGTCCTTTATGAATATATAGTGCTAAAAGTTGGAACTTTGAATCTCAAGTCTTAACCCCCTTGATTGTAGGAGGTTGAGGTTTGAGTGGTACCTGTATCTGCTGTCACTGCTGATTATCTGTTATATGTTGCCACATTAAAAAATATCTAGTACTAGATGCCATAGCCATGAGTCACTACGAGTTTCTGTATTCAGTGTACTTATATCTCAAAGATAAAATTCCGGTTGATTCTTCACCTTTTAAGATGCCATACCTCCAACTCTGTGAACTGTGAACTGAAGTCAGAACTGTCAATGCTATTTGTTTGCTGCATGTAATGCTTTATTTATATATTTTTGTATTTGTGATGCAGCTAACTGCACTATGGCCAAATGGGTTCATGGATAACCATGGGATTAAACTTTAACAAGATGCTATATGTAGAGCAAAGGATAGGAGAAGGGCGTTATACAGCCATCATAAGGTATACATATCTTTTTTTTTGTCCTTCCATTTTTTTCAGTGAAACATTCAGTTGACGTGGTTTTTCGTCAGTTGATATGATTTTTCATTTTTTCTTTTTGAAAGTTGATAGCTGCTTATTAGATGTGGATTTGCTTCTTTAATGTGGTTGGCATGTATAAATGCCCGGATTTCATTTATTGGCTCCTCTAATGTGGTTGTCATGTATCCCACTTTGCCAACATTGTAATCTGACGGGTGCAGGGCCCTCTTAATTTTTTTAAAAAGAAGAATTTCATTTTTAAGTCAGTATCAGGTTTGATGAAATGTAGATATTGGTTCCTCACATCAGTTTTACTGTCCTTTTTCCGGCAGGTAAACATAGTATACCCTTTGAAAGGGTCATATGGTTAAGAGTTGTAAACTTGCAGATCCAAGGATGTGAGACCAAAGTCCTCTTCCCAACCCTTACTAACAACAGATGCTTTTGTGTTCTGTGCCTTTAGGATGTTTCATTGTCAAAATCCCTGAAGAGGTGCTATAGGGTTTATATCAGAGGAAAGAGTAATTTGTTAATTAAACTTCTTGTTGCTTTTATCTTGGTTGAATGTTGAAGGTCCTTTGATAATGAAAAGCTTTTCCTTCCTGTTCATCCTTCCACTCTATCTATAGTTTTTTTTGAGCTTTTGTCAAAGTAGGTTGAGTATGTTTCGATGATTCCGAGATTCAATTCTCGCCCGAGTTTTTGAATTCCATTGATTGCACAATTAGGTTTGGGTCCTGGATTTTTTACTGGTTTTACATTAGCTCTTTTATGTATAGGACCCGGAAAAAGTTAAGAGGAAGAAGATGTTGGCTCAAAAAACTGAGGCTGTCCAAGTAGATTCTCATAGTATAGCTCAGCCACACATGCACAAGAGAAGTTGGTTGCTGATTCAAGTGAACACGGGACAGTTTCTGCAAACAAGCCTATTTCATCATAGCAACACAACAGCTGGTGCTGCTGTAAGAATGCCTGTTTCATTCTTAAATGGTTCTGATGTGGACCGTCCTAAACAAGAGAAAATAAAGGCAAGTGCCAGGAACTCTTCTGATATGAGGGCACCAGAAGTCATACAACCAAAGAAAATAAAAAGGAAACCAGAAACCAAGTTGGGGGATACTGCTCAGTTTCGACCAGAGAAGTTGCCTTCTGTTCAGAGAGAGGAGAAGAATGGATCTCATAAAATGCGGGTTACCGGTCCTCTCCCGAAATCAAACCATCAGCCCACTGCCCCCTCAAACTTGGAACAACATCTCGGCTTATAGGATACATAATAATACTAGGGAGCTACCTCCAGTTACTGGATGTAATTACCAGTAATATGATGTTTTCTTTTCATTCTCCTGTTTTTTCTTCTGTATTAGTTCGTTTACAGTAGTTCTATTTAAATATTACCCCAAGATTCTTTTGTAACGTTTCATAGTCGTTACTAGTTTGTGTTGTAATGTGATGCATCATGAGCATGCAATTCTTCGAGTAAAGAACGTTGTAGAGGAAATGCAAGTAAAAAGGCGATAGGAAAAAGCGTTCCAGACTTCCAGTAGACGCAAGTCACAGAATGCATCCAGAAATTTGCTAATTTTTTTCTTACCATGATTTTGGTTATAAAATAAGTTTAGCAGACAAGATTTTGAGCTCGAATTTAAATTAGGTTTAGTATTTGTCCCAATCAAGTCTGAGACGGGTTCAAGCACATTTGTATGAATGCTACTTTTGTGCAATACTAATCATGAAATCAGGATGTTCATCCATTCATTATTGTAGTATTAACTACCCTTAAACTTCCCTCCGGTTGACGTATCTTTACGATCGAAATAGAATAGCTTGCTTGTTGGCAAACTGTGACAGAGTTGTTAATTATATTTAGGTTGGTTTATCCTCCTACCGTTATTTGTACTGCCTTTGTTGGCAAACATTTCTTCTTCCTAATGAAGTTATTCAAATGTCCCTCGATAAAAAAATTTAAAAAAAAAAAATGGAAGATTTTATATGGGCATGTTCCTGCATAGTGTTAATTTCCTTGTACTTGCAAATTACCTCCGTCTGGATTGTAATGGTGATTCATTATTCTCCAAATTATTAATTTATAATTATTCTTTAAACACATTTTTCAATTATCTTTTATCACTCATCTCAAAAAGTTGGTGCAATAATTATTTCGAATAATGTCCTAATAATGGCTATCCAAACGACGACATGTTAAAATTATTTCGGTCTAATTTTAAAGTAGGGAAAATTGCCAAATGAGTCCCTCAATTTTTACTCTCGCCGACTTAGTCCCTCAATTTTTTCTTTAGCCAGGTTAGTCTTTCAAATTTTATTTTTTATTTTTTATTTTTTGCCAAAATGGTCCTTTTGTGGCTGAGCTATAACTCTTCTTTATTTTAAATAGTGGCCAATCTGAAGGGCATAACAGAAACTTCACAAAATTCTCGTACATCAAAATCAAAGATTTATCGTTATTTTGGCTCACCTGGGAATTGGGAAAAAATTGAAGTCCAACTAGGGCTGCGAAAATCACTATGAAATTTAAGAGATTCAACTAAAAAAGACTTCAAATCCTCAACAAGGATTAAATTCTTCCATTCAAATGTGGAAAAGGACGAGTTCGGAGGTTGGGATTTCTCGGACAAATTGTGGTGAGTAAAAACCTCCTTGCTGGGTTGATTTCTGTCCAAGATATAATAATTTCGCAAGGTTCACCACACTTGCAAAACACAATTTCATCTCCATTGCTCAACTCTTCCTCTAAATTTGGTTGAAGAATGCATATTCTTTTCCTCTAAATATGTAACTTCTTGCTGAAATTGATTATTTCCCTAACTTAATTATCCAAACCCTTCCCAACCTTCTCTTTTAACAAACCTATTGCATTTTTTTTATTGATTTTTGCAACCCTAATTTTGTCCCAATTTCTCCAACTTCATGCGCTCTTCTTCCACATCACAAACAGAACGAAACCAAGATAAAAGCTACTATCAAAAACAAAAACTAGGCATCAAAATCACAAGAAAAGACAAATTTAGACGGTATAATAACTAAGTATGGAGGTCTTTATTCACCACAATTTGTCTGACAAATCCCACCCTCTAAATTCGTCCCCTTCCACGCTTGAATGGAAGACTTTAATCCTTGTTGAAGATGTGAAGTTCTTTTCAGTTGAATCTCTTGAATTTCACAGTGATTTTCACGACCCAAGTTGGTCTCCAATTTTTCCCCAATTCCCTGATTGATCCCAAGTGAGCTAGAGAATTTTGTGAAGTTCCTCTTATACCCTTCAGATTGGCTGCTATTTTTTTAAAAAAAAAAAAAAAGTTTGCTGGTGGCTCAGCCACAAAAGGAGCATTCTGGCTAAAAAAATTGGAGGACTAACCTAGCTAAAGAAAAAGTTGAGGGACTAAAGTGGCAAAAGTAAAAAAGTTGGGGAACTGATTTGGCGATTTTCCCTTTAAAGTATGAAAAAGTATCGAATTTTTTTTTTCTTAATGTGTCTAACCAAAATTTTGCATCAATTTGATTGGTCAATATTATTAGTAGTACTAGAAAAGTGCACGTGCTATGTGTAACACTTCTAATTTTTTGAAAATTTTATTTTCTAAAAAATAAATGAATAATCAGTGAATGATAACCAAGTATGGAAATTTTACATGTTGATTTTTTTTTTTATACAAGATTTATATGTTTTAAAATATATATTTTATTATCTTTGCTCTTTCATTGTAATTATTTTTACCTATCTTTTTTTTTTATTATTATTTCAATATTGTTTGTTATTTATTACAACATGATATATACATTTTATTTTTCTTAAAAACTTAAACAAATTTTCTCTTTTATGAGAACAACGTATTATAATTGTATTTTTTTATATTTATCTTCTAGGTGCCTAGCTTATAATTTCGTATAGCGTAACTACCAATTAATTAAACAATTAAAGGTTAAGATATTTTCCATAATACTGAATTTTTTAAATATATTTGCATATTCTTTGTCATTAAAATGAAAAAGATAAAATCATTATCAAATATCAAACATTATTTTATAAATGAAGTATTTTGAGATTCTATTAGTAGCTAAAATATTTACATGTAATCAAATGATATATAGATAATAATTACAAAAAATGAATAAAATTTTTTAGAAAAATAAGAAAGAAGATGAATTTAGTTAAAATGTAAAGAATATATACATCAAACAAAAATTATGTTTTATATATAGGATAACTAAACTGATCAAACTAATATATTCTCTATATTATAGATAAATATTATATAGTATATTATTTTTTTATTATATAGTATGTTAAATCATTATAAAAAATTAAAATAACAAATTATTCTTTTATATTGCTCTAAAATGCAATGAACGTTAAAAAAAAAAGCCTTTATCCTACTTACAAGACACGAAATGCTAACAAAATTATAGTTCTAAAGATACCCAAAATTACACGTTATTATTTTAAGTGAGATTTTATATATATTTGTATCACAATTAATTATTTGCTTACATATTAATGACATGTAAAATATGTATAAATATAGAGAATATATTGTTAATTATTTTTTATATCTCCTAAAAGTTATGATAACATTCACTTCAATACTCAATTGATGCTCTAAACTCTTTATTCATATTTAATGGCACCAAATGTAGTTAACTCTGATTGATAATAGTTTTAGGTTCCTAAGTTATAATTTATGATAACGACACCACTAATAACTTGATCAATTATAGATAAATATTTTTTTTCATAATATTGAACTTTTTTGAGATATATCTGTATACTTTTTTATCATTAGTAAAGGATAAAATCACTATCAAGCATCAAACATCATTTAATAAATGAAGTGTGTCAAAATTCTTTTATTAATGAAAATATTTATAGGAGATTAAATAATATATAGTAATAATTACAAAATTATTAATTAAAATTGAAAAAATAAGAAAAATAAAACTAAATTTAAAGAACAAAGATATCAAACAAAAATAATACTTCTTGCATAAGAAAACCAACAAATTAAACAGATGCTAATATGTTCTGTATAATATAGATAGATATCACACAGTATATTAAAATCATAATCAATAGGTAAAAATAATTTTTTTTCTTTTATCTTATTTTGAAATGTACAAAAAATTAATGAAAAAAATCCTCCATATTACTTTAAAATGCACGCAACTCGAATGAAAAATATTTAGCTAGTTCTAAAGACATCCAGAATAACACGTTTCTATAATTTCCATTCTAATTATTTTTTTTAACAAATATGTAAATTAATTATGTAACTAGATAGAGAATATATTGGTATTTTTCATGTTTCTTAACTTTATGATAATATTAATATTATGAACTCTTCTATTTATCCTGAATGGTAATTGGTATCGAATGTGATTAAGTCCAAAATTGTATTTTGATATAGTATTTCAGTACAAAATTAAAATTTGCATTTATTAAATATATAAATAAAATGAAGGCTAATAAAAGCGTATAGTTTTTTTTCCGTACTTTTTTGATTAATTCCTTTTATCAAGGCATATTGTTAATCTACCTCTTTACTATTTTGTTAAATAGTGAAAAATTACATGGTAATTTCCAAAATCGACATGTAAAATCAATCTATATCTATAATTATTTTAAAGTATTTAATAGTGTGGTCATATTTGAATAATTTTTGTTGTCTTCTACAATACTTACCTGCTTATTTTTTCTATATTGTCATTCCTACAATTTTTACGCAATATTCTTGTAGGTCTTATAATAATTATTCTAGACTATTTTGGGCATATATGAATCATATAATTGGTTGAACATTTTTTACCTTATCAACAGTTACTCTGAACTAATATTTCTTTGTTGTTTTATCATATAATGCAACTACTGGTATTATAGTTTTCGAATTTGACATTTAAACTCAATATATACCTACAACTATTAAGTGTTTTGTTATAATTATTATTTTAGAATATTTTAGACATGTGCATTGTATCATGGGTTGAACTTATTTTCTAACTCATCAATAGTTTATTTAAACTCATATTTTATGAAAAATGATGTTATTAAAGATAAAGATTTACTAACCGAAATACTATTAAAGAGCTATAGAATTAACAAATACTTTTATCTCAATTAAAGATTGTGAATTTTCTATTTTGTTCTTGAGCTTTACTTTCGTTGCTTGGTTAATTTTCTTTTTTCTTTTTCATATAGGGCAGAGAAAAATAAATCTAAATCAATCATAATACAGATTTAAAAGGAATAAGAAAATAGTGTTATATATTCTACTATTTTTTCACTTTATATAAATTTTAATTTTTTTATTTGTATTATTATTAATTTAGTGATTGTTAAGTTGAAATATATTAAAAAATTCAATGCTCATGGGTATATCTCTTCTATTAACCAAAATTTCAAGTTAAAGAAATCATTTGAATCAAAAGTAGTGAAACCATTATAGTTAACCGTCAGTTAATAAAAGTTGCACTTAAAAAATAATGTCGGCCAAATTTGTCATCTTCTTTAATTAATCCTAGCCAAAAAGGCAAGTAAAAATCTATCAAATTTAACTTTAATGCATATTTTCATCAAATTTTACATGAATCAAATATTTTTTATGAAAAGTTTATTCATCAGACAAAATTAAATAAAAAATTTTAGAACATAATAGGGGTAAAATGGACAACATATTTAGTTGATGTAACAGAAAAACTTTACTGGTCAAAAGATAATGTTAGGTATGTAATTAACCCTATATATAATGCATGCAGAAGGGAATGATCTAATTAAAATTTTTAAGTTGGCAATACTTGATGAACAATTAGAGAAAAGAAAATAATTGCAGTGAATTTGGAATATTTATAATAGTTATAAAAGATTGTTTTTATTATGAATAAATAATAGAAACAATTTGAACATATATAACAGTTACAAAATATAGTGTTTTTATTTTATTCTTTGCTTAAATGTAAATGATTTTTCTACTCTTATAATTGTATACATTCTTATTATGTATTTATGCCAAAATTTCATAATAAATTAAGAAAGAAATAATTTATTTCATTCCATTAGCATTTCGTACATTTTAGAGTAAGATAAAGGATGTTTTCATAAATATTCGATGCATTTTAAAGTAAGACAAAAGAACAAATTATTATTTTGATTTTTTATAAGAAATTTAATATACTATGTGATAACTATCCATAGCATGGAGAGTATATTAGTATAATCTGTTTAATTTCTTATACATATGACATATTTTTGTTTGATTAATTTAATCTTTATATTTTAATTAGATTCTTTTTTTATTTTTTTATTTTAATTATGATAAATGTTTTTATACAAATAAAAATCCACCATCTTATTATGTATTTATGCCAAAATAGGTGGTTGTATCCTAAAAAATAAAAAATAGGTAGAATAGATAATGAATAATTTACTTATATTTTTCTATTGGAAATTAAAAATTATATTTCATTATAGGGGATATTTTAGGCATCACAAAAGAGTAGAGAAACACATAAATATGTTTTTCTATTGAGAATTGGAAATTATATTTCATTAAGGGCGGATGTTTTACATATTATAAAAAATGGGAGAAATACTTTTATATATATATTCTATTTGGATTTGAAATTATGTTTCATTGGTCTCGAGTATCTTAGGCATTGCAAAAAAGGGAAGAAACAAAAATTGAGGGAAACAACTTGAATATATAATATAGTATAGATTATAATACTACTAAACATAATCAAAACGAAAAACCAAAGTTCATTGTGAACAGTGTCGTTTCAAAATGAAAATCCAAGATTTGGATCTAGAGACGCTTCAAAATAAAAAATAATAAATAAAAGAAATCCATACCTCAAAGTCCGAACCAACTCCAAAAGGATTTGGATCCTCTCTTATTCATTTATCTATAACTAAATAATTAAATTTTAAAAAATATTATAAAGATACTATTAACTTTATCTCACTCCTTAGATTATCATATTCAAAATTTAATTTAGTAAGAAAAGAGTTGAATTACAAGTCACATATTAGACGGTGAAAGAATTTTTAAATTCTGATAAAAAAATCTAAATTGCATAATTAAATAGTAAAATTTTATTATTTTCTTCTAATTTTTTTGCACGATATTTATATAAAGTATGATATGAATTATAAACAATTTTGATATGGGTGTAAAACTTGATGTCAACACCTACATTGTCGTTATGAGAGACTGTGTAAAGAGGGCAAGCTGGGGGGAGGCTTGCAAAATCTTCGATGAAGCCAAAAAGATGCATTCAAAGCTGAGCCGTGCTACTTATAATACCCTCATCAAGGGGTACAGCAAGCTCAAACAGTTTGACAAGGCCTTGACCTTAATGGGAGAGATGAAGGAATATAGGGCTTTAGCCGCTAATCTTCTGTCTCACACTCTGTATTAATTTTTGTCACATTACTTAATAAACTATCAAGATTGTTTTATTAAAATCACACCACCTAACCTAATCTTGACAATTCATTAGGTAGTGTGACATGGAGTAAAATAGGTTGTAGGACAGATGGCATGGTTCAAAGACTCGGTCGAATCTGAGTCGATTTGCTTGGTCTAGTCATAACTAGAACGGAGGCCACAAGTACGAGTCAGAACCAGGACATGTCGGAGATGCCTGAACTGGCATCGGAGCAGGAAACTCATACAATCCTCGACGCTTCAAGCAGTAGCGATAGTAAATCGGCCAATTCGTCCGACTCGCGGTGAGTCGACTTGGTGGTTCCTCAAACGTAACCATGTGTAGGAGAAATGGATCCACTAGCAGATCTTATGCAAATCTTCTATTTTAATAAGCCATGCTTACTTGAATTGTAGGAGAAATGATCCACTAGCAGATCTTATGCAAATCTTCCATTTTAATAAGCCATGCTTACCTGAATAATTCCTCCCACCGGATAATCTGATAGGAAAAATTCCGCATCATAAAAATTAGGGGAGAAAAGAAGACTAATTAGGGGAGAAATTGGGGGAGAAATTAGAGAATAATTAGGTTGTGCTAGTTAGAATTTATAAGAGCAGGCGTTGAAAAGGTAGAGGAGACAAGGCGTTGAAGATATACCGGAGGAGATAAGGCATTGAAGAGGATTTGGTGGCTAAATTAGTGGAATATATTTGAGAGACTTGGGCTGAATAACTTGTAAAAGATAACTTTTACAATTTTTTTTTTTATTAATGTTGATAACTTTGTATTTTGAATTGGTATTTTTTTTAAAGTTATGATTAAATAACTTGTAGTAACCAAATTAGTAAAATATATTTGAGGGACTTGGGCCAAATAACTTGTAAAATGTAACTTTTACAATTTTTTTTATTAATGTTGATAACTTTGTATTTTATTTTGGTCGTTTTTTTAAAGTTACGATTAAATAATCTTGTTTAAGCAAAAGAAAGCAAGACTACCTAAATTAAAGATTGAGAGAACATTAATATCTGAATGCTCTACCAAAAATTTAAAAAAAAAATTAATCTCAAAAGCTGAAGACAAGATTACCTAAACTACACACACACACACACACACATATATATCATTTAAGACCTTTTTTCTGGTATTGTTATTTTTCTAGTTTTCGTTTTTAGAATTTTTTAGACTTCGTATATAATAAAATATGCATATCACCTGATATGCGACCGATATACCGAAACTGATGTGAAACAATACGTTCTGTTACCGCGACTTTAAACCATAACAGAAGATCCCGTGTTGGCTTCAGCCCAATGTTGATGAGTATAATAAGTTGGTTAGATCTCTTTACTAGACAAATTTAGAAAATGGACGAGAGGATTGCATCTCAATGAGGAAATGATTAGGCTAATTAAAGGAGTTAGAAGAGGAAGGACTAGATACATAGAACTACAAGATAGGTGGTAAGACGCTTGTTATGATCTATTGATTATGAGTTCGATTCACTGGGTAGTGGGAGAGGTGATTGATTCATTTATTATTATTATTATTTTGGGCAAAATTCTGTACAACCACCTTAACTCTCATATGTTACTGACATTGCCCATTATACTTTTTTTGTGGACGAAATGGTCAGTCAACTTTTAAAATTGTTCACCAATTCCCATTCCGTTTATAGATTTTAGACGTTAGGTTATTCGTTATGGGCAAAACGTGAGTTATACGTGGATTTTTCAGAGGACAAAAATGTTCAAAAGATGATTAATTTTTTAAATGAGTCAAATAATAATTTATCAAAAATTAGGGGGTCAAAATGAATTTTTAAAATTTACCATCTTCTTCCCTAATATCTCTGCCACTACTATTCTACCCCTCCCCTCCACAACCACTACTTTTCTTCCCCACCACCCCTTTCTCCACTTTTTTTTGGTGGTGTTTTAAGTCAGAAAAAACACACTCCAAATCAAATTCTTGTATAAAAATCAATCCTAACCTTGAATTTCAGTCTCCCAAAAAAAAAAAAAAAAACCATTGTAAAACATCCCAGAAAAAAAATCCAACAAAAAAATTCTATCTTTATACTAAATTCATCGTTAAAAAATTCAAAAAATAACCTACTGAAAAAGAGATGGGCAACTTTCATTTGAATGAGATCTAACATGTTCTTTAAAAAAAATAAAAAATAAAAAGCTATGCAGCCATCATTGACATCCACGGTTGCTACCTTCATTCACTTATTTCAGTGAATTTCACCCCAAAACTTTTTTTTTTATTATTTTTTACCAACCTCTAAAAAACACAATAATTTTGTCAAAATCTTCCTTCAAATGGTCGGACCTAAAATAATTGTGACAGATTTACCATCCAAAATGATGACGAATCCTCCACGCCAAAAAAAAATTGTGGCGATTGTCCACTCAAAAAAAAAAAATTGTGGTAGGTCTAGGATGGATTTGGAAAAAGGGACAGCGAATGTAATGGATTTGGAAAAAGGGACAGCGAAAGGAATGGAGAAAGATATGAAAAGAATGGAGGAAGGGATGGCAGAGGAAATGGAGAAGATGAAGTGGGGTTTGCAACTGAAGGAAAAAAAAAAGGCATATTATTTGTTAGTAGTGAAAAAAATGGAGTCTGGAACCAAAGAAGAGAAAAAGGATTCAAATGTGATTCTTTATTTGGAATTATTAGACAATAGATAGTGATGATGTATGATTTCAAATAGAATTCAGGAGAGGCAATGACGGGATTTAGAGGAGAAAGGTAGAGGGATTTGGACGAGGAAAAAGGCAGAGGAAAGGAGGAAAGGAGGATAGGAGATGTTCGTGGAGGAGGAGAAATTTGTCCCTTTAAAAATCACGTGAATAGCACATTTTAAGCACTAACATCCCACTTAACGATCACAATTGACGGAAGGGTTATTAAACGACGAATTTGATAGTTGAGTGATCATTTTGACAACAAAAAAAATTTAGTGAGCAATTTTAATACCATATGAAAGTTAAGGAATTGTACTGTGTTTTGCCCTCTTTTTTTTTATTATAAATTACTTGCTGCAGTATAAGTTTGCTCCATGTTGTTGAAGCTGGGTGTTAATCCAACTCTGTTGCAATGTTTCAGAGATAGTACAATTTTCTTCATTAATTTTCTTTTCCCTTCGTTTCTTAGCAATCTCGCACTTTCATGGTATGCATTACAAGTTTTGGCCTTTTTTTAATTTTCCTCATGCGACTGAAAAACAGTATACTACTGAAACTATTGTAGGGCTTATATGGGGGCAAGGATACATCCTATTCTTTCCCTGTTAGAAAGTTTCTATAAGCATAAAAATTCCAATTTCTACACTTTTGTTTTTCATTGTGAATGTATTATGTATTAATTATAAGAAAATATTTAGGTAGATCCGGTTTTTGGCTCTACTTGTAAAATCTGTGGTCATGATTAAATATTAAAGAATTTTACTTACATTAGTTGATGTCATAAATTTTTTAAAATTAAGTGAGGCCAAAAATCAAATTTATCTAAATATTTACCTTAATTATATAGTGGCTTTTGAATTCTTTCGGAGCATTTTATTAAGGCTACATAATAACTAAGCTAAACTGGACATTGGACTTTGTGCTTACAAACATATCTCAATAAACTGTCAACTTTATTGTTTTCATCCCAAATGCTATTGAGGAGCAATAATTGTAAAAGATGGTGAACAAGAGGTAACATCATAGGAAAAAAAACTTCTATGGTTCGTTAGGGTATTAAACTATTATATATTAAATATTTGTATGGTATAATATTATATATTTTGAACACTTGTATAGTATAAATTTTAAACTTAACAAAATTATAAAACTCTCCAATATTATAAACCTCCAAACTACCCTCTCTGGAAAGAAAAAAAAAAAAAATGTGTGACATACGCGCACACATCCACGAGCCCAAAAGTTTAAAAAGAAAAAGGAAACTGGGGTAGATATCTTTAATCTTGGTCACTCATTTTGGCATCCGAAAAAAAAAAAAAAAGAAAAGAAAAGACAATGGCTAACTCTTATTTTGGGTGCTAAAATCATATACTTTATTCTTAATCTCAAAAGCAATTCAATCAATTTTAAGTGGAAAAGAAGTCAATTGCGTAGGTGGATACGTCAACAACATCGAGTCACCACTAAAGTCATTTTAAATAATACTAAAGGACAAGACTCGTAGCAAGAAAGAATGTGCATTATTTAGTCTCGCTCAAGGATAATTAAACAAAAGGCCAAGATTGATGCAAATAAAACGCAACTTTCATTGTCCAAATCATCTTTACGCAATTGTTGAATTTGAAGTTAGTTGTGCGTTCTACCAAGGTAACGGAGACAATATGTCCATAAAAGTACCCAGGTTTTGTCCTTATTAAGGTCTTGGGACTATTAAATTACCACTTGCAAGTTTGGGGTTTGAGTAATTCTTTAGGATATGTACTTATTGCTAGGGCTGTTCATGGTAATTAATCGATCCGACCGGTGTGACACTGGGTTGGGAAAATCAACTCGTTACTTAATTTATATATTTTGATCGGATACTGGCTAAAAGCAGGTTTGATGATTGGATACTTGACTTGGCTCATTGTGATAATTTTGAATTAAAAAAATTTTAAAAAATAAAATTGACTACAGATTACACAAATACACATGTAAATAGGAAGGGAAGGAGAAAAATTCAATAATTTTAGATCTTAATAGTTTAAATTACATTGGTACTACCAATGCAAATGGGAAGAGGAGGAGAAAAAATTCATTAATATTAGGTCATAATATGTAAATTTACACAATTAGCCTTGTATATGGATTGGGTTGTAGAATTTTGACCCGCTATTCGATCCGCTTGTATTAGTACCCGACTTTTAAATATTAACCGGTTCAAATATCTTATTTTTAAGGTTCAAAATGGACTAGATTAACGATTTTTTCGATCAGAGTCAAAATCAACACCTACTTAAATAAGTACTACTTAATAGACTGAAGTAAGACCTAAACTTTGCAATAAGAAAATTTAGAGTCGAACATAATAGCTGTCCCAACCAGCTGAACTACGTTTAGGGACAATAAGACTAAATTTTGACTTTAATTGAGAGGCTAAAAAAAGTATAGATAGCCATGCATATTATAGAACAGTCCTAAGAAGAAATGTCATAAAATATCAATGACATACATAAAGCCAAAAGGAGAGAACAAGGAAATGTTCGAAGTGATTTTGGATTAACTCGGATTATCAAATATTTATGTACTTGTATACGACAAATAATCATAGAGATTAGTCTTCTTAATAAGGGCGAAAGAATTTTCGGCCAAACAAATATTCAGTTCCCAATATTCACTACTACAGGATAAATGACGATGACAAAACATGGGAATTTTTAATTAGCAAATTGAAACAGAACTTAATTACCCTTTATCAGATTCAACGAGAAACAAGAACATCAAACTTGGTGGCCACGGTTCCAGTTCTAGAATCAGAACCACCAGAATCGAATTATAAAAAATCGACCGTTCTAGAATTGAAATCAGAACTGGAATTGTGATTGACGGTTTCCAGAATCGGATTCAAAATCGTGGATAAGGTTTTGATTCCGGTTCTCTATTTTTTGGAACCGAAACTGGGTAAAAAAAAAAGAAAAAATAATATATATATATATATATATTTGATATATTTAATTTTTCTTTAGATATCTTTTAGTATGAATTATTTAAAATATATCTTTACTTTAATTTTTAATAGTTCAATAAGCTTATGATGTATATTTTAGTCTCTCGACACGACATGCGTATAGTTTGGCTTGAAATATTCACATGCGTATTGAATGTTACATTTTTTATGAGTAAAATTCACAATACACAAATTTTAAATGTTATATAACATTACCTAAAACCTCTTACACCACTATCCCAAAAATTCTCATCTACCGTCACTATCCCTATTCCTCTCCCTCACTATTTTTCCTCCGCCACGTTACTCCAACAAGCCCAATCCTCTTCTTTTTAGAAAAATATAGTATTGAAGTTTATGTATTGTCAATTTTACCCTTACATGTTATGAATATTTTAAGTTAAAATATGCCCATAATTTGTGTCGAGGAATCAAAATAGTACGTTTTAAATTTGTGAGGAACTAAAATACATAATTTTGAATATAAAAAACTAAAAAAGTATAAATATAAAATGTGAAAGATTATTAAAATCATTTTCTTAATGATTAAATCCATCGTAACAAGTCGAGTCTTAAGAACATGTTTAGGGGAGTGAGAGAATTGAATATTGTTCAATTGTTTAAGTATTTTTATTTCTTATTTTAGGATGATATTTTAAATCTCACCACTCTAATCTCCCTTGTCATTTCTTCCCTTATAAGTTTTACCTCTCCCTTTGTAAAAACTATAAAAAAAAAAAATGGTAAAGTTCTAAGAATATCACATCAAACAGAAAAGGAGTAAGACAAAAAGCTAAAGAACAGGAACATAAGAACTCCCTTGATTATCACTTTTTGAAAACAAAATTTTAAAATATTCGTTTAACATATTTTCTAACAAACTTTTTATCACACACCTACTCTATTTAATAAAGTGTTACAGTAGTATATATCAAATGAGTCGGACCCAAGTTTCTTCTCATTTTATTAAGAACAAATGGCTTAAATCGTCATCCAACTATTCGGCGGTTGTGGAAATAATCACCAAACAATTTTTATGGCCTAAAAGGGTAAAAGATAACTCAAATTCTAAAAATGCATTATAAGATTACTCCGTCCATTGAGTCGTTAGTTTTAACGAAAATTATTATTTTTGAGAATTAAAATTGTCCACCTACAATGAACTAATAGTACTAAAAAATTTAGGATCAAAGTGAGACGATAAAAATTAGTATAAATTATAGCATAATTCTATGATCTTATTAGAGTACCATATTATTGTACTTTAAGGTTTGTATTATACAAATATTTAAAACGTATGATATTGTATTGTATAAGTATTAAAGTACCGGTATAGTACCATAACGAAACCATAAAATTTTCTTAAATTATAAGTGGAGTCTGACAAAAAGATATGAAAAACTTTAGGTCAAAAAATAAATAATTGAATTTACTAAATTTATAATTTGAAACCTCTAACCACCCTCATCTCCCTTCCTTCACCACAGTGCCACCCCTTTTCTAGCCTGCCCACCACTACTCTGCCTCATACCGTCCTTCTCTTCCAACTAGCTTTTCCCTGCTTTCACTACTCTTCCTCATCTCCCCAGCCCCCACCAACCCCCCTCCTTTCCCCACCTTGACCCTATACCCCTTCTTCCCCCAGATTTGACCCTTCCCTGGGCTGCCCATAACAAGTCTCTCTTCCTCTCTTCCGCCACTCTCTCTTCCTTTTCTGCCACCCTCCTTCGCATCACTTCCAATCCTCTCGCTCTCCCATCCTACCCCTGCCACCTCCTATCTCCCGTTCTAATCTCCCTCTTCTCCTAATCTGAATTTTTGTGAATTATGTTATTTTGACTTATTTTAACTCTACTATTTCGTTTTGACAAATGTCAAAGTGTGTAAATTACATTGTTCTGACTTATTTTAACTCTATACTATTTAGTTTTGATAAATGTTGAAAGTAATGTGTGGTAAAGAGTGATTAGACAAGTTTACCTTTTTGAAACTCACGTAACATTCAGGAAAAATGAGTTAAGCGCATTTTTAGAAGTTAAGTGAACTTTTTGCCAAAAAAATTATTTGGTGTCCATTTCTACAATCGCCTGTAACGCCTAGAGCACCTACTACCTTTCATTGGCCCTAAACCACTATGCCAAAATGCTTAAATCAAGTTATTAATAACCTATGGCTTTGAATATTATATAACAATCACTTCTCTTCTAAGCCACCGATGTGGGACACATTTACCCTTCTTAAGGGCTTGCATCCTTGCAAGATCCACACCAAACCAGTCTCAATCGTGTAACACTCTAGAGGTGGCTTGTACGGGTTCTAGAAATGACTCCTACCTTTAGGTCAATGTAACACTTAGCTCTGTATAACATTTAGTTTTTGCATTCCCTTGTGTAATCACGTCCTAATACCATTAGCCAATTCTCACACTATACAGAGGCCACAAGAGACTCACTATAATACCATTTATAACATTTTAAACTCCAAGTTGATCCAATAACTTTTTGACCCTAAATTATTAAGTTAAAATATTTAAATCAAATTATTAATGGACTATCATTCTAAATATTATAAAACAATGACTATTTGAGCTATTTGCTCTTTTACAATCAATTACCACCAGATATCGTTTTCTTTTCTTGTCCATTGCTGCTTTTTCCTCCCCAATCCTCCCATCTTTTAACACAAAACCAAAAGAAAAAAAGTAGACAAAAAGCAGAGGGGCCCGAACTTCAACATCTCCCAAACCTGAGGGGTCTAATTCTGCAAATTACCAAAAATCAAAGTCCATCATCCTCCATCATTCCCATTCCTTTGGATTTTTCCAGCCCTAATTTTCACTGAAGATGGTTCACTATGTGTGTAACCCCTACTCAACACCACCCCCCCCCCACCCCCAAAAACACCCCACCCTCAAAAAACCCCCACTCCATATTCTCCTAGAATTCTAGCAGATCTCCACTGAGCACCTTTGGATCTCCTTCCATTCTCCCTTCCCTTTTCCATTTCCCACAAAATTACACACACGTTCTCACACAGTAGCTGTGAAAAGTCTTCAGCTTTAGGCCATTAGTTATTATTTTTTTTAAGTGGATCACATTGCCATTGATGATCTTATGTGAGCTCATTTGAGAGCGTAATCACCACCAGGTCAGCTCTCATTCTCATTATTCCTTTTTGACTTTTTTCTGAAGTGGGTTTTTGTCCCTTTTTTTTTTTATGTATATATTGCATGAAACTTCAGTTTGAGGTGTACAATGCTAGATATCAAGTGAAATTGCAAATGGGTTTGATTATTTGAGTAAAGTTCAGATTTTTGGGTATTTGAGTTTGTGTGGAATTGGAGCATGAATTCTCAGATCTTGAACTTGAATGAGCTTGTGGGCTTTCTTTCTTTTTTTCTTTTTGGCTTGATTATGTTGAGATGGATTGATCTGATGAGGTTGATGTAGTTTTTCTGTTTATGTTTTCTCACAAATTGTAAGTATTTATTTTGGGTTTTATGATAATCGGTTATGTTTAACTTTCTCATTGCTTAATGCAGGTGCTTAAATCTCAGCTCTTTTTGGTATCGGGTGGGGCCTGGTTGTAGCTTCAGCCACTGGATTGTTCACCAGCAATGGTATGATGTTTACTGCTTATATTCATTGTTTGTCTTATTTGATATATGATGATTTGTGTAGTTTAAGTTATTCTAGAGAGATTAATATCAAATTTATCTGTAATTTTGTTCCATTTGTACATATATGGTTCCCCTTGATGGTATTGCTTGTTACCTAATGTTCTAGTAATGATTTGAGTTTGGGTTTGACTTGGAGCAAGATACTTTCCCGGTGGCTGTGGATAGTGGATATTGCAAGGGAAAAACAATATAAGATTAAGAGATTCATTTGTGTTCTGCCCATAGAAAACATTGTACTTTTCTTGATACATTTTTCTACTGACAGTACAGAGAAATGTTGGACGTTAATACAACTTATTCTATGTTGTGTATTTCTGGATGGATTCGAAGGATTAAGCGTCATTGACTGGGGTTCAACTCTTTTGGTGCCTAGCAAGTTTGTCCTGTTAAATATCATGATCAACAAAGCCAAAAAAAATTTAATCCTTTTTGAGCTTTTTCTTAGATGACCGTTGGCCACTTTTGGATTGCCAAGTGTTCAAAATGGATTTCTTTTTGTTCTCTGGTTTGGCGTAAGTTGTTTGATTTTTTGTATATCGAGGCTCTCATGGCTGATGTCTTCTGTAGCTGTTAGGGTGAAATCTGCATTCTGCCATAACTTTTTTAGTTTATAGTATGAAATCTGGCTGCCAGAGAAGTTGAGATATGTAGCCCTGTTCCGACTGAAAATTTTCAAAAGGAGTATTTGCAAATCATTCTTCCTCTGATAGCAGCAGGGATATGCATCAAATGATCTCTTACTTGTACAAGTAGTGCTATGAAAGCATCTATATCTGCAATGCATAATGGATGCTCAATTTATGATCATGAATAAGAAGATTAAAGCAAGTGTGGCTCCCTGATGGTTTACCATCTATTTCGTTTCAACTCCTTGTTTTAGAATCACATTAAGTAAGGAGATAGATGGATTAGGTTTTCAAACCGAAGGTTACAGTCTCTTATAAGCTTGTAGACAAGAACCCAAGACTCTTATCCTCCTTATGTTCTAGCTGAGTGACGGTAGAATTCTGCTGTATCCTAAAGCTCTTCAAGAGAATAAATTTGGTTTGCTCAACTGTTCTACTTACCTGCTTCAAGCTGTGTCTTGAAACTTTTGATTCACAGCTGTGGCTTGAAACTGTTGATACCTCTTGGACACCATGACAATTACATCTGGTTTCATTAAGTTCAACGGAAAGATGATAACTTGCAGTACTAATTATTCTTGTGATTGTCTTATATTTTTCGAATGATGATATTTACTTCTATTGCAATGGAGATTTTATATACTGAAAGAAATAGCTGACTTCAATGTGATGAAGTTCATGCTTCAATGTTGGTGGCCGGTTGGTGCTATTTTCAGATTGAAGCTTTGTCATTTTATTGTATGTTTTTGTTTTTTTAACTTTGATGTCTTAGAATTTCTTGAGAATAGATGTAAAGTATTTCTTCAGATATACAGTGCTGTGGCTGGTGGTTTTTTAAATTTGAAAGTTTAAACTTGTTGTCTTTCAAAAGCATGACATTCTTCAAAGATTTTTCTCGGTGCTTAATTGTTATTTGGGTGGAAAATGGAAGCTAATGCTTTACTCTGTTGACAGCGCAAGAGATGGGGAGGAAAGACCAAGATTGGCTTGTTTTGGCAAGCAAAAAGGTGGAAAACGTATTGTTCCTGCTTCACGTATTCCTGAGGCAAATTCGATTGCAAATCAGGCAAATGGACCTCAAGTTGGAGGGTTGGCTAATCAGTCTGCAGCACTGTTTGCTCCACCATCTTCACCTGCTTCGTTCTCAAATTCAGCGCTTCCTTCAACAGTTCAGTCGCCCAGCTGTTTCTTGTCTGCAAATTCACCTGGGGGTCCTTCTTCAACCATGTTATCGGGTCCATATGCACATGAGACGCAACTAGTTTCTCCACCTGTTTTCTCGACCTTCACAACCGAACCTTCTACTGCTCCTCTCACACCTCCTCCAGAATTAGCACACCTAACTACCCCCTCTTCCCCACACTGTCTGATGTACCATTTGCTCAGTTCCTCTCATCTTCTGCTGGTCTTAAAAATTCTGGGAAGACAAATTATATTGCTGCCAATGATCCCCAAGCGACATATTCACTTTTTCCTGGGAGTCCGGCTAGTACTCTCAGATCACCCGTTTCAAGGGCCTCCCGAGATGGTCTATCATCATCTTTTCCAGAAAGGGAGTTTTCACCTCAATGGGATCCTTCAATTCCTTCTCAAGACACTACGTATGCAAGGTCAGAATCTGGTAGGTTGATTGGGCTTGAAGCATCTGGTGGCTCCAAGAAGAACCATGACTCAAATTTCTTCTGCCCGGCTACTTTTGCGGAATTCTATCTGGATCCCTCTTCATTTCCACAATCTGGTGGTAGGTTAAGTGTCTCCAGAGAATCAGATGCTTACTCAAACGGAGGGAATGGGCATCAGAATAGGCAGATCAAGACCGCTAAACAGGATGTTGAGGAATTAGAAGCGTACAGAGCATCCTTTGGTTCTCAGTGCTGATGAAATTATCACTACAACTCATTATGTGGAGATTTCTGATGTCTTGGAGGACTCATTTACCATGACAGCTTTTCCCTCTGGCAAACACCTTGAAGAGGAAAGTATTCTAACTGCAGCAACAGTTGAGGAAACAAAAACAGAGAAAACAAGACAAGATTCTCAGAGTCCAGAATTCTTTAAACCTGTATTGCATCCTATCGTGGTTGAGAGGAAAGTGCAAGTTTCCAGCCATGCCTACGAAGGTGCAACATAGAGACTTCGGACTTGTGATATCTATTACTTATCTTTTTGAATTTAAGAAATTAATACAGTTTGACGTTATTTCATTTAATATAACCAGTATTTGTATGTTATTTCTAAATGCTTCTTTTTTTCTGTCTTCCCCTGTCCTGTTTCCCGGAGGCAATAAATCTTTCTTTATATCTCAGGTTGTGTCTCGGAGAAGCAATCCGGAGACTTTTCTGTCCGAAGTGCCCCTGGGAACCACATTCCGAGTGGACAGCTGATGATGAGGACATCTTTTCTAAGATGGGAGCTTCCCGAATTAGTAGAAAACAGCATCTCGGTTTATCAAGCTCTGATGCAGAGATTGAGTACAGGAGGGGGCGAAGCTTAAGGCAAGGAAAAGGAGATTTTGCATGGCGTGACTAACTGTGGGAGTGCTTTTAAGAGAGGTAGAGAACGAAAATGTGTCTCGTATTTTATTAATTTGTCGGGCTTGCATTTTTATTTTGAATGGGGGTTTTCTTTGATTAGGTAATCTAACCTTTGGTCTAACCCTCTCTCTTGTTTGTTTGCTCTATCCAACTGCTGAATGTATTTTGCTATACAGCTATTCTAATGTCTCTGAGTCATGTGATGTGTCCAGTTATAGTATCTGGTAAATGTTATTTACTTGGGGTGCAAGGCTTTGTGGAACACTTTTGTATGTAAATGGTCATATATGAATCTGTTCGGAATTGGTCTGTGCCCTTGTTCTGGCAATATAATAGCACTTCTATTGGTAGAGAATACCAATTGCCTGCTCTTCTGTGTTGATCTGCCAGTTCATATAATTTCTTTTCTATTGTTCCATGGCTTGTTAGTTTTTAGAGGAAGTGTTTGGTGGATTCTTGTCTCCTCTGAACCTTGGCTGCACGAATTAACATTGCCAACCTTCAAAGTTCATGCTAAAGATCAAATGAGAGACTTGAAAAAGTTACAATGGAGTGATGGACGATAAAACATTGTTTCGGTACAAAATAAATAAATAAGCTAGGCACCACTTACTAATGTTATAAGCTAATTTTCGTGTACTACATTTTTTTTTTTTTCTTTTCTTTTTTATGCCATCAGATTGGCTGTCAAAATATAACACAATATCATCATTTCATAATTTTCGTGTACTACATTATTATTTATTAGTTAAACGCGTTGTTAAGACACCACACAATCATAAAATGCACAATCATAAAATGCAAAGGAGATGCTAGATTAATGAGTACGAGGGGAAGAAATAGTAATAAAAATTTCAAAATTAATAATATTTATAAATATTATTTTGTTGGTTACTATGAAAATAATTAGATAGGAATAAAAGTGTTAGAAAATATTCATTTTCATTTTTTGCTAGTAACTTGATATTCAAATTAATTTACTTATTAACATAATAAAATTCATTCATTGTTCAAACCAAATAAATAAGAAAAAATGACATAAATTTATACCGATAATAAAATTTATGATTCTTATTCGAATTTTCATTCTCAAATACAAACCAAACATCTTCTAACATTTTACCGAAGCATGTTGATCCAATAATTTAAGCTCACATGTTAACCCGATGTAACATCTTTAGTTTTATATCATAAACATGTTGACAAGATTCGTGCTATGTCCTGTGAATTCTGTGTCATGCTCATTTCATGTTTTCTTGTCATGTCCTAATTTATAAGGAGCAAAATGTAATTAACTATTATTCTTTTCCCCTTAAGTCTGACTTTAAAGGGCAAAAGGTAAGATATAAAAAAGTGATGACATCTAGAAAATATTTAGGTAGACTTGATTTTTGACTTTACTTGTAGACCTGTGGTGTATATTAAATATTATGAAATTTATGACATCAACTTATGTAAGCGAGATTTTATAAATTTAATTTTGATCGTAAGGTCTACGGGTGGGATCAAATATTGGGTCTATGAAAGTATTTTCAAAAAAGGTGAGGGAACCAAGTTGGAATACCCAAATGAACCCAAAGCAAAAATTCACTAAACAGGAATAAGTCCGTTAATTTATTTTCTTATGTTGATTTTGTTTAACTAAACTTGTTTTTTTGTTTTGTTTTTAAACTAAATTTGTTTATGTTGTATTAAGGATTCATTAAAATATTTAAGAAAATAATGGTTAAAATTAGTTAACTTTTTAAATTTGACCCAATAAGCATAAAAATTTATATTTACATGTAAATAAAATAATCATCTAACCTTATTTGTAGCCAGCTCAAATCTTAATCAATCTAATAACGAATAATATTTTGAAAAATAATTTATAAAGTAAAGTTAAAAATTTAAAATCATTTTTCAAAAATTAAAACTAACAAGATTAGATTTAATTCTTTACTTCCTGAATCTAGTAACACATAAATAATTTAGAATATTTTATACTCCTATTTATTGACTTTTACTAAACTCAATTATAATGCCCTCACAAAGTCATAAACGCATAGCTTGCCGTCTGCGTTGGATTGGGAGACTAGTCAAGACCGAAGAAGACGAAAGCAGAGTCAACTTTCCAATAATAAAACCGCGTTAAAAATAACCACTTTTTCCAACCATTTCTCCAATTTCCCACTCAAAGAGTCGTCTTCATTTGGTTCTTCTCTTCTACCATTCCCATCTATTCAAAATAAATTTTTTTGTTCTACGTACACATATATTAAAAATTAAGGGAATTTTACCGTCTGTTCTAGAGAATCATTCTCTTAATTTTAAAATTTTGTATAGTATAAACATTTAAATCACATAATGTACTGTACAAGTATTTAAAACACAAGAGAATGATTCTCTAAAAGGAACTGTAGAATTTTCTTAAAAATTAAGTTGTATTAATTTTAGAGCAAAACATATCGATAGTTATCAAACTATTAGGTTATTGTATATAAGATTATTGAAGTATTTTTTTCTTACAAATTTAGTCGTTAAATTACTTTATGTGTAAGTTTGAAGTCACTCTTCCTATTTTTCATAGTGATTGTGTGGATGCATACATATCCTTAAGTTTACTGACTAAATTTACAATTGAAGTTACTCCACACATATGACCCTTTAAAGTAAAAAAATCTCAATTTAACCCTCCAAACTAGAATAAGTGTTTCATTATAGCACTTTAAATTGAAAAAGTTTCAATTTGGTCCCCTAAACTGAAACAAGTGCTATAATATGGCTCTCCAAACTAAAATCTCAATTAGTAGCTCCAAATTGGGGAAAATAAGTTTTAATATGATCCTCCATTTCAAATTTTTTATGTGTCATCTTTATATTTTCATAACTTTGATTGTCTCAAATGATAAAAAATGAATGAAACATATATTTAGAATAAATGTATCAAAACCCCTACTTTTGTTTATCAAAAAAATACTTCAATCCTTATTTTCTTTGTACGACTTCTAAAAATATAGAAAAAGGCTTATACATAAAAATAAATAGAAATATAGAGCTTTTTATAAATGAAAATGGAGAATGATATTTTTACACTCCAAAATATTATTGTATATATCTATTATGTATTTGAAATGGAAAGCCATGTTAGATGTAAATATTTAATTTGAAAGGTCAAATTAAAAATCTTTTATTTTAAAGGGTCATATTGAAATGTTTTTTACAATTAGTTTAGAGGTTCACATTGGAATACTTTTTCCGTTGAAGGGCCAAAATGATACTTTTTTGTTCAAAGAGTCACATTGAAACTTTTACTCACTTTGGAGTGCCCAAATGTTATTAACCTATATATGTAAGCTCAGAAGGTGATTGCATACACTTCTAATAATAGGTACGAAAATAATCTCTATGAGTTCATCTGACATTTACATTATTGGTGGTCTCTCAGTCATGATACGTATTGAGAAAATTTATATGAGTCAAATGTATAGCGAAATTTAAAGATTATATTGAAAATTAAGTGCTCAAATATTTCGATAAAATATCGAAAACATAAAATAGAATTACGAAAAAAAGAAAAAAATCAAACTTTATGCCTTTTAAAAATAATTCAAGGCATTCGTAGTACTCACCTATTGTAGAACAAAGTAGTATATTATCTTATCCTCTGTTATGTTTCGATTAAATAACTAACTTCTAATTTAGAGCCACTCCAATTTGTAGAAAAATTTGGTTAATGTATTAAGTGTAAAAAAGGAAAGGTAGAATTATGATTTTAATTTTTGCGATTACGAGTTATAGTCTACCCATATTAGTATTAGTCTTGGCATTCATGGGTTAATAATGTATGCTACTGTGTATCAATTTTGTATTTTTATAAATAAAAAAAAAGATATCTCAAACTTAGTTTCACCCAAATGAAACACTTGAATTATGACGACTAATCTAATTCTAATAAAAGCAGCAAAGCCTTAATTAGAATATATACTTACTCCATATGACATTTTATATACCTTTAGTATTAGTAACCATTGAAAATTTGACTAGCAGCCAAAAGGATTACACTCAGAATGTAGGTCAATTGAAAAATTCTTAAACAATTTTTGTCGTTTCAAGATTTCTATTTACCTATATTTGAATATATATCAGCCACAACAAAACTTTATCAAATTACAAGAATTAGGGTACACTCTATATTTGTGCATTATAACAAAATTAAATCTGGCCAAGAAATAAAAATGAGGGAGTTACCTTTTTAATTAGGTAATTGTAAGTTAGTTAATGAGAAGACAATGGAATGTAGTTAGTTTTTCAGGCTTTATATAGTTTATTTCTTCTTGTGAAAATTACACTAAAGTGACACCAAACATCTCTTACATTATATTAGTAGTAATTATCACTTTACTACATCAGAAAAAAAAAAGGACATGTTAAACCAAAATTAATAAAATCTATTTCAAAAAAAAAAAAATGAAAAGGAAAATGAAGCAGTGGATGGGAATAAATAAAAATGAATCTATTTTAAATTTTGTCTCCTTGCCTAACTGCTTTTATCAAATTTAGAGAAAATCAGTTAAATGAACTTGACCTCACAAATACTCCTAGAGGCCTAATTACTATTATTTCTTGTATTCATATCTTGTTAGAATTTTTTTAGAAAATAGGTACCTTGATGATTTTAGCATGAAAAATATTGTTTTTGTTGACATGACTAATGTTAATATCTCAAAAAAAAAAAAAAAAAAACTAGTTGTAACATGAACACAACTTCTTTACAAAGTTTGCTATAATGGTCATTAATTGTGACAAAATTCTACTTGGGTAAATATTGCTAATAGTTTAAGTTTATTGAAAGAGATTGGCATAAAATTGCTTGTGTAGTTTAAGTGTAATCAGTGGTGACTTAGTTAGCATCTAAACAAATGAAAAGTAAACTAAGATTTTCCTAAAAATATATAAGAAGTCAAAACATGCAAAAGAAAAAAATATGAAAATTATTTTGTATGAAGTGTCCGTACATATCCAAAAAGTTATAACGTAAAAACTTTTCTGCTTGAGTACTGTTAAGGGGAATAAAGTCAGGATGTCCAAATTATGAAAAAAAGTTGCAAACTTAAATGGCATCAAATATTTAAAAAATAGTACAACTATTAATTTGATAGTAATCAAATTTCATGATATGAAAGAGAAAAGATAAAAATGAAGAATATAATGACGAAGTGCATTTCAAATTGTAAGACGGTTTGCTATAACTTACTCGTCATGGGTTAGATGGTAATACGGAGTGGTGGTTTTTTTATTTTTTATTTTTTTTATAAAGGATAAAAATGAAGAATATAAAAGTAACTAGAATAAGATAAAAGTAAAAAAGCCTAAATAAGTGTTTAACAGAAAAAAAAAAGAAATTTAATTAATTCAAGGTAAAAAAAAGAAGAAGATAATTAAGTAAAGGCGGGTTCAATTTATAAAAGAATATTGCAATATATGAATGAAATAGAAAATTAAGAGATAAATGTAACTAGTATAAATGTAACTAAATATAATATCTAAATCGATAAAACCTAAATAAGTGTTAATCTAAAAGAACAAAGATATTTAGTTGATATTTAATGGATTCACCACTCAAAAAAATTAAATAGGTGAAGTTTACAAACTACAATTATGCAAGACAAGGTGATCAGTTTTTTCTAAGATAAACTATAAATTTTCGTTTACAATTTAAGTTGAAGTAATTAAAAGTTATTTCTTGAACTTTATAAGAGGTAAGAAGAACTTCTGCAAGGGTCATATGTTGCTTTGCTAAGGTAGCGGTTCCTACCCGTATTAAACAATTTGAAAGAATAATTAGAATTATATGTGTTCAAGAAATTGACTCTACTGATATTGACGAAAAGATTCAACTTTTTCGAGAGAAACTCAATTAGCTTTTAATACTTTAAGGAAAAACTTTAGGATACTACCATATTATAAACACTAATATAAGGTTTAAATTAAAAAGAAAAGGATAAGACTAACCAAAGTATTTAAAGGTTAAAGAACGAGTACAATAAGTATAATAAATGGGGTAGAAAGTATTTATATGTATTTAGTAGCTTTTCATTATTTTTTAGCCATGATTAAATGTAATTTTATATTTTACGTACAAATTAATTTGTTTTAATTTATCACGGTGCACTTTCCTAATTATTTTAAAAGGACAAGACTAATTTATTATGACAAATATTTAGATAGATCCGATATTTGACTCTATTTGTATAAGAGTAATGTGAATTAAATCTTAAAAAATCTATGATATCAATTAAAAAAATTTTAAAATTTAATTCTGATCACAAAATTTACAGATAAAACAAAAAATCAGATCTACCTAAATATTTTCCATCCATTATTCTCTCTATTTATTTCCACATTCAAACTCCAATCCTCTGCCCCTTGGAGAGTGACACCACTCTTTTTCTTCCCTATTTTGTTCCTGCCTTTTTTCATTGATACATAAACTCCTCACTTCTCTAAGCAAAAAAAAAAAAAAAAAAAAAAAAACACAAGATTTCAAGAAAACCATGGCTGCAACTGCAATCTTTTGGTACTCATTTTCACTGATCTTTTTTTACCAATTTCAGCAATCACACAGCCAGCAAAGCTACCTTAATAACAAACAGTTTGACTGCAACAAAAACTGGACCACAGCAATGGGATTTGTGTGTAATGGAGCTGCAAAATCTTGCAAATCATACTTAACTTTCAGGGCTACTTCCACCTACAACAGCCCAGTGACAATAGCTTATTTGTTGAATGCAGATGCAACTGAAATAGCCCAAATCAACAACATTTCTGATGTGGCTACAATACCTTTTGGTAATGTCATAATTGTCCCTGTAAATTGTTCTTGTTCAGGACCATTTTATCAGCATAATGCAAGTTATGTTTTGAAAAGCAGGTTGGAGACATATTATTCTGTTGCTAATGAGACTTATCAGGGATTATCTACTTGTCATATATAATTAGTCATTGATAGCTCAGAATGATTATGATTTTAGGAATTTGTTAGTTAATATGGAGATTCATGTTCCTGTTAGGTGTGCTTGTCCTACTTCAAATCAGACTGCAAAAGGATTTAAGTATCTTCTTGCTTATCTTGTGAAATCTGGTGATTATTATGAGAAAATTGCTAGTATGTTTAATGTTGATGTGGAAAGTATATATAATGCTAATGAGTTGTCTTCTGAGCAGATTATTCATCCCTTTAATCCACTTTTGATCCCACTTAAATCCGAGCTTAATATTGACATGATTAATACCTCATTGATTTCGCCTTTGGCCCCTCCACCTCCACAGCTTTCTGTGGCCCCTGTTTCTCCCCCTTCAGGTAATAAGTCTTCCAGAAAATGGGTTTTTCTTGGAGTTGGAATTGGGGTTGGTTTTCTGCTGCTTATCTTGCTGTTAGGCTTTCTTCTTTGGTTCTTTCGGTATAGGCACCGGAAAGATACTTTACTGGGAGGGGCTAAGAATGATGATGATAAGAAATTTGATTCTGAATCGGTTGATGTTTACAAGGCTTTACCAGAAAAAGAAAGTCAGTCGTGGTCAGAAGGGGTTAAGTATGCTATTGAAAGTCTGACTATGTATGAGTACGATAAGTTGCAGAATGCCACTGGATCTTTTGCGGAAGCCAATAGAATTAAGGGATCTGTGTTTCGGGCTACCTTTAAGGGGGATTATGCAGCAGTGAAGATGATGAAAGGGGAGGCATTGGAGGAGATTAATGTGCTCAAGCAAATTAGTCATTCCAATATAATTAGGCTTTCCGGTTTCTGTTTGCACGATGGCAACAGGTACCTTGTTTATGAGTATGCGGAGAGAGGGTGCTTGAGTGATTTGTTGCATTATCAGAATAAGGTGACTAATAGATACGGTCAGTTGGAAACAGAAGGTTATTCTTCTTCAGGTACTCTGAATTGGAAACAAAGGGTTCAGATTGCTTATGATGTTGCTGATGCTCTGAATTTCCCACCTTCACAATTATGCCAACCCTCCTTACATCCATAAGAATTTAAAGAGCAGCAACATTCTCTTGGATGGTAATATGAGGGCTAAGGTTTCCAATTTCAGTCTTGCGAGGACTTTGAATGCTGACAATCAACACAAAGATGAAGAAAGCTTAAACCTGCAAATGACGAGGCACGTAATTGGTACACATGGTTATATGGCCCCTGAGTACATTGAGAATGGATTGGTTACACCAAAACTTGATGTGTTTGCAATTGGTGTCGTGATCTTGGAGCTGTTATCTGGAAGGGAGGCAACTCGTCATCAAGGTGAAGTGGGAAAGGTTGGGGAAGAGGAGTTGCTCTATGCAACAATTAGGCAGGTATTAGAAGGGGAAAATGTGAGGGAAAAGCTGCGAGACTTCATGGATCCTCAACTCCGACATGTGTATCCCCTAGACTTGGCCTATTCTTTGGCTCAGCTGGCTAAGAACTGTGTATCTCATGATCTCAATACTCGTCCCCCGATGACCGAAGTTTTTGTGACCCTGTCCAAGATTCTTTCATCATCATTGGATTGGGATCCTTCCGATGAGCTTGAACACTCTAGATCACTAAGCCATGGTAGATAGCTCCTGAATGGAATTCAATCTCGGCTTCTGCTTATGATAAATTCATCCCAAAATCAAATCTGAAGCATTGGGAAGGCCTGCTTTCTTTGCCTCATGATTTCAATATATGCCATGTTGCCTATATGATATTTACCA
The DNA here is from genome assembly GCA_025175665.1 of Cinchona pubescens. Classification (NCBI taxonomy): domain Eukaryota; kingdom Viridiplantae; phylum Streptophyta; class Magnoliopsida; order Gentianales; family Rubiaceae; genus Cinchona; species Cinchona pubescens. The sequence continues at coordinate 1,484,204 of JANKKI010000300.1, read as the reverse complement.
TGTATAATGGAAATTTTTTATACTTTTACTTCTTGTATTTGTCTGTACCTATGAACTCGTGATGCTTTATTTTCTTCATCTCCCTGTGCACTGGTTGTAGAGAAAAGGAAGGTAGAAAAGGTGTTTCTTGATGATCATTTGATCTATGCTAGAAACCACTTTGTTTATGCAATTGCCACTCTGGTCAAACTGGATTAATGAGTTCATTATTTTCTTAAGAGTTAGCTTCATTACTACTTGATAATGTGGATACAGATGGTGCATGCATATATTTCCATCTATTTTGCATTTTAGAAGTACTAAATGTACAAAGGTTTTAATATCATAAAGAAAGAAGAAATGGAAAAGGAGTGAACAAGATTTACAGTTTGAATTGCAAAAATGTGATTTGTGATGAACAGACCTCAACCAAGACTGATTTTGTTCCTCAGCCTTCCTGTCCCTTTTTATGAGGTGCAGAGTAGATAAGTGAATTATCACTAAAGCTAAGCCGATTATTTTACCAACATAAAAAAATAGTTCTTCACCCTCTAGGTTGGAAAAATATAAGCTGTTAGAAGGAAGTAAGATACTAGCTAGAAGAAAAAGAAATAAAACAAAGGAAAAATAATTTGTCAATTTTCACGTAATATAAAAATGCTAGTATGATGTTTTCTCAAGAGTTTGTATTCTAGCAAAATTCTACGGTTTTAAGACTTCTTAAAAAATGGTTTGTGCATGTAAAACACCTGACCATGTCCTTACAATTGGTAATGGTAGTAATGTTGATGGTGCCTTAAATGGTTTAACTGTATGCATATTAGTTTTTTGCACCATCAACAAGAGAACAACAAATGTCTTAAAGCCTCCAAACTCCAACGTCAACTATTTAATACAAAACAATCTGGAGTCACTAGTCAATACACAACTATTTCTTATCTTCTCACCTTGATGACTAATTCATTCTAATATTTTGTTGATACCATCTGTTTCAGTTGAAATACATTTATATGTTCTAATTACTGTATGAGAGAACTGATATCAGTTCAGGATGCGTTTGATTTCCTGAATTCAATCGTAGCTTACTATTCATTGCATGATTTTCAAGGAAGATATAAATTCATAGTGAGTAATAGATCATAGATGGCTAGACCTTATGACAACTGGGAAAGGCTGGTCACATCCACCCTTCACAGAGAGGATCTTTGAATCACCGGTCAGAGGACCCCAAGTGATGTTTCCTTAGCATCATCAACGTCTCCCTATAGGTTCTGTTCTTCGTCTCACCTAGTTTCTCATCTTTCAGCTTCTCCAGCTTATTAGTAGGGTGTTCATATGCATATGATCAGATTCTCCAAGCCACAGATTACTTGACTGACTCCAATCTCATCAAGCATGGCCACTCCGGGGATCTCTTTTATGGTGTTTTAGAAGGTGGGATTCAAGTAGTAGTTAAGTGAATTGATCTCTCCTCAGTCAAGGAATCATCATATTTCATATCAGAATTGGAAATTCACAGGAAGGTTTCTCATTCTAGTTTGGTCCCTTTGCTAGGCCATTGTTTGGAGAATGGGAATGAGAAGTTCTTGGTTTCCATGTATATGTCTAACAAGGACTTGTCAAGTTCTTTGTATAGCGGAACTCTTTCCAAGGATGTTGGCTTATCAACATTGCTGGATTGGATCACCAGGTTGAAGATAGCAACTGGAGCTGCAGAGAGTCTGTGTTATCTACATCATGAATGTGTTCCTCCCCTTATTCATAGGTAATTAACCAAGTTTTCATCAATGCCTAAAAACAGAATTCCTTTATTTAAAAAAAAAAAAAAAAAATTAAGATGGGGGAGTCGTTGTCTATATTTAGATTTTTTTGTAACAGTTTTCACTTTGCATGTTTTTCTTATGATTCTTGTAGAGATATTCAAGCTAGCAGCATACTTCTTGATGATGAGTTTCTAGTGACCGTTAGGAAGCCTTTGTGGGGTCTGTACTGAAGAAGATATCAGTCAGAATTGGATTGCCAAGTTCCTCCAGTTGCCAAAGTTAGTATTTGAGCAGCACTTCTCAAATTTTATATGGACAAATATCTTCGAGATGTTTCTGTATTTCAGTTACAAATCAGATTTTTTAATATGAGAGAACTTGGATTTAGAATTGTTTACCTTAATAGAAGCACTATGTCTGTTTGAATATCATTTGAAAATTTCTGGATATTGAAGTCTGCATCAGTGAGTGTATCACAAGCATTGGTGAGATGCCTTCTTTCTGTGGGATTGAAGATTAACATTATTTGTGTAATTTATTGTTGCGTATGGAATGGCGTTAGGTTGTTGTTATCTATGATTGTCCAAGTATTCAATTTTTGAGGTGCCTTACCCATGCTATTAGCAAAAGTTAAGCTATCAACTATTTGCTTAATGTCAGGTCTCTAATTTTACTGCTTAATTGGAATATTTTTATTGCTTGGCTAAGTTTGTGACGATATATCTTCTGTATGGTCAGGGATTCTGAACAAGGCGCTTCCGGTATGTAAATTTGGTTTCAGTTCTACATCATCTGCTCTGTCGTCCTATCTTTTTGTTATCCAACATGAAGTAGCCGAAGTAGCATGCTGCTTCTTTTAGAGTCAATTCTTGAATTGTTTATGTAGTGAATTGCTTAATGGAGGTCATAGCAATTAGCATTGCTACTAAACTTACATGTAGTATTACCAGAACTATCTTGGAGTTATATTTAAACTGGGGTTTTTATGCTTACATATAGGAGATTTTGCTAAGATTGACTTGCATTCTTGCCCATCAATGGTAAGCATAAATATCTGCATAAAGCAAAACAATCTGTGTTGACCATTTCACCAAAAGGGGGGCGCTGGTTAAAAAACAATCATTTGATTTTCTTTCTTGCTTTCCCTTATTAAGAATCAGGAGGGCAGTTTTGTTTGATCTTGCTTATTAAAGGAAGGAATTGATTGAAGAAATTAAGAGTTTGAGGGTTACCAATGCCTATTCCGTTTGCAGTTTAGGTATAGGGCTGCTCTTCTTCTCCTTGTCACACGATAATTCTTTTAGGAAATAGATGTTGGAGTGTCCTTTTATTTTGAGTTCATTTAAATTATTTACAGTTTCCTAGGTGTAGCTGGTGAAATTCATTTGAAAAGTAGGTGAAAAGGTCACCTATTTCACGTACATTCTTGTCTAAATCTTATAGTGAATGGTCAGATACATCTGAAGCAACATTTGCCTGTGACTTATATTGCTTTGGAAAGGTTTTGCTTGAGCTGATCACAGGAAAACTGGGACTGAGTGCTGCCAATAATTCATGTACCACGAATGATTGGATGGAAAACACACTGGCTTTCATCGTTCCAGACAATAGAAAACTTGTTGCAGGCATTTTTGATCCGTCTTTAATAAAACATAGGCATCTTTTAACAGAAATATGGGCAGTTGCTTTTGTTGCTAAGGCCTGTCTCAGTCCCAAGCCTTATAGTCGACCCAAATGGCTGATATACTTGCGGCACTAAAATATATTAAATCAGCGAAGTTCACCATTTATGGAAACCTTCAGCCTACAGGTCATCTAGGCTGTCCAGCTCTGGCAATTGCAAAAATACTTGATGGACCTGAAATATTGGGTTGTTTTCTGGGTGTCATTAATGATCTAGAATTTGAAATGACAAATCTAAACAGCGAAAGTTTTTTGCAGGAAGGACATCACGGCCAACTGCCAATATGACATCTTCAAGCAGCAGCACTGCCTCAAGGAACCTTGGATTCATAGAAGCAAGGGGGCTTGAAGAGACTTATCCACATGAGGAGATTTCTGTCTGGCTAGTTCTAACATAATAACTCTTTCTTTTTCGGAAATCATGGATGCAACAAGAGATATCAGAATTGATACAGTGGTGGAAGAAGATGAAGCTGGAAGAGTATTCCAAGCTGGCAGTGGACCGCTAATTGATGTTAGAAGATTGTACTCTTAAAATATGGAACTATTAAAACTGGGGCAGGTAGTTGAAAGTTGAAATGGAACTTGAGGTGTTGTAACTAAATTATCTCAGGTAGTCTATTTTATTTCAATTAGTACTTAATCGCAATTTGTCTCTCAATTTAATTGCTCCCTATTTTTAGTTTGGTGATCTCTTGTCTTGCATCTAAACATAATTTTCCTTTCTGCTTGTGTATGCCAGTGTCTCCCTAGAAGTTATTTATTAGCCAATTATTGTCACTTCTGAGGTGAACGAAAGTGTGTTTTGCTAAACAAACTAAATTCTCCTGTAGGACCCAACTGGAGAATTTCAAGTTGCTTTGCGGGCACTATATCAGGCTGCTTTTCTTAGTTGCTCTAAATGCTTTGTTTCACGTTTCTTGAACAGTCTCGTGCACACTTCCTCAGTAGAGTTTCTCATCCTAACATAGTCAAGTTGCTTGGATTCGCCTTGGAGGACAAAGAGCTATTCCTTGTCCATGAATTTATGCAAAATGGCAGCATGGAGAACCTCCTCTTTAGAAGTGAGACTTTGATTATAATGCTTTAATAGTGTTTCAGATGATCTAGCATATGTTACCAGTAATAATCTTCCAATCAAGAAATATCTTCTTGATGCTTTTAGGAGGCTCTGCCATTCAGCCACTTTCCTGGGACATCAGGCTTAAGATATTAATTGGAGCACCTTGAGGCTTTGGATTCTTGCATGAATCAAGGAGACAAGGTTTCTATGAGTACTTCGAGGCATCAGACATCTTTCTTGATGCTGTAAGTTAAGATACAATATTTGCAATACAAGCTTGTTGCATACAAAATTTTCTCACAAAATTTATTAACAAAATCTAGATGGAGGGTTCTTCTTACACATGAACAATCATTTATTTGATCAAACGACATAAAAGTTTAACATGCATGCTGAGTTTTCTGCTGAAGAAATGTAATGATAGATTGGTTAATAATGAATGCTCATTCCTTCTAACATTAGTGAAACATTTTGTTTCCGGTCTTACAATGCAAAGATATCAGGTTTTGGCATTGCAAAGATAGATCGTCCAAATGATTTTGATGATATACATACAAATTGTTTTAATACATCTGTCTATGCTGCTCCGGAGTATACAGGTAATCTAGCTGCCATATCTATCTTGTGAGCTTCAACAAAAAGTAAAGCTTGTGTAGACTTGTATAGTTATGTTTGGAAGCAAGATGTTAACAGAAATATAAGATTATAATTCCACTAATCAACTATCATTAATTAACAGGGACCTTTAACTTGCATATGAAGAGCGATGTGTATGGTTTTGGTGTTGTATTGGTGGAAACGGTGACAGGTTTATCAAAAAAAGGCAAGATATCACCTAAGAAAACTTAGAGAATGCCCTCTGGTCGATTTATTTAGGTTTTGTTTTTCTGACAGAAGATGGTTCAAGAATATGATGGATCCCCAGTTAAAAGGCAAATACACATTAAAAGCTGCTGTACAAATATCTCAGCTTGCTCTGACGTGTCTTCACCCCGAACCTAAAGGTAGGCCATCAATGAAAGAAGTTGTGGAGAAACTAGAAAGCAATGAAAGTGCCAAGGAAACCCAAAAATCTAAAGATAAATCCAATGAGCCAGATAGTTTATCAACATGGTCAGCAACAATTTTGTCTTCGTTCTCCTCTTCTACCGTGGAATGCAAGCCTTAAATGAAGTGGTGCGTATTTGGAAAATGAATATCACTGAAGCTGAGTCCTGTAATGCCATCATAAAACAAACATGTTTTCTTCTGAAGGAGATGTTTGATTTGTCTTAATTTGGAGATCATGCGGCACACGTTTTGTAGATGCATATGATAATAGTCAAAAAAAGCTTTGCAGACATCTATTGGTAATCTTACTTGGTTTACCTATCTCTGTGTGTGTTTGTGTCTAGCACCTTGTGTTCATCTTTTTCTGTGACGGTGTGTATTCAGTACTTTTGTTTCTGAAGTGCTCTTCTATGGAAATTGAAAATTTTCAATGGCCAATGTAATTGTTGTGCTGCTATCTTTATAGAATTTGATCATTATCAGCTCGATGTTTTCGCAATTTCGAGAAACAATGCATATCCACTATTGGGAATCAAGACAATGTCGTTACTCGACATGTGTAAAACTCTCTCTTTTTAATTCTTTTTAACCTGAGCAGAAGCATACAATGATGTCTTATGATTAGCTTGTATAATAATTTCTTGGTGACTAGCTTGTTCACTCCTCACCTTAGAGGCCTTGAATGTTTCTCACCAGAAAAGAAAATGATGCAGCTTGAAATTCAGAAAAAGAAATTGGGATTGAGGCAGACTTTAAAAATCACAAAGTTGTGCAGTGACTTATATTGTTTAAAACAAAACTACAACATTATACTTTTATTTTTGTTCTATTCCTCTGTTGGTAATCTTTTGGACATCTCCGACTGAGTTTCATCTGCAACAAAATCCGTGGATAGGACATTGTTTGCTTATATCGTGCATATGCAGACTAATTTATCATAAAGTCATAAAGAGAGGTGATTCCAGGGCCTTCCCCAACGTATTTTTCTCTTTTACCCCCCTATTCTCTTGCTTTGGCTTTAAGACCTCTCTACTTCAAAGATGAAGCTTGAGAGAGTAAATTGTTTCCACAGCTTCAACTTAGAGGAAATGAGTATGAAAGATACAACAAAAGAAACTTGAAACCATAAATGCTTGTTCCTAAAAAACACAGTGCACATTTTAGGCTAAGATACGCACTTCAGAGACGCTTGTATGCAGAACATTGAACTGTGACTTCTGTAAATGCAGAGGGATCTTTAAGAAAGATGGCAAAATTTTCTTCCTGTGCCAATACATAGCATAAATGGGTGCTAATTCAGTCAATCATTTTGCAGGTGATCTCCCAAGCAAGATATATTGTTTGTTGTCTAAATAACGATCATAGTAACTGATCATAACTGTAAGAAACTCATTTCAAAGAAGCCCAAGCAAGTAGTTACTCGAGTTCAGTGTATTTTCCTCTTTGTGAGGAGTTCTCAGAAAGTCTGAATTCTCATAAACCGTATGGTAGACCTTCTTAACAAGTTTATGCATCAGTTCTCAACCTGCATTCCACATTGTTTTCTATTAAAGCTGATACAGATTAGCACATTTTTCCATTTTACAGAGCTCTTTGGCAACTTGGATCATATTCGATCTATCTTCTCCCCTCTGCTGAGTACACTTCATTGCAAGGTCCAAAAGAGCTTGATATTGCTTCTCTTGCTTTACCTTTTCCTCCTCCCAAATGTTAGGATCCAGAATGTGGTCAAATTGATCCTTCTCAACGTGGTGTTTTACATATTGCACGATATCAATCTTTTCGCGTTGCTCCTTGATTCTTGCACACGACTTCCTCTCGTGTTAAAAGCACGAGTAGAAGCACACCGAAGCTGTAGACATCAGATTTCTCGGTAACAATACCTGATGCCAAGTATTAAGGATCTACAAACCCCCAAGTCCCCACTACGACATCTTCCACCTGTGATTCTCCTGGTGGAAGGCTTATTGAAAGGGAGAAATCAAATAGTTTAGGAATACCATCCTTATCTATGATCACTTTAGACGGCTTTAGATTCCTAAAAATGATAGGAGTAGGAAATGCATTGTGTAGATAAGCAATTGCATTGGCAATACCCTTTGCTATCTGTAGTCTTTTTTTCCAGGACAATAGTTTCTCTTCGTCTGGATCGCGGTGGAGTATATCAGCAAGCAGGTCAGTTCCAGCAGATTCATATACCAAAGCTGGAAACTTGAATTCCATGCAGCAGCCCCTGAGCTTCAAGATATTCCTGAGATGGCTCATCTGAGAGGAAACAGCTATATCTCGGATTGTAGCACCGTGGAAAGTGCTAGGACTAATATCTTTATCACTGAACCTCTTAACAAGGACTGGTTTTTCCTCTAGAAAACCTTGAAACATACAATTTGTCAGGTAAATTCTTTCGGTGAAGTTGTTGGTGGCACTGATGAGCTCTCCTGCTGTGAAGCAGCGAACGGGATTTTTATATCGTCCACCAAACAAAGCTATTAGCTCCTCCAGCAGGGAACTTCCATTCTCCAAGAAGTAGTTCAAGGTTTCTTGTTTCTTCAGTTTTTGTCTAAATAATGGTAGCATTTTCCTGTTCTGATCCACAAGAAAAATTGCTGAGAAATTGAATTGAATCAGTAAAAAGATCCTAAAAGATGGGAGGTGAATTTGTTGGACTTAGACATTTTAAAAAAGAGGTATTGGTCAGGGACAGAAGGATTAGGAGATATTTCTAGGTGCATTATTAAAAATATAACACTTTGCCCCCTGAACTAGGGGGTAATTACACTTTACCACCCTAAAGTAACAAAATATACCCTTTACCCCATTGACACTATTCATTCATTAACAATTTTAAAACCATAAAGATAATCTAATTAAATTACTAAAATACCGTTAGTAATATATTTTGATTTTTATGTATTTAAATTTTGATAGTGATGTGATAATTATTTAAAAATAAGGAAAAATAAACTTTATAATATTTCAATATATTTGTTGGTCAATTTTTTTGTTTTTTAAAATTTTTTTGGATTTCATTTTATATTATTTCGAATTTAAATGTTTAACTATATTAGTAGAACAAAATTAATCCAAGAAATATTGGTAGAACAATTCTCAAATGGACTTATTTTCTATTAAAATTTGTTCTTCAAGAATATTGTATGACGATATATTTTCTATAATTTTTTTGTAATTTTTTGATTTCTCTTAGTATTTTACACTTTTAATATTTGGCTTAACATGTGTAAATTGCAATATCGAATATAATTTAATTCAATATTTCTCACATTTTCACTTCCAAAGTCAAATGAATCATATCAATTTGTTATTTTACTTTATGTTTTCCTAATTATTTTATAACTATTGAACATCAAAATACATGAAAATCAAAATATAATACTAAGGGGTATTTTCGTCATTTAATTGGATTATTTTGATGATTTTAAAATTATTAATGGGTGAGTAGTATCAATGGAAGGTAGAGTGTATATTTTATTACTTCAGAGAACAAAGTATAATTATTTACCTAGTTCAAGGATAAAGTGTTATTAACCCTTAAAAATAGTGCCAAAGCTATAGGTCACGGCAGAATAATCCAAGTGGGTGGAATGGTCTATGTGTCATCATCAGGGTTGGTTAGAGAATAAGATATCTAAGAGTACCGGTAGACCCTGGCCGTGCGCCCATTATTTTTCTTTGCACGTTCAATGCCCATTATTTTTCTAAAAAAATACACATGAAAAAATGTAGTATTTCTTTATCAATACAAAATATCAAAGTTTACCAATATGTATGGAGGATTATTCATATACATATTAGATTACAGAGGAGAAAAGTTTATGCGAAGCAGTGATCCAGTAGTTGACTTCTCTCAACACCTTGTTTAATTTAAAGTAATTGTTGTTCTCTACCTGCTGCATCACAAGGGCTCTTCATCATTTTTAACAAAATAAAGGCAGATAGCAAAGGGGGTCGTTAGACCGTAGCTTGCTACTGAAAAACGTAATAGGCTAGCGCGGCTTCACACATTGGTCTCCTATTGGGCGCTTTGGGATTGAACCCTAGCTTTGCACTTAACTTCTCAATGTTGGGGTGTTTACTGATAGCGTAAACTTTTGAACAGAATCTCACACCTGTCTTTGGTGATTTAGAAGTAGGGGTGTAAACGAGTCGAATCGAGCACGAATAGTGCCCTATTCGAACTCGAACTCGAAATTTTTTCTGCTACTCGAACTCGAGCTCGAGCTCGAGTTCGAAAAATTTGACATAGTTCAAGCTCGATTCGAGCTCGCTCGAAAATAAGTAAAACGAGCTCAAATTCGAGTTAACGAACTCGAGTAGTTCGACTTTTTCGTAGGTAAAATATGTAATTTTTTAAAAAAGTATGGATATTTTAGTAATTTTACATATAATAAAAAATTTTTAAAAAAAATTATATAATGCTCGAAAAGCTCGACGAGCACTCGAGCATATTATACATATGCTCGAGATCGGCTCGTCAAGAGTTTCGAGCTCGAGATCAAGTTTTTGCTCGCGAGCAACTCGGTTCGTTTACAGCCCTATTTAGAAGGTCTTTCCTCTCATCTCCGGTGGAAAAATTATCTCCAAATAGGCAGAATACCTTCCTTACTAGTCTCTCTGATCTTTAAGCCTCTTCTCGCGCCCTAGCTCTGATTCATACATGTGTTTATATATATGATATAAAATCTTTTATGTTTAGCGGTCATTCTTAGAAGTTTGGCTCGAACGGTCGAGGTAATCTTCCTCAATAATTAGGTCTTCTCGGACTCCCGCCCAAAAGAGGGTTTGCCCTCTTTTCTATGGACCCACCCACCCTATTTGACTGAGAAAACAAAAATAACTTGTCAAGACTAATAAAAAAATATTTAAAGACTTATGGTTATTTAATGAAGGCTAAAAATAATTTATCTTCCAAGTTTAGATGAATGGAATTTTAATGAGTTGAGAAGTCCAGAAATTTGCATGTTTACTACCAAAAGATCTTGCAGGTAATGAAAGCACAAGAATTCAAAAAAGACTTTGACTAAAAGAAGAGCATATACACATAAAATTCTACTATGTGAATAAAAAACTTGCAACTCATTAATTGACCATGTTAACCATTTATATTGTTGGGTTTAGACCATTCGTTAAATTTAATTGCTCATTCATTCAATTTAAATTCCTTAGTAAAGAAATAACATACTCGCTGAAATTGGATATAGTGTAAAAATTCTGTAAATTCAAAATGACTGTTAATTAGATACAAATATTAATAGAGAATAAGATTAAGCTATCAATAACATTTCAGGTTTCAAAAACTGAGTTCAATGGGTTGCTTATCATCTAAATACCAATTACTAAATAAAGAAATGTAAGAAATCATTCTGGAAGTTCTAAGCATAAAATTCTTAATCAGAGATAGAGGTGACAAATTGAACTAACAACCTAATTAGAAAGGTATTACTTTCTTTGTGAGTTGTTAAGAGACAATGCTAGACGAATTGGAGTTGTCTAATTGCATTCTGGCTCCTGCCCAATTGCACATATAATTCAATTCCCCAAAATTTCTAGTCAATATAAGAAAATTAATTATAAAAATTGATTTATAAAAATGGATATCAATCCAAACTCAGTGAGAATTAATACATTTTAGAGAACTTAATTGGGTGGTTTATCTCAATGTTAGAAATTACTCTTGCACCCACTTAAAGCTAAAATGATTTGGCAACAAAAAATATCAAAATATGATAGGATGCATTGTGAAATATCAAACATCTTATAGTTCCATTGTCCCGTTATCACACATTGACTCCTACATCTAGTATATCTCTTCAAATAAGAATTTCTACATAATGCATAACAAATTTATGTTGGAATCAAGTTAAAAAGAATAAAAAGATAGAGAAAAAAAGGTATATTCTGTAAACATATTATGAGGATGATTGCTTACTTTAATAATATATTTATTTGTCTTAAAGGAATACTTCACATGATTTGCACACATTAGGAAGCATACAGAAGAAAATATCATTTTCAAGTTTCAAACACTATTTATGACTTTGAAGCTAAAGAATTCATTTTCGGTAGAACTATCATTGCTGCAACAACTGAATACTTTGTAGCTACAAACAAAAGATGGCAAAGTCCTTTTGTTCTTAGCAAATCTATCACCATTAAATACTAAGATGTAGGAGTAACAATATTTTATTCAAAACTAAGACAGAGAAAACAACTAAAATGTAATGTTCATTACTTCAATTTTAACCGTGCAAGTTTAGAACATGTTCTCAATATTATAGAAAACAATCTCTAATAGAATGTCAATCTCCACAATACTACAAATAAACTTAGATGTGATATTATACTTAGCAATGGTATGAGGAATAATTTTTAACTCCAATTTAAAATAAAATACCATCATCTTAAAAACTATGGGAGCAAAAGAAGGTTTTCGGTAATTAACTAAAATTGATACAAATAATAACTTATACCTTTGTGAGGGATGAAAACTTAATCAAACCTTTCTACAAGATGAAAATGATTAACTGAAGGCAAATAAAATCGAGTATATAACTAAAAAAATAAAGTAAAAAGTGACCAACAGAAGCGAGAGGGGAAAATGAGGAAGAATATTCTACCTGATAAGTGAGTAAATAGGCAAGGCATATAAATTTGCAAGTAACCATATTTTTACAAAAAATTTTGTTACCTTTGCCTAGCAAATATTTGCAAAAAAAAAAAAAAGAAAATTAAAAAAATCATGTATTTAACTTTATACTGGTGATCAAAACCTAAGCATCAAGAGAACCTAAAAACACAAAAGAGAAACATACATAGCCTACTTTCAAAAGCAAACATAATTATAAAGAACGTGCAAACATATTAACATAAGCTTATGTAAAGCTAACCAAAAATGAAAACATGAAATCTATTAATATACGTACCTTAAGTTCTAGCAGTTAAAATAGAGCAACTGCAAGGTAAAAATTAAAATTCTCAAAAAAAAAAACTTTGAAAGTAAGACAAATTTTGAAGTTAGTGCCTTAATACATGAAAAGGTTAAAGTTACAGTAACAGATAAAACTAAAAGAACAACATCACTCTCTATTAAAGAAATATTCTTGACTGAATCATTTTTTCTAATAGGCAGTAAGTGTAGCGTTTAAAATTCTTACTTTATAGAATGACAATATATTAGCACAATACAACTTATAAAGTGTTTTGCAAGGACAAGGCCTCTTTAGTTACCATCAAGGACTGGTAAAGATAAGATTAAAGAAAGGCTCAGATATTCTAAAATTCAGGTAGAGAAGGAAGTGGTTCGACATGGTTGCAAATCAAGTTGCATTAAAGGGAAAATCTCCAAAATACCTTCACTAGATTGCCCCGTTAAGAAACAGATCAGATTAGCTCTAGGCCTTATGCATAATATCATCATAGCCTATATACAAAAATCACCACAAATTGTTCTAGTGGCACATCCAAACATTGAGGAAGCCAAAGTGCTTGCCACACAAGGACTAAATCACCACAAAGTATCCAAGTGGCACATCCAAAAGTAGTTATAGTAGATGCACTTCTTTCTTAAGAAAGTTTGTTAACTAAGGATTAATAGCAACAAAATACTCAAATAAAACCGTTAAAAATTATTAGTAATAAAACAGATCAAAGGTAAAATAGGCAAGAATATTAAACCATGATTCAATCTTCGATTCGCTAAAGCTTCAAAATAGAGAATCCAATCAAAACTCACCCTTTCGAAATAGTCATACAAATCATCCAACAACCAATGCTCTAGTTATTTGTTAACATCATTCCAAAGTTTAGACTTTCACAAACTACGATAAAATAAAATTTGCTCTCAACATTTTCACATTATAAACTAATCCATAAGTGAAATACAGATATCTTCTAATCCACCACATTCACATACACTTTTTTTTTAGGCCACATTCACATAAATTCACTCAAAATAAACACTTTTTTTTTAGCCACTTCCACCTAGATTCAATTCAACCCAACAAAAAGATTCCTCCTTTATCCATACCACTTACTTAACTACCAAGATATGTACAGAGTTCATACGCAGAAGCAAAATTAAAACTTTCTTCCAAATACGAAATTAATACCCAAAAGGGTTCCTTAGCATTCTTATTTCTCATTTAATTCCATAAAAAAAACTATCTAAAATTGAAACCAATCAAAAAAATAAACAAACCCATTTTTTAGAACTCAAAATTTCACAAGAATCTAAATAATTCCATAAAGAATCAACCAAAAAAACTTGTAAAATTATTGGGGTCTTGCTTAATATAATATTAACCAAAAAAATCTATCCACAAAATTTTGAAGATTTGTAAGGGAAAAAATACAAAGGTATCTTCAATTTTCAGTCTGAACACAGTAATAAGTTTAATCCCTAACCAGATTCTACAACATAGCTATCATAAAGAACGTCAGGTTAAAAATATCAAATTGATGAGTAAAGGAGCAAGACATACTAATCTGCAAATACACCATGGAATTCTCCAAAAAATTATTACCCTCACCAAACAAATATTTTAAAAAAATAAAAATAAGTATTTTTAACCTTATAAATCACATTTTTCAACTTAACTACCCAAAGAAATAATCTTAAGATCTCTCTAAACAATTAGACTCTCATATCTAAATGCTTCTTAAAAAAAAAAAAGCTTCCAACTTTAGCATGTAAAATGATAATTTAACATAGTAATATCAAAAATAAATTAAAATAAACCCATAGTGCTGAAGGAAAAAAAAAAAAACATCCAAAAAATATAACTATAAGATCAGAGGAAAAAAAAGGGAAAAAAGGGTAACCTTTTGTACAATTTATACTTGATCAGAAAAAGCAAGGAAAAAAAAAAATAATGTTATCTTATACTCATTTTATCAACACTAAGGCAGGAAGAAATAAAAACCAAGAAATTTCCAACCAACCATAGAAATAGCTTTAACCCTGACCATATCTACAAAATAACCATGAATAATATCAAATTCACTATATAAAAAACTCATGATGGAAAAAAAATAAAAACTAAAATCAGACTAAATGGAGAAGGAAGACAAAAAGAAATAAGGAAAAGAGAGAAGAGAGAGAGAGGTGAAGTTTGGAAGAAGACATAGAGGAAGGAAGAAAGAGAGGTGTAGTTGGAAGAGAGAGAGAGAAGTGAACTCTGAAAGAGGCTGTAAGGAAGAAAACCTAAGGGATAAGAAGATGGAGGTGTACGATGAAAGAAGAGCAGGAGAAAAGGAGAAAAATTTGGAAGAGTAGGGTGTTTAGTGTTGTAAACTTGGATTAATTAAGAATAAAAATAATCCACTGACTGATATTATGTGTAATTAAATTGATCATCAAATCCAAGGGCCCGAATTTTGACAGGAGGTCTACTCTAATATATACACGGATTATAGCCACGCTTTATATTAAATAAAAAGTTAAATTTTTAAGCCAAGATATTTTTACTCTTTCCAGGTACATATTGTCATAAGTTTACAAAAATACCACCAACTATGTGGTGTTACTCATTGATGGAAAAGGATCTTATTGTAATTTCACTCCAAACCAGCAAAGAATTAGTACTTGCATATAGAAGAAACATTAAGGAAGTCAAACTCCCTGCCACATCAGTGCCAACTCATCACAAATTCTCCAAGTGGCATACCTAGAAGTAGCTACAGTAAATGCACTTCTTTCTTATATAGTGGTTAGATGAGGTAATTATTACCTAAGTGAAGAAAAAAGGATAAGCGATGTTTGTTTCTTTTCTTTTTCTTTTTCGTAGAAAATACTCTCCAAATTTCCTTAATTAGAACTAATTAATATCAAATTTATTTTTTTATGGATAAGGAAGGAAATGGTTCTTGAAACCTAAGCATTTCATTTTCTCTAGTTACTAAATATTCGACTTGATTTACTACAAATTTAATACTATTTAACTACCAACTGACACTTTATCCCTATAAACATATGTATGTATGTATGTATGTATGTATGTATGTATGTATGAGTAAATTTAATGTTTTTGACATTTTTGTTCCAAAAATATGCTCAGTTTGGTACTTTACAACCATTTTAAAAAAGGACATTAATGGGAAATTAATGTATGTATGTATGTATGCATGAGTGAGCTTAATGTTTTTGACATTTTTGTTCCAAAAGTATGCTTAGTTTGGTACTTTACAACCATTTTAAAAAAGGACATTAATGGGAAATTAAAGAATGTAATTAAATTCAACATATTAAAATAAATTTGAAAAGTCACTAAGAATGAAATGTCTAATCCCATTAAAGCTCTCATAACCAAAAGTGTAACAAAAAACTGAAACCCTAAGTATATTCAAGAATCGTCCAATAAACACTAGACATAAAAAAATTGGGAGTATCGAGGAGGAGAGGAGGAAACTATTTGTTGAGGTCTCAAAATTTTTATATATATGTGACAATCATCTTTGAAGTTTTTTTTCCCTTTTTCATAGACGTATTTATCAATTTAATTTATATCTATATCTATTATATCTATATTATTATATTTTTAGCAAACACCCAAACAGGTGAAATTTATTAATAAAATTCAAGATTTACAATGTCAGATATATGGGTAGCCTTTGTAGTCCAAGATTACCAATCCTTTTATATGCGAAGAAATGGTGGCTTGGTCATATTCTACATAAGTAGGCGATCTAATGCCCTAATTTGCTAAGCTATCCGTAACCTGATTTATTTCTCTAAACACATGTGAAAAGGAAACAACAATGCTGGCTAAGAGATGTTTGACGAGTTGGAGTTCATGATCAATGTTCCATGGTGGTAAGGACCGACCAATCAAAGTGTTGACAATAGTTAGTGAATCCATTTCCACTTCCACAGCTTGTAAATGCAATTTACAACACATTTTGAGGCCATCCACAAGGGCCAGAACCTCTGCTTTTAAATTATTTTGAATATTATAGCCATTGGAAAAGGCGTTAATGCATTGTCCAGTATGGTCCCTAAGGATTCCACCTCTCGCCGCCATACCCGAGTTTCCTTTTGGTTCTCCATCCACATTCAACTTGAAAGAACCTAGAGGAGGACGTTCCTACTTAACAACCATTATCTTCCTCGGTTGCAATTGGAAAACTTGTTTGCAAATACCTCTCAAAAACAAAAATTCATCAGCCTCTATTCCCTTCTTTGCCGGGTATATTGAGGAAAAATCTTTCAAGTATGAGAAAATATCCACAATTAGTCGTGTGGCATTGATGGTTGACCCTTGAAAGAAGGCTTCATTTCTAGCTTTCCATATGTGCCAGCAAATGATACTTGGGAGAATTTTGTGTATTGTTCCCGTAGCGGATAAGTTGGATTGTGCAGCCCACCACCATGAATTTAGCTTTTACGAAATGGATGTAGCTGTGGAAAAAGTCCAATCAAACCAAGATTACAACAAAGTGGCCCCAAATTTGCGATGCAATTGTACATTCTACAAAGAGATGGTTCAAAGATTCATCATTGTTGCAAAAACGGCACTTGGAGACCATGGGAATGCACAGCTTGGAGATCAAATCATCCATAGGAAGCCGTTTATTCAATACCTTCCACATAAATATGGAAATTTTCAGCTGAAGCCTCTTATCCCAAATCATTTGTCTAGAGTAAGATCTTGCAAGAGACATAAAAGTTGATGAGATTGCGAAGGAACCCTTGGGTGTTAGGGTCCAAATGAGCTGATCGGGTTCGTCCTTCAAGAAGATGACCTTTTCCTTGAGAATATTTTGAATGTTGTGAATTTCTTCACTAGGATATCGCCCATCAAGTAGGGATAAATTCCAGGCACCAAAGTTCCACATTTGCTTCACGGTGAGATGATCATCATAAACTTGTTCCACCATATGAAAAAGAGGTCGTTGATCAGTCCAAGAATCATACCAAAATGAGGAATTTGTGTTTCTTGAATGAGGAATAGAATATGTTGTTCTGCTTCCTCCCGCACTCGCAACATCATTTTCCAAGTAATAGAATCCCCAAGAGCTTTCTTAGCTACACAAGGGTGAATGCCACCCCTCAAGTATCTCCCTTGAAGAAATGTGCACCATAATGATTGGCCTTTATGAAACTTCCACCACAGTTTCATGCTGAAACTGCGCACCACATCCGAAAGCGGTAGAATGCCAAGCCCATTTTTGGAAGTTGGCTGACATATTGTATCCCATGCAATCCAATGGCGTTTGTTACCTCCTTTCAAGGTACCCCAAAAGAAGTTTGCAAATTGTGTCTTTAACTCTTTAATTGCTGAAATTAGGGGAGTAAGGACTGCCAAAAGAAATATTGGTATGCTACTGAGTACATGTTTGATAAGTATTAGTCGCCTTCCGGGGCAGAGAAATCAGGTTTGCCACCCATGAATGCGGGCTGCCACATTTTCTAACATTGGCTGAAATAGAGCTTTCCGTTTTTGTTAGCTTTTTGTATGGGACATCCCAAGTATGTCAAGGGTAAAGATTTCTTCGTGAATCCCATCTTGGCTTGGATCAACCGAATACGGGCTGTTGATGCCTTTTTGGGCAGATAGAAGGAGCTTTTGGACTTGTTGCAAATCTGTCTAGAAGAGGCCTCAAATTTCGAGAGAAATGCCATAAGATTTTGAATGGAAGTAGACTCACCTTTTGTGAAAATTACAATATCATCGGCATAAGCCAAATGAGAAATGGTTGGGTAGTTTTTGGGTAGGGCATAATCTGAAATCTTTCCTAAGCAGAATTGGGATGACAAACCACAGGAAAATGTTTCCAGCATGATTATGAAGAGAAGGGGAGAGAGAGGGTCCCCTTGCCAAACACCTCTAGATGATTTGAAGAATCTCCTAGGCACTCCATTGATGAGGATGAAAAACCAACAATTCTCCAACGTATTTTGCATTAGAGCAATCCATGCTTTAGCAAATCCAAATTTCCTCAAGGTTGCAAAACCGGTATAAGAAAGGCCAAGATAACCTATCAAATGCCTTGGCAAGATCCAGCTTAATGATCATGTTACCGCCCCTTGTTTTCCTATCTAGAAAATTGGCCATCTCTTGCACCAATAAGATGTTGTCTACAATTTCTCTACCTTGGACATACGCAACTTGCTCGGGAGAGATAATCTTCGGCAGGATAATTGAGAATCTATTGGCCAAAATTTTTGTACAAATTTTGTTAAAAAATGTACATAAACTAATAGGCCTAAAGTCGGTGATAGACACGGGGTTGGCTATTTTTGGTATCAATGGGATGAGGGTGCTAGTGAACATCCGAGGCAATTGTCCACCCTTCAAGAAGTCATTGAAGACATCGTGGTGAATGATATCCCAGCAAGTGGTGAAGAAAACCCCATTATAACCATCAATTCTCATGGCACCATCCCAATTAAGAGAAAAGACCGTTTCTTTTAATTCCGTTATTGTGAGCTCGAAAAGTAAGAATTGGTTATCCTCAGCTGGAAATGGATGCTGTGAGCGTGTCAATCAAAGAGAGGTCTATTCTGGTAGAATCATTGCAGGACAGAAGATGTTGAAAGAATTGAACTCCTTCCATTTCTATGAGCTGCATATCCTCGGTCCAGACTCCATCAATTTTAATCTTTGAGATACTCAAACATTGTTTCTTGGCCATAAGCGTGGAATGAAAGAATTTAGTGTTATGGTCACCATCTTTTAACCATTTGAATCCTACTTTTTGGCGCCAAAACATTTCCTCCTCCGCTAGGCATTGTGTGTGGACCGCTTGTTCATGAGCTAACTCCAATTGGTTGCTTAGACTTTGCTGCTGCAAAAAGGCCTCCTCTTTGAGTTGTACCTCCCGTTTAGCTACCTTGACTTTAGTAAACACATTTCCAAACACTGTATGACTCCAGTTTTGTAGTTCTGCTTTTAAACGTTTGAGCTTGCTAGTTAGGAGAAAGAGGGGGTTCCAGAACAATGAAGATGCCAATTTCATTCTACCACCATTGCAAAAAGTTCTTATGCTTAGTCCACATGTTGAGAAATTTAAATTGCTTGGGGCCTGTCAAGATGGTATTAGACACTTTGAGGAGAAGAGGAGAATGATCCGAGCATGTTTTTATTAGATGCTCAACATTGATGTTGTGAAAGGCTACAAGGAACTCATTATTGCAAGTGAATCTATCCAGACGTTTCCACACCATGCTTCCCAACCTATTGCCTCACCAAGTGTATTTGCAACCTTGGAAGGCTATGTCCATCAAGCCACAATCATGGAGACAATCATTAAATTCCCGCATAGCTGCAACATCCAAGGAACAACCACCTTTATATTCATCTGAGCTTAAAATAACGTTGAAATCCCCACCAACCAGCCATGGAGTTTGTCGTTGAACAGCCCGTAGATCCTCCCATAGGCTACAAGAGACTGCTTTTGTGCACTTTGCATAAACAAACGAAGCCGTCATGGTTGGATGAGAGGGTGCCGAAGGGAAGGTAACATGGAAGAGATTGATCCGACACAAAAATGGGAGTTAAGGCTATCTCCTTGGTCCAAAAAATCTAGATTTTTCCATTGGAATTAGACTCACAACTATCAAACCCTAGTTTACAAGCAAAAAGATTGATTCTTGCTTTGTCCATCATAGGTTCCATTAAAGAAAGAATTTTTATTCGGTGTTGTCTAACAAACTGCTTTAACTTATGAATTGAGGGTTTATTAGCTATCCCCCGTATATTCCATAGTAAGATGCTATCTATTCAACACAGCGAATTGGAGGGCGAAGTGGAAGTTGTTTTAGCCAACAGAGTACGCATTGGCTTTGGCATGGTGTAAATTCTTTTGCATCATTTTTTTTGGACAAGGGCTTACTTACCGATTGTGGTGTAGGGAGGTTGAGTAACCTCGTTTGTTGCATGGTTTGCATGGGGGGAGTCACTATCTAAAAAGTAACATGATAATTTTTCCATGATTTTACCTTGAGAGATGAAGGAGTCATCCATGGGGGGGTTTGAAATTCCGAGTGAGGGGGTTGTTGACTGATTTCAGTTGCTTTTGAATGAGTCAAAACCTGTGCAACTAAATCTGTTGGCTGTTCCCCCAAATTCGATTGAATTCCACCTTCCAAGGGGTTCAAATTTTGAACTTCCACCATTGTAGGGTTGGCTGTTGGAGGCATTTGCAGCTTGGATGGTGGTGTTTCCACTGCTTCCACCAGCTCTTCCACCACTGGCAGCTTGGATGACGGTATTTCTAGTGCTTCCACCGGCTTCTCCACCATCGGTGACGAATTTACAGCATTGTCACGAGGCAAAATATCTTCTGATGGTTTATCTTGCTCTACCCGAGAGGTGCTGGCATCATTTTTCTTGATTGGCCTCCATTGCGACTTGCTTCTGCTTTTGTGTTGCTGCGGGTTGGAGAGTGCTGCAGGTTCCAAATGCGTGTTAGAAGGCCTGGAGGCTGCTGCATCACAATTATCAATGCTATGACCAAGTTTGTTGCACTTTGTACAATAGTTTGGGATTTCTTATTGCATAACCAATTTGCTGCCATTTGCCTTTGTCGCCAATCCCAATCCAAATCCGAGTAGAGAAAGTAGCTGAAATGTCTGCCTCTACGCAGACCTTAGCTGTGTTGGGATGGGTGAAATGTTCAGTAGCAATGTCTAATTTGAGGGGGGTACCAATTGCTTGAGCCAGGCTAAAAATGGAATGCCTACTGAAAAAAACAGCCGGTAATCCTTCCAGTGTAATCCAAATTCGCACAATCGAAGGCTCTACGTCTGGAGTATAAAGGGGATGCCATTTGAGAACCCACATGTAGAAATTGTTAATAAACCAAGTGTTCTTTAACCAGAAACGAAGATAGTCCTCCTCCAAAGAAAATCGAATAAGAACATGCTTGTGATCTAGAAAGCGAACTGTGAAATTGCCTTTAAAACCAATGGTGTGGAAACTCTTGCGTACCATTTCCATGTTGGGTTTGCCCCTGGGGAAGTTGCCAACGAGCATCTAACGAAATGGTTCAGCAATAATGGCACCGGTTCACCCTTGTGGGAATGAAGTGGCTTCAATGGAAGTTTCGGCTGTTGCGTTTGTGTATACTGGGGTTGTGGACCAAGAAGAACTTGTGCAAAGGATCGTGGCTGACCTCCAGCCAAAGGCTGAAGGGCTTCTTGTTCGGCCATGCTGAGAGGCCAGCCAAGGGAGTTGAGAATTTAGAGAGAGAAATTGTTGAGATAAGGAGGAGAATTTTCTTTCTGGTATTGTTCTTTTTTCTGATGATTAATCAAAGTACATTTACTATATTATTATATTATTATATTATATTATGCTATATATAACAAGATAAGTTAACTTAATGGTTTTGACACTTTTGTTCCAAAAATATCCTCGGTCTGGTACTTTCAACCATTAATGGAAAATTAAAGAATATAGTTAAATTCAACTTATTTAACTAAATTTGAAAAGCCACTAAGAATTAAATGTCTAATCCCCTTAAAACTCATAACCAAAGAGTAACAAAAAACTAAAATCCTAATAAAACATCAAGAATTGTCCAACAAACGTTAGACATAAAAAAATGAGAGCATTGGGGAAAAAAACTGCCGGTCGCATCTCAAAATTCTTATGTATGTGACAATCATCTTTGAAAATTTTCTCCTTTTTCATAGATGGTTATCTTATTGTGATTTGGGAGTTTGATCGAATAAAATTATCTAGAGGCAAAAGAAAGTTCAATCATTTGATTATTAATAATAAAATTTATTAATATTGCTTTTTTGGATTTTCATTCTTGTATATTGATTTATAATTTTATTTAATTTATAGAATGAGTACAAAAAAATCATCTATAGTATACAAATTTTACTTTATAAAAAGCAACGTATCCATTTTTTCCTTTTACTCTTCTTGATTGTTATATAAAATAACATAAATTGAAAAAGAATAATTTTTATGAGAACATTTCAAGTTCAAAGCATTAAAAGCCTTTTCATGTAAATGAGTGTATTTTATGTAGAATGATAAAATAAAATGAGTTTTAACCTATTAGAAATTTAATGACATTTTAATTAGTTTACCCATAATAAAAGTTTTTATATTTCCGTAATTATTGATCCATTGAACCAATAAATGTACTAGAGATTTGAAAAAGTGTAATTACATACTAATTGAATAGAAAGTCACCTGGCTTTTTAATTAACGGGGAAAGCAATTCACACATTAATACAAAAATTCAAAATAATTATTGGCCATCAATTTTTCATTAATCCAAAAGTATAAAAATTAATTTTATTTATTATCATTTCTTTATCTTATTGAAAAATGATCCTGATAGATTTTGATTTTGATTTTTATTTTTATATATGATCAAATTAATTTGAAATGTAAAATTATAAGTTGTTTATCAAAAAATGAGTTCATACATATTAAAGTTTCCATTTCTTTCTTTGCTTAAAAAGATTTACCGAATATAAGTAAATAAAAATGCATCATATGTCATAATTTAATCTATTGAAAGAAAATATACACTCTTGATTTGCAGAGGTTGAATGATTTTGATGAAATTGCATTTGTAATGTTAGAAGATAACAGAAGGAAAATCCATAATTAATAAAAATTTCTATCTCATTATTCATTTAGTACATTACTTGTCCTTCTTAACTAAGAGGTTGCATCACTTAATCAATGTCTAAGTAAGGAATATAGTTAAACATTAGTACATTTAACTTATTAGTAAATTGGCAAGTTAGAAAAAAAAATTAGATTTTGTTGTTAAAAAAACATTGCCAACGTGAATGTGTGTGCTACAATTTATTGAAGATATTTAAGTCACTAAAATCTTATTATTTTTTCTATTAAATTAAGTGAAATTTGAGTCTTTCCTTTTCAATATGGTTGAATAAATTACTAATTGCCAAAAAAAAAAAAAAAAAAAAAAAAAACTAAAACAAAAAAGAAGGTAGCATAAGTTCTTGGCTTGGAAAGTCAAACTATTTTAAAAATATTTTCTATACTATAATATCATGTCAAATTTTACAGGATTGCATAAATTGCATAATAAGTCCTTTGTTAACTTATGTTTATTGGTTAAATTATACCGAAAAAGAAAGAAGAAAATTTGTATGAACACAATTAGTTAAATATCTTCGAAGGATTGGAAAGTTTTGACAATTTTATACTAACTTGAAAATATAAGATTCTTTTAAGAATTTTTATATTTGCATAGTATTATAGTAAAACTTTGATTCATTTGGAATTAAAGAGGACATGACTTTTTGACTTTTCAGAGCTAACATATTTCTTACTATAGAAGAATTTTCACTTCGTTCAATCTTTGTATTTTTTGTTACGCACATTGCAAATAATAGAAAACCGTGGCATACTAATTTAAATAACACAAATATATATTAAAGTAATATGTTATAAATTATAACTTATTTTAGAGTCTTCTGTAAGTAATATCTAATTACTATATTTATCACTTTAGTTATAGTGGACGCAAATTGACCCATAATTTTTATTCCTAAACAATATCAAGTATGTAGGATTTGTGTAGCAATAAAGGACACAATTTGAAAATACAAAGTAACCCAGAAATAATATAAATAATATAAATAATAAACTAATAATAAAGAATGTAATCAAGACATGAATAATTTTTTTATCGAGTTTTGAAGATATATGTGTATGCAATATTGTAACTTAAATGACTATAAAGGAGAAGCCAAACCAATGTATTAGAAATTAAATTATCAGTTTTCAATATCTAATTAAACAAAGTTTCAGTACTAAAAGACAGGAAACACTTGCTTTTGTAAAATTTAAATAGACCAGTAGGACCAAATAGCAGAATTGGTTCTTGATAAAGGAAAAAAAAAGCTATTTTGACAAGTAAGTGTTTTGATATAAAATTAAAATTTAAAATTGTGGTCATAATGATCAAGAAAGAAATAAAAGAATCCCCACAACAATGCATTGTCCAAAACGTTGGTGACTCGAACCTATGACCAATAGGTTATAGGGGAAGTATCTTACCACCAAAGCTACACTTCGTTGTCATCCTTTAATGTAACAAAAGATTTCACTTCTATTGAAAGGAATTTTACTTTTGTAAATTCAACTTTAGTGAAAATGTTAGGGGTGAGCAAGTTTTTGGTTAATCGAATTCCTAACCAAATTTGAAAAAAAATCGGTTAATTTTAATTTTTGTTAGAAATTGGTTATTCAAATTCATGAATTTGGTCAATATCTTTGAAAAAGGCAAAGAGATTTTTTGAAATTGGTTAACTAATTATCGATTTCAATAATTGAAAATAAGTTTTTTTAAAAATAGTTTTATATATGAATTGTGGTAGTATTAAAATGTAAATGTAGTTATTCAACTAAATTTTATTTATTGATAAAGTATTATTTTATTTTTTTAATTTAATTCATACCATTTGTTATATCTCTATACATTAAATCATATACTTTCATACATAATATTGGTAGTGACCAATATTATGCTTATGTTATTAGTTACTAAATTACTATCCATAAAATCAAATTGTGATACTACATTCTTAGTACACGATATTATATTATTAAAACCTAGAATATGTAATTATATTGATTATTATTGAATTAAGTTACACGATACAGTTTTTTTTTTTTACTTATTTTGTAGATCATTAATCAATAAAAGTCACATAAACTATCAAATAATGTGGTAAAAATAAGATAAATTTAGGATTTTATTTTTATTTTTATGAAGAATAGGTTTTTGTAAATGGTTTTAGCCCACTGCCAATTGCCTAACTATCTCGAGTTGAATTTAATTAATCAAATTTAAAACAACTACCAAATTCATATTTGGGTAACCTAATTTTATTCTGAGTTGAATTGAAATCGAAACTGATTAAAAGATTTAAAACCTTTTTGTAATACCCACTCATTTTCTGTCAATTTGACAATCCAATAAATGATCATTTTGTTTAATATCATGCTTAGTGACCAATCTACTCTTCTTAGTTTTAGTGTAACACTTGGACCTTTTCTGATTATTCTACCTAGACTTTTCCAATTATTCTATGTGAATCTTTTTGAACCATTCTACATCCATTTATTTCTAGATGTGTATAAGTCTCATCTTTATCTTTATATATGATTCCTAGATATCCTTTTATAACATCATATGACCATTTGGCCCTTCCTGGTTTTTATTTCAGTTTCGGGGTAATAAATGACATAGGAGTAAATTTGAGGGACCAAAATACGATTTTGTGAAGCTTATCTTCTCATGTTCATTTCCAATCCTTCCTCCAAATATATCTTCTCATAGTTATATTCAAGTTTTGAAAGGCATGAAGCTTATCTTTAAATCTTGAAACGTGTTACGCCTATTTTCAATCCTTAAAAAGCGTGAACCTTATTTGTAAGTCTTGAAACTTATGAACCTTATCTTTATGCCTTGAAATACATGATCCTTATCTTTAATCTTTAAAAATTGTGAAGTTTATCCTCTTGTGTTTTGTTACCAAGTTTATCTTGTTTTGTTAGTTGTCAAAGTTTGAAAAATATGAAGTTTATCTTTAAACATTGAAAGACATGAAGCTTATCTTTAAGCTTTGAAAAATGTGTTGTTTAAAAATCCTCAAACTTTAAGAAAGCACCTCCCTATCTGTTTATATCCTACAAACCATGTTAAAACAAGTTTTTCACTCAAAATTTTCCTACAACTTATTTTAATTCAATTTTTAACTTCAGGCAAGAATTGAAGATTTCAAAGATAAATTGATAGCAGAGGAGTATTTCAAGACTGATTTTCCAGCTTGAAAGGTATGTGTTACATAATTATTGCATGTTTTTGGTAGTAAAGCTTGCAAGTTATTCCAAAAATCAAACTTATTCAAATCTTGTTGTTTGTGAGCTTTTCTCATTACCAAATGTGTTTTTGAGCTACTAAACTTCGATTTATGGTTTGAAACACTTCTTAAACATTTGAAATGATGAGTTTGAATGAGGTGTTGTGGCCGGTCATGAACACTTGGTCGCATTCAAGAGATTTAGTCAATGATTTTTACGATTTAAGTTAGTTTTGGATTGTCTAGTTCAACCCGTATGTATTTGTACTTGTTTCTAACCTAATTGTTTTGAGTGTATGGAGAACTTCAAAATCATACTAAGTGGTTGATTTGTGGCTGTTTTGAGTGACCAGCTAACTTAGTCAAAGTCTTCTAGAGAATGGCTAGTACCACGGCGCTCCAATAAGCCGATTTTGCAATCTTGCAGCATTTCATACCCTTTTCTAGATTTCTGTTTTCATTTTGATTGTTTTTTGTTTCAATAATGTATCCCTAAGCCTGTTGTAATGTGTGGTATTACTCTCTAGGGTGTTAGGTGAAGGAGATAGGTTTTTGACCAACCAAAGTTAGGGCACCAAGAAATGAGTCTTCAAGGTGAGTCGTATTTGAACCTTGTTGTTGATTGTATGTTATATAGTTTAATGTGCAGCTGTTAAATGTGCTAAAGTAAGGTAAGTATGATCAATTTATAAAGGTTTAAGTGATACTTATGTAAAGAGATTTGAATGCCTTATATGATATACAATGCCTTGTGATGTTGATTACTCACTGAAAGCTCAATGGATCACTTTAGTGGACTTGTTTTTACTTTATGTTATATACTGTGGTACTCGCTCTACATACTGATATACTGGTAGTACGCAACACTGCTTATGCCTAGTCTATTCGGGTGGATAATAGATAGACCTGGATCCAGCAACCAGAAAACTACTGTGAACCATGAGCTTACTGAATTTATCATGCATATTTTGATTATTGCTTATATTGCTTACATTCAAGATTGCATTGACTACATACATTCCGTAACTAGGTTTAGGTGCTATTTATTGAGTATTGTTTTGTTCATCCCATGTTGCTTATATTATATTGCAATTTGTCTATCCATGGTGGTTTTGCTATTCTTGTGGACCTGAGCTGGGAGGGGACTTTGGTGTAGACTCTAGCTAGCTATTGTAGCTAGAGTGTGATAGTAGTATAGTGAGAGGCTTTCCCATATGTTTGGCCTGTGTGCCAATGTATCTTATTAGAATTTGTTTTGCCATTGAATAGTTTGTTCGTGGCTTTAATACTACCTTGTCCTTAATCTACAGTTAATCTTAAGAATAGTTATGTTTGTATAAAGAACATTTCATGTTGGTTTGGCTATATATTATGATATGATATTGGAAGTTTTTATTGAGATTTTGGTTGTTAGATGTTCTTGATATCAAGTCTTACACGCTTGGGGTAAGCTCAAGGTGCGGCGTGTCATGGTCTCAGTTTTGGAGTGTGACATTTAATAGTATTAGAGCCTAGGTTATATGATCATATTTCTGGGTCAAAGTTAAATTGTTATGAGCATGGTATTGGGGACTTGGATTCGCAAGTAACTCAAGGTTTGGACCTGATCAACCCAAACTGGGAGTTACTTTGATTCCTTGTTTTTAATGCCTAGGTTGGGAGTGGTTGAAGTGTTTTTAGTGTGTAAATTAATGGTTAGTACGTGGTTAGGAATTGACATGTGAACAACCTATTTTCTTTGAAGTGTACAGGTTCATGGCAACCAAGGTAAGTAAACAGAAGTGAGTAATCATATTAGAAGAAGAAACATAGAGCGTATGGGGTGTTTATTAGCAGATTGGGGAGCCAGATGAGATTGATTTGAAGTTGGGGATAGAGGGTGAACTAAGAGAGCTTCAAGAAAGAGGATTTTTTGGTAGGACACGCAGAATTGTTCAAGGAAAAATCGAGTAGGAATCATAATAATTACACGCAGTGATGATTGACTACTCCGAATTAGCAAAAGTGGTGCATAATTCTGTCCATACTGCTATTCAATCGGCTTCAACTAATCCAGTGTTGAATCCATCACAACAACCAGAGATAGAGGATGTTTATCACTACCACAAACTAATGAGAAGAATGGGAATCTTAATCTTTGATGGAAGACCTCATCTTGATGAGGCAAAGAAGTGTCTGATAACAAGAAAAATGCATGAAACTTTGGTAATATTGGGAGTTCTTGAAGAACTTAAAATTGAGGTAGTGAAATCCTATCTAATTGGAGATGCAGCCATATGGCAGAAGAGAATTCTTTATGTACTCACTTATTAGTAATTTCCAAGAAGGACTTGGGGTTCTTTTAGTCGAGTTTTCTTGGACCGTTTTTATTCCTTGCTACTTTGAAAGGAATGGGAAAGGGACTTAATGCAATATATGAGAACATTACTGGGCAAACTGTGGATACTCTCCATTACAAGGACCAATGTATGAACTTATGATTTCTCCAATTTACAAAGTATAACTATCATTTCCATTGGCACCTCCAGTGCATAGTTTTCAAAATCAGTACCACCACTAGTAAGGCCCCGATAGCCCTTATATGTTGCTAACCGTTCCGATGTTATCACAAAGAAAGGATCCTCACCTACTCGTTTACTAGCTAGGAGGCAATCTGGTATCCCTATATGTGCTTATTGTCATCAGTATTGTAAAGAGGAATGTAGACAAAGATCTGGAGCATGTCTATCTTGCGGTATTTTTTTTAGCACAAAATTATAGATTGTTCAATAGCCACATCACACCAACAAGATTTAGGCGAAGGAATCGATAGTGAAACTTAGGGGATAGATTTGAATTAGACAAAGCAGTGACAGAGTAGTCGACTTCAATGGTAACTGTTATACAAGCACATAAGATATTAGGAAAAGGAATATGTAGCAATTCTAATCGAAGTGAAGTATGTCAAGAAGAAAAGTCTTGAATTAGAAGATACTGTCTTGATTAGGAACTTCTCAAATGTGCCTCTTCAGGTATTACTGGGGTTATTGTCAGAAAAATAAATTGAAGACTAAGTTATAGAAACTGTTTGATTAGAAATACATCGAGTTGAGTGTTCCTTCTTTTGCTATTTCAATATCGGTTGTGAATAAGACAAACAGGGGCTTAGTTGGCTACTACAAATTTCAAATAGAGTTACTATCAAGCACAATTGTTCCTTGTTTGGATGGATGACAAGTTTGATCAGTTGAAGGGAATAAGAGTATTTGTTAAAACAAATCTAGGGCCTAGGTGTTACTGACCAAAATGCAAATTAGAGACATCTTAAAGATTGCTACCGAATCATTGTTGGCTTCTATAAATAAATCAAATTCCATGTCATGCCATTTGGGATGATTAATATAATTGTAGTAATTATGAACCTGATGGATAAAGTGCTCAATCCTTATCTACATAGATCTGTGATGGTACTTATGCTGACACCGAATATATTAACCAACTGAAAAGGGCATTGATCAATAATATTGCAGATAAAAAAATATGGATGTGGCTAAGGAACAAGGCATTCTTGGAGCATATGATTTCAGAGATTGACAATCAGAATAACTAGGGAAGACAAAGATAATAGTTGATGGACTTAAACTAACCAAGTGTGGTAGAGGTTCATGGCTTTTATGGTCTGACAAGATATTCAAGAAGCTTACAGAAGGGTTTACCTTGATAATTGTGCTATTGAATAGCCTATTCAAAAGAAGACTAAATTTAAAGGGGTGAAAACTATGAGGTTAGTTTTTGAGGTTTAAGGAATGGATTGGGTATGCACTAGTATCAACATTGCCAGGGATTGGGAAAAATTTGTGATTTACGGTATGCTTTTTGGAAAGTGTTTTGTGTTATCTTCATGCATAATGGAGGGATTGTGGTTCATGCCTCAAGATGGTCAATGGCTACAAACAAGACTACTCTACTTACAAGGGACGTCATAGTATATACTTTGAAGAATAAAGAAAGTCAAGCTTAGCCTATAGAAGTTGAAAATAAAGCAGAACAAGTATGTGTCGAGATGCCAAGGATGAGTAAGGAAGGAAAAGTTGCATTTAGTCTCTACCACCGGTAAGTTTTTTGTCAATGTCGAGAATTTTTTATGTGCCTAGGTCGATTAGAGGTTCATCTTCCTTCTCTTCCACCCACTTTTTAGCATTCTGAACCCCCTAAAAAAATAAAGAAAAGAAATTGAGGAAGGAAAAACTGCATTTAGTCTCTACCACCCGTAAGTTCTTCTTCAAATTGAGGTTCGTGAATACAATGAAGTTCAAGATTGCTTATCAGTAGGATTTACAGGCTCTATTAGGATTCAAAACTACTTACAGTTGAAATATGGTCGTTTACAAAGGGTATTGAGTTCAAGTAGGTGAGCGGTCAAAGGGTTCTAGATTCAGATAGATAAATAGTCAAATGATTCTAGGTTCAAATAGAAAGGTAGACCGATAATGTTAGGTTTCACATAAATGTTTGCGATGGAGGAATTATTTGGGATTAAGACATCGGGTAATAAGATATTTGGATTTTAATCAAGAAATTCTGGATTCAAGAAATTTTATGACATATTTTGGTAATAGGTTTGTTGTCGCCATTAAGGGCTTTGATTATTTATGGTTGTGACTTGAAAACTTAGAAGGTACTGTCCAATGGCAATCCTTTCTTGCTCAAGTCAGGAGCACATTAAGTTTCGAGGCCAAAACTTCTTTTAAGGAAGGGAGAGTGTAATATTCACAAATTTTTTTGTCAATTTGACAATCCAAAAAATGATCATTTTGTTTAATATTATGCTTAATGACCAATCTACTCTTCTTAGTTTTAGTGTAACACTTGGACCTTTTCTAAGGTTGTTCCACCTGGACCTTTCCAATTATTCTACGTGAACTTTTTCTAACCATTCTACATCTTTTTATATTCATCTTTATCTTTATATATGATTCCTAAATATCCCTTCATAACTTTTTATAACCATTTGGCCCTTCTTGAGTTTCATTTCAGTTTTTGGGGTAACAAGTGACACAGGGGTAAATTTGAGGGACCAAAGTGTGATTTTGTGAAGTTTATCTTCTCATGTTTATCTCCAATCTTTCCTCCAAATACATCTTCTTATAGTTATATTTAAGTTTTGAAAGGCGTGAAGTTTATCTTTAAATATTCAAATGCGTGAAACTTATCTTCAAGCCTTAAAAAGCATGGCCTTATTCTTAATCTTGAAACTTGTAAACCTTATCCTTGTGCCTTGAAATACGTGATCTTTATCTTTAATCTTTAGAGATTGTGAAGCTTATCCTCTCATGTTTTGTTACCAAGTTTATCTTGTTTTGTTAGTTGTCAAAGTTTGAAAAATGTCTAAGAAGTTTATCTTTAAGCATTGAAAGACGTGAAGCTTATCTTTAAGCTTTGAAAAATGTGTTGTTTATCCTCAAACTTTAAGAAAGCACCTCCCTATCTATTTATATCCTACAAACAATGTTAAAACGAGTTTTTCTCTCAAAATTTTCCTACAACTTATTTTAATTCAATTTTTAACTTTAGGAAAGAATTGAAGATTCCAAATATAAATTGATAGCAAAGGAGTATTTTAAAACTGATTTTCCAGCTTGAAAGTTATGTGTTACATAAATTATTGCAGGTTTTTGGTTGTAAAGCTTGCAAGTTATTCCAAAAATCAAATTTATTCAAATCTTGTTGTTTGTGAGCCTTTCTCGTTACCAAATGCGCTTTTGAGCTACTAAACTTTGATTTATCGTTTGAAACACTTATAAAACATTTCAAATGATGAGTTTGAATGAGGCGTTGTGGCTGGTCATGAACACTTGGTTGCATTCAAGAGATTTAGTCAATGAGTTTTACGGGAATTCAAGTTTAAGTTAGTTTTGGCTTATCTAGTTCAATCCATATGTGTTTGTTCATGTTTCCAGCCTAATTTTTGAGTGTATGGAGACCTCTATAACCATACTAAGTGGTTGATTTGTGGCTGTTTTGAGTGACTAGCCAACTTATTCAAAGTCTTCTAGAGAGTGGATAGTACAACAACGCTCCAATAAGTCGATTTTGCAATCTCACAGCATTTCATACCCTTTTCTGTTTTTGTTTTCATTTTGATTTTTTCTTGATTCAATAATGTATCCCTAAGCCTATTGTAATGTGTGGTATTACCCTCTTAGGGTGTTAGGTGAAGGAGATAGGGTTTTCGACCAACCAAAATTACGACACCAAGAAGTGAATCTTCAAGGTAAGTGATACTTGAACCTTGTTATTGATTATATATTATATAGTTTAATGTGAAGCTATTAAAATGTGCTAAAATAAAGGAAGTATGATCGATTTATAAAAGATTACATGATACTTATGCAAAGCGATTAACTATAAATGCCATATATGATATACAATGCCTTGTAATGTTGATTGCTCACTGATAGCTCAACGGATCACTTTAGTGGACTTGTTTTTACTTTGTGTTATATACTGGGGTACCCACTCTGTATACTGATATACAGGTAGTACGTACCACTGCTTATGCCTAGTCTATTCAGGCAAATAATTGATAGACCTGGATTTAGCTACCGAAAGACCACCATGAAATATGAGCTTTTTGAATTTGTCATGCATATTTTGATTATTGCTTATATTGTTTACATTGAACACTGCATTACTACATACTTACATTCAGTAACTAGGTTTAGGTGCTTTTACTGACTATTATTTTGCTTATCCCATGTTGCTTAAATTATTTTATAGTTTGTCTATCTATGGTGGTTTTGCTATTCTTGTTGTGGACCTGAACTGGGAAGGGACTTTGGTGTGGACACTAGCTAGCTATTGTAGCTAGTGTGTGATGGTGGGATAGTGAGAGGTTTTCCCGTATGTTTGGCCTATGTTACCAATGCGTGTCAATGTATCCTATTAGAATTTGTTTTGCCATTGAATAGTTTGTACCTTTAAGCCTACCTTGTCCTTAGTAAATCTTAAGAATACTTATGTTTGTACAAAGAATGTTTCATCTTCTTTTGGCTGTATATTATGATTGGTTTGTTGTTATTGGAAGTTCTTATTAAAATTCTAGTTGTTAGATGTTCTTGATATCAAACCTTGCATGCTTGGGATAAGCTTGAGGTGTGGCTTGTCATGATCCTAGTTTTGGGGTATCATACCTTTTCTAAATTTGACCAATTTATTTGTCGATTGACCGATACTTACCCATAAAACATGTAATCATTTAATTATAAAATTATCTACTAAAGTATGTAGTCGTTTATGCTAAGTTTTACTGAAAAAATGTAATAACACATGCAACGCATGCGCTATATTCCTAGTATATATATAAACTCTTCCTAACATGCATGCTTTCTATAGAAATTTGAATCATTTAATTTTTTTTTTAATTTGAAATAAATTTTCTATCATTATATAAATAAATAGTTGAGAAACATTTAATCCAAAGTCATATAACCATGTGAATATGAGCATAGACAAATATGATTATACCACGACTCCAAATAGAGCGCATCATGAAGTACCGGTGTGATTCTAGAAAACTAGAGCTATATGTATCCTAAATTAATCGGTTTTGGTACTAGTTTCAAACATTTTTTTGAGTTAATGTGTATTTTTTTTATTTCTACTTTTATGTGTTAGAATATGTTAGTATGTGTTTTCTAACTATTTTTGTACTTATTTAGATGTTGATTATCTTATTTTATTACGTTCTTGTATGTAGAATTTGTGGCGTGTTTTTAACCTGAGTTAGGATTTCCATTTGTCTTTGTTTGTCTTTCATTTTTGTCTCTTTGCGGATATTTTTTTTCAGTGTTTATTATAGCTAATAATGTTCTCCTATGTTTTATTATAGTTATAATGTTCTCCTATGTGTTAAGGTTTGGTAGTTAAAAAATGGCATTTTTGTTAATCAGAAGACGTACAAGGATTTTAGAGGCAAAACAGTAAAACTGTGCAGAGTTGTCTAGGTAGCTCTCCGGCGGCAAAGGTCACCCAAGAGGCGCGATTTTGGCCTATTTTCACCATTGTTCAAGGGCAATTTCGTCCTAAACCCTAACCTCTAACCCTACAATAACTGTGCATTTTTGGAGCTTAAACGAGAGCTTTCACCATTATTTTCCTTCATATTTTCTTCCTTCCTACTTGGGAGGAAATTTTTAGGTTTTCTTCCATTGTTCTTAGTCAATTTTCTTTCATTGTTCTTGCTTTGATCTACTACTTTGTAAGACCTTATTTATGCTCAATCTACTTCTATGATACATTTATTACATGTGTATTTAAGGTTTCAATTCTTAATTCATTGCTCTCTTCTACCTATCTCTTAATGCACTTTACTTTCTTGTACTAGTTATATAGATTTCTTGCTGTCCTTGGGTTAATTGCTTTCGCATGCCTTTCCTTGCTTTCGTTCAGAAGAAATTTAAAATGTTTTAATTAATTATCGGTTAGGGTTGTGAGATGCAAATTTCTAATGGGTAAAGTTTAATAAGTTGATTCGGTAGTAAAATGGACTAATCAAACAATATTAATGGAATTAATGGTTGATTAGGGATATTAGGTACTTCCTTAGTTAATTTGGATTAATTGAGAGAATGTGGGAATTGAACAATTGAACCTCCATTATAGGATTAATTAAGGGGATATGGAAATTGAACCTCCATTATAGATCTAAATTCATGTTGGATTAGGTTAATTAATTAGATTTTAGTAGATTAATTCACCTAGTTAGTTGTTGGAATTCCATAGGTAAATAATCAAGTTTGGTTAGTTTAAGGAGTAAGAGGGATCCACACACTTAGGTTAATTAAATTGATAGACTTAATTGCCGAGGGATCAAGATCAGGTTACAAATGGGAAACAACATCTAATTTGGTTAAATTCCTTTCTTAACTCAGGCCTTCAATTAGTATTCCAACGATAAATAAATAATCAATAATTGCACACTTTCCTCGTGACAACGATCCCTACTTTCACTAGGTACTATTTGATATCGTATACTTGAGGTTAGTCATTTAGTTAAAGTTGATTTAGGTGTTTTATTTTATAACTAGATATTTGTTTCTTTTTAGACGTAACAATCGACTAAACCTATCGTTACGTATCCGATACTTTAAAAAGTCGTGAATCTAAAAGTTTATCACAGTATTATAATATTGAAAAAAGAGAATAAAAAATTTCCACAAAGCCTCCAAATCGTCAACTAAACAATACACATGTAGTTCAAACATTTCTTAGCTATTGAAGTAAATATTATATAATCTAATCCCTTAGTTGACTGCACCTTCTGTTTCTAGTGGGAATACATTCATATGCTCCACTACCATGTTAGAGAATCTGAGAATGATTTACCATCTGTCACCAATGATTACATGATTTTCATAGATACATAGAACAATGGTGATGGATAAAGTGTATAGATGGCTACAATTACAGTCTCTATGACAACTAGGCAAGGTTGGTAAGAGCCACTCGACGTAGAGAAGATGATTGCCTGATTGGTCAAAGAACCCCTAGCATAGAGTTTTCATCATCATCCATGGTTCAAAGATGCGGTTGCGGTGACAGTTGCGAATCATATAGTTCCACATCGATTTCAGTATATCGGTCATATACTGAATTATACAAAAATTTGACTATGAAAAATGTCTACAATTATGGAATAAATATATAACATCATAATAAACACAATTATCAAACTAAATAATATAATAACATATCATATTTGATGAGAATATTGTATTAACCAATCAAACATTTTAGGACCCAAATAAATAAATCAAACTAGTTATTAAGAAAATTAGTCCCACAGGATCATTTTGTTGTGCTTAAATGTATAAACATTAAACGTTTTTAAAGCACATGATATTGTATTGTATATCTCTCTAAAGTATACTAGAATGGTACCTCTCTAAACTACACTAGAATAGTACCTTAATTATTTTTTGAAGACTGTAAACTTTTCTACTAATTTGCATTTGATTTTTAAATCTAACTAGTATTTGCATTTTTTTTTCTTTTGGCCATTAGCAGAAGTATATAGGATTATTACCCAAGTTATTGTACTAGTTATATACATACACTCATATATGTTACTTTTCTATCGATTCTTTTCTTATTTTATGGAAAAAAAAATTGCGTCAAGTGAATTTCATAAAATAATACTAATATAGTACTACTACAATATATATACAAATTCTAGAGGGAAAGATAGTAGAAAAAATTAGGACCTTTTTACAGTTTTTCAAAACTTTTGTTCTAAAGAATAATTTTCTCATTACAGATTATAACTAGTAAACAGAGACACAGGGTATTGGTTGGCTTTGACTTTGACTTTAAAGAAGCTCTACTCCAAATCAAATGGCCGCCGTCGTATTCTTTGATTTCTATAGCGATGAATTGAACCCTTCTTTCTTCAAATTTAGAATCAAAGGCTTGCACACATTGAAGAGATAAGATCAAAGCCAACAACAAAAAAGGACCTGTTGGGCTGTAAAGAAAGGCAACGGAAGAACAAGAAATGAAAATGAAGAAATGGTAGGGATTGAAAAGGCAACTCGGAAATATGACTCCTATCATCCTTGTCTAACTTATTTTTGGTTGAAATTTTTTTGAGATTTCAGCTCATGAGTAAACTTGGCTTTTATTCAGTCGAGTCTTTCCTGAATTCATGACTTAGTGGGTTGTGATGCCAAAAATCGCTCGATTCCAACTGAGTTGACTCTGGTTCTACGTATCTGGCATGTAGTGGCCTGGTATCGTACCGGAGGAGAGAGTTTCGGTTATGACTCCACCAAATCTTTGAACCATATGTGTTGATATTGCCTTACAGGGAAAGGAGAATAAGTTAGAGAAAATGTCAGACGAGAACTTTGCCAACCTAGATACAAAGACTAAGTGAAGTATTGTTTTAAATCTTTCCAATGAGGTTTTACGGGAGGTAGCAATAGAAATCACCCCAAAAGAATGGAAGATTGGAAAAATTGAAGGCTTTGTATATGGAAAAGATAGTGGTGAACCGACTTTACCTGAAAGTCTGTACATGCTTCCTATGATCAAAGGTACTTCTATACTCTCACATCTTGATAAATTTGACTCTATTCTTATGAATTTGTGTAATATAGAAGTTAAAATTGAAGATGAAGATCAGACCCTATTATTATTGTGTTTCTTACCCAAGTCATTTAAGCATTTTAGAGATACAATACTTTATGAAAAGAAACTATCTCTTATAAAGAAATTAAATCCATTCTGAAATAAAAAAATCAGATACATAGAGATATTACTGGGAAAACTAGTGAAAATCAGGAGGAGAAGTTTTCCTTATTAGGGGAAGATCTATAAAGAAAGAAATAGATAGTAAAAGTTTAAATCAAGATCTAAATCCAAACGTAAAAATTTGGCATGCAATTATGTCGTAAAAAGGGCCATATCCAAATACTTTAAATTGAAAAATAAAGAAATGCATAAGGAAAAAAATTTGAGCAAGAAAAAAATGACACTACTGAGTCCAATGTTGTAGTTGATGAGACTGATGTAACTATATTTTTAGCCACTGACAATAATCCAAAATCTAAAAATGAGTGGATTTTAGATTTTGATTGTTCTTATTTCATACATTACAATCGGGACTGGTTTTCAACAAATGATCCAATTAAAGGTGAAGTTGTCCTAATAGACAACAATGTTATTTGTAAAGTCATTAGTAAAGGTATAGTCCGAATCAAAATATATGATGGTGTGGTAAGGACACTCATGTTAGATATATTCCAGATTTGAAGAAAAAATTCATCTCTTTAGGCACCCTAGAAGCTCTTGGGTGCAAATACACAAGTGAAGATGAATTTCTAAAAGTTATGGTGCTCTTGTGGTCATGAAGGCATATAGGTCTGGA
Source organism: Cinchona pubescens (assembly GCA_025175665.1). Lineage (NCBI taxonomy): Eukaryota > Viridiplantae > Streptophyta > Magnoliopsida > Gentianales > Rubiaceae > Cinchona > Cinchona pubescens. The sequence goes on along the minus strand of JANKKI010000300.1, from coordinate 1,445,931 downwards.
ACGTTGTGTATTTTCCAAAGATATATTGTTGTAGGTGTTGCTGCAATTTTTACTATAGATCGATTTGATGCTGTCACTACCAAATTATGGTCATAAGCGATTGGAGCATATGGGTGAGAAAGACATGTCTATTTTCTGCAAAAGAGGTGTTCTTAGTGGACAAAGTATTGGGAGAATGGATTTTTGTGAATATTGTGTCTTTGAAAAGTAGAAAAAAGTCAGTTTTAAATCTCAACAATCCACAGAACAAAAGATAATTTGGATTACATTCATTCAGGCCTTTGGGGACTTCTCCTAGGGGTGTTCAAAAAAACTCAATGAACCAAAAAGCTAGTAAAACTGGTCCATTCTGAACCGTAAATAAAGGGTACTTGAATAAGTTATTTATACAGGTTATGACAGCAGTTTGAATAGTGTTTCACATTTTTCTAAACCACCAGGTATCCGAACCAGTCCATATGTAGGGGTAGCTTAGTAATTTTACAAAATAATGCTAATGTCAAGGACTTTTAATTTTTCATTATTTTTTCCACTCTATTTCTATCTACAAGGAAATTTATGTAATTAGAAGTTGAAATTTTTTCTTTTATTGAAAAATTAACTAAGGAAAATAACTACAAAATATTGGTTCGGGTACCCGCAGTTCTGAACCGGTTCTAGCGGATTACCGGTTGATCGGTTATCTTATTAATATGGACCGGATATGGTTCATTTTTTTCTTGAGCCAGTTCAACTGGTGCGGATATTTCCATGGGCATATGGACAGGGTAACTAGTCGATGAACAAGCCGTCTAAGACTGGTGCCAAGTATATATTGACTTTTATTGATAATTATTCAAGAAAAGTCTGGGTGTGTTTCCTGGAAAATAAAAAATGATGTTTTCCTAACTTTCATGTTATGGAAAGTTTTGATTGACAAATTGAAAGGAAAACAAATCAAGTGGCTTAGAAACGATAATAGATTGGAATTTTGTGAAGCTGAATTCAATGAATTTTGTAAGAATGAAGAAATTATTTGACACCATACTGTAAGAATGATACCTCAACAAAACAATGTGGTAGACCAGATAAACAGGACTCTTTTGGAAAGAGTTTGTTGTATGATCTGAAATGCTATAATGGATTGATGAATGGCTTTTGGGCAGAGGCAATCTCTGACGCTTGTTATATTGTCAACCGTACTCCTTCTACACCTCTAAACTTTAAAACTCTGTAGGAAGTTTGGTCAGGTACAACTATTGATATTTGTGACTTAGAATATTTGGGTATCCTTCATACATGCAAATAAATGATGGATAATTAGAACCAAGAGCTAAAAAGCATATTTTCCTTGGGTATCCATTATAGTGTCCTGATCCTAAGTTACCTAAATTTATAATTAGTAGAGCTGTAACTTTTGATGAATCCTCTATGTTACATCTATGAAAGGAGTCTTCTAGTTCTTGTAATATAGATGGAAGGGAGAGTATACAGAAGCAGGTGGAGGTCAAAATTGGCAACACTAATCCTTTTCAACCAAGTTTTTCTACAGTTTAGCTAGATGAAGATGAGACACTTAAGCTAAAACAGAGGAGAAAAAGTATTTTATAGCCAGAGACGGACCAAGAAGACAAATTATATTATCAAGATGTGATAAAGGTATGCTAATTTAGTTGCATATGCCTTGTTAGTTGCACAGGAAACTTAAGAAATTGGTGAATCATCTACATATTTGGAGGCAATTTCCCGTGTTGATTCATCTAAGTGACTGATTACGATGAATGAAGAAATTGAATCTCTCCATAGAAATGGTACTTAGGTTCTCGTGAAGCTTCCGTTAGGAAATAAAATTGTTGGTTGCAAATGAGTCTTCAAGAAAAAGGAAGGTATTCTAGGGGTAGAAGATACAAGGTCCAGGGCACGTTTAGTTGCAGAGGCTATAGTCAGATACAAGATGTTGATTTTAATGATGTTTCTCACTTGTTGTTAAACATTTCTCTATATGTGTTATACTTGCTTTAGTTGCCATTTATGATTTGGAATTGAAACAGCTTGACGTCAAGACAGTTTTTCTACATGGTAAATTTGAAGAACAGATATACATGAAATAGCCTGAAAGATTTGAAATTGAAGAAAAAGAAGACCATGTTTATTTTTTGAAAGAAATCCTTGTATAGATTAAAGCAATCTCCAAAACCATGGTACAAGAGGTTTGATTCCTTTATGTAGGTTCATGGTTATTTGAGGAGGATATATGATAGTTGTGTTTACTTTCGGAAGTTATATGACGGTTCTTTCATTTACTTCTTATTATATATTGATAACATGCTCATTGCTGCCAAGGATTCGATACATATTGAAACTTTGAAGTCTCAGTTGAATAGTGAATTTGAGATAAAAGATTTAGGAGCAGCTAAGAAGATTCTTGGTATGGAGATAAAAAAGAACAAGCAGTTGAAAAATTATTCTTGACCCAGAAAAAATATCTAGATAAGGGTTTGGAGAAGTTTGGCATGAAAGATACTAAACTTGTAAGCACACCTCTTGCTGCTCATTTCAGATTGTCAGCTATTCAATCACCACAGTCAGATGAAGAGGAGAGGTATGACACGTAGTCCTTATTCTAGTGCAATCGGAAGCATTATGTATGCAATACTTGTCTACACATCTTGAAATTTCACCAGCAGTTAGTGTAGTAAGTAGATACATGTCTTACCCAGGTAAAATATATTGCAGGCTGCGAAGTGAATTCTCAGATATTTACGCGGGACTTCAAACACATGTTTGAGTTCGGCAGAGACAATAACATTGTGTTGGATTCATGGACTCAGACTATGTCGGAGATCTTGACAAAAGAAAATCACTCACAACTTATGAATTTTGCATAGGCGCTTGTGTTGCATAGGCTACAACTAACTATTTACTCCTATTTGACAGGGCTTATGAATGCAAAGAGTGATGTGTTTGGTTTTGGTATGGTATTGGCTGAAATTCTAATAGGTTTATCTGCCAAAGACAGATATCATCTAAGTAGGGGTGAATGCCATTTGGTTCCATTTTCAGGTTTCATATGGATCTTCACAAAAACCAATTGGATAAAATTATGTATTCCCAGTTAGAAGGCAAATATTCTTCAAAAGCTGCTCTAAAAATTGGTGCTTAGCTTTCTTATGTCGAGGTTCAAGATGAACCTTATTCAGGCTATCAATGAATATAGTTGTGAAGGTACTAGAAAGCACTATCTATATTTATAGGGTAAATTACCATAAACTCTCATGTGATATAGACTTTTGATCTATAGTCCCCATATAATTTGAAAATATACCTTTAACCCCTATATGATTTGGGCAAAAAGGTAGAGTGGATGAAAATCATCCAAACTAATGGATTTTGTTAAAATTACTTATGTATCCTTGACCCATTATTAGATGGGTTTCAAAACCCACTACCATCGGTAAGAACCACCAACAACCACCATCTCCAATCCCTTTTCCTCCATCATATCTCCTCCTAATCACCACCATAGACCAAAACAAGGTAGAGATTTGTTGGAGACTTGGCATAGATGTGTGGTTTTGATTACTTATGCACACAACAACCAAATTCAGCTCCTTCACCGAAGTGAAAAATAACTTTTGTCAGGCATGATCATTTTTCTTGGCCAAAATGATTATCCCTTCCTTTGAATTTTTACTACAAGTTTTACCCATAAATAGAAGGCAAAATTCACTTCTTCAATGCACTAAATAAAAATACAAAAAGCTTAAGTTATAAACTTGTTTTTGGTCTAGCTCTCAAGTATTTGTTTAGGATATCTCTCTTTCTGTTTGGGCTTTCAGAATTTTTTCCAAACCTTTGTATCTTTTTCATATAGTGAAATATTGATCCCTTCTACCCGTGGACATAAGTCAAATTGACCGAATCACATAAATCTTTGTGTCTCTTCTATTTATATTTTCTCTGTACATTTTATTATTATTTTTGGTTATCACTATTAAGTGCTTGCTAAAATTAATTTTAACCAAATTCATGGGCTTGGATCCTAACAGATTGGTTATCAATGAAATTCTAATTTCATTTCAACTTTCTGTCAAATATATTTTTAGTCTGACGCGGCGAAGATAATAGGTTTTGAGATAGCAAAGATAGCTTATTGAGATGTTTTTGATGAATTACACCCTAATCTAGCTAGAAGATCAATTGAGCTTCCATCCTTGAGGATATGGTCCATGTAGCAGCATTAATGGCCAAATTTTAGAACAATTTTGACTTTAAAAGGTTATATATTGTCCTAATTATTTACTGCTATTTTACAGGCTTATGAATGCAAAGAGCGATGTGTTTGGTTTTGGTATGATATTGGCTAAAATGCCAACAAGTTCATCTGCAAAAGATGGATATCATCTAAGTAGGGATGAATGTCATTTGGTTCCATTTTTAAGGTTTCATATGAATCTTCACAAAAACCAATTGGATAAAATTATGGATCCCCAGTTAGAAGGCAAAGCTGCTCTAAAAATTGGTGCTCTAGCTTTCTTATGTCTTCAAGATGAACTTGAATTCAAGCCATCCATGAATATATAGCTATGAAGGTGCTAGAAATGTAAAAAATTTCGGGGGGATTACAGATCTCTTATACTACCATCGATCAGGGAGCTATCTGACTTCTTCAGCTATCGTTTTCATCTCTTCGCCAAAACTTCTAGGTACAGGCGTTACCTGCTCTTTTGTGTCTCTCAGTGTGGTCAGCACTGGGTGTTTTCGAGCAGCGACGAGAATAGCATACGAACATCAAGTAGAGATAGTAGTTGGATTGTTCGATTATCTATATCTATAGAGTTAATTACCATAAACCCTCATGTGATATGCCTTTTCTATCCATAGTCTCCATATATTTTGGAAATATACCTTTAACCCCTATATGATTTAACTAAAAGGTAGAGTGGATGAAAATCATCCAAACTAACAGATTTTGTTAAAATTACTTATGTATCCTCGACCCATTATTAGATGGGTCTTTAAATCTGTTACCATCGGTAAGAACCACCCACAACCACCATTTCCAACCCCTTTTCCTCCATCATATCTCCTTCCAATCACCACCATAAACCAGAACAACACCCATCTAATACAAACACTAGAAAAATGAAGACCACCCACAACCAATCATAGCCACCAGTTACCACCACCAAACACTACATGTTATCACCCTTATCTTACCACAAAACATCACCTACCACCCCTACCACCCCAAAGTACCAGCCATGACCATCATCAAAAGTCAACAAAAAACACAAAAAAAAAAAAAAAAAATCAGCTACAGACATCTCAACACCACCAGATGGAAAGTTTTGGAAGACTACTACTTGCGTCACTCCACATAGCTTCATCGTCAACATCATCACATAGTTAATCGTCATTGGTTAGCCATACCTAAATCCCATTGCAGGTCATTCATTGCCAACAATCACAGCAACAACCACAACCAGATTTAAATTTTAAGAGGGGACAACTCAAATACACATAAAATTTTAATAGATTTGTTCATAGGAGAAGACAAGAAAACTTGTTGAAGAGTTGATAATGAAATTAGTGCTAGACTGGTAGAGATGACTATGAGCTAGGGTTTTGATTTGAAGTCAAATATGTGTCTAAAAACAATGTAATCAAACTATTATCGGAGAACAATGATCAAAGTGGTTGCAACGAAAGAGATAAATAGAAATGAATTGCAGGAATTGCAGGTGGTGGTGGTGGTGAAGAAAGATGAGAGTCTAGTGTGGAGTGAAATTTTTTGTGGGGTTGAAGAAGGGTATATTGGTAATGAAGTATTAAATCTTGCTATGAAAAATGGTGTTTTCATTCAATTTTTACAGTTGGACCGTGTGTAGTCCAAACACAGTTAATTTGGACGATCTACTTTACCTTTTGGTCCAAATCATAGAGGAGTTTAAGTTATATTTTCAAAATAATACATAAGGGTTATGGGTCGGAAGACTAGACCAAATAGGAGTTTATAGTAATTTATCCATATCTATACTATTATAAATGTATGAGTATATTTTTTCAAGTATTGTTTCCTTTTTTGAACTATCTAATATACCCATGATTAAAGAATGAAAGAATGAAAACATATGTATTTATGCTGGACAAAATTGTAAAGATGCCACATATTTTTCTGATGTAAGACTTTGTAATTCTAATTGATGTGTTATTAATATTGTAATCTTAGGATGCTTCTAAGCATAAATATGATCAAAATAATGACTAATAATTGCGTATGTTATTAAAATTAGGCTACGTCAACCACAAAGATACCAGTACCTTGTTGGCTGGATGAAGCTGAATAGAAAAAACGGGTAGGATATGAGGTAATATTTCATCAACCATAAATTTTTCACCACTATTTTCATTGTAAATTTGAAAATTATTATGCAGATTAGTAATGATTTATCACTTACCGTTTGTGACTAGTGAAATTTTGTTTGGTAGAAGAGTTGTAAAATATGAATCTTTTATTTGCTTTATATATTTTTTATATATATAGGATGTGGAATACTACTGTATTCTTTTAGAGTTGGACCCTAGGGCATTGTTTTTTATGAAGTTTTTTGCCCAATAGATCAAGGGAGGTGAAGGAGGCAAAGCATGAGAAGGCGATCCAAGAACATATGCAAGTGAAGCTGGAGCTCAGGTCGAAGGGAATAGTATGTTCCTAAGTTTAGTTTCAGATACTATTTTTCATACTAACAAATTTTTTGGTAATTATGAACTTGAAAATTCTTATCGCAATTAGAAAATTAAAACGCTTAAAGACATATCTAAATATGAATGATTGACTTGTGCTCTTTACAAAGCTTTCATCAAGTACCGTTGTTAGTCATCATAGGACCCTGATGCTATGCTGATCTTTATTGCCTTTTGTCTCAGCTAAGAATTTGAATATCATTATCAAGTTCAGAATAAATTTTCTAATTAACAATGCAACGAATATTAATTATTATTATTTTTTAATCTTTAGCCCATCCTCTTTAGTATTTCCATTATTCAAATCTTACAACATTAAGGTATCCGAAAGCTGAAATAGTCATGCAAAACAATGTATATCTACTTGAAATATCTAAGGCAATTAAAGTCTTCTCAAAGATGATATAAACAATTTTATGTTCTACGTGTATAGCCACTTTATGTTCCTAATTTTCGAATTTTTTGTGCATATATATTAATCCATGTTCTCATACTTGATATGAATAGCTATTAGCAAGCATATATTAAATTAAAAACGACTTCACCACCAACAATGAAAAAGAATTAAACTTTCTTGAGTCCTAAATAATAAATTGAGCAATAATTAAACTTTCTATCATAAATAACTTAAAGAAATGATCATCCAAAAAATTGAAAAAAAAGAAAAACCTATCATCCTTTTCAAAGCTACCAGTTCAAATAAGGAGAAATTACATAATGAAAGGATAAGAACTTTGTACTTGCATGGACAGGCAAGCAAATTGAAAAATTGAAGAGGATCTTTTCCGCAATGATACCAAAATAGATCATATTATTTAGCTAAGAATTGCATTCGTGACATAATACGTACCTTAAGACCTACAAAGAATTGCATTCATGATATATTATATAGTTTAAGATCTATCGTACCCTAACGAACTTAAATCTATTTAAATATTTTTCAAAACACAAATTCCTATTATATTCTGTATATCATAATTGAATCAAAGGGTGCAAATTAGCTGATATTAGAATACTTGTTTTCTGCCTCGGCTTAACTTGAAAAATAACATTTATTATTCTAGATAAAAGTTTTAGTAAAGTCGAGACAATCTTTTTCCTTGAAGGTGAGAGTTTTTATTATTGTTTGATAATGAACAATAGGTAATTCTCCCTTTTGTCGAAGCGTTTATGTACCCCACCTACTTTGCCTATGAAAGAAGTAATGTTTAATTATTGTTGATTAATTTTCCTCGACAAAAACATCAAACAACGATTTTGTTTTAAAAAGAGTTGAATTTCTTTATGCTCCATACTTGTAATATTTTTCTTTAGTTTAGTTATTTTTTTTATATATATATATAAATATATTGATTTCATGAGTTTTTGTAGTTAAATAAATTTTGTTATCTATAATATTTATTATAGGTGTGTTTCTGCATTCGAAAACAATTAATGTCTAAGGAGAGTAACTAAAGTTCCACCTGTAGGAACATTTTAAAGTATTAAAGTATAGTTCTATAAACAATAACTAGTACAACATTAAATCTACATAAGATATTGCTTTTTAATTGAAAAGGCTAACATATAAAAAATTATAGATTATTAAGATTATGAAATTTTATTTTTTCCTTCAATATAAGATATTTCCAGTAAAAATTTGGTAAATAAGTTAGTATAATAAATATAACTAATGGTCATTATCTCAAAAACCTCTTAGAGAGATGATTTGAACATTAATAATATAAGTTTTAAATTTATTCAGAAGGGTTTAAAATGTACATGTACAACACATAGAATAGTCTTTAAAAAAAACAAAAAAGTAAGAAAATGAATAATGGGAGACCTAACCTTCATTTTTAACTTAAATAATATGCCATAGTTGCAACGAAATAAAGTTAAAGGTGGAACTGAATGAAGTAGGTAGAAAATTTCTCTTTCAATTGATTGTGAAAATGAATGCAAACAAAACAAACGAAGAGTTAAAAATATATATTTAGTTGATTGGTTTATGTCTTTGGACTCAATTAATTGAATCACAGCTCAATTAAACATTTTTGTCCTAAGTGTGGAACCCCAAAATATCCTAAAAACTATTTCATTTTTATCCATTCATGTATTTAAAAAATTGGTAACTAATCATTATATGATTCATATAGACTTAGGTCTTATTTGGGGTTTCGGTATTTTTGGTAAAAAATTCTTTTAGATGGTAAAAACACTTCTTAAAATGTTTGCTAAGTATTATCCCTAAGTTTTGGTCTCAAAAGTACTATTAGAACAAGCCAAAAATCAGTGCCCGGAGATTAGCTTTTCTTTTTAAAAGAATCGAAACTAAAGTTTGACCATTTACTATAAATTTAGAATTGAAAAAAAAATATAGAATACTTTTTAAAATTTAAATCATACATTACCAAATATAAAAAGTACTTATGCAAATTTGCACGCAAACAAAAAAGATTAAGCACTTTTAAATACTTTTTTCAAAACTCTACTATGTAAAGTATTTTTACAATAAGTCACTCTAATCCCAAGATAGAAGGCCTAAATAAGATAGCTTGATATGCGATTTTACATATAAATAAGAGATATATAGAAATACAAGTAAGCCAATGAGAAGCAGAATTCAAGAATCGAATTAATTGTTGAGTAAGCCAAACTAATTACATAAACAAATTCTTAAGATTCATGATCTAATTATGAAGATATATAGTGGATCTATAGTAGATGTATAATAGATTGCAAAAATACAAAAAGCACGATAGATAAGTTGACTTCCAAATAATACATTTTTTTGAAAAATTAAGCCTAATAAAGTAGGTTTCTTAGATTAACGCTCCAAAAAAATGTAATAATATGAAACATAGGGTGGGTGATTTTTCCTTAATTTATTTAATGATTTGCAATTCCAAATTCAATGTTGCTTAATATTATTATTTTATGTACTAAATCTAATAATTCTTGAGAAATAATAACAATATACGTCTTTCTATTGGGTTTTTAACATTTACATATATATTAATTGTGTAATATGTGCTTAGATCATATTTAATTAACCCAATGTAAATTGATCTTATTAATTTAAGATAAATGGGTCTAAGTCATCTAATTATTATGGGCTTTTATATGTAAATAACCTAAAGTCTTATTTCCTATTTTATGATGGGCAAAACTTAAAGAATAAGGAAAGTATCTCTATATATAGGTAATGGTCTCCAAATTCTACGTATGTTACTTTTTCTGACATCCTATTATTAAAAAAGTGATAACCCTATTCTCTAAAATACATACATACTAATTTGGAAGATCAATAACCACAATATTAAAGAATCAAATTTGTAAGTTTAAGAATCATATTCGGTTATTCAAGAGTAAAATAAATTCTTATGGATTCAGGTATGCTTCCACATCTAGTCTTTAATTATATTCTTGATGATTAAATATGAAGGATTCGGGTTATGGTAACGTAGGTTGTCAGGATATTAAAATTAATTTGATATCCCAACAAGTGGTATTAGAGCATTTTCATGTTAAATCATTGAGAGAATCAATTTTTTTATTCGATTTATTATGTGATTTTATACAGATCTAGTTCTTGAATTCAACAATTTTTATGTGATTTAATTTATTGTATTTAAGAACAATTGTGGTTATATTATGGATTAAAGTTTTGAATCCAATAATTTTTTATATTTATTCAAATTTAATTGTTGGATTCAAAATTTTGGTTTTATTATTTTTTCCCTTTTGGGTTCTATTTGGCTTTTGAATTCAAAAAAAAAAGAAAAGGAGTTACGATGTGGTCATGAACTGAATAACCTGAAGGAATTAAGGAATATAGATTCCTTGTTCATAATCAATTTGTTTTTTTTTTATAAAAAAATTAAGGATAAGTTCATGATATACATAAAGATTGATCATGAACTAAGTTCAAGACCGTAAGGAATTCGGGGTCATGAACTTCATTCATGACCAGAAGGATTAATGGTCATGAACTTCATGACCAATAAGCTATTATGGTCATTATTTGTTTATTTATTTATTTTGAAAATTATTAGAAATTCAAAATTTGGTAAATCAATTACGGATGTCTAATGTTAAAAATTTATTGATTGACACAACATGCTATCAAAATAGTCCCTCTTTGTAGGTCAATTTATTTTGGAATATCAAGATGATTGTGTATTTGTAATTCATGCAGATATTTATGACCCAGAGGAAGGTTAATATTTGGCCAAATTACAAATACACCTGTGGTGATAAATATGTGACAATTATTCAGTATTCCATGTGAATAATAAGTCGGTCCAAAGATAGACTTATTGTTTGATAGGATTTATAGTCAATATTTGATTGCTATACGAAGAATACCATTTATAAGTTAATATTTCTGTCCAAAGACTAAATATTAATGTTGTGCTAGGTATCTTGTGATGGGCCCTACTATTATTTAAATTTATTATTTTTGTTATTTGGAACTTATGTGCATATGTTGTTTTGTTCTATTTTTAGTTAATACATCTGCTTCTATGATATCTGCCAACATTAATTCCATCACTATTTTGAATGGAACCAACTTTAAGGAATGGAAAGAGAACGTAATGATCGTTCTTGGTTGTATGGATCTAGACCTTACACTAAGGAATTAACAGCCCAATCCTCTTACAGATAAAGTTCCACAGAGGAAAAAGGGACTATGAGAAGTCGGATCATTCAAATCGCACGAGTCTTATGATCATGCAGCGTGCAATTCTCAAAACCTTCATGGGCGATGTGTTCGAAAAGGCAATTGCCAAGGAGTTCCTTATGGAAATTGAAAAGCATTTTGTGAAAAAAGATAAGACTAAAACAAGTACGATTTTAGCAAACTGATTTCAATGAGGTATAAAGCAAAAGGAAATATAAGGGAGTGCATCCTAGAGATGTCTCATCGTGCTTCAAACCTTAAGGCACTAAAATTAGAGCTGTCTGAGAACTTGTTTGTACATTAAGTTTTGATCTCTCTTCTTGCACAATTCAAGGTCAGTTATAACTGCCAAAAAGATAAATGGTCTCTAAATAAGCTTCTCATTTCTCATTATGTGCAAGAAGAGAAAAGGTTGAAGAAAGAAAAGATTGAAAGTGCTCAGTTGGTAAATAACTTTAGAGACAAAAACAAGAAAAGGATAAAGGATAAAGAAGTTGAGGGTGGCCCACTTCAAAAGAAATAGCAAAAGAAACAAACTAAGGAATTTGGTTGTTACTTTTGTAAGAATCTTGGACACATGAAAAAGGATTATATCAAATATAACGCTTGGCATACAAAGAAAGGTACGCTTCTCGCTTTGGTTTGTTCTAAGGTTAATTTAGCTTCAGTACCTAGACACACTTGGTGGATAGACTCCGGTGCTACTATTCATATAAGTATGTCCATGCAGGGTTGCCTGAATTACCGAAAGCCGAATGATGCTGAAAGATTCATCTATGTAGGCGATGGCAAACTAGTTAAAGTTGAAACAATAGGGATTTTTAGGTTATTATTAAAAATTGGTTATTATTTGGATATGAAAGAGACATATGTTGTACCATTATTTGTAGACAAAATTTGGTTTCTATTTTTGTTTTGGACAAATCCAGTTACTTTTGTTTATTTAGAAATAGTCAATTTAGTCTTTTTTTGAATTTAAATATAGTTGGTACTGATTTTTTGTCTTTTCATGATAACCTTTATTTACTCAAAACTATTGCTTCATACAATGACATCTAGCATATATGATATTAAACGCAAATTAATCAATGAGAAATCTGCTTCACTCTAGCATAAATGTTTAGGACATATATCTAAACAAAGAATTTGAAAGACTTGTGTCAGATGAAATTCTTGATTCCCTTGATTTGTCAAATTTTCAAGTCTGCGTTAAGTGTATTAAGGGAAAACAAACAAACATAAGGAGATTAGGGCCAATAGATCTTGGAACGTCTTAGAAGGAATATATACAGACATTTGTGGTCCATTCCCTACGGCTTCTTGGAATGGTCAATAATATTTTATTATATTTATAGACAATTTTTCTCGCTATGGCTACCTTTGTCTAATTCACAACCTTTGAGAAGTCTCAGTCATTGGACATGTTCAAGACTTTTAAAACTGTAGTTTAGAACCAATTTGGTAAAAGAATTAAGGCTGTCAGATCTGACCGTAGTGGTGAATACTATGGTAGATATGACGGATCAGGTTAACAACGTCCAGGACCTTTGCTGAATTCCTAGAGGAGTGTGGAATCATCCTACAGTATACAATGCCAAGATCTCCTAGCATGAATGGTGTTGTTGAGAGACGAACAGAACTTTAAAGGATATGGTGAGAAGTATGATCAGTCATACAACTTTACCGGATGCACTCTACATAGAGGCATTAAAGACTGCACCTTATATCTTTAATAGAGTTCCAACTAAGACAACGACCGAAACCCCATATGAACTATGGACTGGAAAAAATTCTAATATAATGCATTTACATATTTTGGGTTATCTAACTGAGGCAAGGTCTTATAGACCAACTGAAAAGAAATTAGACTAAAAAATGGTCAGCACTTATTTTGTTGGTTACTTTCTGAACGGTCTTGAGAATACAAATTTTATGATCCCACATCCAGGTTCTTCTTTGAGACAGGAAATGTCCAATTCTTTGAGGATATTGAGTTTGGGGAGAGAGATAAAGTTAGACTTTGTCTTTGAAGAGGAATCTATTTTCCTTCCTACGATTATTATTGAAAATGATCAGCCTTCTATTCCTGACATTGTTTAAGAAGCAATATCAGTACCACAAGACAATGTTAAAAATCTTCCCGGTCAAGAACAACAGGAACAAACTCAACAATCTCAAGAACAAATGCCATTAAGGAGATCCACTAGAGAAAGGAGAAGTGCAGTTCCAGATGATTACATCGTATTTCTTTAAGAACAGAAAGATGGCATTGGATTAGTGGAAAATGATCCAATCAACTTTCATCAAGCCATGCATAGTGCTAATTCTAAAAAATGGATTGATTTTATGAATGGGGAAATTAAATCTATGAAAGACAATGACATTTGGGAACTCATCACACTACCCGAAGGTCAATTTTCTTGTGAAAGCTATTGGTTGCAAATGGATATTTAAAACCAAAAGGGTTTCGAAAGGTAATGTGGAGAGATATAAGGCACATTTTGACCTTGAGTTACATCATATGGATGTAAAGACTATGTTTCACAATGGTGACATTGATGAGACCATTTATACGGTGCAACCGAAAAACTTTGTGTCCAAAGATGCAAAGAATATGGTTTATAAATTAAAGAAATCCATCTATGGGTTCAAGCAAGCTTCTCATTAATGGTATCACAAATTTCATCAATCTATCATCTCGTTTGCTTTTGAGATAAATTTGGTTGATGATTATATATACCACAAGTTTAGTGGGAGTATTTTCTAATTTTATATATAGATAATATTCTGCTTGGCAATAATGATATAGGCATATTGCACGAAACCAAGAGATTTCTATCACAGAAATTTGAGATGAAAGATCTTGAGGACGCCTCTTTTGTATTAGGTTCAGATACATCGAGATCGGTCTTGAGGTATTTTTCTGTATATTATCACAAAAGTACTATATCAAGAAGGTACTTAAGAGATTTGGCATGCAAGATAGCAAATTAGGAGATACCTCTATTGCTAAGGGAGACAAATTCTTCATCGTTCACTGCCCTAAGAATGATTTTGAAAGTAAGGAAATGCAGAAGATTCCCTATGCTTCAGCAGTAGGAAGTCTGATGTATGTTCAAGTTTGTACGCATCCAAATATTGCATATATTGTTGGGATGTTAGGTAGATATTTAAGTAATCAGGGAATGGTTCATTGGATAGTAGCCAAAATGATCATGCGGTATTTTCAAAGAACAAAACATTACATGCTCACATATAGGAGATCGGATAAATGAGAGATCATTGGGTATTTCGACTCTGATTTTACTGGATGTTAAGACAGTCATAAATCCATTTCGGACTATATTTATTTGCTTGCTGGTAGAGTTATCTCTTTGAAAAGTGTTAAACAAACACTTCCACTATAGTAGTTGAATTTGTAACATGTTATGCTGAGGCATCCAATCATGGAATATGACTGCAAAATTTTATCATAGGTTGCGAATTATGGATGATATTGAAAGACCACTTAAATTATTTTGTGACAATAAATCAGTAGTTTTATATTCGAACAATAATAGGAGCTTAACAAAATCTAAATACATAGACATCAAGTTTTTAGTTGTTAAAGAAAGAGTTCAGAGTAGTCAGGTGTCTATAGAGTATATTGGCATGAACTCCATGATTGCGGATCCGCTTATTAAAGAATTACCACCCAAGGTCTTTTATGAGCACACTGCTCATATGGGTGTTAATTCTTTTGAGGCTATTCAGGATTGGTAGGACTTTGTATTTAGTTTATATACTTTTATCTTTTAAGACACATTTTATGTTTACAAATATTTTCTAGAAAAATAAAGAATTTAGTTTTAGAAATAAAATGTTCAGTTTATGTTTCACTCTGACTTTATTTTCAATTTGATATCTATAAAGAATAAAGTTGGATCAGTTAGAAATAGGCTCTGTATGTTTAAGATCACATTACATGTAATTCCATGTTACACATTCATATTTGATCTGTGTCATTTGGTTGTGTTGATATACATGACCAAAAATGGGTTTAGTCATGATTAATGTAACGAAAATCGTGTTGATCCTATATTGACATGATTAATAGACGAGATTGTTCGGCAATGACTATGGTCATGATGGCTAAAGGTTTTAAGCTTATAAGGTTTTATGAAATAATATATATGTAGTCCAAGTGGGAGAATATTGAGTTTTAGACATTTACATATATATTAATTGTGTAATATGAGTTACATATTTAATTAGCCCAATATAAAGTGATCTTATATGGTTTAAGATAAATGGGCTAAGTCATCTAATTAGTATGAACTTTTATGTGTAAATACCCTAAATCTTATTTCCTATTTTATGATGGGCAAAACTTGGGGAATAAGGAAAGTATATCTATATATAGACTATGATCCCCAAAGTCTACGTATGTTATTTTTTTGACATTCCTTTGTATCATCAGAAAAGTGAGATCTATATTCTCTAAAATACATACATAGTAATCTGGAAGATCAATAACCACAATATTCAAGAATCAAATCCGTAGGTTCAAGAATCACATCATGTTATTCAAGAATAACAGAATTTTTTATTGATTCAGGTATGCTTCCGCATCTAGTATTTAATTTATATTTTTGATAATTAAATATGAAGGATCTAGATTACGATAATGTAGATTGTCATGATATTAAAATTAATTTGGTATCCTAATACTTTCTTCTACCAAAAAAATGATGTTATTTAAAAACAGAAATTAAACTACACTATACAATCATTAAGAAAATTTATTTTTCATGTAGAAAATTTGGTTTATAATATAACGAAAAGATATAGGGGTCAATACATGCATCGCACGTGCACCTAGTACCTATAAAAAATGGAAACAAGAGAACCTAGTACAAGTCAGACAGCCTAATTATCAACATATCCGGAAACCTTTGAGCTTTTAGTTCTCTAGTTTCTACTACCAGGACTCGGGGGGAATATATCCCTTTATATCTATTAAGCGACAATAGCATATATTCTACAATTCTTTACGAAATAAAAATGTTGCCATTACTACTTTTTGCAGACTAAATTTATCCTGAAGAAAAGCGATTACATGGCGTTCACCAACACCTCTCTGTATTTTTTTTTCACCTTTACAAGAAACAAATTGTAAAGAAGCATAAGCATGTGGACACTCCAGTGAGAATATTTTGATCTTCATGAGGAGTGCTCTAAACCATAGTTATCAAATTTACTAGATTGATTTTCATGAGGAGTGCTCTAAATCATAGTTATCAAATTTACTAGATAACACTTTATATCGTGTACAGATATTACAGTACCCATACTCGATGTGTGTATATATATATGTTAAAAGTAACGTATTAGGTCCCGAAATTCATACTATGTATTAGAGAGTATCATGTATTTGGTAATTATATTCTGAACACATAAACTACATATGATATGATTTCTCGTCTATAACGAGTTATTATAACTAACAAAGGTGAGAACATTTCTCCATTTTGTGGAGCTCTTTAGCAATTTCAATCATATGGGGCCTATCTTCTCCTCTCCTCCGAGTACACTTCATTGCAAGATCCGACAAAGCATACAATTGATTCTCTCGCGTTTCCTTCTCTACGAACCATATTTCACTATCCACAATGTAGTCGAATTGATCCTTCTCAACATGGTGTTTGACATAATCCACAATATGTATTTTTTGCCCTCCAGCAGGATTCTTGCACATGACTTCCTCTCCAGTTAAAAGGATGAGTAGAAGCACACCAAAGCTATAGACATCAGATTTCTCAGTAACAATGCTTGATTCCAAGTATTCAGGATCCACAAAACCCCACGTTCCCATTATAACATCTTCAACGCATGATTCTCCTGGTGGAAGTCTTATAGAGAGGGAGAAATCAAACAGTTTAGGACTACCATCTTTATCTATGAACACTTTAGTTGGCTTCAAATCCCTATATTGAAAATTATGGGTGTGGGAAAGGCAGTATGTAGATAAGCTATTGCATTAGCAATACCTGTTAGAGCCAAAAAAATAAAAGAACAGACATAAGCCTACAGTAATACAATATTATTCGAATAAAAGATATTGTTTCAAGGCGTGTTATATAATGTAGGGTTTTTTAAAGTTTAATTTGTTCCTATCTTAACTTAGTATGCAAAAGATTCTAGCAAATAAACCTCTAGATATAACAAAATTTAGCGATTGATTGCATTTTATACTAATTTAAATCAATCCACTAAACAGAAAAATGTTAAAAAATAAAAGAATTATCATGTTGTTAATTCATATGTCAGGTATTTATAGCCTTTTGTAAAAAAGGGCTCATTTTGAATCGTTAACTCGAAAATTTCGCTGAATTAGTCGATTCCGAACCATAAAAATAGGGCACTCGAACCAATTAATATTACTGGATTGAGTATTAGAAAAATCAGGTTACAAATTTGTGACCCGACAAATACCCAACCCAATTCATATATAGGGTTAATTGTGTATTACAATGGTGTTTATATAATTTGACGTCATTTTTTAATTTTTTAAAAACTTTTGACACGAAAATATCAAAACTAGTTTGAACCAGAGTAACGATCATCTGACCTGCTTTGAATAGATAAATTGAGTAGAAGGTCAATTTTTTCTTAACTTCTGGTCGGTAATTAGACAAATAAAAAAGATACACGATCTATGAATATCTCTAATTTTAAATATCTTTTACGCACATATTCATACTAAATCTTGACTTTGTGAATAGATATATCAATTAAATTGAATAGATACAACTCAAATCTTTCATTCAAAGTTGCACATTTAAGCAATACCTTTGGCTATATGCTGTCTTTGTTTCCAAGACAATAATCTCTCGTTGTCCGGTTTATGAAGGTGATTAGCAAGCAGCTCCGTACCAGCATATTCATTTACCAAAGCTGGAATTTTGAATTCTAGACAGCATCCTACAAGTTTCAAAATATCTATCCTGAAATTCTTCATCTGTGATGAGACCACTATATCACGGACAGCACCGTGGAATGCACGAGAGCTAATCTCTTGATCGCTAAACCTCTTAACTAAGATTTCTCGTTCCTTCAAAGAACCTTGAAACATTTGTCCAATATTTGTCAGGTCGATTCTCTTTTGGTGAAGTTGTTGGTTGCTGTTATGAGCTCTTTTGTTGTGTAGCAACGAATGGGATTTTCGTATCTTCCACCAAAACAAGCAATTAACTCCTCCAACATAGAACTACCATTCTCTAACAAGGAGACTGAATTTTCTTCTTTCTCCAGTCTTCTTTTTAAGAATGGTAGCATTTTTTCTCTTTTGCTGCACTTGATTAATGTTGCAGAGGTTTTGTATCATATAAATTTCTTAGGTAGTGTAAACAGAATCAAGAACTTTGAATCTTTGATTGAGATTAGATATAAGACTTGTGAGTCGCGTTGAAGAAAGATCCAAGAAGTTGCTAGGTGGTAATTTTTTGTGACTTTGACTTTTACTAGATATAAATACACGAACCATTCCATTAATTTTAAAGACTTTTATAGTACTCTTTTCTTCCTATTTTATTTGGCATGATTAAATTTTCACATAATTTAAGAAAATTTAGTGTTTAACCCACTAATAAAATATTTTTTTCATAATTATCCTTCAATTAAGATACAAATTTTGTTAGTTGATTTTCGTATTTTAAATTTTGAAATGACTTGTGGGAGCAATTAATATTGAAACATGAATTCAATGTTATGTTTTTGGGACTTGCATGAAGGGTAAACTAGGTAAAATGAGCTTTAAAATTTTGTCATTTTAAGGAGTAACAAATAATTTGGGACAAACTAAAATAGAAAGAGTGACATATAAAATAGGACGGAGGGAATACAAACTTTTAAAATAATAATATTATATTTTACAAGATTTTAAAACACAACGATATAATTCTGTTAATAAGCTGTATAATTTTTTCAGAAATAAATTTGCCTTGATTAATTCTAAATTGTAAAATTGTAACTTACAATACTACTATCCTACGCGATTTGAATCTCACAAAAAACTTATAATTAGACAGGATCAGTAGGTGAGATTGTAGGATCCTATTCCAGTGTATTGTATCTATGATGAGTTCTTTTTAGGCCTTCAATTTACTAAATTTCGTTTTTCTCCTCACCTTACACTCAATTTTCAATGTAAATTTTGCCTCCAAATGTGTAAAGTTAATGGGAAATATTTTGCTACGTAATGTGTTAAGTAGAAAACATTTAGCTAGATTAGGTATCGGTGCCCACAATAAATTTTGTGATTCAAATAAAATTTTATTTATATATGTTAATATTTTATAAATTTTAATTCACATTACATAATTTACAAATAAGATCAAATATTGAATCTATCTAAAAAAATTTCATAAATTAAATACGAGAGAACCATAAAGGTGATGCAATATATATAATGAATATAAAAAACAAGTATGAAACTCAATATATGTTGGTTGCAGTGTTACTAATCACGTAAAATTGCTTCAGGGACGCTTTACATACCCAGTGAAGGTGGTGCAGAGAATGAGAAATGCATGAAGAGAAAGAATTAAGTCAGCGGTTCCATTAGGCTGTTTAGTCTAATTCTCTAGGACAATATACCTTATATATGTGTGCCCAATAACTTTTGACACTAATTAAAACTAGTCATCCACGCACATTCAATGTGTGTGCATTTAATTTAAAATTAATAATTTTCAAAACTACTATATACAAACAAACTCAATAATAGAGATAAATAAATAAATAAATAAGACGAAATTATAATAGAGAGAACTTGTCTTGCAGCAGTTAGATTCCTAGGAGTATTAGTATTGTTGTGAAAGAAGAAAGAATGCATAAGTACTTATTTTGTATGAACTTCATGTAGAAGAGAAAATATTATACTTGTGTTGTACATTGATTTTGGAGTAATCCATATTAAGAAGGTAAGGAGATGAAGATGATAGGAGTTTGCAAAATCTTTAATAATGAGCCACTATTAGATATGTGAGGAACTAACGTGAATAACTTACATGGTAGTAGTTTTAATGGTAATTACTTTTATTGTAATTTTTTTTAATTAGTAATCTTCTTAAAATTAGGAAGGAGTATAAAGTGACTTCCAAGTTAAAAACGTGCTTGCTGTTTGGCCTTTCTTTTTTTTTTTTTTTTTGGAGGCAATTAGGAAACCCTTCAAAAGTAGGAAAGAGTTTAAAAGGAGAGACTACTATATTAATTGAGGGCTCTCCCTTTAAATATAAATAGAAAGATGTTCAAAATACTTAACAAGATATTATATACCAATCACTTTATTTTCAACCTCTCAACGTAGGATGATTCTCACAGCTAAGGATCTTCTGATTCACATTATGTGTCACTTTCTGTCACACCACTAAATGAACAGTCAAGATTACTCTACTAAAATTATTTCACAGAATCTTGATTATTCATTTGGTTAAGTGACAAGAAGTGGCACAAGATATAGAATAGAAGATTTAAATCCTAAATCGATTCTCACAATACATATTTATCATCCACCAAAAACATCTAAAATCTATAACTTCATTATTACTGTATATTACATAGAGATTTTTGAAATTAAAATGCAGTTAAACTCTTGTTTAACATAATAACGAAATATAATTTAAATGGTATATTACGTTTTCCCGTATGACTTAGGTTATGAGTTTGAATCACCAAAAGAATAGAGGTACATCCCTTTTTTTTTTTTTTTAACAATTCATACATTGCATCAAGTATTATAGCTTTTACAATTAATAAAAATACATCTAGTTCGTGATCCCAGTCAATAAATCATTTGATGGTCGTAGAACTAACGAAGGCGCAGAGACTTCTCCATTTGTCGAAGCTCTTTGGCAACATCAATCATATCTGGCCTATTGCTTCTCCCAGGTTGTGTGCATCTGAAAGCAAGATCCCGGAAGGCTAGCAGCTGCTGCTCTAGCACACTATCATCGTTACGTGCCTCTTCAATAATCTTAGGAATCTCCACAATTTGGTAAAAGTGATTGCTCTCAATGGAGACTTCGACATATTTTCGAATATGAACCAATCTCTGTATTCCTTTATGATACATTACAGTATCCGTTTGGCCGGTTAAGAGTACGAGCATAAGAACACCTAAGTTGTAAACATCCGTCTTCTGAGTAACAATGTTTGACTTAAATGATTGAGGATATGAACGTATATCTGCCCATCTGAGTTGATTTTCCGCCTCTAACTTTCCAGGAGGAAGGGATATACATAATCCAAAATCAAACAATTTGGCAACACCGAATTTGTCTATTGCCACTTTATTTATTGTTAGATTTCCATAAATAATCGGTGTAGGAAATGCAGTGTGAAGATAAAGCAAGACATTAGAAATATCGCTTGCAATCGTGATTCTACTTCTCCAAGATATTACTACTTGTTTACCATCTTGATCATGAATTGCGTGGTTGAGGCGATCAGCAAGAAATTCTGTTCCAGGGGAATAAGCATATACATTATCTTATAACAGGATACTCGAATTCCAAACTACAACCAATAAGCTGCAAGATGTTCTTGAGATGGCTCAATTGTGATGTCATCACTATATCGCGGATAATTCTGTTATGAGCATTTCTATCCCACCAAGAATCATCTTGATCTTCGAGGCCTTTGTAAAGCAAGACTAAAACTCGGTATTCTTGTGAGTAACCTGCAAACATGTCGGCTAGTTTAGTTTGGCGGACTCTATCTGAAAAATTGTTGGTTGCCTTGATGATTTCTTCAGCTGTAAAGCTTCGAAAAGAAAGTTTGTAACGTCCACCAAAAGAAGCAATTAGATCCTCTAGTAATAAACTTCCATTCTTGTTGAAGAAGGATAATCGTTCTTCTTCCTCCCTTATTTTTGGCCTAAGAAAAGGAAAAACTTTTCTCATCTTTTCCATATGCAATCAAAGATAAATGAGCTTCTAAGTTCTAACTACCTTGTACAGCTTATCCAGGGACCTACAAAATGCAAAACTTGCTAGTGTTTTCTCTTTTATTTTAAGCAATCAATTATAACTTGGAAAACACGAATACGAGAATATGAGATTTGTTAAGATATGTTTGTCAAAAGGTTTTTCAGAGTCAAACATTTTTTTTTTTTTGAAAAGACTCGTAATTTACTTTGACATTGTAGTCACGTACCAACTACCAAGAAATATCCTAGCAGTTGCACTTAGAACTTATTGATAAATTTGACCATAATTTGAAGTGAAATCTCAGAGAATAATCGCAATTACCGGAAATCCACCTATGAACTGTGTCCCTAGAGCGTACGATTCATTTGTTTCTCAAAATGTATAGATTCTATTTTTGAACATAAAAAAGTAACGAATCCTTATCATAGGATAAGAATGCTTTATTTATTCTTTTTTCTTCTTGTGTTTCTTTTTGTTTTTTTTTAATTTATCTATCTATATTTATATCTATACTACAATAAATGAGGGAGTTTAATTTATAGATTTAAATTTGCTTTCCAAAGGTACTTCTCACTATAAAATTTAGTGACTTAGTTGTGTCTCAAACTTGAATGTATTTTTTATAGTTGTTTAGGTTATTTATATAAATACACCTCAAAGACTAAAAGATGAAATAAAACTTATTTTTAAGATTTCATATTAGGAAATAAATTTTCTTGTATAATAAAATATTAAAAATAAATTCAGAAATTAGAGAATAGTGGAAAATAATTTTATTGGGATGAATTTTAAAAATCAAGCCATAATAAAGAAATGAAATTTACTTGAAAAATAAATGTATGTTATAAAATAATACAAAAGTAAGATACAAGAATATGAAGGGAGGAATAGAGTTATTATCTTATTCCTTTCAAGTGTATCAAATACGGATTACAATGCCTCGATTTATAGACATATATGAGGTACATGAAAAGACTTGATAGTTGAGTAATAAATACTCATGAATAGGTACATCAGTATGGAACATTGATCTCATAAATAGTGAAAGTTCATTGATCTATAAAAAAAATTCTTATAGATGTATGTGAGTTGATAATGCAAATGGACTTCACATCCAATTTATTCACAACACTCCTCTTTGGATGTCCATGCATTAAAGAATATGTCTCATTAATGCCGTATTAGAAAAAACCTATTGGGAAAAATTTTAGTGAAAGAAAAAAAAGTACATCATTCTTTTGTACAGAATACGCGTTGAATTACTACCTCATTAAAAATCTTTACTAGGAAAATCCAGCGGGAAAAAATCATGATAGAGGAAAAAAGAGTACAGTACAATATTGATAGTACACTTTGCATGCTGCATCATTAAAAACTTTGCCAGGAAAACTAATTGGGACAAAACTATGGTCAAGAGAAAAAGAGTACGGCGTGTACTTATACTCTCCCTCATGAAACTATTACTTGATATCCTTGAGAAGACACACTCTAATTTTGCTAACAAACTTCTCAAATATTGTTGTTGGCAATGTTTTTAAGAACAAATCTGCTAGATTATCATACAAGATGTCAATATGAAGGGCATACGATCATGACTAAAGCAAAAGTTTGGAGAATTAAATTTTATTCTGTCTCCTTTGGTATTATCTTCATTTAACTGAGCAATGCCTACATATTATCTTCATATAATATTGTTTGAAGTTTTACTTCTAATGTCAAACTATATATTTTCTAGATATGTTGGGTCAATGGCCTTATCCAAACATATTTACTACTTACTTCATGTATTGCGATTATTTCAACATGATTGCAAGAAATAGTGACTAAATTTTATTATTCTATTGAACACCATGATATAACAGTTTTTCCATATATAAATAACTCGTTTGAATTCGAGATTTCTGTTAGATCAGATAAATATCCAACATCTGTATAGTCAATTAATTTTTATATGGATAGACTCATATCAATAGTCCCTCACAAATATCAAATTATATATTTAATGTCATTCCAATATTTTCGTATCAGATAAAATCTAAATCTTACCAACAAACTTACAGCACATGTTAATATTAAACCATATATTATTATAGATGCAAGGTATATTAATGCTCCTATAACAATGAGATATGGTGTTTCAACACCAATAAATTCTTCATCATTCTCTCGAGAATGAAAAATGATCTTTCTTGACATCTATAACCATTGGGGGACTCCATGGATTTTTTTTTTATCCATATAATCACTCTAATACTTATTCTATGCAAAGTGATTGACGAACAAAAGTACTATTCGATAAGTGCTCGAAATATAGGCCTTTACCAAGATCTTTTATATCAATTTATTATCTTTTAAAACTCTTCAGGAGTTCTAATAATATTTATATTATGAACATATATACTATATTTATGACAAACTCTGATCCCTTTGTTTCTATAAAAAAAAAAAAAAGGCAAATTGTATCATTTTTATTGCTCTCTGATCCCTTTGTTTCTATAACAAAAAATAACAAATTGGATCATTTTTATTGCTCTCATTAAAGAGATACTCACTAAGGCGATTATATCCACTTTTGCCTAGATTACTTTAATTTAATCCATATAAAGAGAGTTTTCCTAATCTTTTTGAGCAATGTTCTCGGGAAACTTTACATGCTCAATCATGTTAAATCCATTGTAAATATCAATATCAAATAAACTATACAAAATAAGCTCAACATTCATTAGACGCATTTCAGATTTTTCATAAACAGCCACACAAATTAGATATCTAAAGTTAATTGCATCCGCCACAAGAGAATATATTTCTTTATAATCAGTGTCGGATCTTTGCGAAAAATCTTGTTCACTCAGACGTGCTTAATATGGCTCAACTTCATTTTTCTCATATCATTTTTGCACAATATTTATTTGTATTACATTAGCTTTACACATTTAGGAGTTTGAAGTATAAGTTCAAAATTTTCGTGTTTTTTAATGTGAATTTAATTCTACTTGTATTGTGTCTTTCTATTTTCGCTAATAATTTCTTTGTTGATATTCTTCGACAGTTTTATATTCAAGATTCTTTCAAAAGATCAGCTGATATTATAAATAATAATGTTGTTGCAATATATATCTTTTCAGTTTTGCCTTTTTTAGTTGTGACATAACTTATTGAAATCTCTTTATTTTCATTAGATTCACGTCCCTGATTCACTTTTGGGATTTTTATGATTAGTTATGTGTAGGGTTTCTTTAGGAGCACCCACTAGGTGTGTTCATAGACTGGTTACCCGATCAATATGCTCATAAAAATACTCGAACCAGTTGAAAAAATTGAACCGTATCCGGTTCATATTGATAGGGTAACAGGTCAACCAATTACCCGCTAGAACCGATTCGAAACTGCAGGTACCTGAACTAGTAATTTTATACTTATTTTCTTTATTAATTTTTCAATAAAAGAAAAAACTTCAACTACTAATTACATAAATAACCTTATAGCTAGAAATAGAGTGAAAATTAATAAAATTTTACATAAAAATCCCTTCACATTAACCTTGTTTTGTAAAATTACAAAGATACCCCTATATAAAGACTGGTTCGAATACCTACCGATTCAAGAAAAACCGTTACACATGTAACCGGTCCCTTAGATTTCTGAACCGGTATAAATAACTGGTTTGAGTACCCTTTATTTACGGTTTGAAATAGACTAGTTTCACCGATTTTTGATTTATCAGGTTTTTTTAACACCTCTAATACCTGCTTCCATTGTATGACCATCTTTAATATTTACTCCTTTCCTCTTATGAGGATGCTTATCATTTGGAACCGATTGATCAACTACACCTTATGTGAGGCTAACTATTATTTTATAGATAAACTGTCTGGGATACTGATTGGAACATTTCAGCTGGTATATGAGATTTCATAATTCATTAGGTCAGTAAATAAATCTGGCAGTTGATTATTAATATTTGCAAATGAATTATCTTTTGACCTTCTAGTTCACATTAATTTGTACGAAGATCAAATTGTGATACATCATTCTGTTTAACTTTTATATTCAATTGCTTATTTTCTCCCCCTAATGTTGGGAAAACATTTTCGTGATAATCGGCAAATCACACCATAAATAAGTCACTTGTGTTAATATTTCAAGATATTTATTCAGAATATATATATATATATATATGTATGTATGTATGTATATGTATATGTATATGTATGTATATATATTCCAAACTTTCTTTTATGACCCATCTTTGTGCATTGTGACGGAATAAATGAAACATGCACTGCACAACCAAAAATCTTTAGATGAGAAAATTAGACACCTGACCAAAAATCAATTGTAATAGGTAGAGGTTTATATAACTTGTTGGCTTGATGTGTATAAGTGTTGTTAATTGCATGCAGCATAGCATGTCCTTATATATTAATATGTAATTTTGTTCTCATGAGTAATGGTCTAGCTATTGATTGGAGGTATTTTATTAACAATTCTTCTAGACCATTTTGTATTTGAACATGTGTTTCAAGATATTCAATAGTTATCTCAATTGACATACAAATATCATCAAATGTCTGACATATAAATTCACAAGCATTATCAAGATAATTTTTCTCGATTTTATTATTTGAAAATTGTGCGTCTTAATCAAATTATTTAAGTTAGCAATCTCGCAAATTCTAGGTTGTGAATCGATAATAAGCACACATGTGACCATCTAGTAGATACATCTATCAAAATCATAAAATATCTGAATAGTATACATGAAGGGTGAGTAGGCCGACACATATTACCCCTTAATATGTTCTAGATATATAGGGGATTCAATCCTTATTTTAACTGGTAATGGTCTAATAATTAGTTTTCTTTAAGAATAAGCAGCAAAAGAGAATTTATTAAATAGAAGAGTCTTCTGGTTCTTTAATGAATGTCTATGTAAATTCTCAATAATTTTTATACATCATAATTGACCAAGAATGGTCTAACCGGTCATGCCAAACAATTAGTAAACTTCGGATTTACTATTATATGTCATAACAAATAGTGTGTAGTACAATCCAAAGGAAACAAAAGGAGTAAATATTTTGCAACAAACATATCTTAACATAAATGACAATAGTAATGCAGAAATACTCTCTTTCCATTATTCATTATTTCAGCATTATATCTATTCAGTTGAATGTCTTTAAAACTAAATAAATTACTTTGAGATGTACAAGATAATAATGTGTTATCCATTGCAAATTTTGTTCCTTTGGTTAATAATATATGATTTCTTATAGAGTATTCAATTAGTTTTATGTTACCAATGATTTTATAATTAAATCAAAATTTCTAATTCTAGATTTGGTGTGTAAATGCATTATGTGTGACACATATATGCTCATATTTTGAAAAAATTTAGATGTACATGTATATGTTTCTCATTAAACAACATAAATATAATAACAGAGCAATATAAGCTAAAACATTAATGCAAAAAGAATAAGACATATATAATTTTAAAACCATAATAAATACATGCAAACAAAATATCACAATATTTTTTTTCTTAGATATTTTCACCATAAAGCAAACGATCAATGCTTTCTTCAAGGAAGAAATCATCAATATTATGACCGTGGTAAAAAATCACTATAGACAAAAGTTGTGCAGTTCTATGGGTTTCTCTGTCTTTCAATGATTCTTGAGAAAAAAAAAGGTTATTTAACGTACGATAGGTACATGACCAATGGTCATTCATGCCATAACGATAACTTATTTTTCCTATCATTCTTAAACTGTCGACTACTATCTTTCTTTTTTATATTTCACTATTTTGCCACTTTTGGTGGTGAGATATAATGCTTCAAGCATAATAGTGCTTATTAATAATGACCAAAATGAATATATTGCTTTTGACCATCTTCACATCCATAAGTATTATTTAAACTTTTGTCATATTCATTTCAAGGAATGGAGCATAACCAATTGAATGAGATTCATGATTTTTGAGTAATATCTTGAGATTTCAACCACAACAAGAGATGAAATTAATGCATTTGATTCTTCAAACCAACCTCTTTTAAGGTATGCTGTTGCAAGAGCATGTTATTGGCAAGAAAAGTAGAGAATATTTTCTCTAACATATACTCATCAATGATCTTTTTAATTTTCAATTATAAATTTGTTGGATCTTTTAAATAAGATAATTACTTTTTAATCATTCATGAATATGGGAAAAATCAATGATTTTGTCTATTCTAATTAGATATAGTACTTTTCCTTTTTAATTGTGTCTGCAAGACATGTCATGCAAATGAATTTTAGCATCCAAAACCAAAGTTAAATAGTACTTGCTTATTATGTCAAAGGCTATAAATTAAAGTTTGGTATGATTTGACATGATCCAAACAATAATCAATATAAATTCTAAAAATATTATGGTGGCACAATTGAAATTATAAAAACAAAAAAAGTAATAATAGATAATACTCAATATACTTAAATCATTCCTTAGCTACGATAATTTAAATATCTACGTACCTTCATTGTATTGATCTAAAATTCTGCATACTTTCGTTGTGTTGATTTAAAGATCCATGCACCTTTGTTGTGTTGAAAGTTCTATATATTTTTGTAGTGTTAATTTAAAATTTTATTTCAATTGGTCAGAGTCTCATGACTAATAACATGTTATAAAACAATATAAAAATAACTTAGAAGAGACAAGAATATTGAGGGAGGAGTAGAGCTATTATCTTAATCCTGTCAAGTTTAACAAATATGGATGACAATGCCTCTATTTATAGGCATATATGAGGTACATGAAAAGACTTGATAGTTGAATAATAAATACTCATGAATAAGTACATTGGTATAGTACATTGATATCATAAGTAGATACATTGAAGGTTCATTAATCCATAAATAGATTAAGATATATGTGAGTTGAGAATGCAAATGGACATTTACATATGATGTATTCATAACAATGTGTATACTTTAGTTATCCTTTTGGACCCTTAAAGAGGGGAAAAAAACCTAAAAATCTAAAAGAATAAATAAAACTAACCTTTTCGAAACTCAATAACTTAATTAAACAAAGTAATTATAAAAAGAACTTAATTGATTAAAATTTATCATTAAATGAAATTATGCATATAACTAGTATAAATATATATAGGCTAGTTAAGATCAATACATTAATAGTTTAGACAATATTTGTATGTAATTAAAGAAATTAATAGTTTACTAACAAATCTACTAAGGGAAAAAAGAAAAATTCATTTGAAAAAAGAAAAAAGAAGGAAGACAAGGCTATTTTAAAAGGTCAAATGTCATTTTGGCCCTAAAACTAAGTAAAAATCTCAATATGGCCTTTTAAATTGAAAGGTCTCACTTGACTCTCCAAACTGAAAAACATTCCAATATAGTCCTCCATATTGAAAGAGTCTCATTTTGGACCTCTGAACCCAAATAAATATCCTATTGTGGCCTCCAAACTAAAAGATTCTCACTAAGGCCGTAAACTAAAATTCTTTTCTAATTTGACCTCCAAATTGAAAATGCATTCCCACACAGCAAAATACTATTAACCCTTTAAAGGCACTCAAGTTTAAAAATATGCTTTCATGACTTCTTTATCATTAGAAAAATATTCTTTTGAAGTAAATTTTAGGGCTTATTCCACTTTATATACAAAGCATTCCCTAACTTGTATCCAACTCTTACTTTACACCCTATATTTTTTGATATATTGTGTCCTGACCACTCAAATTTATCCATTTCAGTCAAATTTTTAAGACCGACATAAAAGTAACGGATGTTCCAATTGTATACGTGTACACCATGCACCTAATATGGGATATTTGTCAAATTTTTAAACATTATTTTGTATCAAAGTGAGACGAATTTAAGAGTTATGGGTGCAATGTGTCCTTAGTTAGAATTAGGGATGCAAAGTGAGAATTGATCATAAGTTAGGAGATGCAAATGGGAATTAGTCATGACTACTTTCATTGGTACAATACGTCCCCAAACAAGCGCGTGGTATTTACTTACTTTACTTCAGTTAACTTTGGTAATGACGTTAATAAATAGACCAAAATAGGATAAATCTAAGAGTTCAAGGTACAATATAATCAAAAATAAGTATAGAGTGCAAAGTGAGAATCAGGCACAAGTTAAGAGGTGCAAAATGGAGTGCATGGCCCAAATATTTATGTAGAATAGAGAGTTACAGCTGGTATCATTTTTTTAATACAAGTATGGAGACAAAAATTTTTTAGGATTAGGAATTATCCTAAAAATAAAAAAGTAAAAGGACTTATCACGTATAAATAGTTTGGACTCTTTTAAGAGAATAATTTTAAAATTGTTTTTTATTTTGGATACAAAAAAGGAAATAAAAGAATAAAATAGATGTAAAATTGCTTAAAAAGTCTCAAGGTCATCGATATTTGAATTAACAAAGACGTTATACTTCACAGATATTGTCAACATCTTCACCTTCCTTCATCCAATGCCAATTGTTATGCCTCTAATGTTTTTGTCTAAAATTTGTAATGATGAAAGAGATTTATTGTCTAGAATGTCAAAAAAACAAATTTGACTTTTGTGTGGTGTAGTAGAAACAACTATAAATTAGAACTTATTTTTCTAATTATTGTTAAACCGAGTGGATTAGTAGGAAAGGGGATTACAAATATGATATTATGTCATCTATTTATTTTTCTTAAATGAACATACTCTTTTTTTTAGGAAAAAAACACACCTCTCCTCCTACCCTTTAGTAACTTGAACCTATGATCAATAAATTGTAAGGGAAGCATCTTATCACCTAAGTTGCACTTCGTTGTCAAAAAGACCGTATTCCTTATCTTGCGATTCTTACTTTACTTCTAGTTCCCTTTTCATAGACTGAATAATTACCACATATTTAATCCAAGTTACACTTTGCCTATAATCAAAATTAGTTCCAAAATTATATTAGTCTAAAATTTCTGATAGATAGTTATCATCTTCCTACAAAAAGCAATTGTTATTATCTTTGAACCATTAAACATCTTTGTTAAATATTAGTAAACGCATAAATTTACATACAAAAAAAATAGTGATATCAAATCAATTACTAATTATATTTAAATTAAAGTATACTTTATCTAATAAATTTAAATACTTAATGTCTATTATTTATTTTTGAATTATTACTACATAAGTTGACTAGCTACTGCAGCTATATGTGATTGGTTTTATTCTATCAAATAAAGCCTATAATATTGAATATGTACCGTTCAATTTACTACTATAGAGATTGATAATTTTAACAGAATAGATTAATCAATAA
Source organism: Cinchona pubescens (assembly GCA_025175665.1). Taxonomy (NCBI): domain Eukaryota; kingdom Viridiplantae; phylum Streptophyta; class Magnoliopsida; order Gentianales; family Rubiaceae; genus Cinchona; species Cinchona pubescens. Next base: position 1,414,244 of record JANKKI010000300.1, on the reverse strand, counting down.
ATATCACATCGTAACTTGACAAATGGTAGAATATTTTTTTTTTACTTTTTTCTATTTTCATGATATAATTCCTACAGTTTTTCAAACTACATATTTAACAACAATCTTTATTCCATAAAGAAATTACATATTTATTACAAACTACATATTTATCATTATGATTGTTATTAGATTTGTATGGAAAGACATTTCATATTGAATTTAATTTTTGTGTTCAAAAGAAATTACTGCTAACTCTATTACGTAGAATTATTTTACCCATATTTTTTATGTAATTTTGACTATGTTAGTTCTATTCGGATTGGTTTTGTGCATTTTTTATACATTTCATACTTAGTTGTGATTTTTAGAATCTTAGGTGTATATTAGAACTTTTGATAGAATTCAATAAACTAATTTGGACATAATTGACATTTATGATGCTAAGTGCATTTTAATTTATGAATTATGGTGTGTTTTGTAGGTAATTTTATAAATTGGCTGCTGATTGAAGAAGTAGAAGAAGGTAGAGACTAGAGTGCAATTAACTGAAAAAGTCAGTCCGGTCAACAGTTTAAGAACCACAGTCATGAAATGCAAGGCATGAGAATGACAACCGCAGTTTCTATCCCTTCAACCTCAGAGTGCAACAACTGCAGTCACGGAATCAGAAGAGCAAATTTGTCAACTGCGATTTTCAAGCAAAACAAAGAAACCCTTCAAGAACTGCGATCACCGAATTTGTATAGGTAAAATGGTGACCGCAGTTGTGGACAAAAAGTCAGCACAATAACCAGCTTCACTTTTGAAATTACCCTAAAAACACACCTATTAATACATAGTTGTAGGTATAGTTAATTAGTCACTTTAGATAGGGTAGTCTAGTCTTGTCAAACTTCTCTTTTCATTTTCGGATTCATTTTCAACTCAATTCTAGCTTAATTTTAGTTGTAAAAACTTTACCTTTTTAGTTCTAATTAATTGGGCTTTTCATTTTCTTCAATTTGATATCCATTTTCTTGTTTTAATTTAGCTTTATTGCATTTTAATTCTAGTTAAGTTTTAACTAGTTTTTCAGAAGTAGTATAAATTTCCATTTTAGTTGTTAATCTTGCCTTCAATCTTGTGCTTTCTTCATTTCTAAACTTTAATTAGTGGTGGGTTTGCATTTAATCTTATTTTCTTAGCTAATCATTAACCTAGGTTTATAGATCTTGCATTTAAATTTCTTTCCCAAAATAGTAAAATGGAATAATTCTCTAACCTTTAGTGCAGGAATTTCCATTTTTAGCATATTCCTTTATGTTTCTCTAAATCATTTCCCAATCATTAGCTAGTAGATATTTATGTGCTTTCCTAGGGTAATATTTAGTGTGATTTTTGTTATATGTTATTTAATGCCTTCCTTTCTTAATTAGCCGAGTTAGCTTTATTGCTTCCTTAGTTGTAGAATAGTTTAGTACTAGTATAGTTAAGTGTTCGCTTGTTTAATTTAGTTGCCTCTTGGTTTAATATTTTAATTGTCTACTTATTTACTTAACCTTTAATTGCACTTTAGCTTGATAATTTAGTGTAGCATTTAGCTCATTATCATTATTCTAGTAGATATAGTTGTCTATTTTAGCATTAATTTCATCCCCTAGTTACCCTTTGCAATTTTTATTTCATTTAGTATAATATGCTTTCTTATGCAAATATTTATGTTATTGCTTGTCTAGTTTAATTAGTTGTAGCCTTAATTACTCTTTAGATTAATTTTGAGCTTTCTTAATTGTGATCTTTCATTGCTTTAGTAGAGTTGGTAAATCATCTTCTTCTTTTTTATTTGTACTAGTACATAGACTTGCATAGGCTAGTAATCACCTATAAATTTCCCACGGGAACGATGTCCACTTGCCAGTACTTACAAACATATCTCGCACCTCTTAGGTATTACTCACTTTTGCAAGTGTGTAAGTGTTCGTTAGGTGTAGAAAGGTCTATTTTATTACTTGCTTGCGCAATAACTTGCCTAATCATTATGCATTGAACAAGTTTTTGGTGCTGTTGTTGGAGAATTGATTTGCCATAGTGATATTAAATACTAGTGAGTCTTACTAGATTAGAAGCTTTCTTTTCTTGGAATCACTTGTAGTTATGATTAGTGTATTTTCTTTAAATTTTCCTTATTTCTTGCTTTTTGGTGTTTGCCATTGAAATTTGTCTCTTTGTTCTTGTTGTGTTGTTTATGGTCATAGGGAGGCAATACTTAAGACCATTTGATTGGAAAATTGAGTGTACCTTGACTAGAAAAAGCACAACAAGAACAAACTAAAAATCAAATGGCAAATCTACAACTCAACACTAGGGGTTTTGATGAGAATATTAGACATAATAACTAAGAAGAAGTGGTAGGTAATAATGGACTTGGAAACGGAATGGGTAATGGTATTGGCAATGGATTGCATGGTGCATTTGATAATCATGGATATGGGGCTAATGCCAATGCTCGACATCTTAGGGATTATACAACGCCCAATTTTGAACGGGCAAAATCAAGCATTACCCGAATACCTATACAAGCTAACAATTTCGAGATCAAACCTATCCTTATGCAAATGCTCCAAGCTTATGCCATGTTTTGGGGTGGAGCCAATGAGGACCCTTATAAACACTTGGTGAATTTTGAGGACGTTATTGAGGCATTCAAGTATAATGGTGTGCATCTGGATTGTATTAAGATGAGAGCTTTTCCTTTTTCCTCGAGAGATAGGGCGCATGGTTACATTCTTATGAGCGAGGAACATTTACATCTTGGAATCAATTGGCTCAAGAGTACCTGGCTAAACATTTTCTACCCTCTAGGACCTCGAAGCTTCGCAATGATATCACATCTTTTAAGCAAGACACGAGGGAAAGTTTGAGTGAAAGCATGAGAGCGATTCAAAGATCTATTGAGATAAATGTCAGCATCACGCCATTCCATTATGGCTCCAAATTCAAACTTTTTACAATGGGTTGTTTTCGGAGACGAGGTCAATAGTGGATTCTAGTGCAAATGGATCCATCTTTCTAGACTCTGGAAAAGGCACAAGCTTTACTCAGTAGGATGGCCTCCAATTACTACTACCATAGGCCAATCAATCCAATCGGAGGACAACAACAACAAGCACCACAAGCTAATGTCCAACATGGAGGGATGTTGAACTTGAACACAAATGACACCTTACTTGCCCAAAAAGGTCTCATGATGAACATAATGACAAACCTAACTAGAAAAATTGAGAATCTTGGGAAGGAAATTGCGGTTAATACAATATCTTCTACCTCTCAAGTACAGCTTGCTTGTGATTTTGTGGGAGTAATCATTAAAATGGCCAATGTTAGGTGCCAATGGGAGTAAGTGAACAATTCAATTTGTCTCTAATCAACAATCCAACCCACGAAATCCTCCTAGAGTGTAGTATGGCAACACCTATAATCCTTCATGGGGTAACCATCCCAATATCTCACAGAGAAATCAAGCAAATCAACAAAATCTATCCTTCCAACCCAATCCTCAAGCCCAAAACTTCCAAAACCAAGCCTCAACTTCTAGGCTATATCAACCAGCTTACCAAAAAAAATGCTCAATCTTACAAATCTTAACCAAACCCTGCATATCAACTCCAACAACCAAAGCCTCCATTTCAACTTTCAAATTTTGCCCAATCCATATATAATGATCATGCACATGAGGATAAATTGAGAAGGGAAATGGAGAATTTGAGAAAAGAAAATGAGACGCAAATGAGGGATTTGAATAACCAAAGGAGAGAGATGGAGAATCAAAGGAGGGAGTATGAGAATTGGAGGGCCACTACAAGAAACTTGGAGATTCAATTAGATCAATTGGCCCGTCAAAATAGTGAAAGACCTTTGGGGACATTGCCAAGCGATACCATACCAAATCTGAGGGATAATTATGATCTAAGAGAGCAAGTCCAAGCCGTTACCCTTAGAAGTGGGAAAGCCTTCGAAGAAAAAGTGGGTTGTGAGCTCAAATTCAAAGGCTATAGAAGGTGGTGGAAGTGTAAAGAATGGGAAAAAAAAGTGGAGTCTTCGAAAGGCGAGGTTGAAGAAAATAAATAACTTACTAAGACCCTTAACCAACAAAATGACGGCAAGGATCCCAAAGTTTGATAGACTAAAAAGTTAAAATTTCGTTTTCTCAAAGAATAAAAGAGGATGAGAAGACAAGGATGCTCAAGAAATTCTTAGAGATATTTGAGAAGATCGAGATACATATCTCTTTCATTGAGGCATTGGAGAACATGCCAACTTAGGCCAAATTTATGAAGCAAATTATCACAAGCAAGAGAAAGCTTATGGAGGACGAAATCTTGATCTTGAATGAAGGGTGTAATGCTATTATCTAGAACAATCTTCCTTCAAAGTTGAAGCAACCCAGCTTACTTTCAATTTCTTGTAAATAGATTGATGGGTTCTTTTCAATAGGGCACTATGTGATCTTAGGGCCTTAATCAACCTTATTCATCTTACTACATTTAAGAAGTTTAATGGGAGAGGTTTGAAAGCCACAAATGCAACACTCCAACTATCCAACCGAAACATTAGGCAGCCGTTGGAGGTTGTGAAAAACGTCATAGTCAAAGAGAAAATTTTGATTTTACAAACAAAAATTATCCCTTTTAAAGGTGATAAAATTCTTGTTGATCAATACATTTCTATTTCTTTTCATATCAACAATATTCTTCTTTTTTCTATGCAAAAGAACATTCAAGTCATCCAATCTTTTCTTCAAGGAGGCTTGTTCTTCCTTGATTCTTTTTTTCACATGCATTCTTTCCTTCAGCTCAGCATTTTCTTGTGAAAGCCTTTCATTCCAAGTTAAGAGTTAGCATTTAATAAAGAATTTGATTTTTTTACTAACTCCTTATTTCTAGCATATGATTCCTTTAAGTTATCATGCAATTTTATGATAATATGAAGGCTTCAAGATCATTATCATCATTAGAATCATAAGTGGAGGTTACCTCATCATCACCAATGGCCATGAATGCCATTTGTGCTGATTCCATCTCTTTCTCAACTTCTCTTTCGGAGTTGCAATCGTCCCAAGTGATTTGAAAGTTGTTAAAGTGGGATTTCCTACCTTCCTTCTTCTTCTTGGAGGGACATTCATTTGCAAAGTGTCCGGGTTGATCACATTCAAAGCATTTTACATTTTGCTTCTTGATTTCTAGCTTGGTCTTCCCTTTGAAGTTGTTTGAGTTGCTTGCTCCTCCTTTTCTCATTCTCCGTTTGTTGATGTAGTGTTTGAGGAATCCTTTGGTGATGAGTGCAAGATCTCCTTCATCAAGATCTTCATCTTATAGATTGATAGAGCCATTTTCATCTTCTTCTTGAGAAGTCTTCAATGCAATGCTCCTTTTTGGTCTTACTTTTTCATCATCCACCACTTTTGCCTTAAGCTTCAATTCATAAAACGAGATAAGAGAGTCAATTAAGGACTCAATAGGCATGGAGTTTAGATTCTTTGCTTTCTCTATAGCGATAGTTTTGGCATCCCATTCTTTGGATAGAGAATTCAAGATTTTTCTATTCTTTTCGCCCAAAGAATACTCCTTACCCAAGGTTTCAAGATCCTTAATGATATCGTTGAATCTACAATACATCTTATCAATACTTTCATGTGGCTCCATCTTGAAGGACTCATATTTGGTAACGAGTAAGGAGATTTTGTTCTCGAACATCATCACTCCCTTCATGAATTTCTCTCAATTTGTTCCAAATTTCCTTAGTCGAACGCATCCTTAGACATGAGTAGATTGGTTAGCGTCCAAGGCATTGTATAACACATTCATGGCTTTAGCATTTAAAGCCGAGTTTGCTTTGTCTTGCGGAGTAAGCTCATCCCTTGTTTTTTCTCTTCTTCTATTTGTGTGATCATTAACAATGGTGATTTCAAATGGATCTTCATTGACAACATAATTGGCCACAAGTCAATATAAATAGATTGCAAAAAGATTTTCATTCTATCTTTCCAAGTAATAAAGTTCACCCATTAAACATGGGAAGTCTAGTGATAGATTGACCTTGAAAAAATAAAGCATTATTTGTTGCCATAGTAGATCTTTACGCAAATGCAATTTAAGCAAACTAAAGAGACCAATACTCTGATACCAATTGTTGGTCCCAAGGCAACCTAAGGGGGGTGAATTAGGTATCTTAAAAAACTTATAAAATAACAAGTTGATAGAGATAAAATTAATTAATCTTAAAATGTATAGAATAAGTATGGAGAGAGATTAAACAGATAGCACATCCAAGCTAGCTAGCTTGGAGTAGTAATCCACTAAGATGCCCCTTCAAATTTGGTGAGCCAATATTTCGAGTGTACACAAAGTAGGATCACCTTGCTCACACTACTTCTTTTTGGTTGAGCCAAAGATTTTACACCAAACCTCACTTTTGTACAAGATTATCACTCCACTCAATTTATTTTTGAATAGCACTTTTAAGTACACACTAATACAATATCACTAAAAGAGCTAATTTGCACTCAAATTGCCTTTCTATTTGCCTGTATTCAATGTGTAAGTTGAGTTTACAAAATACAAAAGGGTTGGCATTTATAGGTGCAATAAATCAGCTCCCAACCACCTCCTAATGGCTAGATAATAAATGCTGAAAAAACTAGCTGTTATAGGTTTCGGACGTCCAAAGTAATATTTGAGCATCCGATCAATCATTTGAACTGAAATATCAGGGAGTTAAAGATGCATTTCGAATGGCCGAGCTTGCATCCATTTCTTTGTCCAAACCAGGTATGTTGAAGAGTTTAGACATCAGATGGTGTAGTGTTTCCGAAAGGTTTGGTGCTTAATTGGAGTTGCTTATCTTTCATTATAGTTTGCCTCATCTGATGTAATCTTCTTCGAACAATTAGATGCATCCACTACAGGTGCCTCAAAACTTTGACTCTGCCTTGACCTTTTGGATGGTGTAATTGCATCCGAGAAGAATTCGTTCGGACAAGCTTGTGCGTCCGTTGTAGGTGCTTCATAAATTTGCTTTCTACCTAATCGTTTAGACGGTGCATTGTGTCTGTCGCTATCTAGTTCCGACGAGCTTGTGCGTTTGAGAAATATATTGTTGTTCGAACAATGTACTTGTCCGAAAACTCTGCTAAGAGCAAATATACTAGCAATCCTGCAAAGCTCCAGTTAAGATAGTTAAATCTCTTTTGTCATCATCAAAACCAAGGTTGTAGGTCATCAATCTCTCCCTTTTTTATGATGACAAATTACGAGGCAAAATAACTTACAATAACCATGATCACACAATCATTGCATCAAACAATTCGAACACTCAGTCTAACCAACAATTCTAATAGACATCTTACTCCCTTTTTTAGCATCATCAAAGTAAAATAACCTCCCCCTAAGAGGATGCTCCCCCTTATGCAGGCAACATAATCGTAACATAATCAAACTAGAATAATCATAACCAAGGTGCTAAGTAGAGCAGTCAATAATTACAACTAGAGCAGTCAATTGCAAGGAAGTAACAAAATTCTAACAATCATTACAAAAGTCTAAGAACATTAAATCGCAAGGAAGTAAAGAGCAAGACTAAGTTGAGTCATTCTTCTTCTTAGAGCGTTCCTCAAGTTTGTGCTTCTTGGTCGGTGCATCATCCTTGGTTGCCTCGCTGTCATGACCACTTAATTCGTCAGGATCTCGGTGTTGCATGATATAGTTAAATGTGTCATCAACATCCTCGTCATCATCATTATCAGCGCCAGGACCAGTAGATTTGTCAGATTGGAGGAGACCAGTTGGATCTTTACGATCTTCAAAGATCAAGAATGGATTGAAAAGTATCATCATTGATCCATTGCTATCGGAAGAGACGCAAGAATGTATTGAGGATTGAATGTTGGCAAATCGAACTTGAGCTAAGGTAGACATACCTAGACAGAGTATTTCTGCAAGAATAGTTTGTCTGATCTCAAGCCTTTTTAGCCTTCCGAAGGGTGTGGCATTGGAAGGAATTCATTTGGTTGCTTAAGGAAGTAACAAGGGTGCATAGATGAGAAAGTGAGGGTGCTGAGGAAAAAACATGGGATTCATGGGATAGTTGAGATGTGGAAGAGAAGGGTTGAGGAGGATCTAGGGAGATGGTTCAAGGCCGGATTTCAATTGAGATTTAGATGTTTCAAGTTCATATGCAACTTTTGTAAACCATTGATCATTAAAAAACTTCAAACCCTTACGTTCAATATAGACTTTGTTAAAATAAGGAGGATATTATTTTTTGCCAGAGAAGGGGATATCAAAATGATCAAAACCCTGAGTTAGAAATTTTCCAAAAGGAATGTTTCGACGAGTATCAATAAAAAAAAGCTCCCATAGAGAGCAAAAGAGATAACCAAATACACATCTAGATGTGTATAAAAATATAGTAAAATAAGTATAACTGCATTTTGCCTGGCTCAGTGCGATGCCCATCAGTTGGTACAAGCAAATTAGTGGACTAATGTGTATAAAATATTGAGCTCAGGACTAAGCAGTGTAGTCTTGGCTTCTGAAGTCTATTTAAAATTGACGTTAAAGATCTGTTTGACCTCTTCTATGTCAAAACGAGTATCTAAAGCAGGTCATTTATCCAAGGAGAAAAAATGGGAAAAATCATCAGGAGAGGTAACTTCACAATTAAAAATGGAATTAATGATATTTGAAGAAATCTCAAGATTTTTGTTATTGTCACGAGATACCAATGAGCGAATAGTAAAACCCTTCCTAAGATTAGTAGTAAATTGAAGCACCATATCATGATGGACAGGCAAATCCAAGTGAACTAAGTTACCCCAATTTTGTTTTTCAAAGAATGATTTAATAAGAGGTAAATTCAGTCCATCGAAAAGGCTTTGGGAAATAGGCCTTTGAACAATAATGGATTTGCTAAGAAGAGAGGTGTACCTATAGAATGCCTTGGCATCAATGAATTTGGGTAGGGAGGGATTAGGGTTGGATTTTGAGGATTCAAGGATGTTTGACCCTGCACCGGAGCCTTGCCCTTTGATTTTCTGCCTCTGGTAGCCGTTGAAGATCCAACACGTGATTGTACCATTGTAAATTTGAGGGGAAAGATGAAGAGGAAAAAAAAAAGAGTTTAAGTGAATTTGTGGGAAATTTCAAAGAAGGAGATGTTATAATGATGAAATGAGGTTCAATTGAGAAAGGGGAGGAGTTGGGAAGAGAGAATATTTGAGCAAGAATTTTGATGTCTCTTAACTTGGGCACCAGAGCTAGGGTTCGGTGGGGAAGCCCGTGTCTGAAATGGGAAAAAAGAAGAGATTTAAACTAGTAAAGCAATCGTTCGGACATCTGAATGATTCATATTCGTCCGATCGTGCTTCCAGTCGCAGATGAATGGACAGCTGAAAGGCTATGCTGGGCGTCCGAAGGAGTGTCGGATAGTGATAATAGTCTGTAAGAAATTCCAGAGAGTTTGGAAAATAAGAGAGAAAGTTTAGATGATTGTAAGTATCCAAAACAAAAGAGAGAAGTTCGTACGTTCATGTACGTTCGATAGAGTAAGTAGTTCGGACACTCATATGCGTCCGAAAGCATTATTCAGATAGTTTTGAAATCAATGATGCCCAAACGAGTTCTGAGAGATTCAAAGCATTCTGAAGCCAGAGGTTTAGTAAAAATATCAGCTAGTTGATCTTTTGTACACACATATTCAACACAAATTTCCTTTTTGCATACAAGATCTCTAATAAACTGGTTTTGACATCAATATGTTTGGTTCTAGAATGCAAGACAAGATTTTTTGTGACATTAATTAAACTGGTATTATCACACCTTATAGGCACACAATCAAAAATAGCACCAAAATCTTTTAAGGTATGTTTCATCCAAAGAAGTTGAGCACAACAATTTCTAGCAGCAATATATTCAGCTTCTGCCGTAGATAGGGAAATAAAATTTTATTTTTTACTAAACCAGGACACCAAGCAATTATCCTAAAAGTGACACATACCACTAGTACTTTTTCTATACAATTTTACAACCAGTAAAATCAGTATCAGAATAACTAATCAAATTAAAATTAGTGGATTTAGGATACCAAAGGCGAAATCTATCGTCCCTTTAAAGTATCTAAAAATTCTTTTTACTACAATTAAATGTGATTCTTTAGGACAAGATTGAAATTTAGCCCATAGGCAAACAACAAACATAATATCCGATCTACTAGCTGTCAAGTAGAGTAGGCTTCCAATCATATCTCTATAGTGCTTTTCATCAATACTATTACCTTCTTCAACTTTGTCAAGTTTGGTTGAAGTGCACATCAGTGTTCCGACTTGTTTGCAATTTTCCATTCCAAAACACTTGAGTAGCTCCTTTGTGTACTTGATTTGTGTAATGAATGTTCCTTCTTTTCTTTGGTGAACTTGAAGTCGAAGGAAGAATTGTAATTCTCCCATCATACTCATTTCAAATTCTTTTTGCGTTAAGCACGAGAATTCCTTGCACAGACTTTCGTTAGTTGCTCCAAAAATAATTATCATCAACATAAATTTGAACAATTAACAAGCCATTAAGATTAGTTTTGGTGAAAATATTGGTATCAATAACACCTCTTTTGAAACCATTTTCAATCAAAAAACCACTTAGCCATTCATACCAAGCTCTAGGAGCTTGTTTCAATCCATATAAAGCTTTTGAGAGTTTGAAAACATGATTTGAAAATTTTTTATTTTCAAAACTGGAGGTTGTTCAACAAAAACTTCTTGATCAATAAAGCCATTTAAATCTTTATACACTTTTGATGCCCATTTGAAATAATTTGAAATTGTTAAAGCATGCATATGCAAGGAACATGCGGATAGATTCTAAACGAGCAACGAGTGCAAAGGTCTCATCAAAGTCAATACCTTCTTCTTGAGCATATTCCTTTGCAACAAATCTAGCTTTATTTCTAATAATATCACCTTTATCATTGAACTTATTTCTAAAGACCCATTTTGTTCCTATAACAGGATGAGTTGATGGTCTTTCGACTATGATCCACACATTGTTTTTCTCGAATTGGCTAAGTTCCTCTTGCATAGAAAAGACCCAAGATTCATCATTCAATGCATCATCCACACGTTTGGGTTCAATGTGAGAAAGTAGGGAAAATTACTATTTAAAGGTTTATGAGAACGAGTTTTTATCCCATCGGACGGATCACCTATGATCAATTTTTGAGGATGACTTGCGACAAATCTCCATGCTTTGGAAGATCATTTGGAGAATTTTCGTTCTTTTCTCCTTCTTCATCCAAGTGATGAGTGTCATTGTCATTGATTGTCTTTATCTCTTGATGTTCTTCATGTATGGTGAGCTTCTCAAGTTCCGTTTGTATACCTACATCTTCATTCTCACAAACATTCTTTGAAATAATACCATTAGTCTCATCAAATGTAACACACACAACTTCTTCAATTAATAAGAATTCTTCTATTGTATACTCGGTATGCTTTCTTGCCCCTAAAATACCCTAAGAAAATTCCTTCATCCGATTTCTTGGTCAAATTTTCCAAGATTTTCTTTGATTTTTAAAATGAAGCATTTACAACCAAAGATTTTGAACTCACAACGGGCTTTTTGCAAAATAAGAGTTCATAAGAAGTTTTGTTTAAAATAGGTCTCAAAAAAACTTGATTCATAACATATCAAGCCGTATTGACGACTTTGGCGCAAAAATATTTTGGTAAATCACATCACTAATCATTGTTCTAGTGGCTTCTTGAAGTGTTCTATTTTTTCTTTCGACAACATCATTTTGTTGAGGAAATCTAACAACTGAAAATTCATGTGCAATACCGTTCTGATCACAAAATTCAAGAAAACTTTCAAATTTAAATTCGGTTTCATTATCACTTCTCAAACGAATGATTTTCAAATTTAACAAATTTTGTACTTTGAAAAACAACTTTACGAAATTTTCAAAGGCTTCATTTTTGTGAGCAAGAAATTGTACCCAAGTATACATAGAATAGTCATCAACAATAACAAAAGCATATTTCCTACCACCAAAACTAGCATGTTGAGTTGGACCAAATAAATCCAAATGCAATAATTCTAAAGGTCTAGAAGTAGACACACAATTTTTTGATTTAAAAGAAATTTTGACTTGTTTACCAAATTGACATGCATCACATATTTTGTTTTTAACAAACTTTAGTTTTGGTAATCCTTTTACCAACTCCTTTTGAGCAAGATTTTTAATTAAATAATGTTGAAATGACAAAGCCTTCTATGCCAAAGCCAGGGATCATCTATGGAGACGGTTAGGCATTTTACATTACTATCACGAAGGTTGTTAAGATAAATCACATAAAAGTATTGTGTCTATAACCTTTATTGTGAATAAAACTGAAAAACTCTTATCAAGTATTAAGACATTCATACTTGGTAAAGATTACATAGAGATGTTTATCACAAAGTTGCCTCACACTTAAGAGATTGTAATTTAAATTGTCAATTAGAATCACATTTTTAATTAAAGTCTCACCATTTTTACCTACATCACCAATGCCGATTGATTTTTCCTTCATGTTATCCCCAAAAGTTACTTTTCAACTGTTTTTGGATATGAGTTTTGTAAAGAAAGAAGCATCACCCGTTAAGTGTCTTGCACACCTACTATCTATAAACTATTTGGCATTCTTGGGGATATTCATTGCCTACACAAGAAATTAAGTGATAACTTTTGGTACTCATATTTTCTTGGGTCCATAAGAGTTAGTGAAATTACTACAAATCCATATGGTATTCATTCCAAGTTTTTCATTTCTGTTGACATAGAAATAATTTTTCACGTGTCTACATTATTGGAAATAATTGCAAATAATATTTTTATTTTCATATAGAGAAGATTTTGATTTTACAAAACAAAAATTATCCCTTTTAAAGGTGACAAAATTCTTGTTGATCAATACATTTCTATTTCTTTTCATATCAACAATATTCTCCTTTTCTCTATGCAAAAGAACATTCAAGTCATCCAATCTTTTTTCAAGGAGGCTTGTTCTTCCTTGATTCTTGTTTTCACATGCATTCTTTTCTTCAACTCAGCATTTTCCTATGAAAGCGTTTCATTCACAAGTTTAGAGTTGGCATTTAATAAAGCATTTGATTTTTTTACCAACTCCTTATTTCTAGCATATGATTCCTTTATTTTATCATGCAATTTTATGAGGAAGGCTTCAAGATCATTATCATCATTTTCATCATCAGAACCATAAGTGGAGGTTACCTCATCATCACCAATGGCCATGAATGCCATTTATGCAAATTCCATCTCTTTCTCAACTTCTCTTTCGGAGTTGTAATCATCCCAAGTGATTTGAAAGTTGTTAAAGCGAGATTTCCTACCTTCCTTCTTCTTCTTGGAGGTACACTCATATGCAAAGTGTCCGGGTTGACCACATTCAAAGCATTTTTCATTTTGCTTCTTGATTTCTAGATTGGTCTTCCCTTTGAAGTTGTTTGAGTTGCTTGCTCCTTCTTTTCTCATTCTCCGTTTGTTGATGTAGAGATGTCTGAGGAATCCTTTGGTGATGAGTGCAAGATCTCCTTCATCAAGATTTTCATCTTCTAGATTGATGGAGCCATTTTCATCTTCTTCTTGAGAAGTCTTTAATGCAATGCTCCTTTTTGAAACTGCTTCTTCATCATTCACCACTTTTGCCTTATAATTAAATTCATAAGATGTAAGAGAGTTTTGGCATGGAAGTCAATAGACATGTCTCTTATTAGATTCTTTGCTTTCTCTATAGCGATAGTTTTGGCATCCCATTCTTTGGATAGAGAATTCAAGATTTTTCTATTCTTTTCGCCCAAAGAATACTCCTTACCCAAGGTTTCAAGATCCTTAATGATATTGTTGAATCTACAATACATCTTATCAATACTTTCATGTGGCTCCATCTTGAAGGACTCATATTTGGCAACGAGTAAGGATTTCTTTTGTTCTCGAACATCATCACTCCCTTCATGAATTTCTCTCAATTTGTCCCAAATTTCCTTAGCCGAAACGCATCCCTTTGTCACGAGTAGATTCGTTAGCATCTAAGGCATTGTATAACACATTCATGACTTTAGCATTTAAAGTCGAGTTTGCTTTGTCTTGCGGAGTAAGCTCATCCCTTGTTTTTTCTCTTCTTCTATTTGTGTGATCATCAACAATGGTGATTTCAAATGGACCTTCATTGACAACATACCATAAGTCAATATAAATAGATTGTAAAAAGATTTTCATTCTATCTTTCCAACTAATAAAGTTCACCCCATTAAACATGAGAGGTCTAGTGATAGATTGACCTTGAAAAAATAAAGTATTATTGGTTGCCATAGTAGATCTTTACTCAAATGCAATTTAAGAAAACTAAAGAGACCAATACTCTGATACCAATTGTTGGTCCCAATGCAACCTAAGGGGAATGAATTAGGTTTCTTAAAAAATATTTTCAATCAAATTTATTTTCAAGCAAAAATCTCAATATGACTTTTTAAATTACAAAGGTCTCGATTTGACCCTCTAAATTAACAAAAAAAATATTCCAATATAGTCTTCTAAATTCAAAAAAATTTCAATTTAGTCCTCGAAACTAAAAAAATTATCATTGTGGCCCCAAAACTAAAAAATTATCAATTCGACCCTCCAAACTGAAAGCCTATTCTAATTTGCCCTCCAAACTATGTTCAAATAGTACCATTAACTTTTAAATTCTCGCAACTTTAAAATATACTTTCAATCTTAATGATTACTTTATTGTTAAAATAAGATTTTTGTATAAAATAGGGAGTTACATCTGATATCCATTTTTTAAAGATGAATTTTAGAAATTATACAAGTATGCAATTAAATTTTTTTTAGAATTAGGAATTAAGTTAAATAATAGTAGAAATTATATTTAAACAAAAAAAAAAATTAGAACATATCATGTATAAAACTTTTGGGTTCTTTCGAGAGAATAATTTTGAAATATTTTTCTATTTTTGATACAAAAAGAAAAAAAAAAACACATGAACAAATGAGACATAAAATTACTTAAAAGCTACTTAAGGCGCTCTAAACTTGAATTAACAAATAGATTATCCTTCATAGATATTATCAACATCTTCACCTTCTTTACACCAATACCATTTATTTTGTCTCTAATTTTAATGTCTCGACTGTATAATAATAAAAGATATTTGTTGTCTAGAATGTGAAAAGAATTTGGCTTCTATATAGTGTACAAAAAAATAAATATTATGTAGAACCAATGACTAAGAAAGAGGGTGAAAAATGTGATCTACATCTATTTTATTTTTTTTAAAAGAACATAATTCTTATCCTGTAATTCTTGCTTACTTTTAGTTCCCTTTTCATACACTGAATAATTAGCATATATTTAATATAAGTGACGCTTTCTTATAACAAAAAAAATTAGTCCCTAATTATATTAGCTAAAATTCTTAATAGATAATTATTATCGTTCTACAAAAAATTAGTGTTATTACCTTTGGACATGTAAATATCTAATGCTAAATATCAGTAACTGTATAAATACATACTAAAAAATAAGGATATCAAATCAGTTACTAATTAGATTTTAACTAAAGTGTACCTTGTCTAATAAAACCTAATTCTAAATGTTTATTATTACTTTTGAATTATTACTATACAAGTCAATAGCTACTACAGTTATATATTATTGATCTTAGTCTATCAAATAAAATTTATAATATTGAATATCTACCTTTTAATTTACTACTATACAGATTGATAGTTTTAACATAATAAATTAATCATCTAAATTTCACGCAGTAAATGGTGGTAGACTATTTTTTTTTTTTTTACTTTTTTCTATTTTTATGACATAATTCCTATAGTTGTACAAACTATATATTTAAGAGAAATTTTGTTTCCTAATGCGCTTGATATATCCCTAATGCGCTTGATAAATCCAAATTTGTTAGTATAGAACTTGAATAATTGAAGAGAATAAAGGGTAATTCCAATAAATTCTATAAATTTTCAACACTTTTCTAGATTACACTACTCTCTTTTATTACTAAACTTGCAGCTAATAGATATAATAATAAAGTTAGACATATTTCCTGTCATACATTGTACTCTATTTTGATGATACTTTAACCTTCCTATTTTGAAGCAAAATAGAGTATCAATAAACTCAATGTAGAATGCTTCAATAATTCTTAATCGAGAAAATGGATTTCTATTTAAAAATAGCAAGGTAGATATTCACAAGACATAATTATTCGGCATTTATGAAATTACTTGAACTACTAAACTAAAAAAAAAATCTCTTATATTTCCAACAAAGTATATCTAAAAAAAATACATAAAAATCACTTATGAGAAAATATTTCTCTAAACTCATACGAATTATAAAAAAAAAAATGGCTTTGTTAAACGTTGAAACAGAAATTATATGAGCAGAAAATTAAGTGCACTAAAAAAAATCAAACAGTTAGTATCTCTAAATATACTTTACTTTTTAATTCAGGCAATGAAAATCAAACAATTAATATTTTCAAACAAGCAAAGCACGTGCTCCCATCTTAGTTTATTCATGAAGAAATTAAAAATGTGAAAATACTATCCAAATTTACCTAATGAGAACTATTTAGTATTGGATTGATTTTTTATTTTTGAAAGAGAAAATTTTTGTTCTTGAAAGTTGAGTATTTTCTTTTTTCTAGATGCTGAAAATTCAACATTTACTATACACTTAATATCTAACCGCTAACAACCTCTTCGTCCCTATAATTTGCCACTTTTTTTAAAAAAAAAAAAAAAAAATTCTACCTAATAATAATACTCATGCTTTCTACGAAAATCAAAAGGATTTAAATTTGTTGTTATACAAAAATTTTTCTATCATAATATAAAAAAAGAAAAAAGTATTTGAAAAATGTTTACATGTTGGTTATACCATGACTCAAAATGTAGTGTACTACAACTCTAAATGGTATAACGACTAAACTTCTTCTTACATATTTGATACTTTACAAAGCGATATATTACATTCTTATACCCCTAATGCGTAACCTAATCTTTCTGGTAAATATAGTATCCTAACCTCTTATTACATTCTTATACCCCTAATGCGTATCCTAATCTTTCTGGTAAGTATAAGATCCTAACCTCTTAATTATTGACTATATAAAAATCAAAATCAGGCAAAAGGTAACTCTCCCTGTTAAAATTATGAAAAACATAGTTTGAAAATGTTATGTATTAATAAAATCACATTCAAGTATACAAATACAAGAAATCCATAGGACCAAGAAACCTAGAGTTGTGAAAAGTATAAAATATAGGAAACCTAAACTAACAAAGGAAAGATTATATAATTGATTGAATAATTATTTACATAATTGATTGACATTATTAATTGATTGAATTAACAGTCCACCTCACACTTAAACTGGTTGTGAAGAATCCATTTTAAGGTTGGCATTAAAAAGTTTTTTGTGATGAGACTGGACTCTTATAGAGAAAACAACGTGAAAGGGATTTGAATGCCTCAAAATCACAATAAAATGGATTAAACACCATTAAAGACAATATGTCATGAGACAATATATAATCTGAGAGGGACTTCACTCATGCAAATAAAATACTGATGAGGAGGATTGAAAGCACACCGATGAGAGAGAACACGAAAATTAATATTGTTAAAAGAGTGATTGAACCATGAAAGGAATTGAAAAAAGAACATGGTTAATTAAATAATTGAATGGATTGAAAATGCCCATAAAAAGGGTTTTAACATATTAAGGGATTGAAAATAGCAATTGAATCCGTTAAGAGATTGGAAGAATACTCATAAAAAAAATTAAAACTTTGATACCATCTTATACCAATGATAAAAAGAGTTTGAAAGAAACGTTATATACTAATAAAACAGTGTTCAAATATACAAGTATAGGAAGTCTACACGACCCAGAAGCCTAGAACTGTGGAAAGTATACAGAATTGGGAAACCTAAACTAACAAAGGAAAGATTACATAATTTATTGAATAATTATTTACATAATTGATTAATTCTAGCATTCCTATAATCTGAATGATCGATTTTGAAATAAACATTAAACACTATGTACTCGTGCCTAGTCAACAATTAAAAGAGGTGATAGAGCTTATTAAGAACAAGAAAGAGACTTCTCCATTTGATGGAGCTCCTTTGCAATTTCAAGCATATCCGGCCTGTCCATTCGTTCATGTTCAGTGCATCTCAAAGCAAGATCCACGAAACTTAGCAACTGCTGCTCTACCTCATACTCCTTGTAATTACTTTCCTCTTCTAAAATCTTAGGATCCACAATTTGGTTGAGTTGATAATTCTCAACGTACCCTTTAACATAATCGCGGATATAAGTTCGTCCTCCCATTTCTTCATCATACTTGATTGCATCCGTTTCTCCAGTTAAGAGCATTAGCATAAGCACACCAAAACTGTAAACGTCGCTCTTCAGAGTAACAATATTTGACTTCACATACTGAAGGTCTGAGTGAACATGTGTCCATTTTAGCTGATTTTCCACCTCTGATTCTCCAGGAGGAAGGGATATAGATAAGCCGAAATCAAACAAATTCGCGACACCACTTTGATCTATTATCACTTTGTTTATTGTTATGAGAGAAAAATGATAGGTGTCGGAAAAGCAGAATGAAGATAAAGTAATACATTGGAAATACCATTTGCAATCTTTATTCTGTTTTTCCAATACAGTAATTTACGATCATGATTGGGATTTTTTCGAACAAGGAGGTTTGTTAGAAATTCAGTTCCAGGAGAATAATGATAAACCATGACAGGATACTCAAATTCCAAACAGCAACCAATAAGATGCAAGACATTCTTGAGATGGCTCATTTGTGAAGTCACCGCTATATCACGTATAATTCTATTAGGAGCAGTTTCATTCCAAGAAGAACTTTGCTGCTGACTAGTATAAATTTTAACTAAAATCTGGCGATCTTGTAACTTACCTGCAAACATGTCACCAATGTTAGTGTGACGAATTGGTTCAGAGAAATTCTTGGTTGCCCTGATTAGTTCTTCAGCAGAAAAGCCTCGAATAGGAAGTTTGTGCCGTCCACCAAAAGAAGCAATTAGTTCCTCCAATACTGAACTTCCATTTTTGTAGAAGTATGGTAATCTCTCTTGGTCATTGTCCTTTCTCAGTTTAATAAAGGGTAGAACTTTTCTGATCTGTTCCATAAAAGATTTTTTGTTTTTTTGAGGTGAATGAATCTTTGATTTCCTCTAACTTGTAGTGCTGCTTCTATGGGCTTATCATTGGTCTGTGGAGATCTTCAAGGAAGACAATTATGAAAACTCACAATACAGGGAGATTTAGCTGGGAAGTGTTCTATGAAAATGTGAGATGTGATGAGATATATTGACTACAACTTTCTCATTGTTGACTTTACAAGGAAAGCATGTACCAAGAAAGATCCAACCAATTGATTAAGAACTACTCAAATTCCCGGAAAATAGCTTCGCATATCTCCAAGTCAACAAACATGATTTGAAGTTTTCTCCACCCCACCCCCATTTTTATTTTTTTATTTTTTATAAAAAAAGAAAAGATCTAGAGAATTAACCTTCACTTATTCCTTTGTTAACACAAAACCATGACGTAGGTCACAGGAAAGCTTATCATGATTAGAAGTTTAAACCATGATTTGATCTTCAATTTTGATGAGAGTGTAAAAAAATTCAAAAGGGACTTTTGTATTGATAGATGCGGTTTAAAATCTCGTTCAAGATGTCATCAATTGCCCCAGAAGGATGTAATGATCTCAAATACATAAGAAAAAAATGCATATATTTTGAGAAGATGGAAACAGAAATATGCATATATTGTGGAATGAAAATACATCAAATCCTTGATTCCAAATTATCATTGGGGAGGAGGGGTGGGTTGGTAGAGCTAATTAATAATCACGAACAGGCAATTTGGCGGAGCTATTTCGCAACATCATTCATATATGGTCTATCTATACCCTTTTCTTGTTTGCAACTCGAAGCAAGACTTGCAAAAGCTACCAAATGCTGCTCTGTCTCAAGCACATTATTATTGCCTTCCTCTTCAAAAATCATTAGGATCCACAATTTCTTTCAATTGGCCATTCTCAAGGCAGTCCTTAACACGATCTGGGGTAAAAATAAAATTCAATGTTCCTTGATCATGCTTAACGAGTGATGTTACTCCAGAAATGAGCAGAAGCATAAGCAAACCTATATGTGAACGTCAATCTTCTCAGTAACATAGTTTGACATCAAGTACAGGGTCTATGCATCTATTTGTGCTAATGATCTGATTTTTAACCTTATTCTCTCAAGCTGGAAGGGATACAGTATCCAAAATCAAACAATTTACCAACTCCGTTATTATCCATTACTACTTTATCTATAGTCAAATCCCGAAAAATAATAGGGATACGTAATGCAGTATGAAGATAAACGAAGACATTGGCAATATCACTAGCAATCTTTATTCTTCTTCTCCAGTTTAGACTTCAGAGAAGAGCAAAATATTCCTCAATTCATCCATAGTTTTGTTTGTAAATTGAGCAATATGATATCACTACCCAGAATGAAAGAATTGAAGAATGTTTGGAATGGAATTGAAGAATGGAAAGCCAAATATATGTACTACATACTAGTACTAAAATAGTTATCATCTGATCACAAACGAAATTCTTTTGAGGGCATTTACCAAGAAAGATCCAACAAGTTGCAGTTCATTGGAAATCAGAGATGATGTTTAGATCTGACTCATAAAAGCATCTTTGTAAATTGGGATCTAGTTGCCTCTACCTATAGTAATTTTCAGTTGTCTTTACCTAGAGTAAAAATACAATTGTGGAGTTGCTAAACTATACTCTCCCAATTCAAAATAACTGTAACTTTAGGGTCGTTTGGTTCGGGGGATGATATGGAATTTAATAACTAATTTCATATCATCTTATGTTTAGTTCATTATTTTTATACGAGATTATTAATCCAACTAACTGAATTAATCTCTTATACAGGGATAAAATAATTCCATGAAGAAGGTGGTATTAATTATCCGGAGATGATTCTTCATTGATTCTTCTAGATAACAATTTTTTAACTAATTTATCCTTAATAAACTTTATAACTTTAATCTATCTCTCGTAATAACAATTAAATTGCCATGATTAATCAATCATCTTTATAAACTTTTTTTTCCGGTTCTTTTCTAATATTTCTTTTATTACGCCACCAACTTTTTTAGTCAATCAATCATCGGTATTTCGACTGAGTATTTTTGGGAGATTAGTGAAGCATTTTTTTAATCAAAATAATTTTTGAAATGAAAGTGATCATTTACAGTTTTGAGAGTTGCTTCACCTTTTCATAATGGAACCCGAATTTGAAACGAAGACGACAATAAGAGTTCTCCTCCGGTTTTTTTTTTTTTTCGTTTTTATTTATTTGTTTATTTATTTTCTAACTTGCATCAGATTCAGGCATTGTATGAATTATTCTACTATGTTATAACCTAGCTTTTTAGAAATTTATTAAATATTTTGTCTCAGTAGTATAAGATTTTCAATGCTATGGCAGTTTTTTTTTGGCTCACGATATGTCAGGCTTTACCAAAAAAAACCAAATAATACACTACCAATTATTTTAATACAATGCTTGAATAACTTAAAAACTAACAAGTTTTATATTTAATTTTCGGATTGCAATTTATTTTACTTTTTTGTTTATATAATTACAAGAGTATCAATTAAATTATTTTTTAGATTTTCAACTAAAAATAATATTATAAATTCAGGGCTATTTCAATCAATAAAATAGTAATTCTACCTAATCCGATACTAAACCAAATGTAGGTTGGGACTATTTTAAGGATATACCATGAAACCACTTATCAACCAAATACTAGGTTAGAGGCACACTTAATCCGAGGATGACTCATCTAATGATGAATAATCCAAGGATGAGACAACCCAGCTCATCCAGTCCGTGAACCAAATGGAGCCTTAGATAATTTGTCTTATTTCATATTATCTGTCACTTTAAAAAATTAAGATATAATTAAATAATTTTTTTTTTTCAACATTTACCCTTAGTGTCACATTAATGAAGGGAAGATTATGTAGCTGAAAAATTAATGCAAAATGATAATGTAGTCACTTTGAACAATCTTTTGCAAAATTAATGCAATTTAATAGCTTTTTTAATTCGTTTGTATCAACCAAAGATGACAGTTATTTTAAAACGGAGAGAATATAAATTTACACTTTACCCTTTAATCTTTTATCTTTATGCATCAAATATTAAAGTCCTGTTGTAACTAAATTAATTGGTCATATGCCCCGTCCCATCATGTCAATGTATCCACTGCCTTGTTTTGAATCAATATAACACTAACAGTAATCAGAAAAGGATAGAGTATGATTGGATAACGAACTGTAACTTAGTTCATAAAACTCTTTTTTATAACATATAGAAACAAGAATTTTTGTAGATATGAAAAGATGGAGAATTTTACAGTTCCTTTTAGGCAATCATTCCCTTAACTTTGAAAGCTTGTACAGTACAAGTTCTTAAAGCATATAGTGTTGTACTGTACAAGCATCTAAAGTACAAGGGAATGGTTCCCTAAAAGGGACTGTAAAATTTCCCTGAAAAGAAATTGAGACAATGTAATGTTGGAAAATTCTCAACTTCATATTGATCGTGACAATTACATTTAAGTTGCACTTTAGTGATGCTTAGTTTACCAAGTTTTTACTTGATTTACAAATGAATAAATACTAGTATTTATAGTGGTTTTTTGGTACATGTTAGTCGAGCAGTTGGTTGGCTTTATGTTTAAGTTGCTTGGTAGTTGAGTTAGTTTAATCTTCCCAATCTATTCATAGTACGAGTTATTATTGTGGTCGGAAGTTGATCATCCCAACTGTCTAATATCTTCCTGATCTAACTGAGAAATTTTATCTAGAGGAGGCGGTGAGGCTTGACACATGTCCACTAATCATACTCAATTAACTTTAGTCTCATCAGAAGCCCTCTCGATGAAGTCTGAATCGTAGATCAGTCTTTATCGATCAAAAATAATTCATATCCTTTGGATATTTATTTAATCGTTACGTCATTTGAGAATTCTCATTAAATGTTAGTGACTCCTCTTTTTCCAACTATCGCTTTGATTCATGCTTTCGAATAATAAATACCCAAAATCAAATATCTTTTTATTTTCTACTAGTGAATTTGAGGTGAAAATTTTCTGAAAATCCTCTTCCGAATCTTCTTCTTTATAGAATTTCTTGTATTCTTCTTCTTTTTCTTTTGTTTGAAATATTCAATGGCTTCTGAATCAAGACAGGGTTCAAATGATAATGTTCCTGTTGGGGATAGCTTTCACTTAGAAGATGCTTAACTGAAGATGCCTCCAAGAAGAAGATTGTGAAGAGGATTCACAAGAAAAAGAGTTATGTAGATCCAGCGAACCTTGAAGCAGGTGTAGTAATTTTGGCAAATTCTAAATCTGCATATCCAAGCCTTCAAACAGCAGTCAAATCCAGGTTAAGTCCTTAAAGAGAGGAAGGGATTTTACGAGGAAAAAGAAAGCTTCTCACTCTCCTGAACAAAGGGATGATCCCATCCCTTTGAAATCAAAGTCCTACCAATTGAGGGAGATCAATCTCCTATCCTTTTGGTTGATTCCCCAAAGCATGATAAAGAGGCGGTGAAACTTCTAAGCGATTCTAGGAAAGGAAAAGGACCGATGGAATGTCTAGTACTGAAGCAAAGCATTTTATTCTAGACTGGCCGGTCTCTATCGATGATCAGATCGGAGGATCAAGTAAATGACTGGACTATCTTTTCGTTGCCTTTCCTCAGAAAGATATTTTGGAATCTGACGATTGTACTGATAGGTAGAAAGCAATCAGAAGTTCCATGCATTGGCTTTTATTGAGCATTATCTCCGTAGTAGCATGCTAACTTGGGGTAATAATAGATAGAAAATTTCTGACTTGGAGAGGCTAACCAAAGACCAAACCAAGCAGATAGAAGAAATAAAACTAACCGAGCAAAAGAAGCATATTAAAGCCATGGCTAAACTGGAAGAGAGGTTAAATAATCAGCATAGAAACTTCAATCCTCTCATACTGAACTAGTCGGCCGAGATGATAAAAATGAAAAAGGAGTATAATCAAGTTTCTCGGAACCTCTCTTCCAAATCTGCTGAGCTGGGAGATGCTCAGGAAGAACTTCAGAAGCTTCGATCAAAGCTCTCTCAAAGTCAATCTTTGATTCAAAACCTGAGAGAGGAACTTCCTCTACAAGGTGTCAATTCTTTTTTGGCATCTAATGCCCTAAGTGAAGACTTAGGAAAATTTTGCAAGATGGGTGCTAACGCCAAGTTTGGCAAGGCGTTGCATAATATCCAAGCTCGGATCCCCACATTGGAGTTCAAGAATAGTATTTTCACATATTTTATTGCAACTTCTACTTCCGATTGAATTACCGAACTGGGATTCAAGTTTAGAGAACCTAGATCCGCTTCTTCCCTCACTCAGAGTGTTCTTCTTGAAAAAGTTATAGAAGTGATTGAAGAAGTAGAGGAAGAAAAGGATGCTGAGGTTGAGACTCCTGAGCAAGGTTTAAATATCTCAGAGCTACTAGCTTCTGTGGGGAGCTAACCTTGTTTTTATTCTGATGTAGATCTTTTGATATAGAACAGGATCCTCTAAATTATCTTAATTTTGATAATCAAGATGTAACAAGAATGCCTACTTCGGTTGAGAACCCTTAAGTAGAGTAGGTTGAAAGAGATCATCAAGAGTAGAATAGGAACTTGTACTCATTTTTGTTAATCTTGTAATAATATGACTAATTTCTCTATTTCCATCATTTGTGTTTTTATTTATTGTTTGTCAAATAAAACTTGTATCTCCTTGTAATCTTTCTATTCAACAATTTTCTTGATTAAAAATTGTAATCCAGAATTCTTATTGAATAAAAATTCTAATCATGTTTGATTTCTTTTGTATAATGACTATTGACTTTTTATCTTCCTCCGATCAGAAAGTCAACCAATTTGACCATCTTTTAGACAATTATTCTTCTTCTGATCAATAATTTTATGATTTTTCCTTGGATCATTCATCGTGATCGAGCATATTTGTATTTACGATATGGCTGCTTAAAGCACATCGATGAGACTAATACTTAATCGGTGCTATCAATTTAGGGACTTAAAGCCACTTAATGCACTTAGGCGAGCCAGCCCTTATTCAATCGAATCATTTGAAACACTTTAACAGGTCGACCTTTACTCTTTTAACCGCTAAAAGCTCGATGTGTAATGTAGTAGGTCAGATAGGGATTAAACCATTTCAATTTTTAAAGTCATAACCCTTGAATATATAGAATGAACTGGCTACTTTTTAGGTACATTTATTACTGGGACAATTATTACCACTTCTTGGCGTTTCCGTTTTCCAAAAAATTGAAAAGTCACCCTATTTTCAGCCATCTTATAAATATTTTTTTAACAAGGATTCAAAATTTTTTCTTTTCGTCTACTTTTCAAAATTTTCAAATTTCTCCAGCAACTTTTTCTTTTTTATCTTTAATTCTTAAGTCTTTTTCAATCCTTCGAAGGTTTCTTCAAATGGATCCCTCTTTGAATATTCTTAAAGCAAACTTGTTTTGATGTTGCTCTTATCAATGTTGTGCCACTAATAGAAAAGGGATCTAGTCAAATTTCTCCTTTTTTCTCCTCTACTGAAACAAACTCTAGCCACTGCTAACATCAAGTTTGCACTTCAAGTGGGTGATATTCCTTGACTGAGGGCTTCATACCACATTCCGAATACTATGGCCAATCCAAATTCCTAATGAGAAGGACCGAGCACATAACACTCCCGAGAGATTTGTCACTAATTTCGAAAATCAACTAAGACCGGGTCTTCGATTCCCAATTTGCAAAATTTTACTCTCATTTTGCTCTTTCTTTGTCATCTGCTTTTCTCAATTGATGCCAAACTTCCTTCAAATTTTTATTGCATATGGCTTAATCTGCAAATACATAAATTTGAAGGCCTCTACACACAGGTTCAAATGTTTCTGCAAGTTGGTGCAGTGCAAAGAGTTTGGCTTCTATTACTTTCCAAACCGAGCTAAAAAAGCAATGATTGCTGCAGACACGCCGAGTTCTCAATTAAGAACTGGAAGTCCTACTTCTTTTTTGCAGCTCAGGATAATACGAACAGGATCAAATCAAAGTGGTCGTTCTTTGATTGTGATTCAATTCTAAACTCTGACCCTTGGGAGAATTGGATTATGAATCATTTCAAGGAATAAACAAATTGAATCAATCAAATTCAGCCATTCATTTTGGAGGAAAGAATTCCACCGTTGATCATAATTTGTTGACATGGGCCGACTTGGTTGAAGGAGCTACTCTTTCATAAAGGTTTAATGGAAATGAGTATCTAAATTGTTGCATGTATTTCCAAGCTATATGAGCTATATTTGCTCTTACTAACCTTCTTTTTATTTGTGAACAGAAGCCCTAGTGAAGCCAATGCTATTTGGCTGAAGGTCAGTTGTTTCTAAACCAATTTGAATAGTGGATCAATTTTAACCGAGTAGCAGAGCAATAGGAAGCTCTTCTAGCTCAATAACAGTAGCTCAGAAAGGAAAAGCATCTGTTCTTAAAGCTTCATCGAAAGAGATAGAGATCAGTTCTGATTTTAATACAGAAATCTTAAGAGCAAGATCTTGCAATTCCTTCCCTAATAGCTCGTTAGTGTAAGAGAAGAGGTTTTTTGACTTCTTCTTTTATTCCTACTGCCATCCCAATAATCCGAACTCCCTCTTCTGTTCTGCCAGTTCCAGGTGGATCTTTTTGTCCTTGGTCCTATAAGCCTTGGGCTTTTTGCATTCTAGAAAATAATGAAATACTTACCTGGCATGTAGCTCCAGGGATTCGTGAATGGACTCCCGAAGAATAATGGGTTTCCAGTAGGTCACGAGGCATTCCCTAGACGATTAGGTTAGTTCAACCGATCAGAGATTGAGAAAGAGAGATCAACAAAACTGCTTTAAGTCTCTTATGGTCTTTGACCATTAGTGATTGGGGACAACATGATTGGGTGGCAAACAACTGGCTCGATAATGTTTTCATATATCTAGATCAAACATATGCAACCGACCTTCCAACTGCTCAACTTCAGAACAGAGCAGCTCAATCACTTTATGTAGTAAGACATTTTTTAATATTTTTTCTTTCTATTTCAGCTCACCAATGCTATGAGTTAAGAACACCATCGTTGTCTGAAGGTCGAGAAGCAAGTTGATGTGCTGAAAGAGCAACTTCAAAAATTAGTTGCTAATGAAAAGGCTCTAAGACAACAATTGGAAGAGAAGGACTGCTCTTGCCAAGACAGTGAAGAGCTCCAATGATTATCCTTCTTCTGTTGCAAAATTAGAGAGCAAACATGAAGAAGAGCTTCAGCAGCTAAGGAATCAACTACAACAAATGGTTGAGAACTTAAGCTCGAAACAAGAAGAAGTGAATAAATACAAGTCTGAGCTCGAGCAAATTAAGTCTAGCCAATCTTCCTCTTCCTTTTCCTTAGTTTATTATGTGAATCAGTACCTTAGGTCTCCTACTTTGAAGAGAAATCTAATGACTTTCTGTCATCAGACCAATGCCTTAGAATTTAAAGAGGCTTTAGAAGAAGTAAGCGAAAAAATTCCCAGATCTACCTTTAAACTTTAGATCTTTCTCCAATTATAATGTATCAGTAGATAGAGATTTTATTGTTGATCTACAATCTTGGATTTCATAATGACAAATACAATCTAATAGTTTGAATATGACTTGTGCAAGAATTCTGCTTATCTGTCACAATAAGATTTTCGGACGTTACACATCATCCGAACTTTGACAAAGTTGCTCGGATGCAGGACTTCGTCCGAACAAAATTTTCTTAGATGCAATACCCCATCCGAAAGATCAGGCAGAGAGCAAGGATCTGAGGTATTGACAATGGATGCTCAATAGCGTCTGTAGTAAATTCTATCAGACGTGCCTGACTATCTGAATGAAGAGCTTAATTGATTATATTGCTATCAAATTACTTGTTAGTGTGAAAGATTTTATTTATACATCATTTGCAAATTATTTTTAAGAAATCTAATTCACTCCCCCTCTTAGGTTGCTTTGGGCCAACAATGGTATTACAGTTTGGCTATTCTTTATTTTGCTTAAATTGCATTTGAGTAAAGGTATTTATGGCAACC
This sequence comes from Cinchona pubescens, assembly GCA_025175665.1. Lineage (NCBI taxonomy): Eukaryota > Viridiplantae > Streptophyta > Magnoliopsida > Gentianales > Rubiaceae > Cinchona > Cinchona pubescens. The sequence goes on along the minus strand of JANKKI010000300.1, from coordinate 1,385,890 downwards.
AATAATGCTTTATTTCTTGAAGGTCAATCTATCACTAGATCACCTATGTTTAATGGGGTGATTTTATTAGAATGAAAATCTTTTTGCAATCTATTGATATTGACTTATGGTATGTTGTCAATGAAGGTCCTTTTGAAGCCACCATTGTTGATGATCACACAAATAGAAGAAGGAAAAAAATGAGGGATGAGCTCACCCCACAAGATAAAGCAAACTTGACCTTAAATACTAAAGCCATGAATGTGTTGTACAATGCCTTGGATGCTAACGAGTCTAGTCATGTCAAAGGATGTGTTTTGGTTAAGGAAATTGGGATAAATTGAAAGAATTTCATGAACGAATCGATGATGTGAGAGAACAATAGAAATCCTTACTTGTTTCCAAGTATGAATCTTTCAAGATGGAAACACGTGAGAATATTGATAATATGTATTGTAAATTCAATAATATCATTTAAGGATCTTGAAGTCTTGAGTAAGGAATATTCTTTGGGTGAGAAGAATAGAAAAATCTTGAATGCTCTATCCAAAGAATGGGAAGCCAAATCTATTGCTATAGAGGAAGCAAAGAACTTAAATTCCATGCCCATTGAGTTCTTGATTAACTCTCTTACATCTTATGAATTGAAACTCAAAGCTAAAGTGGTGGATGATGAAGAAACAAGACCAAAAAGAAGCATTGCCCTGAAGAATTCTCAAGAAGATGAATATGGTTCCATCAATTTAGAAGATGAAGATCTTGATGAAAGTGATCTTTTACTCATCACCAAAGGATTTGTCAAACACTACATCAATAAACAGAGAATGAGAAAAGGAGGAGCAATCAACTCCAATAATTTCAAAGGAAAGATCAAGCTAGAAATAAAGAAGCAAAATGAAAAGTACTTTGAATGTGGTCAACCAGGACACTTTGCAAATGAGTGTCCTTCCAAGAAGAAAAAGGAAGGAAGGAAGCCCCATTTCAATAATTTTCAAATCACATGAGATGATTGCAATTCCGAAGGAGAAGTTGAAGAAGAGATGGAATTGGCACCAATGGCCTTTATAGCTATTGGTGATGATGAGGTAACAACTACTTATGATTCTAATGATGAAAATGATGATATTGATGATCTTGAAGCCTTCATTTTAAAATTACATGACAGCTTAAAAGAATCATATGCTAGAAATAAGGAGTTAGTTAAAAAATCTAACTCCTTATTGAATGCTAACTCCAAACTTGTGAATGAAAATAATAGGTTATCACAAGAAAATGCTGATTTGAAGAAAAGAATACATGTAAAAACAAAGATCTAGGAAGAACAAGCCTCCTTGAACAACAGATTGGATGATCTTGATGTACTCTTGCATAGAAAAATGGAAAAAAATTGTTGATATGAAAAAGAATAGAAATATGTTGATCAATAAGAACTTTGTCACTTTTAGAAGGAATGGTTTTGTTTTGTAAAATTGAAATGTATTAAGATTCTTTATATGGAAACTAGGAGACATGATTGTGCATTGCGCGATGAAAAAAAATATGAATATAAATGCTCGAAAATTTTAATAGGTACAAAATATAAAATAATGTAGGTTCATCAGATCATGTTAAAATTTATAACATACAAAACCTGAAAATTAATACTCCCTCCATCCCATTTTATATGTCACTCTTTCTATTTTAGTTTGTCCCAAATTATTTGTCACTCTTTAAAATGGCAAATTTTTAAAACTTATTTTACCTATTTTACACTTCACGCAAACCCCAAAAATATGGCATTAAATTAATGTCTCAACATTAATTGGTCTCATAAGACATTTCAAAATTTAAAACACCAAAATCAACTTACAAATTTTGTATATTAATTAAAGGACAATTATGGAAAAAATATCTTATTAGTGGGTCAAACACCAAATTTTCTTAAACTATATGCAAATTTGACTATGCCAAATAAATTGGGACAGAGGGAGTAAGAAACTTCTTTATTATTAATGTCTACATCTAAAAATAGCCAAATCTCTTCCCACCATCCTTAACATTAAAGAATGTGGACAAAAAAACTAAAGAAGGAGAATATCTTTTCCTTTCAGCTCAGGAGTTGCAAGTTTTAAGCATTGAACCGAAGCATTTAAAGCTGTCACAATAATATATCCAAATTAAGCTTGCATTTATACTCAAGTAATATAATATCAAATAATTAGCAATTGGATTTACGTATAGGAACCACAGGTTAAGATAATTTTGTTGGAAAGCGTATAAGAAATTTTACATAAAACTAAATCAATATTCTTTGTAACTAAGTACATTCCTAGACAAATACCTCCACTGCGAAGCACATACATTTATTGGAATGAAAATTCCATCAAAATTTGTCTCCAACAAAAGAGTAGTAGGGTAACAAATTTTAGTTCTTCAAGAGAAACAAGTCGAAAAAGAATCGTCTAATAATAGCAAGTTTATGTAATTGACAAAGCTCAACATACCAATTCAAATGGAGTGATTTCTCTATACCGTACAACAATGAATTAGCAACTAACATTGATTAATATTAATACCTCGACTTTGTCCCATAATTCTATTATAATTTCTTGACTTGAGGTTAGTAACAACACATAACTTATAGTAGTGGCATATTTGCCAAAGTAATCAACAATTTCATCACTTCAGATTCCAAAAACAATTGTAATATAGTAAGTTTATAACTATTTCTTGGTGTCTTTAATAAATAAACAATTATAACAAGCAGATAAAGATGAAAATAACTTCATCCATGAATATAAAAAAACTAACAAAGTAGAGGATTAATAGAGCAATTCTTACTTTTATTGACAAAAAGGATTAGAGGCTTGAAAAAAAACCTAAGAATAGTGGTTGCAAATAAACATTTTTTATCCTACTGGAAAAAAAAAAAAAACACGCATGAAATAACATAAAATACCTTCTCAAAAAGGAAAAAAAATCTTTGTAAAGCAAGAAAACAGTAAGATCATGATCAAAATCAAAACTTTAGGAATTAAGAATTGTCCTCCTTTATTGAGTTTATTCTCCCAACAACTATATCCATCAGTTCTACTATTGGCTTTCAAAAACAAAAAAATTCACGACATATCTAAATATTTAAAAATAAGAAATCTATTAATAAATATGAAAATATTTCAATTCGTTAAGCAAAAAATACAAATCTAATGCTCAAAAAAATCGTAAAACTAATATTACATGTGTTGGTCAAAAGTACATTAGAAACCAAAAGACTGGATCCCACAATAGATCCATGGATGATGACACTATTTTTATGCAGCATGATGATTAACAATGGATTGAATACTATTTTTGAGTACCAAGGTATATGTTAATTGGTAACAATTAATGCAATGTCGATATATTTTTCATATTTTTTAGCAAGATTCTTAAAAATGAATGAATCTGCTTCATTCCCAAGCACATATAACATAGCTAACTAATAAGGTACATTAGTCAAATTTGAGGGGTTGCTATGAACCATAAGTTGATCTACAAAATTCGATTAAAAATTTAGAAACAATAAAAATTCACCATTGATTAAAAAAAAAAAAAAGGAAGAAACAACAACTTTTCACATAGCTGTCTGAGAAAATTTGAATTCTTATTCTATAGACAAAAAGGGAAAAAAAAAGAAAAAATAAACAATAAACTCATACAAAATCTAAAAATGTTTTGTAAATAAAATAGAAAAAAAGACATCACTTACTCAAATATGGATAAAGGAGTAATACAATAGAGCTAGTTCAAGCCGGTGCTAGTGATTTTCTATTGAGCCAGAAGAAACATAAATCAAACTCTCAAAAATTCGAAAATAGTCACCTCTATCTCAAAAAATTAGAATATAGGTAACTCTTGAATTTTTTTTTTTGTTAGACTGGAATGTTTTTCCATATCAATATTTTATTAAAGAATATTCATGTGAATTACAATCAACAGGCTCAATAACAATTTTGTGAAATTTTTTATAAAGAAAAATTGACACAACCCCATAAAAGTTTATAACCAGTTCAAATCTGGTTTGTTTAGATGATACCACAAGGTATACCATGATTAAGTGCCAAAGGTTCGATCACAAACCATAACCTTTCTTGTGTTCAATATGAAAAAACTGAAAAGATAAATTGAAAATGAAATCGAAATGCAAAATAATGTACATCACTAAATGGACGTGAAAGGAAACAAAAAGACAATTGAGTTAGAGGTGAGACATTGAACATCCTAACATCAAACTTGAAGGCTTGTCAATCTCAAAACAATTAGTACATCCTAACATCAAACTTGAAGGCTCGTCAATGTCAAAACAATTATTACATAATTGATGCATGTTAAATCCTTCATGATTGAAGGCTCATCAATGTCAAAACAATTATTACATAATTGATGCATGTTAAATCCTTCATGATACATCAGTATGATCTAGTCCTGTAGTCAATCAATTCATTAATCAGTCCAACCTCCTAACTTAATTGTTTTTTTCTCTCTCTCAAGATCAAACGAGCTAATCAGTATTATTATTTTGAAAATTATTATTGTTATTATTATTATTATTATTATTATTATTATTATTATTATTATCAAAATATTAGGTAACACAGTTCATGATAACTAAAAGATCTGAATGAATATTGAAAATTTAGTAGCTTTATACTAGAGCAATTAATTATTTGTATAAAAAAATAAAGTGTGATATGTTCTAGGATATTAAGTTATGTAGGTATGGAGTGTTTATTGTGAAATCTAGAAACTATGAAATCTAGAAACAGAGGAATAATATATTCTATAAAATATATATGTCTATTTTTCTCTCCATAAGCTAGCAATCAAAGATCATCCAGGACTTGTCAAAGCACAAGCAATCTTGTTCTCTTAATAACAATTTTCTATCTACTGATTCTATTCCAAGACCTATCATCAAGCAATTTTCCCCCACATAAAATCCAAGATAATCTACGAAAAGAAGAAAAAAAAATTTCGAGAAGAATAAAATCCAAGACTTAGATTTTTAACAAAAAAGGTTGTTGATGAATAAAAATAAATCTAAAACATCAAAATATACACAAAAACTTCTAAATAAAAATAATCTAAGAATACCTTTAAAAATCAAAGTTCATATAAGGCTGATAAAAAAATTACTTGTATATATTGTTAATTAATAAACCAAACAAGCAATTATTAAAAAAAAATAGAAAAATTGGGTAAGTATATTCTATACACATACAATAGCTAAAATGATTATCTGGCCAACTAAATACCAAGATTTTATTCACTAGATAAACTTAAAACTCATAAATATCAATTTTTTGTCTCCAACTTGATTTTCCAATTAATGATCCAAAAGTTAAGTGATATTTCAAAAATAAAGTACCGATTAGTCAAATATTTCAATCTTACCCAAGAATCTAGAAAGGAAACACGTGGAAAAAAATCAAAAAAAATAAAGTCCATGAAAATATTAATCCAAAATATTATCAATAATGAAATAAAAAAATTTACAAGTGAAAGTAAGACCCATGAGTCTATAAAGGAAACAGAAAAAAAATTTTAAAAAAAAGTTTCCAAAAAAAATTAACACAAAATATTGTAGAGAAAAAAAATTACCAGTATATCTTTAGATATTCACCCACAGGCCAGGAAAGGAAACAAAAGGAAAAAAAAGCAGAAGAAAAAAATCAAATGTTCCATTAAAAAATTAACCCAAATTATTATCAAAAAATTACCAGATTGTAGATCGTAATCCTTCATCCTTGACCCTGTAAAAATATCAACATACATGCATAAGCTAAACAAAGAGAAAAAAAAAACATTTTTTAGTAAGAGCAAAATACACAGGAGGAAGAAATTGCAAAAAAAATTAAAGAAAAGAAAAATTGAAAGCAAACAATAGATAAATCAAAATAGGTTAAAAGAGAAAAAAAAGGAAAAAACAAGTTAGCCTATGAGATGCTATGAAGATCCACTATAAATGGCCTCTAATATTTTATTTCTTGGTGTTGTTGGAAGCAGTGAAACGAAGAAAAATGGCAATACAATGAAGGAAAGAAGAAGAAGAAGAGAAAGAAAGAAAGGGACTGTAAGAGAAAGAAGAGAGAATAGGTCGGCGATTGAGAAAAAAGAGAGAAGGGAGAGTGGCTGTAATCGATAGGTTTTATAGGAGGGAATTATAAATAATCAAAATCGAGCAAATTCATGTGATATTCACATGATGTGACGACGAAAGTTGAAAACAATGAATGCTCTTTACACTATATGTTAATAAGAATATTATTTGCAATTATTGCCAACAATATAGATATGTGGAAAAAAAAATTGCTATGTTAAGAGAAATGAAAATTTTGGAATAAATTTCGTATGGATTTGTAGTCAATTTGCTAACTCTTCTGGACCCAAGAAAATATGGGTAGCAAAAGTTATCTCTTAACTCTTTGTTTAGGTAGAGAACACCACCAAAAATGCTAAGTGATTCATTGATAATGGATGTTCAAGACACATAACCGATGATGCATCTCTCTTCACCAATCTCAAGTCCGAAAACTACAGTCTTAAGGTGACCTTTGGAGATAACATAAAAGCAAAATCTATTGGCATTGGTGATGTAGGCAAAAATGGTGAGACATTGATTAAAAATGTGCTTTTAGTTGACAATTTGAATTATAATATTTTAAGTGTGAGTCAACTATGTGATAGAAATTTGTATGTGTTTTTTACTAAGGATGAATGTTTAATTCTTGATAAGAACTTTGTTGCTTTGCTCAAAGGAAAAAGGCATAATGATGTTTGATTTATCTTGATAATATTGATAGTGGTAATGTAAATTGTTTAACCGCTTCTATAAATGATCCTTGGCTTTGGCATAGAATGCTTTGTCATTTCAACATGGATTTAATTGATAATCTTGCTAAGAAAGAATTGGTAAGAAGTTTGCCAAAATTGAAGTTTTTGAAAAACAAAATTTGTGATGTAGGCCAATTTGGTAAACAATTTAAAGTTTCTTTTAAATCAAAAAATTGTGTGTTTACTTCTAAACCTTTAGAATTATTTTAAATTGCATATGAACTTGTTTGGTCCAACTCAACATGCTAGTCTCGGTGGTAGTAAATATACTTTTGTGATTGTTGATGACTATTCTAGATATACTTGGGTACTATTTCTTTTTCATAAAAATGAAGTATTTGAAAATTTCATAAAATTGTTTTCCAAAAAACAAAATTTACTTAATTTAAATATTGTTCGTTTGAGAAGCAATAATGGATCCGAATTTAAATTTGGAGGTTTTTTCAAATTTTGTGATCACAACGGTATTTTACATGAATTTTTGGTTCCTAGAGTACCACAACAAAATGGTGTTATTGAAAGAAAAAATAGAACACTTCAAGAGGCTGCTAGAACCATGATAAATGAATGTGATTTACCAAAATATTTTTGAGTCGAAGCAGTTAACACAGCTTGTTATGTTATGAATTGAGTTCTTTTAAGGCCCATTTTGAACGAAACTTCTTATAATCTCTTGTTTTATAAAAAAATCCATTGTGAGCTATTTCAAAGTTTTAGTGGTTGTAAATGTTTTATTTTGAAAATTAAAGAGCATCCAGGAAAATTTGACAAGAAATTAGATGGAGGATTTCTTATGATATTCTAGTGACAAGAAAGCATACCGAGTATACAGTATATGAACTCTTGTGATTGAACTTGTGCATGTTACATTTGATGAGACTAATGATGTTATTTCAAGAAATGTTTGCGAAGATGAAGATGTAGATGTGCGAAAGATACTTGAGAAACTCACAATTCAAGAAGAACATCAAAAGACCGAGGAAAGCAATGAGAACAACGCTCATTACTTGGATGAAGGAGAAAGTAAAGAAGATTCTCCGAAAGATCTTCCAAAAGAATGGAGATTTCTCTCAAGTCATCCTTAAGAATTAATCACAGGTGATTCATCCGATGAGGTAAAAACTCATTCCTACAAACTTTTGAAAGTAAATTGTACAATTACTTTCTCATATTGAAGGAAAATGTGTTATTATGTTTTGAAAGATGAATCTTGGATTAAGAGACATTCTTGCCATGCTGGAAGAATGTAGTCAATTCGATAAATAAAAAAGTGTGGACTTTAGTTGAAAGACCCGACCCCCAAATCATCCCGCAATAGGAACAAAATGGGTTTTTAGAAATAAACTAAATGATAAAGGTGAGATAGTTAGAAATAAATCTAGACTAGTTGCAAAGGATTATGCTCAAGAAGAAGGGATTGACTTTAATGAGACCTTCACACCCGTTGCTCGTTTAGAATCTATTCATATGTTTCTTGCATAAGCATGCTTCAACAATTTTAAACTATTTCAAATGAATGTGAAAAGTGCCTTTCTAAATGGTTTTATTGATCAATAAATTTTTGCTGAACAACCCTTGGGTTTTGAAAATAAAGATTTTTCAAATCATATTTTTAAATTATTAAAGGCTTTGTATGGGTTGAAACAAGCTCCTAGAGCTTGGTATGAAAGATTAAGTGGTTTTTTGATTGAAAATAGTTTTAAAATGGGTGTTGTCAATACTATTTTTTTCACCAAAATTAGTCTTAATGATTTGTTGATTGTTCAAATTTACTAATGATATTATTTTTAGAGCAACTAATGAAAGATTGTGCAAGAAATTTTCTTGTCTGATGCAAAAGGAATTTGAAATGAGCATGACGGGAGAATTACAGTTCTTCCTTGGACTTCAAGTTCACCAAACAAATAAAGGAACCTTCATCACACAAATCAAGTACACAAAAGAGTTCCTCAAGCGCTTTGGAATGGAGGATTGTAAACCAGCTAGAACACCTAATGTGCACTTCAACCAAACTTAAAAAGATGAATAAGGTAATAGTGTTGATGAAAAACGCTGTAGACGTATGATCGGAAGTTTACTTTATTTAGCCGCCAGTAGACCGGATATTATGTTTGTTGTTTGCCTTTGTTCTAGATTTCAATCTTGTCCAAAAGAATCACACTTAATTGTTGTCAAAAGAATTTTTAGATACTTGAAAGGAACATTGAATTTTGACTTATGGTATCCTAAATCCACAAAAGTTTTGATCTAATTAGTTACTTGGATGCCGACTTTGCTGGTTGAAAATTTGATAATAAAAAAAAAAGTACTAGTGGTATGTGTCACTTTTTTGGTAATTGCTTGGTGTCTTGGTTTAGCAAGAAACAAAACTCCATTTCATTGTCTGCGGTAGAAGCCGAACATCTTGTTGAAGAAAATTGTTGTGCTCAACTTCTTTGGATGAAACATACTTTAAAATATTTTGGTGTTATTTTTGATTGTGTGCCTATTAAATGCGATAATACTAGTGCAATTAATCTCACTAAAAATTCTGTTTTGCATTCTAAAACAAAACACATTGATGTCAAGCATCATTTTATAAGAGATATTGTTTGCAAAAAGGAAATTTATGCTGAATTTGTTTGCTCTAAAGATCAATTGGCTAATACTTTTACTAAACCTTTTACCATTGGATTGTTTTGAATATCTCAAAACTAGCTTGGGCATTATAGATTTCAAAAACTTTTGAGTTCTGCTTTCGGATGTTCACAAATATGCATCCTAAGCTCTCTGTATTCTCGGACGAAAATTTCTATCCTAACTTCTTATTTTTTACTTTTGGCCTCGGATGTTTCCTTTCATCCGAACAATTCATCTTTTTCGCCAAACTCTCTGAAAAAATGAACGGATGATCACAACCGTCCGTCATCCCTTCTGACGCTTGGTTAAGAATTTCGGTCGTCCGTTTATTTGAGAACAAACGCACGATCGGATGTATATCAATTGTTCGGATGTCCGTACGACTGTTCTATTCCCCTAAAACCTTTCATTTTCCCTTTTTTGGACATACCTCCTCCACTAAACCCTAGCTTTGGCCAAATAAGAGAAAAGCTCCCAATTTCTTCAATTCGTCCCTTTTTCTCTAAAGTTCATCAAGAAATTCATCTTCTTATTTTTTCACCAACCCTATTTGAACCCTTTTTCACTTTATAAACACCCACTTCCTTCCTATTCCTTAAAATCTCTTCACTCTAATTTTCACACTCTCCAATTCTAGTGCTAACCTCTGATTCAAGATGGTTCGATTGTGCAGGGGCTCTTCAACAAGCACTAGAGGCAAGAAATCGAAAGCAAAGGCTCCAGTACAAGGCCAAACTTCAAATCCTCAACCCACTCCAAATCCCACCTTGCCCAAATTCATTATTGCCAAGGCATCTAAAGGTATACATCCATACTTAGTAAATCTATTATAGTGCAACGTCCTATTTTCCAAGATATGTTTGACGAATTAAACTTATCTTTTGTTCATGAATGTTTTGAAAAAACAAAAATAGGGGAATTTGATTCATATTGACTTGCCTGTATCATAATATGGTCTTACAGTTTACTGCTAATCTTCGTAAAGGTTCAAATGTTCGAACCTTAGTGCCTTGTGTGAATCACATCAATCTTGAGTTTAATTCCAATATCGTTAATTCAATTTTTGAATGTGATGTTCTTCGTTCTAATGAAATTTCATATTTCTTTTCTTTGGACAAATTGCCTACTATTGATACTCGATTTAGACGTCGAGGAAGTGAAACAAATTTTTCATGTTGATTTTAAATTGGTTTCAAAAGCCAAAACCACTTTGTTTTGTCCTGAGCTCAATATTTTGTACATATTGGTTACAAATTTGCTACTACTAACTGATGGACATCGTACTGAGTCGGGAAAAAATCAATTGTATCTATTCTATAGTGTTTTTAAGGGAATTAAACTTAACTTTGTATATTTGTTTTGTTTCTTGTGGGAATTATTCCTGACTGATACTCAAAGGAACATTCCATTTAGCAAATTTTTAACTAAAATTTTTTATCATTTTGACATTCCTTTCACTGGAAAAAAACAATATAGCCTATATTTTAATAAAACTTACATTGAACAAAAAGGATTGCTTTTTTTCAATAAAAAATGGTTCACTAAAGATGACTATAAAATTGAAAAAATCAAAGGATCATGCATCAAGTTTAGGACAAGCACTACCTCATCATATTCCTTCTCAACCCTCTTCTTCCACACCTCTCTTGATACCCCATACTTCACAAATATCCTCTTGGGAATCCTCCCTTTCGCAATTGTTCACTCTTGTCACAAATCTGGGAAATCAAATGAGTACTTTTCAGTGCCGAACCCTTTGGAAATTAAAAAGGTTGGAGACCAAGTAGACCATTCTCCAAGAAGCCTTAAGTTTAGGTATGTCTGCTACCGCTCAAGTCCTATTTGCCAACATTCAGTCGTAGTACACTCTTGAGTCTTCCTCCAACAGTGACGACAACATTGAAGATATCGAACACTCCAATGCTAAGCCAGAAGCCCATGAAGATCCAGCTGGTGCATCACATCTTGAGAAAGTTGGAGTTCCAAGCATTGATGTTGATGATGATGAGGATATTGATGACACATTCATTATATCATCCTGAAGACACCAATGAGCACGAGATTTGAGGCTACGGATGATGATTTGCCCACAAAAAAGCGAAAACGTGAGAAGCGATTAAAGAAGAAAAATGATTTAGATTCAACCTCCTAGTTTAAAGACGCCATTTTTCATATTACATTTGCTTAGTTTGTCCTTGGTTTGTTGAACTTAGATGTAACTTCTTGACTATTTCTTCTATTAATGATGCTACTTTTACCTATGTTTTATCATTTCTTGTTTGTACCTGTTTCTTGTGGTTTGAGAAAGGGGAAGCATATCTCAGGGGGAGCTTGTTTTGTTTTGATAATGCCAAAAGGGAGAGAAATGTGGTTAAGTATGGTTGATTAATTAGGTTGTTTGTGGTTGTTGGATTGATTGTTTGAACTATGATTGGTTATGATTAGTTTTCTTTGCCATATGATTTGTCACTATCAAAAAGGGAGAGATTGTTGATTTACAATCTTGGTTTTGATAATGACAAATACAATCTAATAGTTTGAATATGAGTTGTGCAGGAATTCTGCTTTATCAACAGGGTTTTCGGAGGCTGTACATCATCTGAATGGGACAAAGTTACTCGGATGCAAGACTTCGTCCGAAAAAAAATATTCTCGAACACAATACACCATGACGAAAGATCAGGCAGAGAGCAAGGATCTAAGGTATTGACAACGGACACTCAATATCGTCCGAAGGAAATTCTGTCGGATGCGCCTGTCCGTCTGAAGGAAGAGCAACACTTGGATAGAATTAAACCTTCTGGACGTACTACTCTATCCAAGGATCTAATTCAACAACCTACTAGCTTCGAACGAAGAACAGATGCAATCTCAGCCATCCGAACGAAGATTTCAACTCAATGATATTGTTGACCAGATGCTTGTCGGACGCTTAAAAAGGATCTCGAACGTCCGAAACCTATAACGGCTAGTTTCTTAGCATTTATTTCTTAGCCATTGAGAAGTGGTCAGGAGCTGATTTATTGCATCTATAAAAGCCAACCTATCTGTATTTAAAAAACATAACTTACATATTGAATACAAGGAAGTGTAAAAGCAATTTGAGTGCAAATTAGCTCTTGAGTAATATTGTATTAGTATGTACTTAAGAGTTCTATTCAAAAATATTGAGTGGAGTGATAATCACAACTTGTGCAAAAGTAAGGTTGAGTATAAAATCTTGGCTCAACTAAAGAGAAGTAATGTGAGTAAGGGTTATCCTACTTTGTATACAATTTGGATTATTGACTCACCAAATTTGAAGAATCATCTTAGTGGATTACTACTCCAAGCTTGCTAGCTTAAGAGTATTGTTTGTTTAAATGTCTCTTTCTTCACTTATTCTACTCATTTTGTGCTTAATTAATTATATTGCTATCAAATTACTTGTTAGTGTGAAAGATTTTATTTGTACATCATTTGCAAATTATCTTTAAGAAACCTAATTTACCCTCCCCCTCTTAGGTTGCTTTGGGAAAACATTTATTACTAATCTTGGTGACATCTTCTTGAGCCTCGTATTGAAGATAATGTACTTAAGGAAGTTTTAGTAAAAGATAATGAGAATGATGTAAGTAACTCTTCCAATTAGAATTTATCTACCTCAAAAATTTTATAAGGAATAGATCATTATTGTTATACTCCTTTATAATTTCATTTCTTTAAGTTGATTATATTTCACATTTAAGGAATTATTCGTTCAAATTGATCGACTAATTTGTAATATATTAATGAATGAGTTTCAACTATCTGATAAGAACCTTCCTAATTGGCATCCAACTTATGACTTCCATCTATTCGGCTAAATTCATTTTTTCAAAGAACAAGATCTCCATGTCGGAAATACCTTAACCAAGCTGCTTATAAGTTGCTTCTCGAATGGCAACAACTAGTCTTCATTCTTCTAATAGGTCCAAATCATTTTTTTTTTTATCTCCTCATTGTCAGTTTGAGAAGAATTTGAAATTCTTGCAGAACAAACTCCTATTTCAGGTAGAATAATAGTCTCGGATCCGTACACCAAACTGAAAAGTGCTTCTCCATAAGGTGTTCAAGGAGTTGTTTGGTAAGACCATAAAACACTCGGAAGCTCTTCTACCCATGCCCTTTTTGCTCAATCAAGGCGGGTTTTTAATCCGATCAACAAAGTTCAGATAGAAAGTTTGACTGCTCGACTATTGGCTTGAGGATGAGCAATCGAAGTCGTATGCATTTGTATTCCAAGTTCTTCGCAGAATGGTCAAAATGCTCTTCCAACAAACTGAATTCCATTATCTGAGATGATGTCTTGAGGTATTCCATATCTATAGATAAAGTTTTTTCAGAAGAACTTCTTGACACTTGTGGCAGAGTTTGACTGAAGAGGTTTAGCTTCGATCCATTTGGAAAAGTAATCCACAGCTACGATCAAGAATTTAAATTTCCTGATCCTTGGGAAATGGTCCTAATATGCCAAGTCTCACTGTTGGAAATGCCAAGATTCGAGAATTAAAGTCATCCCTATAGCAGGTTTGCGAATAATAGGAGCTTGTATCTAACACTTATGACAATGTTTTACTATTTGGTAAGCATCATTGTGCATTATAGGCCAATAGTAACCCATAAGCATTGCTTTTCGAGCAAGGCTATAACCTCCTATACGAATTCCACAAATCCCCTCATGTGTCTCTTGTATACACACATAGGTCGCCTCTTTTGGTGATAAACATCTTAGCAATGGAGAAAAGTATGAGCGGCGATATAATATTCCATGATACATTTTATACTACATTGCTCTAGTACACAACTTCTTGCTTGAACACAGTCTTCTGGAAGCGTTCCTGAGTTAGATACTCAATGATGGGTGTCATCTAGTTCGGCTCATTATCGATTTGAGTGATTTTTGTCTCGTCTATAGCTTGCTTGATCTTTACCTCAACCTATATTTCTTTTGTTAAATGGTCGTAAAGAAAGAAGCAAAATTTGACAAAGTATCAACATGAATATATTTAGCTCGAGGAATTTTGATGAATTCTATTTCTTCGAAGAATTGATTGAGTTGTTTGATCTTCTCAAGATATTTTTTTAATATTATTCCTTGAGTTTCAAAATCCCTCATAATTTGATTTACAATCAATGAGGAATCACTGTTGATCCGAAGATCTCGAGCCCCTAGATTCTGAGCAAGTTTCATTCTAGTGATAATCTAGACTGTTTAGTATTCTGCCTTATTATTGGTTGCTTGGAACTCAAATCGAATAGCATAAGTTAGCTGATCTTCTTCTGGTGTTCGAATGACAATCCCAACTCCAGAACCTATGTCATTGGCCCACCCATCTATATGTATTTTCTAAATGGGATACCTTTCCTTGACCTTCTCTTTTATGTTTAGTACTACCTTTTCTGGAAAAGTATTTTCAACAAAAAAGTTGGGAGAGCATGTACTTTAATGGCCAAGTGAGATTGGAATTTGAGATTATACTCAAGCAGCTCTAGAGACCATTTAAGTATGCGACCTGACACATCAGGTTTGGCCAGAACTGTTTTGAGAGGGAAATTTGTGCTGACCAAAATTGTGTGACTACGAAAATAAGGTTTTAATTTCCGAGCAGCAACCATAAGAGCAAAAGCCAATTTCTCTTATCTGTATAATTCTACTCGGGTCCTTGCAGAACTTTGCTGATAAAGAAGATGGAGCGCTGAACTTTATCTTATTTAGAGTACACAAGAACCGCACTAACAGCAGAGTGTGTTGTTGATAGATATAATGATAGGACTTTATTTCCAATTGGAGCAGTTAGACAAGGAATCTTATACAAATATCATTTCAGTTTTTGAAAGGCTTTGTTGACACTGATCGGTCATTCGAAATGTTTGGCTTTCTTGATCGTCTAAAAGAAAGGAAGTCCTCACACTTTTGATTTAGATAGAAAGCGATTGAGTGCAACTATTCGCCCAGTTAAACATTGCACCTCCTTTACTGAATGAGAAGGTTTCATGTTGATAATGGCTTGGACCTTCTTTGGATTTGTTTCAATTCCTCATTGAGAAACAATGAATCTGAGGAATTTTCTTGATGGTACTCCAAAAGTGCATGTCAGATGATTCAACCGAAGATTTACTGATCTCATTACTACGAAAACTTCTTGGAGATCAGAAAGCGCATCTTCGTAAGTTCAGCTTTTTAAAACCATGTCATCAATGTAGACTTCCATAATTTGTCCTTCAATCTGACACTTAAATAACTCATTAACTAGGCACTGATAAGTTGCTCCAACATTTTTGAGGTCAAAGGGTACAGTTTAGTAACAATAAGGGCCCTTGTCAGTGGTGAAGGTTGTTTTTTCCTCATCCTCTTTCCTGAGGAATATTTGATGATACCCTTTGTATGAATCTAAGAAGTGTCCTACTTTAAACCCAACTAAAGAATCAACTATTGTATTGATCCGAGGTAAAGGGTAATTGTTCTTAGGAGAGACTTTATTTAAATCCATATAGACGATACACATATGCCAGTTAGTATCTGACTTCGGAACAAGAATTGGATTTGAAAGCCAAGTTGGGTAGAGCACTTCCCAGATAATTCGAGCTACAAGCAATTTATCAACCTCAGTCTCTATGACCTTACTACTTTCAGGTCCAAAAAGTCGTTTCTTTTACTTAACAGGTTTGTGAGACGGGTCAATTCCTAACTTGTGCTATATGATCTCCTGAGGAATTCCAGGCATATCCTCAGGTGACCCAGGCAAAAATGTCTTGAACTCATGCAAGAGCTTCAGCAAATTTGTCTCCAAGGTGGTCCGTAGGGCAGAATAAACTCGTAGCTTTCTCTCTAGAAATTTAGGATTAAAAGAAATCTCTTCAAGTAGCAACTCAGTTCTGAGCATTTTAGCCTCTATGGTCTTAACAGCTTCATGGAATGTCTTGATCGTGCATTTTTCATTTTTAATGGGGCCTTGAACAGGTGATTTTTCCAAGGTCTTCCTTCTGAGAGCCATCATATAGCATTCCCCAGCTTCTTGTTGGTCTTTCCATACTTGTCCTTCAATTTCATCTCTTAGTGCAAATTTTATCCCCAAATGATAAACTGATGGAAGAATTATGTATACAGGAAAGGTTGACCTACTATCATGTTGTAGGCCGAAACGTTTTTAACCAACATAAAATTTATCATTTCTGTCCTGGAGTAAAGGGTTCTCCTAGAGTTAAAGGCAATGTTATGGACCCTTTAGCATTGATTGAATTACCTATAGAATATAATCTAACCAGGGGTGTTTTAACAGGTCGGATATATTCTTCGCCAATCCCTATTTTCTCCCATGCATTCTAATAAATTACATCAATTGAGCTTCCACTGTCGATAATGACTTTATGTACCTAATAGTCCCTTACTTTGACATGTACGATGATCGAATTTGCGTGGGGATATCGGTCTCGCACAGGATCTCGATTAGTAAAGCTGATGTTCAAATGTGAATGAGGTTTTTTTGGGATATTCTTTCCCAGTAGAATGCACCGAGCATATCTCTTTATGGCATTTGAAGAGTCTCCACTGGTGCTTCCTCCAACAATGGTCTCTATGACCCAACTACATCATTATTGTCACGAGGAGGTCCTCACTGATCATTTGGTTGGACATTTGCTATTTGATAATTCGGTCATAAGGTAATCGATCATCTCTTGCAGGATGTTTTTTGTTGCGTCGAAACTGATGGATAATACGAAGAATGTACTCCTACAGATGTCCATTTTTCATTGCTCTTGATCTATTTCAATTTTGAGATCATTACATTCTTGGGTATCATGTCCACGATCTCCATGATGAGCACAATATTTTGATCGATCCCTCCAATGAAACTCTAATCGAATTAGGACTAGTGGTTGAAGAATTCCTGTATGTGGAGCTTTATAAAGAATTTCCTTTCGAGAGGTATTAAGAAGGGTAAAATCTTCATTCGGTAAAATCATTTGTTCGTTTGAATGAGGTACTTCAATTACCCAATATACTGGAGCAATGGGTCGAGCATTTTGAGAACTAGAACCCTCGTGTCGTCTCTTCTTACTAGTCTCAATTGGCTTATCAGAAGTTTTCTAATTCTTTGTCATGGGGTTCATTCAATTCTCTTTTTGGTCAATTAGACCTTTCCCCTCTTATGTAATCATCAGTCCTCTGAAGGAGTTCTCCAAATGTCTTCGAAAAAGATGAAGCAAGATCAACATTGATCACTCCTAGTCAAATTTCGCTCATAAAAGCAACTATAATTAATGCCTACATCAGCATTTCAGATATGCATAACTTCATCATTGAAACGACTAATTTATTGCTTCAATGTCTCATCCTTTCACTATCGGATGTTTAATAAATGCGATGCCTCCCTCTGGGTGGTCTTTCTGCTCATAAAATGGCGTAAGAATTTTTTGGCAAGGTCAGTGAAGGAATTCACTAAAAAAAGAGATAAGTCTTTGAACAATTTCTGAGTTGTCTCTCTCAGAGTTGTTGGGAATAACTTGCAAGTTATCGCATCATAGTATCCAAAGAATCTAGCTATACAGGAGAAATGAGCAATATGGTCTGTTGGATCAGTCGTACCTCTATAAGTGTCAAGATCTGGTTGCTTGAAATGAAGAGGTATTTGTTCAGCTTGAATAGCTGGAGAGAATGGATCTTTATCAGTAATAAGCATCTCAAGGATTGGAGTAGTCTTTTTTCCCAAGAGTTCTTGCACTTTTTGATCAATTTTAGCCATCAAATCATCCTCTTTCTTGTTTAGATTATCACCTAATAAATGCCAAGCAAAATCTATTTTTTTTCCTCAAGTGCGGACCTATTCAATCAAAAACAGATCCCTCATGCCATGGAACAAGAGATAAAGCAGTATGGTGATGATGGGAACTGCTTGCTATTTCTTCACTAGAAAACCTTTGATTATGTTGACTTACAACAAAATCTTTTATGGCTTGAAAGTTATTGGTGAGTAATTCAAGTATTTCCTCTCTTGAGAGTATAGACATTTGAGGATGATTTTCTATTTCAGGACTGAATGAATCAAGTGGAACTAATTCTCCTTCCTGATTTTGACTCTTCTTCGATTCCTTTTCTTGAGGGAACGTTTCATCATGATGTTAATTCAAGAACAAGATAATCAAATGTGCTTTTTGTATCAAAATTTCTGTAGACAATGCCAATTAATGAAACAAGAATTTTTGTAGATATGAAAAGATATTGAGAGAAATGTAATGTTGGGAAATTCTCAACTTTGTATTGATCATGACTATTACATTTAAATCTCTATACTGCACCTTAGTGATGCTTAACTTACCAAGTTTTTGCTTGATTTACAAATAAATAACAACTAGTATTTATAGTGATTTTTTGGTACATCTTAGGCGAGCAATTGGTTGACTTATTCGTTTAAGTTGCTATATAGCTGAGTTGGTTTAATCTTTTAGATCTACTAATTGTACGAGATATTATTATGGTCAGAAGCTGATCATTCGAACTATCTAATAATCTTCCTGATCTAATTGAGGAATTTTATCTGGAGGAGATTGGTGAAGCTTGACACGTGTCCACTGATCGTACACGATTAATTTTAGTATGAAAAACAAAATTTCTAAAGCACAAAGACAAAAGAGGACAATTTTGAAAATTGTTAATATCTTTACTCACAAAAATATCTATTGTAATTGACTTGACACTCAAAGCCTCTACCAAGGAAGATCCAAGTGGTTGCCTAGGGGGCTCTTTTGAAATTTCTAGAAAATTAGCAACTCTCTATAGTCTCTATTATTCTACAGTCTATATTGTTCTACAAAACCAAAGTCTAATTGGTAGCATTAAAATCGGTTGGTCCAGTGGTCCCATCTCATCTAGGATCAAATATACAAGATACTGCAGCTCAGAAAAAGGATTGGGGATTGGAGATTTGGAGTATGTGAAGAAACTTGAGGAAAAACCAGCAGAATAAAGCATATGTTATCAAAATTTAAAAGGGGTGTCAGAGAACAGAGAGATAAATGAACACCACTCACCCTCAATGAATTATCAGATTACTAAGACTTCAGGACAACATTTCATCTTGGCCTTGACCCAGAGGCAGTAATTAATGAACATCCAAGAAGTTTATCAGGGTGTTCTACTGAAATTCTGGGAAAAATTGCTACTATTTCCTTTTATACGTTCAGTCCAGACTTTCGAAATTTGACCTAATGTTGATTGAAATATGATTAAATAGGCAGTGTACTTCGGTACAGCATACAAAAGAATAGAAACCTGATTAATCATTAAGCAGTTGTTCAGGTACGTAATTAAAAATCGTAATTAGCAAGAAAGGGTTAACAGACAGTTGACTAGGTTATTCTGTTCAGCTTCTTTGACATTGAACTACTTCGTAGTTAGCAGAAATTGTACAAGTCTTTCTGTAATTTATAAAAGTTGTCATTTTGGTTAAAAAGAAAAGTTCATTTTTGTAGATGATCTACTATCAAAGTTCTTCGAATTATGGTTGAATATCAAAAATCTTCTTAATCACTATGCAGATCCCTTGAAGATCACAACCATGGTGACTCAATAAGCACAGGGAGCACCAAAAGCAGGGAAGCAAAACGTAACTGACGAATCATCATGGTAAAGCACATTAGGTTCTAGTATATTTCTGCTTTCTGAGTTCCAACAGTCCAAAAGATCTGGAAGTATACAGCTGCTGTATGTGAAAGAAAAAAAAGATGTTTCTCATTCTGCAGTCTACTCCGATCCCGTTGCGCCATTAAAACTTTTCGAGGATTGAACATTTTCAATATAGTGTATATTCACACGCCAAAGTAACATGAGCAGGAGAACTTGCATGTACTCTCCAATCCAAGAAGCAAGACAGAAAATTTTGACATGCAATCCTCCAGAGTGTGTGTTTCTGCAAAAGTTTCTCTGAATCTAGAGAAAACGGTTGCTGCTGCTCTGCACTAATGATTCCAGCAACTGATCTTCCAAATTCAACTGTCAAGTGTATGCTAAAATCACAGCAGGAGCAAGGAAATGAACAATGACAGTCAGATGCTATCTGTACAAGTATTCCTAATCATAAGGGTCCATTTCCTCATCTTGTTCCAAGGTGGGAATTGCATTGGTTTGGTTATTTCCATCTGAGCCCAGCTGCTCCTCCGAATCCGTCTCATCTTCTTCTGATTCAGTATCTTCATCACTCTCTTGAATTATGGTTTTCATGAGACTTTGATCCATCCATTTCGGGCACTCATCCTGTCCCTGGAAGAGCAGATGGAAACTGCTATTGTTTCCAGACTGAAGTCTTTGAATCTCTGTAGTCTTGAGTGTTGTACATGAGCATTCTGGTATCGGGTGAGAAAGAAATGACTTTGGTCTTGATAGATGATATTCCTGATAGAGGCCGTCCTCAGCAAGGCTTTTGTTAAGATGGTCTTTGACAGATAGAGTCCAATTATGTGGCGGAGAGTATAGATGATCACTTGTACTGTTGAAGAGTTCAGCAAGATATGCCCTGCTTAGGCAACCACAAGGTGAGAAACCAAAACGAAGAACAAATTGCAGCTTTGAAGTGAGAGTTTTTGAGATTACAAGACAAGGCTTTATTAACACTAGTGATTTTGGCACACACATTTAAAAAAAAAAATATAAAGTTATAACTCTAATTAAATAATTCAACATTTTTAAGTTAGAAAGATTTTTTAAAATAAATTTAAGAGAATTTTTTATAAGTAATCAAAGAATTGGGTAGTTTTAAACCTTTTATTTTGGTTACTTGATGTTAGTTATTTTTATGACTTGACAGTAGTTATTAAGCTTTTAAAATTTAAAACTTTTCTTAATAACTAATTAGGAAACCAAAGAGAGAGACCACCATACCAAATGGAGCTCTCCCTTTATATATAGTAAGACTAGTGGGCATGGGCACACACTATGTGCGTGTTTTTAAAGAACTAATAAGATAAGGATAGAAATAAGTTACTATAGATGGAACTGCCTCCTAGTAGTTTTTT
This sequence comes from Cinchona pubescens, assembly GCA_025175665.1. NCBI lineage: Eukaryota > Viridiplantae > Streptophyta > Magnoliopsida > Gentianales > Rubiaceae > Cinchona > Cinchona pubescens. The sequence continues at coordinate 1,364,410 of JANKKI010000300.1, read as the reverse complement.
TTTTTTTTTAAAAATTAAAAATTAAAAAGAGACCAAAAGGGAGAGACCACCAGACCAAGCTCTCCCTTTATATATTGTATAGATTAATGAGAAGTCAATTTTATTGACATATTCAGTGGTGTATCACATGTATCAGTTTCTTTTCAAATCTCAATATCATTAGTCAGCAAGGGAAAACAAAAGGTGATTACATGGCCTATCAGGCTATCACGATATCGAAGAAAACATTTTGACTGACAATCCCTAGAAAATGCATTACATCTCCTTCATGTTAAGCAATATCCTCAATACCAGTACACTAAAGCATCTATATAGAAAATTCAAATTTCTCCAATGACTTCACAAAATGCTAATGGGAAATGGAGACAACCATTTTGAAAAGTGAGAAATATATTTCACTCCTGGTAAAGACAAACACAGTGAAGAGCGCTACATCATACATCTGAAATGACAAAAAATCATATCCAGAGCCAAAAGCACTCTGCCTTCAAAGAACATTTGGAAGTGCCTAAAAGTGCAGTTAAATAAAAGCATAGCTCAAAACACTTTTACCTGTTAGGTCGAAATGTTCTGGAAGAAGCCATCTCATAAAGCCGGTGTCCCATGACCAAGCTAGAAAAGTCTGGCCACTGACTACCATCATTGTGAAATCCAGGGAAAAATGCATCAGCTTCCACCGAAACAATGTAATCAAGAGCATCCCATATCAAGCAGTGTGCCTGCTCCCTTAGATCAGAAAGTGAAGGGTCTGGCTCTGTATCATTTTCTGCCACCCAGCCATACCAACCTTCTTTCTCATGTCGATAAATAGGTCGTACCAGGAGGTGGAGGAAGTGGCCTGGGATGAGGACCAGCCTTGTACCACTCTTCTGTTTGTTGCTTAACACTTTTTGCAGGCATGGTTTCAAGGGGATCTGGAGGAAGTGGAGTTTCTGGGCCTAATAAATTGGTTAGCTCCTCTTTTCTGCACAAATGAGTGCGGTCCACCAAGTTGGTGTATATGGAGCGTAAAGGAATCAGAACCCTTTGACCACCAAAAGTTTCAGAACCTGCAAGGTAGATTCTTGTTCTAGGAGGATAACCCATTGCTCGAAGGAGTATTCCTACCTATAAAGTTTATCAGAACAAGTTCTATCACCATTATCTCAAATAAGCCTTGATATACAAGAAACTTAAGAAAACAATGACTGATTCCACTAATAGATTAAGTTTTTCGACATTTATTTCATGAGGACTTTGCTTCAATATTTTCCACATTTCTCTCAAATGTTAATTTATAAACAGAGCTCTACTTTTAGGATAAAAAGTCTACCAGTAAAGTCAATTACTAGTAAAACAAGATATTGTTAGCATTTCTTTCCTTTTCTCCTCCTTTCTTTTCCCAAGCCCAGGGGTGGACCAAAGGAATTGAAAGTGGCAGAAGCAACAAACCTCGGTCTGACCTATGTGTTTTAAAACAAGGCTTCAAGATATTTCAGAGTCCACCCACCATATGCCCCATGTTGGAAAAAAGGAAAGAAACTAGGGGAAAAAAGAAAAAGAAATCCTTGAAAGAAAACAAATGGCTCATTACTTTTATACAATCTCCAAGGATTTAGACAAGGGTGCTTCACTTTGAAATATGATCAAACAGGAAGAGCAAGATAACTGGCTGCAAAGGTAACTACACGATGCAACAAAGCTCAAATACATGGGTAAAGAAGACGAAGTGTGTTTAATAACTGAACGATCACTCCTTCCTTTTTCTACATGCACTGTGTTTAGAGCAGCAACCTACCACAATGACTGAATCTTGCTTCTCAATTTTTCAATCTATATGTCCAGCTTCCAGCTATAGATTAAACTGGGTTAACCTAGGGTCTCAAAAACTCACAGATTCCGAGTTCTTTTCCCAATCTTTCATTCCACCTCAAACCATGAAGTGACTCATTTGCATATATGTGTCCATAAGAAGGAAATGTCTTCGACTAAGAGTTGAGAGACAAAAGAAGCATTCCTGGTGTTTTTAGATCAGATCTCTACAAGCTCATTTGAGAGACACAGATGCATTCAAGGTGTTTTAAAAGTAGACCTCCTTCAGCAACCAACCTGAACCTGCTTAGAATTATTTTCTTAATGAAACAACCAGACCATAAGGGTTACTATGAAACTGGGCAGTTGTAGCCCACAAGTTGAGAAAGCCTCTCTCTCTCTCTCTCTCTCTCTATGTACTCTGCTATCCATGTTCATTCCCGTGAATCCAAAAAGTTTATGCTGTGTTTCACTCTTTTCCCCCAACTCCAAGACTCGTGTCTTTTATTGCAAAGAAAATTTAAAGATTTTCTTATTTTTCTCATTAGGTTTAAATTGACATCGTTTTGGTCTCTTCCAGAAACATTTTGCTGGCAATTTAAATTTCATATATTCTTCGCTACACTATGTGACGCTATTTTATCAGTTCTAATTCGGAAGCCATGATGGTATGAGATGACTTGATTTAGAGCATTTCTTGAACGACACCTCTCTGAATCTAATGTCAAACAATGGAGGGAAGCTCAGGGGGTGCCCGCGCAATTTGGACAAATAAAACCGACAAGGTAGGCTCTTTTTCATGAACCGCATCAGCCAGCACCTTCTAACAGCAGACAATGGAAGGTAGTGGTAAGGAATAGTCGGTTGTCAGTGCTTCAGCAATTGATGGGATGAACTCTTAAATCTAAGTATATGGGAAGTCATAAATAGAAACACAGTTACAAACAAGTGATAAAAAAGAAACAGTATGGAATAAGTGCCTGAACCTCTTCTGGCATAAGGGGGCATGAGCCATTTCCTTTTTGAGCATAAGAATCAACATATAGTTGTTGAGCTTAATAATCTGTTGTTTAATCATCTGCTTCCGCCGGTACTGTATCAGTTCAGAATGAATATCCTGTACAAGAAAAAACTTAAAAGGATTATCCCACAGGTACACAAACATAAAAGGAAAGCATAATATTGATGATCATTTGGAAGGGGGCTTAATCAGTAATCTGAATGATAAGTAACCTCATGCTTTTAACTGGACCATAGAAATTTGAGGTACACCATAAGATTTATCCTCAACATTGTTTTAAACTGTTCATGACAAAAGCAAGAAAATTTCTTTCACCAGTTTGATCTAACGGCCATTGTTGTGGAATCATCAGGATTCAAACTACAGGAATCAGGAACAAGTGGAGAACAATTAAGAATGAGATTTATAAAGGACCTGAAAGATTTCTGCACAACCATGATATGCTAGGGTATCTCTCTTGAGCCCGGGATGATAAGCAAGGTAAGGTTGGCCTGGAGCTCGTAACCTGCAGATTAAAAATTTCGCAAGGGCATAGGAAAGCATTGCAAGACCATTAATGTTTGGCTACATCCTAAGAACAATTCTTCAGAGTAGGTAAACTTGTGTTTTTTATGAGCACTTGGTATGAAAAACTGAATATTTTATTTCTGCCTATAAATTTTGAATCTGTTAAAATAAATAAGATTAAGTTGAAGTGATAGAAGTTCTCCAATGTCCAGGATAGTTTTGCAAAATATTACAACCAATTTCCAAATCTTCTCCTAAAGTCTTTAAATGAGCTTTATTTAACATAGATGGTCTAGATACACACACACAGAGGGAGCATGGAGGGGAGTGAGAAAGGGAGAGAGATTTGAACTAAGCACCAAAAAACGTGAAAAAAAGTTACAAGCATGATTTTTATCCTTTTGAATGGTCGGATTTCATACTAACTCAACTCAAACCCTGAATTTTGATAAATGGTTAAGCTCAAACCCTTTGGTGACCATCAAACATTATTGTTCTCTTTCAAACAACAAGCAGATCAAATTTATATCAATTTAGGAAACAACAATTTAGTGAAAAGATGATACCACTGGAAGTATAAAGGCTGCAGCGATGATAATTTTTGTGTCCGTCTATTGCTTAAAAGGTTAATTGAAAAAGAAAACAGAAAAGCTCCAGCAACCACGAGTTTTTATAATTTCATAATCCTTGGCATACCACAACTCAATTCTTCCATGTAAGGATATGCGAAAGCAAGCAGATTTTTTACCTTTCCACTATCAGGTGCCCAAGTGCGACAATTTCTGAGCGGAAGTGAAGTGCATGAAATGCAACACGACATCTAAGCCTCTGATATTCAGCCAAGCTATGGGGAAGAACGGGCTGCAGATAGTGACAAAGACAAGACTTTGGTCAGTTAGGGGATGTGATGTAAACTTTGCTGAGGTCAGAAAATTAACCTTAGCATGATATCACTTACTACATTCTTATGTAACAAACTAATATCACGAAGATGCAATTTAATAAAAATAAATGAAAGCATACCCATATGGCCCCAACTTTAAGGAAACCTAAAGCTGAACAATATTCAAGAGCTATATAAGCTTAATTAACCAAGCCCATTATCAGCAGACAGCTTGAAGTGAAGGTTTACACTGGATTTAGTAAGACTTAACTCACCTAAGTTGGTCAACCTTTCCTGACCTTTTCAAATAACATTGATATCCTCTATCACTTCTTTTTTAACATAAGGTCTCTTTAACGTAAAATGACTTGCCCTCTATATTATTTTCTTCATTTTTTTTTTTTTTGGTTCTCTGGAGGGCCAAGAGCCCTTTACATAGATACAAGGCAAGGCGTTGCACACCCTATAATGTGACATGCTAGTGCTTTCCTAACTGCATCTGGGGGATCTTCAAAATTCTGCAACCCTGGTCTCAGTTTCAATCCCAGTTTAGCCATTGCATCAGCACTCTTATTTCCTTCTCCCAAATATGAATGATCTTACATTCCTACTTCTTGCTCAACCATGTCCTAATCAGCTATACTAGATTCAAATGAGGACACTCCATGTATCAACTGCATTCTCAACCAAGTCTACACTTGTAGTTTAATCTGATTCCAGTAGAACCTTCCTAAATCCAGATTCCAGACTCCCATGCCAACTTTAGTCCCTGAACCATGGCGCAAAGTTCTGCTTTGACATTACACACAATTCCCAGGTTTAAAGAGAATCCTAATAACCATTTCCTCTAACTCTCTCTCTCTCTCCCTCCCTCTCTCTTTTTTCTTTTTTCATAAGCCTGTTTCTCCTCTCTTGCCCTCTATATTTTTCAAACACACTATTTATGAGATCAGTCACAACTATCAATATAATGTAACATCACCAATTAAAATCACATTGACCTCCTCTATCAATTTTCTTTGTGCATTTTATTGTGTTTAAACACATTGTTTATGAGATAAAATAACAATTATCCAGAAACATGATCAGTTTTTGTGGGGACGTTAACTTAATTTTAGAAAATTTAAGTTCACAGACACATCAATAATTATGAAATCTAAATTGTGAACTTACTATTCCTGAAATATCACTTGAAAATCAAGTTATACTATAGAAAAAGTTCGAACATTTTATGACAAATTGTGTTTACAGGAGCTAAAAACTGTTGAGTTTCTCGTTAGCCCAATATAACCACAAGCCCCAATGAAAGAAGCTCGGCCACCCTAATCTCAACTCAAGTTGTAATAGACTTGAGCAATTGGACCAAGCTGGAGCAATCAAGCATCACTCCAGATTTCACATTAATAGCCTTGACAATAACAACAAAAGTGCTTGACAGAAGTCGAGGAAATATTGACTTGCAGCCAAAACTGATAAGAATAAAGGTTTCAAACAGAACAACCTCCAAATCATTTTACTGCATAATTACATGACATACTCTTGATAACTTTATAGACACAGTCAAGTGCTGGCATTCTGTACATGCAGATGCAGTTAAAAAGACTTCTCAAGAAAATAATTTCCTAAGGAATCCTTTGGAGACAACTTGAGCACACTTGCAATTCAAGCTACTGCTCCAACTGATCCCAATAACTTTTATTAGAAAGACAAAATTGGAAGATATTTCTTTAGACTGGATAAAGAGACAAAGTACCTGTAGGCATCCTCCATCAGCAACTATAAGCCCAATAACCTTTGCTTCCATCAGTTTGGGCAAAATGGTGGTCAAGTAAAAACTTGGAGGAGCTGAATGTTGGGGTCTAAAAGCAGGAAACTGTTTCCGCTTTCTGGCCTCCTTCAGATTGGGGGGAAGATCCTTCACAATGATCACATCATTTGCTAGAGCTGCTATGAATTGCTCCTCATTGTAGATATATGAAAAGCTCTTGAACTTAGAACTGCAAAGTACGTACAAAAATTTTATACTGCTCTAAAGCATTCAGATAAGTGTACTTCTATTTGCTCCAAAAAAAAAAAAAAAAAAAAGCCTACCTGATTCCTTTTGAACGAATACTTCGCTGAATCTCAGGGATAACGAGGGTAGCATTAAGAAGCCTTGATACAGCAACCAGATCACAATTTCCGAACTGATCTACAACATTTCTCACCAATTAAAAACTTTATAACGAGAAGAAACAGGATACGAAAGGCACAAGAAAATGAAGACCTCTTCAAGAGAAATTTTATGAACATACTGAAGTTCTAATCTTCTCAAAGCCACCAAAAATTTTTGCATAAATGAACCCATTGTTCTGCTTGTTCGGAACTGAAACAAGAAAAAAAGCATTTCAAAAAGGCTATGGCAGGTATTACAGTTCTATATAAAACCTCAATGTTATAAGATAAATCCATCACTTAAACAGAAATCTTTGGCTTAGCATTATCACCGTGAAGGGAAAAGTACATAGGCATTGCCACATTCATAATAGCCTCACATTTACCTTTCTTTATTCATAAATGCCAAATCCAGATATTGAGAAATAAATACAAGCAATGTATTAAACTTTGTCAAGGACCAAAGGACCCAGGCCAAATGGCTATATGATAGCATTTATCAGATGATGCTGGAATTTTTAAGGTATATACAATGGAACTACCCATGCATCAGTTCCATGGTGGCCTGTTTATGTTGCTCAGACAAAGAAATTAGAAACTGCAAGATATCAAAGCCTTTATACTGATAAGCTTCGTTGGAACAACACATTAGCTAAAGTTTCATTTATAGAATGAAATAAACACTGGATATTGTCATTCTTAAAACATAGAATGTCCTAGGATGAAGGAAGTACCTAATAGAGCGTTAATGCCAAATGCAATTTTCTAGTACAAGTAAATAGATTTTACTAATGAAGCACTAAGAGGAACATATGTGTAAAACTACCTAATTAATTATGCAATTCTCTAGACTGTCCAAAACTACAAAAGGAAATAAATAGAGTGTAGGGTACTTTTCATGGATCTACAAGATGGCAAATGGACTTACTGATACTGATACGAGAAGGAACAGGAAGGAATAACAAGCAACTGACGAAAAGCTTACAACAATGCAGAATGGTCTTATGGAGATAAATCCTAATATTATCAGCTGGTTTCATAGCAAAACAAGTAGATGTAATACTGCATACCAAGTGTGAGGTTCCCCATTTGGGTTAACAGCGAACTTCTGGTATCTTCGAGAGCACAAGGAATGAAAAAGGAAATTATTTGAGGGTGCTTCATGTGCATGGAAACAGGAAAGGACACAACAGATCTTCTATACACTTGTAAGTGATTTGGCTCTTTGCACCATTTGATATAAAGTGAATGATGCCAGGTGGTATGCAGAACTTCCAAAGAACGACCAATATATATAGTTGGAAGGTAGGAAGTAAAGACAACAGCAAGAAGTATTCTTAGGACTTCAAGTGCTCAATAATGATGGGAAGGAACAAAGAGATTTGAGGGGCTAAAAAGCCTGATATGGCAAATTAGGAGTACCCCTTTCTTTGTCTACTTTTGGGTTAGACAACCCACATACACGTGTCAGCATCTAGGAAAGTTGCAAGCGTCATGCCACGCGTAAAAGTAGGGACAATATTTTCCACTTTTCATAGACAGATGTAATTGATTAAACTTAACCTGTTCATATCCTCAAAATCTTTTATCTTTCTTCCCTTTTTCAACACAGCAAATGCAGAACCATTGAAACAGTATTGCATCAGGAAACCATGGCATACACTAAATGCAGTGTCAAAACACCACACACGTATTTAGGAAAAAAAAATACACTTAAATAAACACTCTCTCTTGGGTAAAGGGAAAGGATCAAGCAAAAGCTGATTAAAGATTACACCAGACCAACAACTTTGGAACGGTGCCTGTGTGGTATTGCCAGCTTATTAAAGCCCTTGACTTCAACTTAACATTAATTTATAAGTCTTTTATGTGCTTTGGTCTTTAATATCAAAATTGTGGCCACGCCTCCACAATCTACGCATTTTCCCTTGTTTTTTTCCAGTTAGGAGGCAGGGGATAACTGCCTTCACACAACCTAAAGAATATTTCGAAAAATAAAAACCTAGAAAGAGTTCAGCAATTTGGGAATGAACATAGAAAGGCCAATCCACACTTGCCTACTTCCAACCTAAACAAAAAATGACTGTTTATAACATTACTTCAACATTATATTCCTAACATCTTTTCTCCTCTTTCCTGCCATTTTGGTTACAAATTACACATATTGGCATCACATGCTACAAGTATTTCACCAGAACAATTCTGACCAAAGCAAACAACAATGCATCAAGATCCAATATAAACAAATTTATATATACATATCAAAGAAAGAGCAACTAATGCACAAATGAAAACAGCCATCTCTACAACACATTACCAGGATATGCAGTTCTTGGATTCGCATATGGATGCAATCCTTCCAATGCCTTCACCTTCCCCCACAACTTCTTTTTCACCACACCCTATCAAAGGTTTTTCAACACAAAGATTCAACAAACAATCAAAACCTTCAAAAAAACACCACATTCAAACACATTGACATCACGAATGCACCAAAAAATTTCTCAATTTTACCATATTTCCAGCAGCATCCATATAATTCATATCAAACACTCCATGAAATATCTACTTGCTTCATACAGAAATGGATTCATACTTATACTTCGCGAGTAAAAAGTGCACTAACAACGAAACAAATGATAAAACCAGCCCTCCCAATGCCGCCAATTTCATTCTCGACATCATTTCCCCAAAATTAAAATTTATCCACTCCAAAGACCAGTTTTAAATCTGCAAACAAACAAAAAAAAAAATTAATCAGAACAAAATCAATCATTTTCAATTTCAAACCAAAAAAAATGAAATTTCGCAATTTACCAGCAAGCTTTGGAGGTGAAAATGAAGTTATTAATTCCAAAAACAAAATCAAATGGAGAAGAATTCGGAATATTAGGGTTTAAGAAAAATTCAAATTCGAGGTTTGGGCGGAAATCGCGAAAACCGAAGCTGAATCGAGGTCCAAAAAAATGGCCATACATGTACGAATTTAATCTTTGGGTACTATATATATACAGAGAAAGGATATGTATGTGTAGAGAGAAAGTGGAGTGTGTGAGAGACACTTAAAAGAAAGCGTGTGAGAGAAGCAAAAGAAGGAGAAGAAGAAGTAACAGTGGAGAAGAGAGATGGGGGAAGAAGTAACAGTGTACTGGCGTTGAAGGCCGCGCTGTGAGTTATTTTTAGATTTTCCTAGCAAAAATATATATATAGAGTGACTGAGTGTGAGATGTTTTGGCTTATTTGGAATTTGGATAAATATGAATTGGACGTCTAATATTTTCTTTTAAGGGAAATTTGTATTTTCAGTTCTCATATTTATGTATTTCTTACATCTTATTTTATATGTTATTCTTTATATTTTATTTTATTTTACATTATTTATCAATTCTTGAAATAAAAAAATTTTAAAAATTATTTTACTTATTTTACCTTTCATGCAAGTTTCAAAGATATAGCATTAAATTTATGTTTTAATATTAATTATTATCACAAGTCATTTCAAATTTTAAAATCAATTAACAAATTTTACATTATAATTGAAAGACAATTATAAAAAAAGAAGTATTTTAGCCTACTAGTTAGTCAAACACTAATGTTTCTTCACTTATGTAAATTTGACCATACTAAATAAAATTGGATCGAGGGAGTACAAGTCTAATTCAATACCTTATGTTCACGAATATTTTAAAATTTCACTCAAAAACCTTTTTTCTTTTTTTTAAGGAATTCACACAAAAACTTTATCTATTTAATAGTTCGATGGTAAAAATTTTGAGAGCTGTAGGACAATTTATCTTAAACTAATAACAAGTAAATTTTCATCTACGTACTAAGTAAATAAAAAAATGACAATATCACCAGTTATCAATTTAAATCGAAACCCAAAAACTAAGCAAATTTTTTTTAAAAAAAATGTACTTTAAACCTTTTAGATGTTTTTCCAACTTGCATGGACAAATTTTTATATGGATCAATGTCATGCAAGAATTTATCAAAATTTACCACTTGCCTGAACTAGCAATACAAGTTTTAGATTACGAAAAATAGTTAAGTAGAGCTGATTATTGGTATTATTTGTATACATTATATGGTGTAAATTAAATATTATGAAAAATATCTGATATAAGTAAGATTCTATTAAATTTAATTTTGATTATAAAATTTATAAGTATGATTCAAAACCAAATTTATGTTAATATTTTGGATTAATAACAATTTACCCCTGGACTAAATGGGTACTTTACCCCCTGAACTATAAAAAAAATGCTTTGCCCCCGTCCACATTATTCATTCTTTAAAAATTTTAAAATTAACAAGATAATCTATTTAAATGACTTAAAAACCCTTGGCACTATATTTTCATTTTTTATGTATTTAATTTTGATAATGGTGTGATAATTATTTAAAAATAACAAAAAAAAAACTCTATAATATTTTAATATAATCCATATCAATATATTTCTTGATAGAATTTTTAAAATTTTTTATTTCATTTTATATTAGTTTGAATTTGGATGTTTAGTTATAACGGTAGAACAATTTTCAAATGGGCTTATTTTCTTTTAAAAATTCTTCTTTAAATATATTGTTGACAATGATTTTTTATATAAAATTTTGTGATTTTTTTTATGTCTCTTCGCATTTTACAATTTTAATATTTGGATGAACCTATGCAAATTGCAATGTCAAATATAATATAATTCAACATTTTATCACATTTTCGCTCCCTAATTATTTTGTTATTATATTTTATTATAATAATAAATTTTATTATAAAATTAGTTTTTTATTATGTTTTATTTTTTCCTAATTCTTTTATAATTATCAAACATCAAAATTAAATACATGAAAAATTAAAATATAATACTAAGGATACTTCAGTCATTTAATTTGATATTATAAAATGTTGGGTTAAATATAGTAAACCTCCTTAAGGTTTGGATTGTTTTGCACTAAACTCCCTAACGTTGTTTTTTTCTCACTTTATCCCTTTGATTAACGATCAAATATAACTCCGCCATTAGTTTTTTCAAAAAGACAAATTTACCCCTAAAGGTCAATTTTGGTAAACCCCCTTAAGGTTTAAGAGAAATTTCAGTTTACCCGCATTTGGTCTCAAGTAAGTTTTATAGCATTTAATATATTAGGATAAAAATAAAATTCAATAATATTGTCAATATTGTCAAAAATATAAATATGCTCCAAATTAATTAATATTCTAATTCTCGAATTATACTTTCTTCAATATTTAAAATTTAAAAATACGGTGAAATAATTAATTTTAAAATTTTTTATGAATTATTAAAGGTATTTCATCTAAATTATTTTAATTGAAGTTTTTATTTATATGATAGAGTCACTTCATATAATTTAGGTATTAGTTAAATTATATTAACAAAGGAAAAAAGTAAGAAGAAAATTATTTTAAATAAACATAAAGAAAAGAAGAAAAAAAAATGGATTGATATAACTTTGATAGATGGTTATAAGTCTCATATATTTAAAAATTTATTTTTACATGAAAATAAAATATAATAAAATGAACAAAAACTACCGATAGTGCTAGGAAATTTTTAAATTTAAATTTAAATTTTTTACAAGTATTTTTAAAGAACCACTGGTGTTGGTGGGGATCATTATATTTTTAGTTATTGTGATAATATTTTTATATTGATTAATGACTAAAGTAAGTTAATTGACATAAAACTAGAATTAGGGATTAAAATGATAAATATAATAAATTTTAAGTGGTTAATTTTATATTTTCTTGTAGTGTCTAGGGGTAAAAATGTCTTTTTGACTTTTTAATAGTCAAATTGTTAACGGAAGAGGCAAAATGAAAAAAATAATATTAGGGGGGGTTTATTGCAAAACAACCCAAACCTTTAGGGGGTTTACTGTATTTAACCCTAAAATGTTTAAAGGATTAATCATGCGAATAGGGGGCAAAGTATAGTTTTTTTAGTTCAGGTGGGCAAAGTATAATTATATACCTAATTCAAGGGGACAAAGTGTTATGAACCCTAATATTTTCTCAAACATTTTAACAATAGATATAAAGAGCCAACTACATGTCTAAGTTTTGGTAGTCTACCCATTTCCCGCCAAAATTTCTCTGCCTTTCACGTACGAGGTTTAATTGGTATGCCATGTGTGTGCTTGATGTGTCTCTTTGCTTCTGAGTCACTATCTTTTCTTTTCTTTTTAATTTTTTCCTCTTTTTTTTCTTTTCTTTTTTTTTCATTTCTTCTCTGTTCTCTTTCCTGTTCATGTTCACGTAACCGGCATTCTATACTCTCTTTCTCTTTATTTTTACTGTCTTTTACCCCATACATCACATTCGAACCCATTTAGTTGCTCTAGTTATGAATGGATTACAAATGGTTAGAATGTAACTCTCATCTCCACAAGAAATTCAATTTGCCCAGAAGATTTTAACTACATCATTCTCCTCCTTATGGGTTTAGCCTATCATGTAATATATTTGCAGTTAAGATTAATGCAGTCCATACCACTAGTTCAGAAAAAGTTAATAATTGTTTGGATCAATGATGGAGATCTCTGTACAATAGATTTTGATTATCCAACAAAATTATCATTATACCAAACTCTTTGTTGTTATTTCCTTCTCTTTTTTCTTCACTTTACTAGCCATATTCCTCTGCATTCATACGGGGATAAATTTGTCTTTTAAATATGTGTTTTAGACCAATCCTATCAGTGGTATTTTCTTAGTTACCTAGAATGACTGTGATATATGTTTAGTATTGACGTTTTGTACTGTTGCATTGTACTATGAACAACATCATAGGTCATTCTCTTACTTGGTCTCCTATTGTCTTAGTTATCATTCTTATGTTTTCTTCACTTTCTTAATTGCTCTTTGTTCTTTGTTGCTAAGAATTATTCTGCTGCATTTACTATTGGTAAGGTAATTTATTCACTCATTTTTGTGCTATTTTTCCTTTTATTGATATCATATACATTCTTCTACTGTATTTATTTCTATCTTTACCCAAAACTGATGGACTTTTACTTGTTCTTAGGCTTTTTTCTTCATTGTGGTCGTTTTTTGTTATGCACCTTATACAACTGATGTTCTGTTATGCACTGATATCATATACATTCTTCTGTTGTATTTATTTTCTATCTTTACCAAAAAATGATGGACTTTTACTTGTTCTTAGGCTTTTTTCTTCATTGTAGTCGTTTTTCTTATGCGCATTATAAAACTAATGTTTTGTTATGCACTTTATGTGTTTGTTATTATGCTTAAATCAAACTTATATTCTGTTTTGGCTTTCTATGACTCGCTTCATACTATCATTATGGTTCTCTTTTATTCTTTTGTTGAGGATTTGTATCCTTTATACTGATTTGTTGTTTCACATATTATCTTATCTTTATTGTTCATTATGTTTTTTTTAACATGTATCTGCATTCTTATAAGTCCTTCTATTTTATAATGAATGAATGACATGCTTCTCCCTTTTACTTCTTATTGCTGGTTGAATATATTAGACATTTTTCATTTTTCCTTCTCTTGTTGTCTTGAAATACAAGTGTTTATCAACTTTGTTTGCTTGTAAAATAAATAAATAAATAAATATGAAGTGTTGTTCTACTGAACACTAAAAAGGTTCTTTAATATACTTAATTTTTTGTTTAACTTTGTGCATTGTAATCTGTCATTGTTGGTTATAGTATTCAGTTATTGATTATAGTTGTTTATAAGATTAAAGTGTATATGGTGTTTGTTTTTGTCTATAGATAATGTTAGTTTTTGCTTATATTCTTTTATTGATGATCATTTATCTATTTTAGTACTGAAGTTGTTCAATTCTTTTGGTCTAATCTTTTTTATTAGATAAGATTTATGGCATTTGGGTTATATCTTTATAAGATGTTTAAAACTATTTATTGTATTATTTTTGCTTGTCGGCTATACAAATTATTATTCAATGTTATCTGTCAAACACTGATAGGAAGTATGTTTCTAAGATTGGTGCTGGACATATTGAGACAGGAGTTTGTTTTCCTGAGAATGCAGCATCTCAAAATGAACTGCCATCATCAAATAATGATCTGCGTTTATTTAGCGATAAGAACTTAGTTAAAATCTTGGACTGTATGTCTAAAGAATTGGCTTCTTCTTCTCTGGGCAATTCACTAAACTAGAAATATCCTTTGATTTCTCTACCTTCGTGTTGTGAACCATCTTTCTCTAGCGAAGGTATATATACTATTTTTCTTGTCTTATAGAAATAAGCTTTTTTCCAAAGTACATTATATTCTACTTTCATTGTCTTGGTTCACAATCCTGGTTCACAATCCTTGTTCATTCTTTATATCTAATCTTTTATAACCTAATGACCCAAAAAAATAGCTTCTGCATTAAAGCTCTAATGACCAGCTTCTTATTCAAGCTCCAATTGTGTTTTGATCATCTTCGATCCCAAATAACATATCAAATCTATCTATTATTCAGTTTGAAATCATTCCATTCTTAATTTTTTTTTTTGTAAATTGCTTATTTTTTGAAGCTCAATTGCCCCAAAAAGGTTTCTCTTTTATAAGTTTCTCGACTCCTGAATTATCTGGGAGCAATACTGTTCAGTTTGCATTGATAAATACAGGTATCATGAATAGAGCTTTGTTGCTATTGTTTTTGTGTTCTATCTTGAGTTTAGAATCAAGTCATTTTAGGATGTAGATTTAAGTGATAATGTGTCTTTGATGATTATCGTAGGGAAAAAGCGTAGAAAACCACGAAAAAGTTGACTCGGCTTGACAAAATTCCCAAAAAATCTCTGGAACTATCAATTCCTCCATATTGCAAGCACTGTAATGCTAAGAGGTTTTATTTGGAACCTCTTAATTTATGTTGTGCTGGAGGGGAAGTCTCGTATCCGGCAATGCTGTACGATCTGATGTGACTGTGTTATGGTACTGATGAAGAAAGCATGGAATTCAAGAAGAATATTTGTACTCATAACAATTCTCTTGCTTTCACGTCGCTTGGTGCAAAATATGATCACGAATTACGAAGAATAATAAAGGCGTTTATACTTTTTGTGTTCAATGTCAAGTTTATCATTTTTTGAATGGTTTAAAACCTTCTGATGATAAGCCTTATAGAATTTAGCTGTATTTTTAGGATACTGAAAAAGAATTGTTGAGTGAGACTTGATGCTTCACCGAGGCTTCGTGAAAGCACTGTTAAATTGTTGATGAATGTCCTTGGCCAAAATCCTTATGCTAGGTTTTTTAAAGGTCTTCAGGACATTCCAAGTCTTGAAAATCACATAATTGTTTTAAACTCTGATCTTGGCTTGGATCAGCGTGTCTACAATCTTCCATCTTCTTTGGTATATGGATTGAATCTAATGATCGCACTCTTGATAGGAGTGCTTATATTCAAGTTTATACACATTCAAATAACAGCCACAGGATTAAGCATTACTTTTCATGCTATGATCTTTTACAATATCCTTTATTATTTCCTCGTGGTGAATCTAAATGGCATCGTGGCATTCCAAAGAAATCTTCATCTAGAAAAAGAAAAAATAGTGGCACTGGGAATGAAGAATTCATTGATCCATCTTTATTTCAAACTGATTCTGATGTAATTTGACTTTGGTTAAAATTGGATATAGAGTGCTTAGGTTAAGGTTCGATTCTCTTTTGAATCGATGTTGAAAATATCTTCCAAAGATATTGGTACATGGCATGTAAGAAATGCTTTCGAACAACTTCAACCTCCTATCAGTTCATATATACTTGTAATCATTGCAATGAAAAATAGAAGGTTGAACCAAGGTGCTGCTTCAATTTTCTGAGACATTTCTGTATGTTCTAAATAAAAACAATTATATGCTTTTTTATATCTAAACAGAATTTTATGTTGTGTATAGATGTAGATTTGATGTTGATTTAACTGATGAAAGTGGAACAATAACTGCATCTATATTTGCTGAATTGGGCGAGAGCTTGCTTGGATTTAATGCTATTCAAGCAATGGAGTACTACAATCAAGTTGCTATGTATTACTATTAATACTATTATCCAAAGATTAAAGTATATGCAGTACTAACTTTTATTAAATAATCATGTTCTTATGTAGAACAAAGAGCTACGTCTGGAAAAAATTCATGCAGATTTGAAAGAAAAGATGTTCGTAGCTCAGGAAAAGCCAGCTAAGCTAGAATTAAACCAGAAGATGGTTTTCAGTGCTACTTCCTTTCATACTATTTTGACCACATTGAAGAAGCAAAAAAGGTTGGTAATTTGACTAATGATAGAGTTACTTTATTGTCACCACAAAGACAACTTACAGTAGTTGAAACTCTAGGTAAGCATATAGAAAAATTATGTGATTCTTCTTACTTGTATGTACAGATAACAAACTTAACATCTATTGAGATACAAAGAAATTTTAATATGACAGATAGTCAGTGCTCTTCTAATTAGCGTATAGAGCAGATAAAGAACTGATGTTGTTCTCATCTTTTGTTTAGGTCAATTGTCAGTGCAGAAATCTTATGTTCTTGGACACTGATAACCTTTATTAGTATTAGTAATACTTTTGAATACTATGAGAATGCTCAAGGAAAACAAGTGCTATCATTTTGTTTTAGATGAGCATTCTTATAGGTTTTATATGTAAGAATATTTGAAGTTAGTTTATATCTATGTGTACAGTGAAAATGCTTTATTTTCAACTGCAACACTGAAGTTCTTTTAGTATGAGGAGCATTTTTTTAAGTTTATTCTATAAGACTCTTTTATTTGAAATGTCTCCTCTTGGTTAAGTTTATCTTGATTCATGCAACTATATTTTGGCCTTCTATTTAATATGGTAGCATATTTACAACTTACACACATCTAGCTAACTTGATATAAGAACTAACCTTAAACCAGTTACATTTCTAATATGAATCTAACAGAACCAGGCTTACTCATTCAGTCAGTTGATAAACAGATTGTCATGACCTAGTCTTTTCTCACAACTTTATTACACATTCATTCAAACCAACCACCACCATTTAAATAGCACAGTTATCAATCAATTCACATAATGTATCTTGCAATCTTTTTCCTATACAACACATACAAAAAAAAGTAAGAAATCACAGATAAAACAACTTACTGCACCAAATAACTCCACAGAAATGTTGAAACCAAAAAATTCTATTTAGAATATGGATAGCCATTGAAAAGAAAGGAAAACTTAGATTCTACCTCTCTACTATTGAAAATGAAAAGATACATGCAGCCATAGTCAAGGAAACACCAGAAGGGAAAGTCAAATATGAAGCAAAAAGATCCATTTTTGAAAAATACCCAATGTTACTGAAATATATGGGTAAACTATCTCCCTATTCAGTTGCATCAATAAAACAGTGGTTGCAAAACATCATCAACATAGATCTAGAAGCTTTTAGCATTACAGTTGTTCTTTCTAACTCAGTTTATTACATAATCACAAGAAATCATCAAGGTTTTAAATGCTTTTACATGCAGAAACAGTAACAGCAGAGATAAAAGCTAAAATCGATGAACAACCATGGTGCTATGTCATGTTTTGCACAAGCACAGAAAAACAGGTTATTTTCAAACTTTGTGATTAATATGTTTTGCTAAAACATATGCTAACTACACTTATATTATTGCAGGAAATACCTGCTGAACTTTACTTTTCTAACAGATTCAGAGGTGATGAAAGAATCATTGTTTATACCAGGGAGTTAGAAAATGGAGAGTTACCATTAAAGACCATTTTTTTATAGAAGGATGGACATCATTTTGTACTGCTAACTTAGTCAAACCATCTACACTTATCATGCTACATAATAGAAGACATTGTGAATATGATACAATAGCTTTTTCAGACATCCAAACTAGGATCATTATGCCATGGACACTCTCTCTACCAATGCTCTTGATATGCCCATCAATTGATGAAGGAAATTATTCTTATTTTATTACATATGCTATTTACACAATCAAAGAACTAATCCATCAAATGCTTTCCTTCTTCCAGGTACGAAAACTGAAAAGCCTCCTACGTTGTATATATCTTCATCAATAAACAGGTTTTTCAAACATGATTGGACATTATTTTAAACTTTTTATCAGTTCTGCACTTCAACAACTAAGTACAAAATGGTAAAGGTTCAACAACATAACTTACATTGATTTGGAACTTCAAACACAAAAGTTTAATATAGAAAGCTATAGTGCAAAATGCTACTAATCCATCCACATGAAGAATAACCTTTAATTTCCAACATTTTATGTAATGTGAGATATAAAAATCTGTCTCAACTACATCTGTTTCCCTCAAAACCTCCCAAAATCTATTCTTTGAGACTTAGCAGCTACTTTCACCTTATGGTTTTAACCAAAAAAAAAAAAAAACTTTAACTATTGCATAAGTTTCCAAAATATATGGATGCAATGTTAGAAGAAAGCAAAACTCCTTCAGTTATCTTAACAAATGGAGAAAGGGCGTATCATGTTGGAATTACAAAAAGATGCTTTGCAGAAAATTGGGATAGATTTATTATTAATCATGACCTTCAAATTGGAGATTTGCTTATCTTTATCCCACAGCCACTTAACTCATTTACAATATTAATATTTGGAATGAATGGCAAAGAAAAGTTGTATCCTTGGCATTATAAATTCGCACTTTAATTCAACTGAAGCTGCCAAGATCATTTTGGAAAACAACCGTTCTCCCAAACTTCAAGTTTATGAATGGTTATAGATGTATTGTTATTTTGTATTATAAACTTTCTTTTGTTATTATTAATATGCTTTTTTCTTAATTCTGTCCTCCAAAATCCAATGACATCTTCATATTTACAACTGCAACTTGTACAAGTGCTATTTTTCAAACACTACTTTTAATACAGAGAAAATAACACTTCCACCATCAAAGACAAAATGCAAAAAAAAAAACAGCATCTACTATATTAAACTTCTTACAAGATTACCTCCAAGAGATACTTAAATCATGAACTTTAGTAAAGTACAATGGTACACAAATCCTAAATGTAACAAACAAAGATGCAGCTATATATCTTTTGTTTTCTATGAAAGAAAATAGAATTGAAGATCATACTACATTCTCTTTTCTACCTTTATTGTTCAGAATATCTCTGACAAATTAAGTGCTAGACTTTAGTTTTGTAAAATAGATGTAATATCTTCAATTTCCAAAGTAGAAGTTGTCACTGCCAAAAACAATCTCTAATATAACCAACTAAAACATTTCATGGCCTGTTTATATATGTTAAGGATTTTATTCTTGTGCCAATGAAAATCTTTTTCTCAATGGCAAACCAACTGATTTATAGTTATTTTCGTTTTAAAACTTTTAGCTAACAAATCTAATAATTAGCAAAATCATGGCCACATATTTTCAACAGTCTTATATATGGTGATTAGCAAATCCAATAGAAACAACCTTACATCATCTTTACAAGTTCCTGAACCTAAAGAGACATTAGTATCATTGTTTCCTCCAATTATCATGCACTTGAAATCTTTTCTGTTTTTTTACTTATGGAAAAATTTTAAACCACAAATTGTAAATTTCTTTTTCAACATGAGGTGATCAATCGCAAAGCTTTCAACCACCAAAACATGAATGATGTCCTTGGTAATAACCGAAGACCTGCCACCTACATCAACTACATCAGTTATTGGAGTACCTGATAAAGTGCTTGTGGTTGAGTCCTAGAACAACATAGATTATTAGAGTTTTAGATGAATATAAAGACTTCAAACCAATATTACCTCAAACTACAAATCTTAATTATGAAATTCTTGGTTTGTTAAGTTTGCTTTCAACTTAGTTTGTAATGCGACTTGAAAATTTAGTTCAGCCACTATTTTTGTAGACATTGTAATATAGTATAACATTCAACATTTACTTCATTTATTTTTGATTGGCTATTTGTATTCAACTATTTAATCACCGCGCGAAGTGCGACAATATCAATTAGTAATAGTATAAAGCCCAATCGAACGGTATCTAGTGGGTCAGTGGCATCCTCCAAAAATTAAATATAGTAAATTCCCTTAACCTTTGGGCTGTTTTGCACTAAACTCTCTAACGTTATTTTTTTCTCACTTTGCCCCTTCCGTTAGCAATTTGACTATTAAAAAGTCAAAAAAAATATTTTTACCCCCAAACACTATAAGAATATATAAAATTATCCCCTTAAAGTTTATTATATTTGTCATTTTAGTCCCTGTCACAATTCAAGTTTTGTATCAGTTAACCTATTTTAATCACTAATCAATATAAAAATGTTATTAAAATAACTAAAAACATAATGATGTTCACTAATACTAGTGGTTCTTTAAAAATACTTGTGAAAAAAATTTAAATATAAAAATTTTCTAGTATTTTTGGTATTTTTTTGGCCTTTTTATTATATTTTATTTTCATGTAATTTTTTTTTTTAAATATACAATATTTATAACCATCTATTAAAGTTATATCAGTCTATTTTCCTTTTGCTTTTCTTTATGTTTATTTAAAATAATTTTTTTCTTACTTTTTTCCTTTGTTAGTATAATTTAACTAATACCTAAATTATATGAAGGAAATTTATCTTGTAAAAAAGTTACATTAAAATAATTTAGATGAAATACCTTTAATAATTCATCGAAAAATTTAAAATTAATTATTTCATCATATTTTTAAATTTTAAATATTTAAGCAAGTATAATTCAAGAATTAGAATATTAGTAATTAATTTGGAGTCATATTCATATTTTTAACAATATTGATAACATTATGAATTTTATTTTTATCCCAATGTATTAAATGTTACAAAACTTACATTGGGTAAAGTGAAATTTTGCTTAAACCTTAAGGGGATTTACCGCAATTAATCTTTAGGGGTAAATTTGTCCTTTTGAAAAAATTAACGACGGAGATACATTTGACTGTTAGTCAAAGGTAGATATGACCATGGTTTCGGTTTCTTGGAACAGGATCTAGGATGTGCCAAGACTGGACCGCCGAAAATCGGCAGTTCCGGAAACGAAATCATCCAATCAGATTCTAGGAACCGGAACTAGAACCGCATACAAGGTTCTGGTTCCAATTCACTATTTTTTGGAATCAGAACTAAAATCGGGTAAATTAAAAAAAAATTAAATAAAAAACTAAGAAGTGTCAAAATGACCGTTGGTGTGTGTAACTGCTGCCACAAGAGACACACCACCAGTCACTTGATCGTTGGTATGCTTGGCAGCCTTCACTTATGGCTTATGGCCATTGGAAACGACCATAAGCTGTTTTCCCTTTTTTTTTAATTTTCAAAATTTATCTATAAATATCCATTCTTCCTACAATTTTTAATACACAATTCTCTCAACTCAATACCTCTCATTCTCTCAAATACTCTCAAGTTTTTCATAATCTCTTATATTATTTATCAATTTCTATTTATTATCTATACATTTATAATTTCAATTTATTTCTTATTATACTATTTTCAAGTGTCATTTATTTTCTAATTTTCATAAATTCTATTAGTTATTTTTTATAATATTTTTTTTTTCAAAATTTCAAATTACTATTTTTTAATGGATAGTCAAAATTTCAATGAAATTTTTATTAATCTTGGAGATGATGTTGAAATAATTCCCGATTTCAGAAGTAAATCAACCTCATATTTCTAAGGCTCCAAAGGCCGAAATGTTTACGAAATATTTTACAAAAAAATTAGATAACGAAGGGAATCCTAGTAATGCAGTGTGTAGTTATTACAAGGCTAGCTATATAGTTAGAAAAAAAGGAAACGGATACGGAACATTAGCGAATTAGATTAATTAATTTTGTTTGTGGAGGACATTTACGATTTAGTTTTGATGAAAAAAAGAAATATGTACATTTTCAACAAACGTATGTGAATATACAAGTTAAACGTATGCCTAGAACAACTTTTACACGTGAAATTTTAAAATATTATGAAGAACAAAAAAATATTTAGGTAAATATTTTTTTCAAAATTAGAAGGTTGTATTTCAATTTTTTTGTGATATTTGGAGTGATCATTGGAATAAAAATTCTTACATGGGTGTAACTGCTCATTGGATTGATGATAATTAAATTAGGTCAAAAAAGGATAATCACTTTTCGTATATTTAATGAAAGTCATACAACCATAATATAAGTAATATGATTAAAGAGATTTTAGATGAATATTTTTTGGTAAATAAAATTTTTTGAATCGGTTTTGATAATGCTACTAATAATATTGCATCGATTAGAGATTTAAAAAATTATTGTGAACCACAAGTAGGTGGTAAATTTTTTCATATTAGGTGTGCATGTCACATTTTAAATTTAAGTGTTCAAGATGGTTTGAGAACACTTAATACTTTGGTTGAACCTGTTAAGGATGCAATTAGTTACCTAATTGGCCATCCAAAAAAAATGAAAGAATGGGCTAAATTTTATATTGAGAAAGGAAGGAAATCTAAAAAAATTGTTTATGATATTCTTAATCGTTGGAATTCGACTTATGATTTACTTAATAATTCTTTAAAATATAATGATTTATTATGCAAATTTTTTAGAAACAGATATCCTAGTAATTTTGACTTGCATCCTAGTCTATGGGAAACTTGTAGAAAAATGGTAGAAATTTTGCATGTTTTTAAAACTGCTACTTGTACTTTATCTGGTATTTATTTTTCTACATCTCATTTATTTATATTCCAAGCATCTGATATAGTTAGTATTTTAGAAGATATGGTAAATGACATTATTTTGCAAAGTGCTCTTATTGCCATATGTTTTAAAAATGGCTTAATTATTGTTATCGTATTCCACCTATTTATTTAGTTACTTCTACTTTAAATCCTTGTGTTAAAATTGGTGGTTTGATGCAATATTTGGAAGCATATTATACTATATTAAATAAAATGTCAGAATATATTGTTCTTAAAGATAATGTAGTGGATCCAATTGAAGTTGTTGAAATGACTAAAAAGTGTATTCGTACATTATATAGTGATTATCAAGTTCAAATTCCTCATACTCGTGCCGGTAGTAGTGATAATAGTGCTAGTAGTAGTCCACGGAATACTACTAGTAATATAAATATCCGTCGTCTAAAAAAAATATTACATATTTTGGAAAGGTTAAGGGGCGGCGCTAGTAATACGGAATTTGATATTTATCTGATTACTTCTTTTGAGTTCAAAGATGATGATAGCCGGAAGCTAGTGGAAGACAAAGAATTATCGGTACTGGAATGGTGGGGGTAATAAGTCAAAGGTTTATCCCATCTTTAGTGTCTTATTGCAAAGCAAATTTTAGCAACACCGGCATCAACTATAGTGGTTGAACAAACTTTCAGTGCGAGTGGGAGCATTTTAGATGAGAGACGGTCTCAATTAAGCCCCGACCATTTGGAGATTTAAGCATTATTAGCAGATTGGTACTATACGACTATAAGGGATCAGGAGATCGAGATTAAGATCGAAACAGATATGAACGAGAGTGATAAGAGTATTATAGTTGCTTCTTCAAGTGGAACAAATTCGGACGTTGAATAAATTCGTAATGACCTTAGCCTATTATAGTCATATAGGCCAATGTAATTGATACATTTAATTTTTTTAAAATTATCTTTTAGTTATAGATTAGTCAAAATGAATCTTTACTTCAATTTTTAATAGTTAAATAAATAATGCAATAGTATACTTTTAAAAAAATAAAATAAAATCTACAATTGACATAAATAAAATATATATATTTTTTATTTCTCATATTAACTTGTATTAATTTTTTTAGTACAGCCCTTCTAATTTTTATTTTTTTTTATTTTTGAAAATTTGAAATCGGAACCAGGATTGGAACCGAGGAACTAGCCTGAACCGTTGGTTCCACTTTTTTTTAGAACCAGAACTGGCGGTTCCGGAACCATGGACATTACTAGTCAAAGAAGTAAGGTAAAAACAAAATAACGATAGGGAATTTAGTACAAAACAACCCAAAATTTAAGGGGATTTACTATATTTAACCCTCCAAAAATTTTACCACAAGCAAACAATTTAAACCCAAAAACCTACTTTATCCATTCCACTCCACTCCGCAGCAAAAATATCCAAACCGAATTCTTCTCAGTTCTCATTTTTTCCCTCTCAAAAACCACCACCATGAACGCCACCGTCCTCCTCCTCCCACCACCACCACCACCACGACCACCACTCCAAAAGCTCCCCATTTTCCTCCCTACACCCTCCCCACATGTAATCACCACCTCAATAAAGCCCAAAACTTCATTGAGGCCCATATTAAAGCCCATCTCAATTGGGGCAGGCCAGACTTCCGTGCCTGGGCCGACGACGGTGACGGAGACAGCGGCGGCCCAGACGAATACGACATGGACGAAGATGAAGTGGAGGAAGTCGATAACAAGAAAGACTTCGACGTTGACTACGATACCACTACCTCCGCCTTTATTGCCGCCTCCGCCGTGGACGGCGGAGATGATATCCTGGCGGTTCAGAGTAAGAGCTTTATTTCGACTCAGGGTTGGGATTCGGAGAAGATTGTGGATTATAGGATTAATGAAGAGGAGTTTCATAAGATTTGTTTGTTTGATTGTGATTTCTTCATTCGGAAACCTCCTGACCCGGACGACGACGTTTTCGACTTCCGTGAGGTAGGGGAAATTTTTTCTTATCCAATGTTGTACATTATGCTGTAATTGTTGTACTTCTTGGCATCTGCATTATGCTGTAATTGTTGTACTTCTTGGCATCTTACACTATCTATACATACAAGTTTCTCTATGTTTTTGATGCAATAGAAATTTAAATTTTAGCAGTTAGTTAGTTAAATGAGTCAGATAGTTGATGAGTCGGTAGAGATAGGAAATGGTTAGCAATTTGTGACTAACTATCAGCTCCAAATCCTATAAATAGAGCAGCAACAGATATGGAAGGGGTGTGGTTGTAATCTGAATTTCTTCTTGATTATTCTGTAAACCCTCCATTACATTTCATATCTCCTTCCATCAATAAATTTACTCTTTTTCTTCGAATTGTTCTTCTCCATTTTCTTAAGGGCAATAATATTGCCGCAACAAATTTTCACTAAATGGCCTACTACCCTCCCAACCAAATACTTCTTTGCCATCATTCTCTTCCTTTTACTTCTGTCTCACTGAACCCTTACCCTCACTTCAATCTCTTTTGTTTTCATTCAAATTGGGATTGCAGCCATGATCAATAGCCTTAATGCCAAAAATTGCCGGTCAAATGACTGTATTTGGTCAAGAAATCCCATGAAAATTCAAGACCCATAAATTATTCTCACCTAATTAATTGTTTCTTTGCTTCAGCTTGAGTAAATTATTAATCTCCTACAAATGCAAAAGAATGGAAAACTGGAAGTAGAATACACCCCTATCGGAGACAGTAGTGGCTGCACCACAAACCATCATTTAGGCTTTTTAGTTACAAGGATTGATCTGCTACTTAAGTTGCAAAAAGATTTTGTTGGCTTGGAAATATTTTTTGGTTTGATAATATGGCTTGAAGGAGGAATAAAAGTTTATGAATGGCGAGGGGGTGGTGGTGGGATGGCGAGGATAGAGCTTGAGAAACAAATGAAAGGGGATGGGGGAGGGAGTGCTTGTCAGCTTGTGATGGTTGGTGGGTTCTCTACCAAACGGGGGATTGTTGAGAGGGGTATTTATGTCCTTTTAATGAAAATGTGTTGTGACAAAGATTTTTGCTGTGGCAATATCATTGTGCATTTTCTTAATCACAATTCCTAGAATTTGAGATGAGATCTCCACTGTCCTTACTGCATCAGTGGCATCAGGAGCCATGGCAGAGGACACTAGATCTCAAGAAGAGCAAGAATTTGAAAACGTCAGGTAAATGATGTGTGAAAAGCATAATCATTTCATGAAAGCCAATTCTCTTAGAACTTTGATTATAGAAGTTTATTCCCAGAAATATCCATCTAGAAGTCAGCTTCTAAATATATCAGATCAAGATTATCATCCTAGTGCTGGAGAAAACAATCCAACACCATCCAAATTCAGCAAGATGGGTGATCTTATGGTTAATGAAGTCAGAGGCAAAGAGAGAGATTTTATTGTTTGCAGCGAAAGAAATTTCAAGAATCAAATTCTTGATTTTGAGGATACAAATACCAAGAAGTCCTGTAGTAAGGAAGCACGAGTAGGAATTAACAATAATCCATTTTCCCTTACAATCACCGATACTCCTATTGAAGATGATCAATAACAACTGAAAAAGATGTCAGGAATCCAAGTATCAAGTTAGAAAAAGGAGGAAATAAGGAAAATGAATTAGTGTGCTGGTCAATGCTACTTTTCCAACAGATGCTGGGCAAATTTTTATTTGTCAAAGGAGATCAACAACAAAGACGATGACAAATCTTGTATTCTTTTTGACATGGGACATCATTATCTAGTTCTTGGTGAGAGCAAACTAGATTTATCCATACAAATGCAAGCTGTTGGGGATATGCAAGAAGGGGAGAAGAATTGTGTTCAGAAAATGCGAAAGGCTGAATTCTTGGATGATTGCCTGAGAGGGCTGTCAATGGCTTTTTTTCTAGAAAAAGTTCTTGAATTGACAACTTATAATACCAAGAATGTTAAAAGATAATGGAGTGAAACTGTAACTGGGTTCAGACGAGGCACTATTGTTGAAAGAGCTACTACTTTCCAAACCCAAGTTTCACAACATTCAGTCCATAAAAGAGGCGTTGGGCGATGACTAACCTTGGGGTTTAATTTTCGATTGGATA
The DNA here is from genome assembly GCA_025175665.1 of Cinchona pubescens. Lineage (NCBI taxonomy): Eukaryota > Viridiplantae > Streptophyta > Magnoliopsida > Gentianales > Rubiaceae > Cinchona > Cinchona pubescens. The sequence continues at coordinate 1,337,224 of JANKKI010000300.1, read as the reverse complement.
AAAGAGTAGGGAGTTTCAAAAGGTTGCTGGTATTTCCGAAACTAACCATACAAATCTAGTAGCAGAATCACCACTGCTGAATGATTCTATGGGGAACTCAAGTTTCCAGAAGATGCAGTAGTGAATTTTGGTTTAATCTCACACAGAAGTTCCCATTTTCAGTTCTTGAGGACAAGAACTATTTGAGGGAGGGCATTTGATGCAATAGAAATTTAGCAGTTAGTTAAGTGAGTCAGTTGATAAGGCAGCAGAGATACGAAGTTGGTTAGCAATTTGTGACTAACTATCAGCTCCAAATCCTATAAATAGAGCAACAACAGAGATGGAGGGGGTGTGGTTGTAATCTGAATTTCTTCTTGATTATTCTGTAAACCCTCCATTACATTCCATATCTCCTTCCATCAATAAAATTACTCTTTTTCTTTGAATTGTTCTTCTCCATTTTCTTAATCACAATTCCCAGAATTTGAATTGAGATCTCCACTGTCCTTACTGCATCAGTTTGGTGGATGGCTGCTTTATTAGTGTTGTACATTCTGCTGGAATTGCATGGTACCTTTTGGACTTTCTGGTTACAAGTTGGTTGTTATTTGTGTTCCAAGCATTGCTGCTTTAGAGAGTTATAAGCTGTCTTGTGTGACTTGGTATTCTGTTGTACCTCGTACTGTAAAGATTTTACCGCGTGATTTCTGTGATAATTATGTCCATGGACGAAAAGAGGGGAAACTGAAAGAATAGATTGTTTTGTTTTCTGCCGTCTTTTTCTCTTTTTATTCTACGTTAGTTTGCCAAACAAAATGGTATTTTGTGCGGGAATTTAGATTTCTTTTTGTTCTTGCAGATGTATGTAACACCTCCGGACACTGACATATATGCGATTCCAAGGGTTCTTGCTCCAATGCCTGAGAAAGTATGTATTAATTTCCTGTGCCTCATAATTTTAGGCTGAAATTGTAGTATAACTTGCATATTTGATCACCTTGTGATGTGATATGGTGCTGGTACTTTGCAGAATCTTCACTTTCTACTGTAGCACACGATCAAGTTACTCTTTGATGTGTAAAGAGACAGCATTTTAATAACTATGTCAAATTTGAATTGACTTGCACTTTTTAACAATTTCTTGTTGTTTTATAGTACATTCGATGTGCAAAGAGTGATTATGGATGCGACAATGTTACAGAACCACCTATTGATGCTCCTAGAGATCCAATGTACAAATCAGAAAGGGAAGTCTTCAAGGTATTTGTGCCATTCCACGTGACCTATATCGGATTTTGATACAACATTGCTTCAGAAATTTAAAGAAAATTTGATAATAAAGTTGGTTTTAAATTCAAATTTTGTATTGTCCGAGATTTTCATTATGCTGGGCCGTGAGCATTTGATTCTCTGTGGTGCTCAAGTGGTTTAGAAATGGCACGAAACATCTATCCAATAATTGTAGTTCCTCTTACTTTTGAAGGAATTTTTTTGCAGATGTGATGTAGGAGGAAGACCAAAAGGGTAGAACCATACTTCGTTGTTATTTATTTATTTATTATTTTTTTTTTTCCCTTTGGGGGTGGTTAAAGTTTAAAAGTTTTTACTGCCATGAGGTCTCAGGTGTGGCTAATTATTTAGAAGCTAAAGTTTTTGGGAGAAAATAAAGAACTCACAACATGTACCAATTCTCATTAAAGTGCAAAGTGCTGGATAGTATTACAAAGCTTGGAAGAATATATAAAGGTCATGCCCCTAAGATTCTACTCTCTCTGTAATTCTCATTCTCCATGTATTTAAAATGAAAACCAAATTGGACAGCACAAAATTCCTAAACTGACTGGAAAAAAAGTTTCATTTAAATTCCAAAAATAACTGAACTGTGCACTTTGCAGCCCTGGACCTGTAACGTTGCCACAGTTCACGTGTTCAGTAATTCCTTTTCAAACTAGAAATTATCCTGTATAAGTTCTCATCGGGCTGGACAAATCATCCTCAAGTTCAAGTTTTAGGCAATCAATAGGATTTCCAAATAAGCAGCTCCATGCCTCCACCCTCTCTTTCGTTTATCCTGATTCTTCCATTTACTGTTCCTTCACCAAAGATATCAAATATTGATTTCAAAAGTTATCTTTACAATGTGCATGACCTAAGTTGGTGGAAAGATTCTAGGGTGATTGCTTCTTGCCTGTACAATAGAGTCTGATTTCTCGATATGACATCAAGGACATTTGATTGTTTGATAAGAACCTGTCATGTTGCTTTTGTTTATTTAGACTTCAACATCTTCGTTCTGAATGATATTTAACAGAGAAACATGGTTATCTTTATAGTTGTCCTTAGAAGTTATTAAGGGACGGACAAGACATGCCTTTCTCAGTTTGTTTTAGGCTATGGAATTTAATTCAAGGTAAATTAAACTGTCCTTGCCTCTATTTTCTAAGTTATATTTGACCACCCATTTGGCTTATGATGCAGTTAAGTACACCTCCCTCCTTGGCCCTTGTCAACTCATCACAGTTGTTTGATCAATGTCAATTACAGAGTCTTCAAAATGGCTACTTTCTTTTTTTACTTTGTGCGACTTAATATGTTAACCAAGGGGCTGGAGATTCGTTCCATTTGCATTGCATACTATTTCAATAGAAACTTTAAATGCACTAAGCCTGTTACTGGAAATCATATCTTTTGCCTAAGTATTATTGTTTTCCAATGTTGTTGAGGATAGATGATAACAAATCTTAATGTGAATAGGTGAGGCAGCAAAATTAAAATGTTTCCTTTCCAGGTAAGAATAAAATAGTTTCCATTGCAGGTTTTCTTGACGAAGCACTATAGAAACCGCAGACTTGATGATCCTGAATTCATGCTTGATTTTGAGGAGATCTACATAATTGATTCAAAAACAAAATCAATCACAAGAGCAAAAGTTGTGGTAAGAACTATGCTTGCTTTGTTCATTAATAGTTCTTTCCTTTTAAGTTCACTTTTCATAATGTGCTTATAAATAGACGAAAATATAAAGTTCCTCTACCACTGATTGATGGTCAGGTGGTTTTTCTTTATTTGTTTTCCTAAAACACTATCTATTATGGGAATAAAACCAATTTAAAATCATCTCTGTTTTTTCCTTATCAAAAAAAAAAAAAAAAAAAAAAACTCTTTCAACTACCTATACAAATTTATTTTTTTAGATTTTCCTTTTTGTTCTTTTTGGTTTGTACTTCTCTACATATTCAAGGATGTTATACTTGCTTACGAAGGATAGTTTATTTTCATCTAAGGGTCTGTTTGGTTGGGCGTAAAATGTTTCCTTCAAAAAATATTTTCTTATGGAAAAATTTTTCCATAAAAATATTTGTTTTTCCTCTTATTTTCTTGTGTTTGGTAAAATTGTGAATATTTTTTGTGTTCTAATTCAAAACTACTCTGTCCTCATAACATCTACTTCTTCCGCCACACCTCCCTCATCACCAACCACCGCTACGAGCCCTGTCAACCTTCCCGCTAGCCATGGGCGGATTTACATCTTTCCCACTGGAGGCACTTGCCCCAAACCCCAAAAATGTAAATTATCACATGTTTTAGGCTTAATTATAGTTTGTCCCTGTAGTTAGGGGACCTAGTTGCAAATTGCTCCCTATGTTTGTTTTATCTAGAAATTATCCTCCAAGATTAAATAAAGTTAAAATTTTCATCTAAAGGGGTAGTGAAATGTTATAATTGCCTTCAATATTTTTAGTTACACTTTGTGAAATTCTTTATTAAAATTCTTCTCTTAAATCTGAAAATGATATTAATAAATTAAATTTATTTAAAAAAATATATATTATCTCAAACTAGTATATTTACTGAAATAATGTGATTTTTTAAATATAAAGTGATGAATTAATTATTGATAATAGAGAAAATAAAATAAAAATTAATAAAACTAAAGTAATGTGATTGAATAAATAAAATACTTTAATCTAGATATGAAAATAATATTGACGGAACAAGTACGTAATGGCATGCTAAAAAATGGATGTGAAGAAAAAAATAGTAAACTAATTCATACAATTAATATTGAAGGGTAAAATTTTTTTTCAATAATGTTGAATGAAAAAATATTGTTACTTAAGAGGTTTGAATGACAAATTGCTTATAAAATAAAATCAGATACCAAAATGCAATTTACCTTAATATTACGTTAGTTAAGGTAATTAAAATATTGAGGGCAATTATGACATTTTACTCCTCCTTTTAGATGAGAATTTTAACTTCATTTAATCTTAGGGGCAATTTGTAGATAAAACATAGGAGGCAATTTGCAACTATCCCTTCATTATAGGGGCAAACTGTAATTAAGCCCATGTTTTATCATACCTACTTTTGAAAGTATTTAGTTTTGTGCCTCCATTAAAATATGAAAACTTTGGTTATGCCTACTTTTGATAGTATTTAGTTTTGTGTCCCCATTAAAATATGAAAATTTTGTTTTGCCCCTCATTAATTAATATAAAATTTGTTTTGCCCCTCAATAATAAAATATAAACTTATTTATTAAGGTGTTCACCCTTATCCCGTAAAATAATTATCCGTTTTTTCTAAGCATCACTTTCTTTAAAAAATTCCATCATTTTCTTTACTAATTTTTTTTTTTTGTAAAATTGTCTAAAAAATTGAATTCAATGTGACGAGAAAATTCAACTTAGATGGTAAGATATTTTCTCTATAATCCAGTGGTTATGAATTCGAATTACTAAGAGGTAATGGGAGGGGTGATTTAAAGAAATAAAAAAATGAATTCAATGAAAACTCCATCATCATCTCCCCTCAAAAAACAAAATTTCAACTTCATATTCAAATTCATTATTTCTAATCTATACCATCTCGTTTGTCTCGTGCCCAAAATTACTCAACTTCTTGTATTACTGGTAGCCACTAAAAATTATTGCCGCCAGCCACTACCATCCTTTATCCACCACTCCTTAAACTCTACAATCCAAAAATATATTGGAATTCCCAAATCTTATAATCTGTTGCATGGTCCTATTTGAGATAAACAATGAAAATACTTAGGTAGATCCGGTCTTTGGCCCCATCTGTAGACCCTGTGGTCAGGATTAAATTTTAAAGAATCTTGCTTACATCAGCTGATCGTTATAGATTCTCTAAGGTTTAATCCACACCACAGGGTCTATAAGTAAGGCCAAAGACTGGGTCTACCTAAGTCTTTGCCGATAAACAATAGCAGCTGAGGCCGTAGGGTCGCCTACAGCTGTTCCTGATTAACATACTCCATTGATTTCATCTCTTGCCGGCATCGACCTTTCAGCGTTATGCTCGTGCAATCAAGTGGATCCAAACAATTATTTCCAAATCTCAAGATCTATGCTTATGGATAGTAGATCTGTGTATGTGATTGTGTTTGGGAGAGAAACAATAACGGCAATGAGAAGACAAGCGGAGTTTTGGCCGGCGACTTTGCTGAAGATGTAAAATAATGAAGTTTCTCACTTTCTTATCTTGAATGTGACTGAACAAGTACTTGAGAAGATCTTCTCAAGCAAAGTGCATCGGGAGAAAATAACTTCAGTAGGTTAAGTTGGGAAGTTGTTTTCAACCCAAAGATGTAAAATATTTTCCAACAGAAAATGTTTTCCTAAGTTTAAATTTAACTTCAGTAGGTTAAGTTGGGAAGTTGTTTTCAACCCAAAGATGTAAAATATTTTCCAACAGAAAATGTTTTCCTAAAATTTAATACAACCAAACATTTGAAAATACAGAAAATATTTTCCAGAAAATATTTTCAGTCCAAAGATAGTGAGGAAGTGGTTAAAGTTCTTTTACCATCTAATCAGTATAAAACTTGACAGAAGAGTCTTCTTTTTAGTTTGAAAGAATACACTGGTATAGAGACATGTTCCAGAAATAGTGGAGAACCCTTGTATTAAAATTACAACAACCAGTAAGATTAAAATTACGAACTCCGGATGCTTAACATAAAGAAACTTCTCCTACATTCAATTAACTGATATTATAGATGATTTAGTTCAGCCATACTGAATTTAAAATGCAGCTGTAAATTTTTCGTAATATAGTTCTACAATATTCTTGGAGTAGATTGAAATGTTGTGAAGTTGTACCAACTTTAAAAGCTTTTTTGCATCTTCTCTACAATCATGGGCCAATGAAGTATATTACTTCTCATAAGGTTATTTGAAAGTTATTCGTGTAAGAGATTAATTAATTAAGATGTATCACTGACAAGCTCTTTTGGGACATGTAACCCTGTTGCATTTTTAACTTCCATTGTTACCAGGGCTTTCCATTAAGTTGGTTCATTTCCAGGGTTCTTGAAATACTTTTTATTCATATTTTAATTTCATGTTAGCATCGTTCAGCGGCAATTTCTTTCAATAAGTCATTACACGTGATATTAGGTTTGTTTATCTCTTAATTAATTGTATGATCCTCGCAAATGATAAAGTTTTCTGATTTTGTAGAGCCTTTGTCCATTTTCTTGCAAAGTGAAATACTTTCTGTAAGAATTATGGCATCTGCTTACCTATCATGGTGGATTCTAAATACAGTTGGTAATAGCAGTGTTTTGTATCTAATGTTGTGTTTACATGTATCCTTGGTCCTCTCAATTAGGTGACTGTGCCCGAAGGAAAGAGCACCAACAGGGATAGAAAGAACGACCTGCTTGTTATACGTGATAATGGGAACTCTTTCAAAATAATTCCATTGGTAACTGTTCTTTACATGTAATCTAGGTTTCATTTTGCCTATATGCTTCAATTGTTAATCCTCATTTAATCTTGTTTTCCCCTAGGATCAAAGAGAGAGTCCGACATCTGTTATAGAGAGGGAAGAATGGAGCAAAACTAGACGAGATATGGAAAGACATCTAAGCAAGCTAAGAGATTTTAGTGTTTCAAATTGGTTCTAGGCAACTGATATCTGGGTTTGATACTTCTGGATATTGCGACTTAAAACAGTGTCTTATAAAGTGTCATGATTTGAGCGAAGTTGCATCACTAACTGAGAATAAGCTCCTATTCTAGCGATATCCGTGACTGTTGCTTTTTCATGTACTGTTGGTTGCAATTGACGGTGCTGCATTCTCAAAGGCCACGACTGACTTGATCTAGAAACACGAGGAAGCTATTGATGTCGACCTTGGTCCAGAAATTGGAAGCACAGATCAAATTTTATTGCCAAAACGATAACCGTAAATAAAGAAAATATGTTGATTTTGTAATTTTGATGTATTAGAAAATTAAGTTTCAGCATACATTGGTTGATTTTTTTATTTTATAAATTTAAGCAGATGATAAGAGGTTAAAGGCATAACATCAACAAAGTATAAATGCAGTAAATGAGTCCATCGACGAAGTAATATTGGTTCTATTTTTTTTGCCCGTGATCTTAATAAGTTGACTAATCTCCATTAAGAAAATAATGAGTCATAAATTTACAAGTGCCTTGAAATTTAAAGGAAGTGAATTGGAGTGAGGTTTATAAATTACAAGAAGAACGCTTTATATTTTAAAATTTTAACGAGCCATTCCAACAAATAAGTTTTTTCGAATAGAATTTTAATTTCGTTGATTTATACTTGAAGGAAAATGATTTTTAGTTTCAGCTTGAAAAACTAATTCAATTAACCCATTAATTAAAAGACTTTCACAAGGTTTTTGCAGATTTGAGTTTGCTTAAAATTTTATAATTTTGATATTTTAAATGAAAATTTAAAATTTGTTATTGTAAAAACTATATCTTTTAGATTTTAATCCATAATAAATAATTGAATTAAACTGCTTAAATAAGAAAAATTATGAGTTACAAAGAAAAAAAAACTATTTTAAAATTTAATGGGAATTTTGAGCTTACCTACTGCCTGATTTATACAACTACAAGAAAGAACAACCACTATGATTTTGAGTAGAGCAAATGATACAAATGATTTTGAGTTGAGCATTTGATACAAATGGTCTCCATACTTTTTTGTTTTATCTAGTATTGCACTCAACTTTAAATTGAAACAATTTGATTCTCAAATTTTTTTATTGAGTCAATTTGATTCTTGAATTTTTTTATTGAGTCAATTTGGTTCCTACAAGTAACAGGCCACCACAGTAAATCTAGCATATGATGGTAATTTGGTCATTTAATATATTTGAGAAAGCAATAAATGGAATCTCTATTCGATTAAAAGGGATAAAAAAGTCCTACAAGTAACAGGCCACCACAGTAAATCTAGCATATGATGGTAATTTGGTCATTTAATATATTTGAGAAGTCAATAAAAATCTCTATTCGATTAAAAGGGATAAAAAAGTAAATAAATAAATAAATAAATAATAATCAAATCAGTCTAATCTGGGCAACTTATTGCTGCATTATGTATGTTTCCCTAATTTAAAAAGAACAGAATGCGGATTCTCTTCTTTTTGTATGAAATTCTTTGTCACAAAACAGTGATTCTTGGGAATTTTAAGACCGACATTTGCCACAAAAATAGACAGAAATTCACAACTCAGAGATTAGAATTCTAAGGAAAAGGTCCAATTCTACAAAAAAGACCAAAAAAAAAGAGGGAAAATTAAAGGCACAACTTTGACAATGTTATTTTGTCATACGTACTTTTATTGAAGGGCAAACAACACTAGGGACCACTAAACTATTCAATGGTATACTTATTTAGACCACTAAATTTTGTGTTTTCAAATTATCTATTCATATCTGAAAAATTATATACCTATAACCATTCTATTTTATTTTAGGGTTAAATCAGACGGAATGTGTGACACCCAAAGTGCACACGATGATCTACAAGAGCAAACTTGTTCATACCGAAAAAAAGTTGCAGCTGATAGCAGTGCTAGTCTTGCCTGCCGCGTATCGCTGTCGTCCACCACCAGGTGCTGGTTTCAAACAATAAAAACATTTTCGAACTTGAATTTTTGCATTTTTCAGTTTCAAATTTGGGCCAAAAAAAGTAGAGTTCAACCAAATGACAGAGACCCGATGTAACCAGGGATGGACACAAAGATATTAATTTGTGAGGGCGAAAATATATTAAATGGTAGGATGGTTTATAAAGTTCATGTTATTTGTAATATTTGGAATTGGTTGGATCACTTAGTTTATAATATGCAATAGTACATTACAATTTGTAAGAGCCGAATTTCATTATTCAAACCCGTAATGTCCAAATAACAAGATAATAAGGTTTAATATTACGTTAAGGCCTCATTTTGGGAAAGGAATATATTGAAATAAATTAGTTAAAAGAAAAAAGTTTAATATTAGCATCATGTTTTATAATCCAACGAATATCACAAAAAAAAAGAAACAATCATATTATACACTACATGAAATTCCTTGAATTTTTTTAGAGTAGTTTGACGCGACAAAAAGTAACAATTTTTGAATTATAAATGTTGATAATAATAACATATAGAACAACTCATATAGAATAGTTAACCATTGACAAAATAAAATTGGCATGTTAATTTCTTGTCACAAATAAATAAGTTAAATTAAAGGTATTTAATTAGGCCATTGATTTTTAACGAAATAAAATGAAGAGTGATAAATATTAACTTACATGAAACTGAAGTGCAGGACAATAGTAAATTGGATCTTTAATGAATATTTGAGAGTGAAATCCTAATAAAAGAAAAGTTTAGAAAAGAAGGTGCACTACAAAGCCGAATTTGTAATAATACAAAAGAGAATTGTATTTAATCTAACTATTGGATTTAAAAAAAAAAAATTATGGAATTAGTAATTTAAGTGCAATTACCTGAATACGAATAACATTAATTACTTTTAATGCCCAACAAAAGAATACAGTCATATACAGGATAAAATTAACTATAAAAAATAGAGTTCTAATAAATGGAGAAGAGCGAATATAATAATTTATTAAATATTTTACCCAAATTACATAAGTATCTAGAATAATTACAGGATTCTTGAGAATGGCCGCCGCCTCCTTACCTAATCGTTCACCACTAGATGTAACCCCTCCCTCTTTACACCATACTTCAACTCATTTTTGAGTGAGATTGTTGCTTGAACAGATTTATGGTTATTGTAATGAATATTATGGTATAAATTTTACAAGATTCAGTGTTAATTTAAGGTGTGGAAGTGGTCGTGGCTCGGCAGTGTTTGCCCAAGAAGAACGGAAGTAGTAGTAGCTGCCTGGGTTAAAGGACTATCAATGGGCCGAGCTAACCCAAGTTTGGCCTGATAAATAAGGTCGAACCTTACATTAAAGTGAGTCGGGTTAAATTTGAACCTCAATGTTTGGCCCAATTAAATTATTATGAGTTGAATTTGAATTTTACTAGGCTCGGCTTGGTTAAAGCCTGATCTATATGTTGAACCCCAATTATAATAATCATGTTTTGATGATGACCAAATCGCACTAACAGTTTGAAAACAAGTGTGCAGAAAAATAGGGAGGCTCGGACGCAAATGATCATCCGAACAAAATAATCAGAAGAATCCACGGATGCAAATGATTGTCCGAAAGACAGAGGACGATGGTCTGACACAAAAGAATCTGAAGTAGTCTTGGACGAAGAACAGCGTCCGATCATATTTCCTGAGACATTGCTTCGATCGGACGCAAACGATCAACGCGTCCTGTCTCTTATACACATATAGATGTGTATAGAACGGATGTAGTGTCGGAGGCAGAGGTTATCGCAACGGCCGTCCGAAAGGTCCAACGGCTAGTTAGTTCGGACGCACACCCACTGCATCGTCCGTCCGAAAGGTCCAACGGCTAGTACCAGTCCAACAGAAAATACTTTGTTGGAAAGTTATTGGAAGCAGATTTTTGTGTATAAATACCCCTAAGCCTGAATTAAATAAAAAGAGACTTCTACATTGATTACAAGTAATTCTTGAGCTATTTGGGAGAAATAGTGGGTACACGTGTTGTAATAGTGTAGGTAGTTTTGTGAAAAGAGCTTAGAAGTGTAAGAGTTCTTCAAGTTTAAGATTTGAGAGATAACAATTGTAACAAAGGGAGGTTGTGAGTGTAAAACTCTTGGCTCAACTAAAGGAAATTAGTGTGAGTAAGAGTGATCCTCATTTGTGTACAAGAGGTTATTGTCTCACCTACTTTGAAGAGATTTTTAGTGGCTAAACTTCAAGTTGAGAACTTGGTAGTTGTCTTGTGAGAAGCTCTTTGTAGTTGTAAGCTCCAAGGTTGAGAAGCTTGGGAGTTTGGTTTGATTCTCTTAATCTCAATATTCTTATTTGTTCTTTAACCTTAAATTGTTGAATATCTTTTGTATTCATTTGTGCTTAAGTTTTTATTTGGTGCATAAAGTTTGAATTTCTATTAAGCACATAAAAAGAACTTTATTTTAGATACATCCTAATTCACCCCCCCTCTTAGGTTGCTTTTCGGGCCAACACTATATAACTATATAACTACATAGTTATATAACTCTATTTATATATATATAATACTAATTTTATCCTAAATTAAATAATACAATTTGATTTTATGTTGATAATGGTCAATAATTCAAGTATTCTATTAACTTAACTAAACTCGAATAACTAAAAATAATAATCCAACTTCATTAATTAGTGAATTTAGTTGTAATGTTGTAGATCAATATATAGTTAATAGTTGTTTATTGGGATAATTAGTACATACTATTCTATATTATGTTGACTGAGCATAAAAAATAAATTTATGAGTTTAACAACTAACCTATAAAATTTTTTATTGGATAATGTGAATTTGGACCAATCTGATTAAAGTTCAAAACCCGAATAATTTTACGAGTTGAGTTTGAGTTATGCATTTGTGAGTTTGAGCCGACCCGGTTAAAGTCCAAATCTCAAATAAATTTGTGAGTCGAGCTTGGACTTTACAAAGTCCAGTTTACAAAACCTAATTGACAACCCTACAATTGCCTGAGAACCAGGAATGGAGAAGAAGACACATTTCAAAATTGCAATCAAACACAACCTTTACCTTGCTTCATACTTTAACCCCCAACTTTTAGCAACTTTTTAGATTGAAATCCTTGAAACTAGAAAAGTTAAAATTTAATTTAATTATACTTTTAGTTATTGTGTGAGTAGAAAATTATACCCTTGACTTTAGCTCTCTCCATTTGGTTTAACCCTGAAATCAAACAGAATGGCTATAAATAAGTATACTACTTTTTAAAGTTAAATGGGCAATTTAAAAAGGGTTAATAATACTTTATCCCCTAAACTAGATGAGTAATTATACTTTACCCCCTAAACTGAAAAAGATACACTTTGCCCTCTATTCACATTATTCATTTTTTGAAAAATTTAAAACATCAAGAAAATTTAGTTATATGACTGAAATACCTTTAATATTATATTTTAATTTTTCATATTTTCATCTGCATTCATCAAGCCAACTTTGCTCTTTGGGTGAAAAAGCAGTAGAAGCAGACATTTCGAAATGACAGCATCGAAGATATAGAGGAATCGACTTATGATGGAAGGCTACCCCTAGTTTTCAACAAGTAAGCCAACCGCTTTAATCCATTATTTAAGGAAAGCACTACTCTTTTTGCAAAAAGCTGCTTCACTGTGGTAAAATTTCATCTTGTGTGTTGGCCGTTTAATTTTTGTGTTCGATAGGTATAAAAAAATAAGAAAAAATAGAATATAATAACAAATTGATATCCTTGACTTTAGGGAGTGAAAATGAGAGAAAATATTTTTGAATTAAATTATATATGACATTGCAATTTCTACAGGTTAAGTCAAATATTAAAAGTGTAAAATATTAAGAGACATAAAAAAAATTATAAAAGTTTTACATAAAATATATTATCACACAATACCCTTAAAGAAAATTTTTTAAAAGAAAATAAACTCATTTGGAAATTCTTCTATTACTATAGTTAAACATTTAAATTCGAAATAATATCAAATAAAATCTAAAAATTTAAAAAAATTGACCAAGAAATATATTGAAATGGATTATATTAAATTATTATATAATTTTTTTCTTTATTTTTAAATAATTATCACATCACTATCAAAATTTAAATACACAAAAAGTTAAAATATAGCACAAAAGGTATTTTGTCATTTAACTAGATTATCTTGATAGTTTTAAAATTATTAATGGATAATAGTGTCAATAATGGACAAAGTGTATATTATTTTAATTTAGAGGGTAAAGTGTAATTACCCACCTAGTTCAAGGGGCAAAGTGTTGTACAACCCATTTAAAAACATAAAAGGTTTAATTGTCTGAACCATAATATCCTAATAGTTTAATGGTCACTAGGGTTTTTTGGCCCTTTCTTGAAAGTTAATGAATCTTTCTCAAGATTATATGGCAATTGATGATGCCTAAAAATACCATCCAACGGCTCGCGAACACGTAGTCAGTCAGTCAAAGCGGTCAAATATACGGGAGGACATTTTGGAAATTTTTACCTAAAATCAAGCTATGAAGAAATTCAACACGTTCAAGGTCCTCATGGGTCCAATAATTATTCTCAAACCCATGAACTATCCAAAGCCATCAAGGAGGAGTATAAATAGTAAGTTGGCAAGGTAAATATGGGGATTTGTTATTCACTCAACTTATCACTTTACCATTTCAAACTTTCATTTTACTTTTAATCCTATTCCTCGCATAAATTCTAACTTGAGCATCGGAACCTTTCTCGGAGGACATAGCTTCGTCGCTCTTATTCTTGTCACAAGTTTCATATAGACAGGTCTATTGTGGGTATACGTGCGTTTTTACCTTAGCGTTGGAGGATTCGAAACAATAAAAGACTCTAACTTTAATATTATACTTTGGTGCAATATTTTTCTTGCATCAACATTTATTTCCATCTTTGAAAATCGAAACAAGAAGTCATCTTAAGTCATCTTCACTTATGGCTCCTAGCACCGCAACACCCACCGCAACAACTAAAATAGAAGAAAGGAGATTGTTTCCCAACATCAGTCGAATCGATCAATTAGATTATTTAATCGACTCGGGAGACAAGCTAGAGATCCCGATCCCCAAGCTAATGATAGAGATGTGGAGATACTATTGTTAAGGCAACAGAATGCTATGTTGAAAGAGTTAATTACGAAACATCAGCTTGAGCAACAAGTTGGAAAAGGAGGAGGAGAACCTTCGCGTAACTCTGGTGGCAACTCCTAGGTTGTCCACTCTGCACGTCAAGACCCCATGGATAAGAGACTTTCCCGTGTAATCAATAAGGATGATCAAATATAGTTAGGGAAGTAAATTCAATCAAGTCTGCCCGACAGAAGCGCGAAGGTCAGCTTGCCCGGGATGAGTCAAGAAGAGAGGCCTCGTCTAGGCCAAGTGAAACTAGACCAAAGAGTCCAAGCGAGGCGACCTCAATAGCAAGAGAGAGGGGAAGAACACATGATAGGGAGCAAAACTTGGAGATGATACCCAAGTGAGAGGAAGAACTAAGGAGAAAGTTGGAAGAGCTCTAACCTAGAGTAGATAGGATGGATGACAAGGAAGGGGTGGCTACAAGATGAAAGTTCTCTTTGCCATTTACTAATGAGATAATGTGAGAACCCCTCCCATGACGTTGGCAAGCTCCTCATTTTGACTCTTATGATGAAAGTTTGGATTCATGGGAGCACCTTGGTATTTATCAATCCAAGATGTGTTTGCAAGGTGCCTCAGATGCTATCCTATGTCGGGCATAGCCTCAAATTGATTTAGAGGGTACAATAAAGGAGACATAAGAAGCTTTTATGTCTCCAAAGATTAACTTGTAGACCTCTTCTTAAACAAATTTGAAAACCAAAAGGGAATCCCTAAGACAGGTACTCACTTGCTTACTCTCAAGCAAAGGCCATAAGAATCCTTTCTTGACTATGTGGATAGGTTCAAGAAAGAGACCATTAGGATTTAAAAGGCTACAAAATATATGCAAATCATAGCTTTCCAAAGCAGAGTCAAGCCCTGAAAGTTCTCATTTGATCTTAACTTGAGGTCACCCGCCTTTCTCAATTAACTTTTCCATAGGGCTGAAAAGTTCACTCAATCAGATAAAAGGGAAATGAGAAAAAGAAAGTTTGGGAGTCAAAATAGGAAGAATAGGAAAGCTAGTAAAGGACTTAATAGAGTGGAACCTTCCAAGAAATTGAGGTATAGGTTATCCGTAACCGTTCCTCGTAAGAGGAGTCCCGACCCTCCTAAAGTTTATACCCCATTCAATGCACAGCCTTTGTGCATTTTGGCTGTCATTGAGAAATACCTTATCTCTTCTGATATGGTCTGGGCCTATGAGGATTGACCTAGAGTGGTGCAGCAAGAACAAATGGTGCTATGTTCACAAAGTTCATGGGCATGAGACTAATTATTGCATTTTCTTCAAAAATTTAATTGAAGACTTGATAACAAGGGGTTACCTTAAGAAATTCATCCAAGGGATGGATAGAGGAAGATTACCTCAATGACAAGTGTAAAACCCGAACAAAGAAGATCCAGGTCTGCCTTGAGAAGAAAGAATAGCGGCAATGGAAAACCAAGGTAGAATTATCATTCATATTATCTCTAGAGAAGTAACAAATAGTGACTCCGCGTTATCCCACAAGTCATATGCTTGTCAGATTAACTTGGTCCAATCTAACATGAAGAGGCCTAGGTTATATCAAGACATAATATTCATCACATAGGAGGCGGAACAAGTAATTCACCCTCATAGAGATCCATTGGTAGTGACCATACTCGTTGCAAATTGTGATGTGAAAAGAACTTTGATTGACAATGAAAATATGTTCCACAGATATTTTTTTCTTTGAAACTTTCAAACAAATGAAGTTAGAGGAGAAAGATTTGAAACCCGTGACTTTGCCCTTGGTTGGTTTTTCCGATGAAGTGGTTGAGCCACTTGGATATATTACCCTTCTTGTTATGTTTGGCACTTCTCCTCAAAATGTTCAACTCATAGTCAACTTTGTATTCACCAAGGCCTTTTCATCTTATAATGCAATTATCAACCGACCTACCATTGGAGCACTTGGTGCTGTCCATTCCTTTCATCACATAAAGATGAAATTTTCAATGAAGAATGGCGTGGGAGAGATAAAGGGAGATCAAGTCGCGACAAGACAATGCTACATAGATTCATTAAAATTGAAAGGAAAGGATGTTGTTCCTAATTGCAATGTACAACTTTTGGAAGACAAAGAGGAGCTCAACCAAAGGGTGAACCCACCGAAAAACTTGAGAATGTACTCTTAGACAAAGATGACCCTACCAAAGTGGTGAAAGTGAGAGAAGTCCCTCCGGTGGGACATCAAGGAAAACCTCATTTCTTTACTCAAGAAGTTCAAAGATCTCTTTGCTTGGGATCTCTCAGACTTGCTTGGGATCCCTCAGACATGCCAAGGATTGATCTCGACATAGCTATGCATTCGGTTGATGTAGAGTTGAGGCTCAAACCTGTTATCTAAAAAAAAAAATGAAAATTTTTGAAAGGAAAAAAGCCAAGCGGTGGAGATGGAGGTAGAAAAACTTTTGGAAGAAAAAATAGCAGAAGAGATACAATACCCCGAATGGCTTAGTAATGCAGTGATGGTTCTGAAACATGGGCTAAGTGGAGGATGTTTGTAGACTTTACTAGTTTGAACAAAGCTTGTCCCAAGGATTGCTATCCTACACCCCGCATAGACATCGTATTAAACTCTACCTCTGGGTGTAAGATCATGTCTTTTTTGGATGCATACAATGGATATTACCAAATCCTTTTGAATCACAAGGACTGGGCAAAGACCGCCTTTATCAGATCATGGACTGACTCCGACACTTATTGTTTTCAGGTAATGCCCTTTAGCTTGAAAAATGTCAGAGCCACTTACCAAAAAATGGTAGATAGAATGTTTGCAAATCAATTGGGGAGGAATATGAAAGCTTACATAGATGATATGCTTGTCAAGAGTAAGTTAAAAGAAGATCATGTGGAGAACCTCTGAGAAACCTTCTCTACCATGAGAAAGTTCAAGATGAAACTTAATCCCGAAAAATGTGCTTTTGGAGTTTCCGGAGGAAAGTTTTTGGGTTCATGGTAACTCAAAGAGAGATTGAAGTTAACCTCAAAAGAAATCAAGGTTATTAAAGACATGGAGCCTCCCAAGGGAATCAAGAAAGTGCAAAGGTTCACGGGGCGACTTGATGCCTTAAGTCATTTTTTATCCAAATTCAGGGATAGAAATTTGCCTTTCTTCAAAGCTCTAAGAAGTTTCAAGAATTTTCTATGGACAGAAAAAGCCAAAAAGCATTTGAAAAGTTTAAGGAATATTGACTTAGCTTCTTTCCCGCTCTCAACTAAGCCCGAACCAGGAGAAACTCTTTACCTATATTTGGCTTGTTCATCCGCACCGGTGAGCACAGTTCTCATCAAAGAAGTGGACAAGGCCCAAAAACTAGTGTACTATATGAGTAAAGTGATCTAGAGATTCGGTATCCTACTATTGAAAGGTTAACTTTAGCTTTGGTGATGGCAGTGAGAAAGCTTAGGCCTTACTTCTTAAGTCATCCCAATGTAGTTCTTACAAATTATCAACTCAAATTCGTCCTCTTGAAGCCCGAGGTCTCGTGGAGTTTGGTAAAATGGGTAATTGAGCTAAGTGAGTAAGCGTAAGCTTTAGCCAATTTTATTTTAGAATGGGTGAAAGAGGAGGACTCAAAAGAGCCAAAGAAGGATAAAATTCAAGAGGTGTCTATCCCCTCCGGGGGCAAATCATAGACTCACCTTAATGGAAAATACGTGTGGATGAAACGAGCAACGCCGAAGGGTGTAGTGCGGGTTACCCTATTGTTCTTACCTCTCAGGAGGGATTCAAGATAAGCTACGCCTTAAGATTTGAATTTCAAATAAGTAACAATGAAGCCGAATATAAAGCCTTAGTCTCTAAACTTAGGCTAGCCAAAGAGTTGAAAGTTAAAAACTTGTTAGTAAACATGGACTCAAACCATGTGGTTCAACAAGTCAAGGGAGACTATCAAGTAAGGAAGCCATCCCTGCAAATTTACCTAAGAAATGTGAAGGATTTGATTCACATTTTGAAAAAATTTAACATAGTCCATGTGACTCGAGATGAAAACAAGGAGGCAGATGCCCTCTCAAAAATTGCAAGTTCAGTGCATTCCAATGTATTGAAAGAAGTGTTCTTGGAAGTTCTAAGGGAAAGAAGCATAGATCATGGGGAAGTCATGGATATCGATTCTACTCCAAATTGGATGACCCAGATCATTTAATACTTGAAAAAAAGAAAATTGTCCGATGCTAAGATCAAGACTCAGAAGGTAGAAAGAAGGTCGACCAAGTACTTGATTATTGGCAGAACTTTGTATCGAAGGTCTTATTCAATGGCTTATCTCCGATGTCTAAGTCCAAGTAAGCTTAATATGCTTTAGTCGAAGTGCATAAGGGGATTTGTGGACACCATGTTGGAGGAAGAGTTCTAGCTCAAAAAGGTGCAAAGGCAAGGTTACTATTGGCCAAAAATATTGAAGGATGCCATGGAATACATGCTAAAATGTGATAAATGTCAACTTCACTCCAATCAACATGGCCATCCAGCTTAACAACTTACTCCAATTTTTACTCTTTGGCCTTTTGCTCAGTGGGGCATACATATCTTGGGTCCTTTTCCAATTGCTCCAGCAAAGAAGAAGTTTGTGATGGTAACCATCGACTATTTCACTAAGTGGGTGGAGGCCAAAACTTTAGCAAGCATTACTCATGAACAAATTATACAATTCTTTTAGAATAATGTTATATGTTGCTTCGGAATACCCAAGACACTTTTTTCGGACAATTGGCTTACAATTCTAAGAAGCACCATTTAAAAAGTTTTGTCAAGACTTAGGTATAGAGTAATGTTTCTCCTCAGTGAGCCATTCTCAAAACAATGGCTTGGTGGAAGTGACAATACCACCATTCTTGAAGGTATTAAGAAGAGATTTGATGATGCTAAGGGTAAATGAGTTGAAAAGCTCCTAAGTGTCTTGTGGTCATACTGTACTACCTACAAGAATGCTACCGGAGATACTCCTTTTAACCTCACTTAAGGAAGCAAAGCACTTACACCTGTGAAAATTGGTATGCCGGGCTTTCGTAGCTACAACTTCAACTTCGAGAAAAATGAAGAAAGATTGAGGTCTAACTTTTACTTACTCAAGAAGGAAAGGGATAAGGCATACTTCAAAATGCAAGCAGATAAGCAAAGGGTTGCTCGCTACTAAAATTGACAAGTCCGAGGTAAGAGATTCCGAGTAGGAGATTGGGTTACAAGGAAGGTGGAGGTGAGCCAACCCCAATCTAATACGATTGTGGAAAGATCTCGCTAAATTGGGAAGGTCTTTATGAGGTAGTTGAAGCATACTCCAACAGTGCCCACAAGTTGAGAACTAAGGATGGGAAGCTCTTTCCTCGCACTTGGAATGCCCAAAATTTGAAAAACAAAAAATTCTACATTTAAGCTTTCTTTTCTTTGCCTAAGTTTTTTGAAATTTCATTGACATCTTTCAAGATGAAACAAGCTTGTGCAATTTGTAAATATTCGCTTTTGATATCAATGAAAGTTTCTAAGTTTTTTGCCTATGTAATTGCATAGTAACTTATGTAAAATTTAGGTTAGAATAGCAATCTCGTATTCCCAACCCAACCTTAGGTACAAAATATTCTTTGGGACACCACGACTCTTCTAGATCACTTACTCCATAAGGGAAAAAAAATTAAGATCATACTCTAGAGTCGGCATAACCCTTCTGGGGGCGAAAATAAGTTTTTTCTTGGAAAAGTAATTTCTTGGTTAAATTTGCTTGAATGAGCTTGGATTCAACCATAGCCCTTCTGGGGGTGAGAATAAAATTTTCCTAGGAGATTTGCACCTAAAGAAAGCTTAGTTCCAACACTAAGGATTTACTAAGGAGATTTGTGCCTAGGATGACCCCTTCAGGGGCGAAAGTAAGTTTTATCTTGGTTAAGTGTGCCACCATAGCTCTTCCGAGGTTAAAAATAAAATTTTTATATAAGAGTTACACCTAAAGTACCTTTAGTTTGATACCAGAGCCATGGTTTAACCTCTAAGGACGAGAAACCTCTTTACTGATGTGTGAAGATGAAAGCTCAACCTAATAAACTTAGTCACTTAAAAAATATTCAAATATCTAAGGGGGGCAAAGGCGTATGTAGGAATGCTCAAAGATAAACAAAAGCACAAAGTAGCTGAGAAAAGTCACGATATCATATAAAGAAGGAAAGTGTAACATAGGTGGAGTTGGTGCAAGGAAAGGCCCCAATTTAAAGTCAAGCAATAAATGCAAGCAAAGAAAATACTAAGGAAATATTCTCCCTACGCAAATACATAATACTAGCTGAAGATGGAGCTCGTACATATAAGAGACCCGAGCTCTAAGTCTCCAAAAAGGAAAATAGTTAAACCAAGTGCTAAGCTAAGCTACTCCATCCTTAGTCAGAACCTCCGAAGAGCTAGGTGCAGAGGAGTAAGAGGCGCCATGCCTCGGTCTAAGTCTTTCAAATCTAAATATGGGTACTTCTTCTTCACAAAAGCTAAGGCCAAATCATAACCTTTATTGAAGTATCCGATGCTATTTTTCTCTACCAAAGCTTCAAAGCCACTACTACCACGATAGTCTACCAAGTACTTTTTCAAGCAATCATGGTAGTCTTGAAAATCAAGGAACTCAAAGATAGCCAAATCTCTACTCTTCTTTTCCACTGATTTGAGCTCATCCTTGTGTGACATGTGATGCATCTTCATCTCACCCTTGTGAGAAGCTTGGATCTCATTAATCTCATTTTTATGGGAGACTTGAAGTTCTTTGGTCTCTTTCCTCAACTTGGAAAACTCTTGGAGGTTTTCTTGGCTATGCTTAGAGGCAGCGCACATAGCTTGAAAGTGTGTTTCTTTCACTTCTTCCACTTTTTTAAGCTTAACCTCCAAAGTCAAAATTTGTGATAGATGGTACTCTTGAGCTTTGTTCAAGTGATAGTAAAGGTTGCCAATCTAAAGACAATGAGAGAAAGGCAATGTTATTCCTAAGTATAACCAAAAAATACTTAGACATTTTTATGAAAAGAAGAAGGAGCAACTTACTTGTGTAATATGTTGAAACATGGAGTTGGCATCAGCAATGTGAGTAGAGCTCAAGGATTTGCCGTCTCTTTCCCTTCGTGACTTGGGAAATGCCAATGCCTCTACTAAAGGGCGACTCACTTTTTCTAAGAAAAGGTATAGATCATGCGAGAGGAAGTAAAGCCCTAAACTTGAGAAGGAGCTTGAGCTTGAGGCGAACTTGAATAAAAAACTAATATAGTAGGAACTTCGTAAATCAGAGCCTCATACTTGAGCCAAAGGTGCTGAAGTAGCTTCATTAGAAGGCGTTGCCTTCTTTTTAGGTTGAGGTGGTGCAAGAGCTTTTTGAGCCAGCCTCTTTGGTCCCAAGATTCCAAGGTAGATTCTTTGGGGGGCTGAGATGAACCTTGATGCCTAGCTTGTCTCATCTTCAAAGCGCAATCCAAATAGCATCTTTCAAAGCATCCACTTCAAGATCAAGAAGAAGAAGTTAAGTTCAAGTTGAGTATCAATACCAAACAAAAATGAGTGAAAACGTGTTGGTCTATGCTGTCGTAGACACCCAAAATTAAACAAACTCTTAATATAAATGTAGCAGTGGTAAGTCAAGGTCGTCCTACAGAGAACGGAATTTATTCTTGTGCTAAATGTAAAAGGGGGTTTTTGAATGCTTTTAACTAAAAACTAAGGCAATAAAATAACTAAAGAGAATTCGATTTAAGAGGAATCTTCGTTTCGGTCATATCCACTATGAAAATTTTACTAGTCAATCCTTTGACACACAAGATAATTCAATTTTTATATCAAGCACTAATTGAAGAATTAACTCGAATTCTAATTCAAATTTGATTCTTATTTCTTTCTAAAGTTGG
The DNA here is from genome assembly GCA_025175665.1 of Cinchona pubescens. Classification (NCBI taxonomy): domain Eukaryota; kingdom Viridiplantae; phylum Streptophyta; class Magnoliopsida; order Gentianales; family Rubiaceae; genus Cinchona; species Cinchona pubescens. The sequence continues at coordinate 1,315,250 of JANKKI010000300.1, read as the reverse complement.
TTAATTTTTAACATGTGATCCAATTAACCCTAACTATTAATTTAACCCAGATACGCACCAAAGATTAATTAATAGAAGCATTAAAATCAATAAGAACAATTAGGCTAATTAAACATAAACACACGCGGTTATGCCAATTAGTTGATAAATTTTCCTAAATTCAATAGCACTAATTGAGCAATTATCAAATTTAGTTGCTTCACAGATTGAATTAAGCACACGTGGTTAAAATAATTTAGCAATAGATTAATTCTAATAACTTAATTATTCTGCAGCAATAACAAGTTAAAAAGAACAATCATAAAATTAATCGCAGGAAAATAATCAATACTTGATATAAGATTGAATAAATTCAAGAACAAAAGTCTCACAACATCATAGAATTGACCATGGCTTCAATTCCTGTTCATAGTCCTCGACCAAGAAAAGGTTTGTAGGCACTAAGTGCCATAGAAGAATGAACAAGAATTTTTCTGCTGAAAACCCTAGCTAAAACGAGAAATAAATTGTCGACTCTCTTCTACTCATCCTACATGGGGTATTTATAATTAGTATTAGGATAACAATCACTGTCTAAGGATAAGAACGTGAAAGCATAAAGAGTCCAACTGGGCGAAGAAATTTCCTAAAAACTAGAAAATCACGTAACTTCACTATTTTGGGCACACATTCTTTGCCTGTTAGCGTGCATGTATGTTCTAGGCGGTGCTGAAATTTTCCCTTCTGGACACAGTGCATATGCGCTACTCAAATCCAGCGCATGTGCGCTGGCTTTAACACTGTGCTTCACATTCGGCTTCGATTTTGACCTTGATGCTTTTATAATTTGGAAAAGTTAAAACACAAAAGTTGTAGCTCTCTTTCTTAGCTTTCCAACTCATCTTGAATCACATGAATTGGAGTTCGGACTAGAACACTATATCACCCAATGAATTATGCTTGAAATATGAAACAACATCCAAAATGGCTCCATAATCGTGCATGTTCCGCCTTTAGCATTTTCTTTCATCTTTTCCATATTTTTCAGCTCTTTTTCACTTTAACCCTACAAAAACTAAGAATAACAAAATTAAGCTCAATAATAACTCAAATCTTGCTTACAACACATAAAAATGTGGTACATGACACATAAAATATAGCACAATTATGAACTTATCACATGTGCAAAAAATGCTACGTAGAATGCATATGCATGTCAACCTAAAGAAACAAGAGGGTCAAGGTTGGCCGAGCTCAATCCCGCCGACACCAAAACTTGTTCATTAACCACTTTTTGTCAAGGAAGTGGTTCGGCCTCGATAAGCATAATAAGATGCCTACTCTTGTGCCCACTAAGAGAAACAAGTTTGTTGACCTTTGAAACTTTCAAATCATAGTTCCAAGTGGGAAAGTTCTATTGGAGCCACCTTTGGATCAAAAAGTAGTAACTTAGTTGTAGATGTGTAGGATTAACTAGCTTAGGGTGTGCTTCCTCGGCCAATTTTTTGTTAGATCGCCAACTAAAGACATACTCCACTCCACTCGGCGCAAGTTGGAAAAGTTCCTTGGAATTGCCTATTAAAGGTTTGAACCCAAGGGTGGCGCAAATGATCAAAGAAGCATTGATATTACGATGGATTTGGCGTGTAATTGTCCAAGCCCAACTTGAAAATGTTCCAACACCTTATGAAGAAACAATGGTAGTGGGAATCTCAATCTCGCTTCTAATTGTGTCAAATATACATACACATATCCAGAAGAGTTCCCGCAAGGTCGATGGTCAAGGGATGGAATTTTCACTTTGAAGAAAGTAGGAATATGGAACTTCTCCATCCATTTCCTAATCAAATCCATATAAACAATCGAAGGAGATAATTGAGAATATACATACATGGGATCATTATTATCACCCTTGACTTTTCTTTTTTCTCCATGCTTTGGAGAAGTTTTGAGTTTTTTTCCTCTTAGTTGGTAATACTACGGAAGAGAAGCCACAACTTCTTCACTAGAAGACTTATGCTCATGTTGAGATAAATTCTCTTCACTAGAATATTCCCGCTCAAGGTGATGCTCTCTAGCACGATGCACTTGAAGGTGTCTCAATAACACAATTGCAGTTGAAGTGGTGGTTCTACATATATTCACCATCACCTTAGAAAATGAAGCATCCCCAATCAAAAGTCTACCCACAAACATACTTTGACAAAATTCACTTGGTTTTGGCCTCATATCAAGGTCTTCTTGAAGAAAATCTAAGTCCAAAGGTTCGCGCAAGAGGCTAATCACTTTTTTTGGGACCTCACCCGACTCATAAAAAACATGCCCAAGTATATCCAATACCTCATTCGAAGAGTGTTCCCGATAACCATAAACCATATTTGAAGTATTACACAACTCATCAACACTTCTCCCTTGAATAATGTCAATTCTACCACCATCATTGGTAACCCCTTGAGTGACTAAGATGTCAACAAAAAAACCACTAGAATCAAATGTTGAATTCTATTCCCTTCACTTTGCTTGATAATGGTTTCTAAGGATGTATTTGCTGAGACATTAGACATATTCATGGAGTTCAATTGGTTAGCCCTAGAATGCTTTCCTTTGGTTTGAGCAGGCTAGCATAGGATGGTTTGAGTAGTGGCATCACTACGAATTCTCTCCTGTGCAGCGGTATTGTCTTCATTCCCAGATGCTCCTTCGTTGATATTTGCAGCTCTGATGGCCATGGTAACCAAATCATAGGCTAGTGCATTTGCCGCTATGGTGGCATTTTTGGCAGCTGTACCAAAGGTTTTTGTGGCTTTCTTAGTAAAGTAGTGACGGAAATATCACTAGATCCAGTAACCTTTATGGATGCAATAGCAAATCGCTTGGTAGCAGTGGGGTTTGGGTTCTTTTCTTTTTCATGAGATGCAGTTGTGGAGCTTATGACATTTGAACATAGTAGAGAGCCACGACCTCTTTGAAAGAATAAGCTCCATCCACTTGGGAAGAGATTGCGGCCACAGAGAAGGGTCCAAGGAAGCTCTTCCATGGTCTTGCACAGTTACACCCCCTTTTGTGTAGCTGTGAAGTCATCATCGCGATGAGTAACATCAACATTGAACTCTTCAACAGTCATGGGGTGTCCAAGTAAATCTGTGAAATGGTTTGGTAAGGATGAAGGAGTAGCAGTCCCTCCATACTTTATTTTCTTCTTTCCCTTTCCTTCTTTTTCTCTTCCTTTCTTTCTTACTCTCTCTCACCTCTTTTTTTTTCTTCCATTTTACCCATGTCCAAGACAACAAAGCCTTCACCCGATCTAATGTTCTCCAGTGTTGGGTTTGTAACTTATGTTCAATGAAGTTTTTTTTCTTGGTCGAGATTCGAGTGTCAAAGAAGAAGAAGAAGAAGCAACAATATATAACATACCCACTATGTGTTTGACAAAATGCCCATGAGAAAAATGAAGAGAGAGAACAAAAAAAAGTACAAGAATGTACTTACTTGGTCAATGACTTGATTAAAAATTACAAGATACATTTGATGTCATGTATATGAGATTGGTGTTGGGTGTAGTGGATTAAAACTGGAGTGTTGGGTATGGGTGTAGTGGGTTAAGGGTGGAGTGTTGGGTGTTGGGTGTAGTGGGTTAAAGATGGAGTGTTGGGTGTTGGGTTAAGGATGGAGTGTTAGATATTAGGTTGAGGGTGGAGTGTTGGGCGTTGGGGATATTGGGTTAAGGGTGGAGTGTTAGTGTTGGGTTGAAGGTGGAGCTTTGAGTTAAATATATTGTTTTGAGATACTAAGTATCACAAGAGTTCGAAAATGAGTGAATGAGTACTACTACTCAATTTAAGTGAGAATTATACAAGCAGGTGAGGTGTTGGGGATCAACCATTTTCTCTCTAAAAATAAAAATCAAATTTTTAAATTTTTTGGCTCCGGCCAAAGAACTTATCGGCTTAGGTCAAGGCACATGTCAAAGATTATTGTACTAATCTCAACTCGTGCAAGTTCGACTTGAGCAGTGGGGGGGCAAGTGATGATGCCTAAAATTACAATCCAATGGCTCATGGACACATGGCCAGTCAATCAAAGGTGTCAAATATATGGGAGGACATTTTAGTAATTTTTACCTAAAATCAAGTTATGAAGAAATTCAACACATTCAAGACCCTCATGGACCCAATAATTATTCCCAAACCCATGAACTATCCAAGACCATCAAGGAGAAGTATAAATAGTAAGTTGGTAAGGTAAACAGGGGGATTCATTATTCACTCAACTTCTCACTTTACCATTTCAATAATTTATTTTATTTTTAATCCTATTTCTTGCATAAATTCTAACATGAGCATCGGCTCCTCTCCCAGGAGATATAGTCCAGCCGTTCTTGTTCTTGTTGCAGGTTTTAGATATTGTGGGTATACCCGCCTTTACCTTAATATTGGAGTATTCAAACAACAATGGATTCAAACTTTAATATTAGACTTTGGTGCAATATTTTTCTCGCATCAACAACAATTATTATGGGCGATGAAATTTAGTGGAAATACTAATAGAATAAGTAAATGTAATTCAATATCATCTTCAATCACCATGAAAAAACAAAAAGAATTGTTTAAACAAAAGATTGATTCTTTAATTAGCAAAGCCTTCATAACTCATTGTTCTTGTAGGAGCACCACATTAGATAGCATACATATCATTGCACCATGCAATTATCCAAACCTAAAAAAAAAGAAAAAAACCCTCCTGTCTTGTACTAGCATTGGAGCTATACTTAGCTATAACCAAGGGCTGGATTTTTTTTATGCTTAAAATTCAACTTTTGTATTGTCTGAGATTTTCATTTTGATGGGTACTTGGGTAGTGAGCATTTGGTTCTCTATGGTATTCAAGGGGTTTAAAAATGCCACGAAACATCCACCCATGAATTACTTATTTTCATATAATTTAATTAGTTTCTCTTACTTTTGAAGGAATATTTTTTGTTATTGTGATGTAGGAGGAAGACCAAAATGCTAGAATCATACTTTGATTTTTTTTTTGGGTCAAAATGTCACGGAATCTCCTGTTCCACACATATTTCATTCCCTGTCATACTACCAAATGAACTATCAAAGATTCTGTGGAGTAATTTTAGTAGAGCAATCTTGACAGTATTTAGTAGCATTACAGGTAGTGGAATAGGGTGTGGGACAGAAAATCCTTAATGTGCCAAAATATAGTTTTTGATACCATGAGACCTCAACCGTGACTAATTGTTTAGGTGCCGAAGTATTGGAAGAAAAATATAGAACTCACAACACGTAGCAATTCTCATTAAATTGGAAAATGCTGATTAGTATCATAATGCCACTAAAATTCTACTCTGTGCAATTCTCTTTCTCCATGTATTGAAAATAAAGAACAAATTGAATAACACAATATTCCTAAGCTAACTAGGAAAAGAAGTTTCAATTTAATCCCAAAAATAATTGAAATGTTGTACTCTAAAACACTGGACCAGTAACGTTGCCACAATTCATGTGTTCAGGAATTTATTATTCAAACTAGAGATTATAAGTTCTCATTGGGTTGGACTAATCATCCTAAAGTTCAAGTTTGACTTTAGGCAATCAATAGGATTTCCAAATATGTCACTCCGTGCCTCCATTATCTCTATTGTCCATCCTGATTCTTCCATTTGCTGATCCTTCACCATAAATATTGACTTGAAAAGTTATTTTTACGATGTGCACAACCTTGGTGGAAAGACTCAATGATGATTGTCACTTGCCTATACAAATAGTCCGATTTCTTGATTTCTCTATATTGTAGGATATCGAGTCTAAAATTAAATTCTCAAATAGGAAAAATAATCAAATTGATAATACAAATTTCTACTTTAGTACAACTGTATTAAAATTAAAATAGTGACCCACAATGATAATACTCACAAACAATATAACTTTTTATTTGAGTTAATACTAAAACTCTATTGGAAACTGAGATTTGAACACTTACTAAGGACTTTAAGGTAAATAATTAGGGACTTAAACTCTTAAGACAGTGTATGGATCTATGAATTGACTTAGAGTCGCGTCTTGGATGAAAAAACAACTGAAAGAAATGAGCCTTATTTATAGTAGTGAATTCCTAACATTTATCGCCAATTTTTCTCGTCTTATTAAATGCTTAAACACTAGAGGATCAGGTGAAATCGGGCTGAAATCTGGCTGAAGATTAAGGCGAGATCTTTCTCCTACAATTTTCACGTTCCAATTGAAAAGATTTTGGCAATTGTTTGTTGCCATGAGCAATCCTAGAAACCTATGACAAGAAAACTCTAATAATGGTAGCTCACATTTGTTGACTTTTCTTGACAAGTTGTGCTGCTATTCTCAATACTTCTCCTCAACACAAACTTTCCTCATAGTCATGCCGAGCAACTCCCCAAACTTTCTGAATTTAGAGGGAGTCGATGTTGGTGAATATGTCTGCAACTTGATCATCTGTGTTGATATATGTCAAATCAACTTCTCCTTGCAACATTTTCTCTCAAGCAAAGTGATAATGTACCCCCACAATGTGCTTTGTTCTTGCATGAAAAATTGAATTCTCCGCCATGCGTATTGCTAATTGGTTGTTAAAGTATAGTTGAACTAGGTCATCAATCGGTTGACATAGATCTTTTATAAGTTGCACTAACCATGTTCTCTCCTGTGCTACTGAAGTTGCTGCTCTATCTCTGCTTCTGTACTTGACAATGACACTGTTGGTTGTCTCTTACTACACTATGAAATCGCTGTCAATCTAAGGTTGAACACATAACCTATAGTTAACCTTCAAGTGTCATGATCACCGACATAGTTTGCATCACAAAATCCTACCACTTTGCATGCTTCTTCTTTCTTGTAGACAATACCATAATTAATGGTCTCTTTGACATATCTCAGGATCCGATGTATAGCTTCCAAGTGTATCTTCTTTGGATTCTACATGAATCGACTCACGACCGCAACTGCATATGATATGTCAAGTCTAGTTAAATTGAGATAGATTAAACTACCTATCAACTGTTTGTACGGATTGTAGCATCCCCTAGGTCTTCGCCTTTAGCAGAGCAATATCTGGCATTTATTTCATTTAGAAATGTACGGACAAGTTCCCTCTGGTATGATGAATCTCATCTTTATCATCACTTGTAATAATGAGATCATTAATATACACAAGAATAATAGCTAACCTACCTTCAATAGCTTTCACGAACAAGAGAGTTGAAATAAGAATTCAGTTATCTTGCCATACCATGCTCTCGGTGCTTGCTTTAATCCATATAATGCTTTTTCAACCTTTAAACATAATTTGGACCAAATCTTCAAACCTCTGTAGTTGCTCCATGTAGATGTCTCGATCAATCTTTCCATGTTGGAAAGCGTTCATAATATCCATATGCTAGAGCTTCCATGACTTGAACAGCTGCAAGCGCTAATAAAACTCGAATCATGGTTAGGTTTGCCATCAAGCTAAACGTTTCATCATAATCTAGTTTATACTTATGCAAAAATCCACGAGCTAGGAGACGAGCCTTGAGGCTTTCTCTCAACGGAAACATTAGGACGAATCTTAATATTGTAGACCCAGTTACAAGAGATAGCTTTGATATCTCTTGGTTTTGGAACAAGATTCCAAGTCTTGTTTTGTTTGAGTGCCTGAATCTCCTTCTCCATAGCTTTATTCTACTTAGTGCTTTGAGCTACCTCTTGATAAGTGGATAGTTCGGTTGCTCCATCATCTTCTATCAAAGCAGCATTAGCATACTTGGGATTTGGCTTTCTCTGTCTCGTTGATCTACGAAGTTGTAAGGGAGAATTGTCACCATCTTCTATCTCTTCTTATTGACTCAGTCTTTCATCTTCTTAGATCCGAGTATGTTCCTCTACTCACCAAGGACTTCAATTTTTCTCAGATGAATCAACACTTACCTTTTCTCCAGTTAGTAAGAGCTCCACAGCTTCTCAAATGGAGAGATAAATCCAAGTTTGGGTTGAGGCTATGGCATGGGTTGTCGTCTTTATGTTCTCTGCCCAAAAACACAGAGGTGTGTTTTTGGCATGTATCATACTCTTACAAATCTCTGCAAGATATTGATTCTTCCATTCACTGACTTCATTTTGTTGAGGCATTCTTGGGCAAGTCAACTGCTACCTTATCTTGCACTTTTGCAAGAATATGATGAATTCATCTGATGTGTATTGTCATCCATTGTCTTTGTATAGGTACCTTATCTTCTGGTCTACTTCTTTCTCCGCCTTGTCCTTGAACACTTTGAACTTGTTCAAGGTTACTTTTCCTTCATAAAGTCAATCCGAAAAAATTTAGAAAAACCATCAATAAAAGTAATCATATATCTCATACCACTTATTGGCGGTTTTTTCACTCGAACAAACACGTATGAGTGAACTAGCTCCAAAGGCACCTTGGCTTTGAATTTTGACTCCTCGTGTGGAAGCTGATGAGCTTTTCCATACTGGCAACCTGCACAGACAATTTCATCTCTAGGATCTAACTAAGGAAGCCCTTTCAGTATTGACATTATTATCATCATGATTTTCAACTTGTGGTAACTTATTGCCCCAATCTAGCATGCCAAAAATCAACTGTCTCATTCTTTCTTGCCTTATCAACATAGGTTTCTTGTGTTGACATCACGTGCTTTTAGTTGGAAAATTGAAAGCAAATTCTTCTTCTTTCCAGGTACATGGTAGACATGTTGCAACTGTACCTGCTGAGAATTATATCTGGGTAGTACATTCGCATTACTAATATAATTGGTAACCTATAATTATCTGCTGTCACCATTACTCGACCTCCTTTGTACTCTGTCAAATTTGTTAGCTTTCTTTTGTCTTCGATCATGTGATTAGAGCATCCAAAGTCAATAATCCAATCATCATTATAATTAATAAAATTGGTACTCACCGTTGTAAGAGATAACTCTTCTTTTTTATCAATGGTGAAACAAAATATAAACTCTTCCACTGTAAAGGATATTTGTACATCCCAATTTTCATTATCCTCATTAATCTTTTGAGAAGATGTGGTAGTAAGTTACCTTCTAATAGTGGTGACTTGGCAAATTTTGGCATGATATCCTTTTTTACCACATTTGTAGCAACTATCATTGTGCCATCTTTTGTTGTCTTGTGACCTTTGATGCCTCCAATCTTAGCCATCTGCACCTTGTCTCCGGCCAACTCTCGCATGATTGGTGCTCGTTCACTACTTCTTTTTCTTTCCTCCTTTCCTTTTAGTGAAGAGTGCTTCTTCATCGTTGGTAGATGATATGTGAAATAAATATTATAAAATTTATAATCTCCTAATTTAACTATTAACTAGATAACGTACTGCAAGTGTACAGGATCAATAGTATATAGTAGAAGTAGGGGTCAAATCCACAAGGATTGGTTTAACAAGTACTGGTTATTTGTCTCAAATACTATTTGAAGAAACCATTATGAATGGGATTTAACTATAATTAATCAAAATATAACTAGGATTAATCTACGAAAGCAATTAAATTGCTCTAGCCATTAATCTATGAAAACAATTAAAGTCTAAAGTATTGAATTGGAAGCATGGAAGAATACTTATACACCCTAGAAAGCATTTAATTAATAATAAAAACAAGTAAATAAATGGAATTCAAGAGTGCTTATCTAATGAAGAATCACAAGTTTTTGATCTAAGATTGTCAATCTTGAATCTTCTATTCAACTCTTCTTCAAAAATACTAAAAACTCTAGTCTAATCTAGCAGCCTTCGAAGGGAAGTTGAAGGAAAAAATGTGTTTTTTAAGTTCTAGAGACCATATTTATAGTTTTTAAAAGTTACAATGCATATTTTTTAGGTTCTAGAGACCATATTTATAGTTTTTAAAAGTCACAAAATGGAACCACAACATTTCGTAATTCCTTTATGACCACCTTTATTTGGCTCATCTTTTCTTTTCTTCGACAAACAAAATATGCATTTTCACGTAAGTTGTCTTTCCTTTTTCATTTTTACCATGTTCATGCATTTTACATAAAGTAAGCATTTTTTCTTTCAAGCTCATTGGAGCACAAAGGAGTATAAGGAACTAGCCATGGAAAAATAGGTTGTAGCACTTGTAAGATTTAAACAACTGTAATAGAACCAAGTATTTTGCTATGCACTAGCACACATATGAATAGACAAAGGTCTACCTCAGATCAAACTCCATCCCTATTGACAATCATAAAGAAACGATCTCAATAATTTCCAAATAAATATTATTGATAACTCTAGTAAACTAGAGTTATTTTCCTCGAAATTATAGCATTTTGATAGTTTAAATTCCGAAATTGGATAAGTAATTGAAGATTTTAGTTAATTTCTTTCATATGTATTTGTATTTTCGATCTTGAATTAATTATGATAAGTTTGTGTTAAATTTTTAGTTTAATTAAGTCTTAATGGTGTTAATATTATGCAGGTTAAAAATTAAAGGTTAGAAGCTGGAAGAAACAAAGCTCATTTGGACCAGATTGCAAAATGGATCTTTATGATTAAATGCTGGAAGGAGAGCATTAGTCAAGATCGCGGTCTCGACTGTTCCAGACCGAGATCTCGACTCGGGAATTTGTTTTACTATATTTGAGTTGAGATCGTAGTCTCAAATGTTCCATACCGCGATCTCAACTCGCTAAGAGTTAAGTTGTAAGGGCAATTTTGTAAACTTTCAGCCAAAAATCCCTAATTTTGCCTTGTGTAATGCTGCACTATTTAAGCTAAGTAGAATTAGTAATAAAAAAGAAGTAGATAGTTTTAGTTAGTTTTTAGATAGTTTAGGATAGCTTGAACTCCAAGTTTACTTCTCTAATATAAATTTCTCTTTATTTTCATCTTAGATCTTCTTTTAATTTCTTGTCAAGTTCAAATTTTGATTAGATAATTGTAGTGGATTAATTGCAAAGTTCGCGTAGATATAATTTTTATTTGTTTTCTTGTCCAATTTAGTAAGAATTTTTTTACTTGCAAATTAGGGTTTCTTAGGAAAATTAGGGATCTTGTTAATTTCTTGCATTTGTAGTTATGTAAGAATTTTCAATTTTTTGCTTTAATTCCTAGTTAATTCTTAGTGGGCTTTCTTAATTTCAATCAAAAATCCAAAAATATTTTGATTTCTAGTTTAACTCTTTCCAAATTATAGTTTAGATATGGTTGTTTTTAATACTCAAGGCTTTTCTTTTGTAGTCCTTTTAGTTGGGTGATTTGCTTGTTTTTAATTTTAGTCTTAATTTTGGTTAATTTAGGTTAAAATTAAGATTATACATTTTTATTAGAATAATTCTATCACCCATCGCTTGATTTTGCTTAACTACACAAGCACCCATAAATCTTGTTAATTGCTGTCGACAATCCTCGTGGGAACGATCCCAACTTCCCTTTACTACTAGTTGACAACCGTATACTTGCGGGATGCCATCTAGTTAGTAGTAGGATTTAGGTGTTTCATTGATTTATAACTAGGTGTGTAAAAGGCATCAATTATCAATCAAAATGAATTTATGCAAATCCTCTCTAATATTATTGAGTTCAATGTAAATTTAGAATCAAGAAGGTACAAATTGACACAAATATGAGTTTCCACCTATTTAAGTACAATTGTGCGACATAGAATTACGTGGTTCCAAAATATCAGGTTACTATATGATTGACAATTAACATCAAGCTAGATAGTAATATGCCATTCCATCATAACATCATAAAATAGTTGTCATAGATAACAAAATATAAAAAATGAACAAAAATAACAAAAAAAAATCATTTTGTTTAATTCTTTACAATACTTGAAACAAAGAGGGGATAGAAATCTTGAAAGTTATCGTCCGGCAGTCAGGGAGTTTTTTAAACAGTCAGATCCTCGAGAGTAAAATTCTCTACTACTAAGACACTAAATAAAAAAAATCTTTTTGGTTTTTTTTTTTTTGTTGAAAATTTTGGATTTTTTAATATATATACATATATTTATTTATTATCAAAAGCTAGCCCTAGTAAACTACTTATGATTATACTTGAATATTCAAAACCCTATGAGATGAAGGATAATATGCATAAAAAATGAATGTAAAAGCAATTAAATGATCAAAATTCAACTCAAAACTCTAGTTTCACTTTCAATGATGGATTTTATCAACAATGAGTTGAAAACACTACTAAGCAATGAGAAATTTTAAGTGAATCACATAAATGCAAGCATCAATGAAAAATATAAGTCTTAGATATTGTTTTTCTTTTCAATTAATATGGATACACTAAAAGAGTCATTGGGACTTCACAAGGTTAAACAATTTAATTAAAATTGAAGGTCATTAACTAAGGGTAACAAGGTTAGTCACAAAAACAAAGGTCACAAATACCCAATTCATTCCCCCAACTTAGTATTGCGCAAAATTAATTCCAAAAATACTCAACAAACAAGACTAACCAATCAATATCAAGCATTCATAAGATTATCATCAAACTACTCAAACTATAGCAAAGATATTGTACTCACAACTAATTAGCAAAATAGGTTCAAGTTCATCTATAAATCCCATATCACAATCACAATCACATAAGAATTAATATAATCCATCATCAATGTCACCAACTAAACAAGTATAATCAAAAGTAATTCACAACATAAGACACATAAAATTATCTAATTACGAGTCTAAAGCCTTATTTACCCCATCGGGTTCTTAAACTTAAGCATATAATAAAATGAAGCATAAATAAAAACAAAATTAAAAGAAACACTCCTCTAGTAAAACCAAGGAGGCTTGCCGAGGATGTCGTAATCCTTGCTCAATTGTTTATATTACATAGCACATCCGAAGTTTCCAAGGACAGGGGAAACTCTAGTATAAATATTCATCGTCTCCCTAAATCCTTCTAGTAAGTACCCTGCATTTCTTACCTCTTCAAGTAGCTATGAATTCTCCGAATGGTACCTCTTTGTAAAACACCGGGGTCACTTCACACCAATGCCCAAGATAGGTTGGTGGTGCTTCCAAACAAGAGTTGAATGACTCGGTTGCTGGAAATTCTGCTCCAAGAGGTTATTCTTCATTATTCAGACGCTCGATGATCCGGTAATCTCAAACATTCCTTCAAAGTGGCCCTTTTTCTCTCTAGCTAGAAACTGTGTGTGAATCTCTTAAACTTCACCCATAAACATTCTTGTGAACTCGATAAGTTGGTTTTGTAATCTCTTCATGAAGTTGTCTTGATTCTCTATGAAGGCCATCATTATACTCTCCAATCTTGCCTCATCCTCTTCTTGGTCTTTTTGGGTTGATGAGCTCTCCTACAAAGTGTTTTGTGACCCAGTTGATGTGAAATTTGCTTCAAAATGTTCTTCATTGTTGGATTTAGCATATTCACAGTCGACCAACTCAAATGATGTACCCACCACCTTTTGTGCTATTTCATCAAATTGAATTTGAATGCATTGTAGATGGTTAGTTGATTGCTCCATAATGGTCATCATCATCATCATCTCCAAACTCACATTCTTCTCTTCTTTGCTAGGTGACGGTTGAGTGTAAACACAACCAGGACTCTCTTTGTTCATATGTAGTTGCTCTTGGTATGTAGGAAAATAATAAGGATAATCGTAGTATCTTGAGAAAGAATTTGTATGGTTGAACCATCTCATTTGATAATCATAAGAGTAGGAAGGATAATCATAAGAAACATGCTCATTGGTCATGCCCCCATCATCACAAGAATGATAATTTCCTTGGCATGAATCATTCTAATTCATTCTTTGCATGTTCTTATAATATTGACACAAAAACAAAACACAAAAGGCGAATTCTTACACAAAAGCACACAAATAAGAAAAAACGGGAGAACTTAGAATAGTAGCTAATCTAAACTATCCATTAGAAAGAGAAAATCTTTTTGGATTTTTCATTAAAAAAGACACAAACCACGAAAAGTAAAATTTTTTCAGTTTTTTTCAAAAATTTGAGGACACATAATGAACCTAAGGCACATAAAACACGATTTACACTTTAAAGTAGTGTTTTTCCAAATTATATTGATATTGCAAAAGACCTAATCCCTAACAACAGCGCCAAAAACATCTTGATAGGTGAAATATTTAGTTATAAAGTTTATAATCTTCTAATATAAATATTAATTAGAAAATGTACCACAAGTGTACCGTATCAATAGTATAAAACAGAAGTAGGGGTTGAACTCACAATGATTAGTTTAACAAGTACCGGTTATTTGACTCAAATATTATTTGAAGAAACCATTATGAAAGAGATTTAACTAAAATTAATCCAAAAAATACAACTAGGATTAATATACGAAAGCAATTAAACTGTCTCTAGCCATTAATCTATGAAAGCAATTAAAGAAAACATTGAATTGGAAGCATGGAAGAATACTTATAAATCCAAGAAAGCATTTAATTAATAATAAAAATAACTAAATAAATGGAATTTAATAGTACTTATCTAATGAAGAATCACAAGTTTTTGATCCAAGGTTGTCAATTTTGAACCTTCTATTCAACTCTTCTTCAAAAATAATGAAAACCCTAGTCTAATCTAGTAGCCACTGAAAGGAAGCTAAAGGACAAAATGTATTTTTTAGGTCCTAGAGACCCTTATTTATAGTTCTAAAAGTTACAATGCGTAGGGCTCTAAGTAGGCTTCAAAATGCACTAAAATGGGCCCAAAGCTGACACCCATAACCTTAAAAATAAGTAAAAAATCGTGTCTGGCCACCATGATTTTGTCTATGTTTGCTAAAAGCAAATATTTGTATTATTCTCCTTTGCTGAAAGCAGATGTGTTTCTGTCCATGTTTTCTAGAAGCAAACATTTAAGCCTTTGGAGTTTGCTTAAGGTAGACTCCCCTTGACAGCTTGCGCCGGTTTTGCCGTTTTGTTTCTAAAATCTCCGTTTGACACCCGATTGATGTGCTATTTGTTCTTTTGGTACCCTAGAACAAAAATACACATTAATATATGTAATATAACACTAAATAGATGCTTAAATACTGAACAAAATACTCGCAAACACATAAAAACATGAATACATGAAAAGAAGCTCAAAAATCCTAAAATTGTCAAAACTAGTATCAAAAAATATTTGAAAAAGAATGAAAATAACCCTAATTTTTTAGAGTTATCAGTAGACACTTTAGACGTTGAATTATCTAAAACTTCCTCATTGGCAAGTAAACTTTGCAATTCAGCTAGAGTCGATACTTTGGCCCATCCTCGAGTAGCAGTGATAAGGCCTTTGTATTCTGGCCTTCAATCATGGACAATAATTCTCCTTGTCCTCGTTTCTGTTATTTCATTTTGAGGATCTAATTTGGATCAGCACAAATGGATTTCACCTTAGAGAAATATTAACCTACTGTTAATTTTTGTGTCTGTCAGCAAGTTGAAATGTTAGAAGTTCATGGAAGAGGCAACCATAATAATATTGAATAATCAATAGGTTCTCTTGTAAAAGTTCCACAGTCTTGGACAAATTGTCCATTTTCAAAAAGCTTTGAAGTTATTTACCGTCATTTGACAAACTATAGGAGCAAAAGAAGGCTTCACATAATGAACTATATATTGATAAAACTGAAACTTAAGAATAAGTTAGCTTTGTTGAGGGATCAAAACTTAATCAAACCTTTATGCAAGATGGAACTAACTAACCAAAAGAAAATAAAATTGAGTGTAACACTAAAAGAAAAGAAAAGAAAAAAAAAATAAGGAAAGAAGTATAGTACCTGATTGGTAAGCAAAGGTGCAAGGCACATAAATCTGCAAATAAACATGAGATTTTTAGAAAAATCGCACATTAAAATACACCTAACAATCATAATCCAACCTAAATAGAAACAATCGATGCATCAACCACGTGAAACTTTATCAGTTAAATAATTTAGAACATGTCTCTAGAAATCTTTATACTTGATATGGTTATTTAGTTAGTACCAAAATCACAGTTCCACTATTCAAACTCTTCCTAATTGCTCTTTTGCAGGCTAGGTATGATTATATATAGTCATTGCAGCTTCCTCACACAAGGCTTGGAGATCACTTCCAGAGTACCCTATGCAACAAATAACAATTACTAAACAATAGTCCAACTAATCTACTCAAGTTCTTCGAATAATCTGGCTCCAGAAATTGTTTTATTAGTTAATTTCAAGAAATCAGTCATCTCAGTTTCTTCCACACTTAAATCATAAGGATCAACCTAAAAAGTAAGTGTTACCTTCTGTCTCTCTCACAAGCCTCTCTAGATTACCATCTATTGCCACAAAACGGAGGAAGAAATCAACAATAAGACTGAAAAGAAACACAAAACCAAAAAAAAATAAATAGAAAATAAGAAAAAAATTAGAAAAATAAAAGGAAAAAAACTCACCTTGTACACAATTTATTTTTGATTAGAAAGAGCAAGAAAAAATAGATTATTCCAGCTTTCTTGATTTATAGAGACAAATGTGTTGGTATGTGTAGAATGATGTATAGAAAGAGAGAGAAATGAGTTCTTACTAGATTGAGGAAGAAAGGGGGAGAGAAAATGCCATTTTGTAAACATTTGAATCTCTGTGTGTCCCAAATTGTGCAGAATGATGACTATAGTTTTGGGTTCAAGAATAGAGGAGAAATGACCTCGTTCTTTATTGAAGATTTGGTGATCTCATTGGAATGCGAGGAAAATAGCCATTTAGCAAATTTGACTAATATGCAAAGAAATTGTGCACTATTTTGAAGGATTTAGCAAATTTGACTATATATTGCGAATGGAAATTGTGCACTATTACAAAAATAGAAAAATGAAGGATTTGTAAGATAAAATCATTTAAATACTAAACCGTAAATTATAAACTATAACATTCTCGATATTTGGGAATAGATTCAAATGAAATGTCTATCAAATTTTCTTAACAAATGTCAATGTCCATGTCCATATCTCCCAAATTGTATAAACAATGTACTTCCCTTTCTAGAGAGGGCATTAATTTCCCAAATAATTGAATGTGAAATACTCGTGAGTGTATGGCCTAATGCTTTCTGATTCGAGATGATTCTTAATTCTTGTCCTCTTTCTTTCAATTAACTTACTTTCCCTATTTCAATACTTCCTTGCCGCTAAACAGTTAGATACTGTTTTGAGACTCATAGTTTTGGGTTCAAGGCTTGAATCTCTCGTTTCAAATTGTAATTGCATAAAACTCCCTAACTTTTTATAGGCCTCCTACATCAATATCTAATGTTAAGGGTTAAATAAGTCATTCGACAATTTTGCAACAAAAAATTCCACATAGCAAAGTCATACTTGAAGAAGAACTCTTTTTATCTTATTGTTAGATAGATTAGATTAGATATAAACATAGATATAAATCATAGAGGGTAAAGGGATGACATCAACAAAGCATAAATGCTATAATAAATGAGTATATCAACCAAGTAGTATTGGTTGTGTTTTTTTCCCGTGATCTGAATAAGTTGACTAATCTCAATAAAAAAACAATGAGTCATAAATTTAGGAGAAGTCTTGAAATTTAAAGGGAAAGAATTGGAGTGAGGCTTGTAAATTATAAGAAGAACTCTTTAGATTTTAAAATTTTAACGAGCCATTCACATCACAAATAGATTTTTTGAAATAGAATTTTATTTTCGTTCAGTTATATACTTGATGGACATTGATATTTAGTTTCAACTTGATAAACAGATTCAATTAACCCATTAATTAAAAACAAGCTTTTTGCAGATGTGAGTTAGCTTAAAATTTTGATATGTTTAAATGAAACAAAAATTATATCCTTCAAATTAATATTTTAATTAATGTACTTAAATAAGAAAAATTATGACTTATAAAGAAAAAAAACTATTCTAAAATTAAATGGGAATTTTAAACTCACCTACTACCTGATTTATATAACTACAAGAACAACCATTATGATTTTGAGTTGAACAAATGACACAAATAGTCCTAGTATTGGTCCCTCAACTTTAAATTGGGACAATTTGATTCTCAATTTTTTTTATTGGACTAATTCATTCCCTATCAATGCCACCACTGTTATTAAAATCTCTACTTATATTAGGCCAATTTGGTTATTTAATATATTTGAGAAGCGAATACAATTCAATCTCTGTTTGTCACGCTTCAAAACTGGAACGTCGACACGCCATACTTTGAGATGAACCCCAAGCATGAAAAGCACGGATAATAGAACAATTCAACAAATCCACGTTATTATTATTAAGCTAGAAGCAGAAGATTTTAGTATATAAAAAAAATGAGGGAACAACACAAGTCTAATGGGAATCATCTAGAACAACGAAAATACTAAAATGTCCTAGGCTCACCGCTCACAAGCCTCTGCAGTAACTTTATTGTATACGTAACTGCTAGACATCACTCCTGTGGGTAGTAGTCATAAACATAATCATACTTATATTCCTGTTCGCCAATAGACCCGTCCCTCTCTCAGTGATCAAAACCAGAATCATAAACTGCAAAATGTTATATATATATATATATATATATATATGTATGTATGTATGTATGTATATTACGTGCTGAATCTAATCAAAAGATATATGAATTACTTCTTGAGCAATGTGTTGCTCACTATATTTATTTAATACATATCCTTTTGCAGTTTATGATTTTGGTTTTGATCACGGAGAAGGGGAAAAGTCTACCGACAAACATTCTCCACATACAATAGTTCACAAAGCCAGAGTCTGACATAACAGATCGAATACACAAATATAAAACAGAACAGATAGCTCATAGGTACACAAAGCTTGTTAGTTTTTGGATCTAAATCTATTATACCCACTAGACAGGACCATACAAAATCAGTCCATTAGACTGCAAAAATAGAAATAGAAATAAGAACACGTTCTCACCGAACCACCAAATTCTCTATGAGCTAGACATAATAATGCATTCACATCTCACATGCATCGCAAACGGATCACATTCAGTTATCATATACATATCACATATATAAAAGCTCATATAAACATGTTTAATCCTCAGTGTATTATAACATACTTTTGAAACATATGAAACACAAGAAAATTTATAAACATATTTGTCAAAATAATCAAAAGGTATAAGAATCACTTGACAAAATACTAAATTTAGCTATATTTAGTTGGTCTAACTCTATATATTCATTCACACCTAAACCAATATAAAATGAGTATTTTACAAAACAAATCTAATATAAAAACTTTAGGAGGACTCAAAAATTCAAGCAGAAAAATCCCGTCGAAAACCCCTGAAACCGATACTAAAGCAACGGGGTGCCCGGACAATCTACCCAAGCCATAATTCAGTACCTTTACGGTTTTTGCTCTTTACATTTTTTTTTCTTTAGCTCTAGGCCAAATAATTGGCCACAATAATTTACTCTTATCTATTCTCGAAGTCAGCAAATATCATCATTGGTTCACAACTTTGTTTTCCAATGGTTTAATATTCAAGTGACCCTTGCCCAATTTACATACACGATCCTTACAACATAAAAGATGAAACCAATTTTATAAAATTTGGCCACCATTTCATATTCTAAGCATTAACCCCAAGAACCACTATAAAATACTAACACCTATGGACATGCTGCTAACCATCTCGATTCCAACATTTCATATAATAGCTGCCACTAACAAACTTAAGTCACATATTCCTATGTTTATATATATATATATACACGTTAATTAAACACCTAAAAATATAGAGTACAATTTTTCCTTATCATTAATTTAGCCTCATTGTGCCTTCATACAATTAATTCAACTAGACTTCCGTTGACTTAATCCAAAAATCCTAATTTCTTAAGAATCCTAAATCAAAATTGCGCTTTAATCACAAGATGTTAGAACCAAAAACATATAAATATGTTAGAACAAGGAGAGTTTGAATTACTTTCAACAATCTAATCATTAAATGAATTTATCTCTTGATTCTCTTCTAGAGTTTTCAATTTTCCTTATCCATCAAATCCAACTGTTAAAGAAGAAAAGCATTAAGAGTTGTAACTGGCAATTGAGGAAGTTACGATCTCTAATTTGGTAACTTCCCAAAATTGCAATTCAGGTCCTCAAGTTTTGAGACACTATCACAAAGCCATAGTAACTTACAAGTAATAATGGAGATGTTGCTAATTAATCCTAAAAAGTTTGAGTATCACACTATTTGATTAACAGGAGCAACAAATTAGAAAAACAAGAATAAACCAAATCAAGGAAAATTATTCTTGTATTTTTGTCACCATTTTCCCCTAATTTTATAATAGTAGAATGCAAATTCTCTTCAAGTTCTTCTTTTTGTATGAAATTTTTTGTCACAAAACAGTGATTTTTAGAAATTTTAAGACCGACATTTGCCACAAAAATAGACAGAAATTCACCACTGAAAGATTAGAATTCTAAGGGGGTGTTTGATAACTCCATTAAGTGCTTTTTGTATTAAATATGTTTTATAACGAAATTCTCCTACTTCTGAATAAATGAAGTGCCACTTAATTTCTATACAAAATTTTAAGTAAAAAGTCTATTACTTAATTTATTAAATGCTTTAGTAGTATAGAAAAACTCATTCAATTTTCTTTATTTCACATTTATACACTCTTTTATATATACAAACATACTCATAAATTTATTCACTCTTGCACACACTTGTACACACTGTGTTCTTTCTTTTTCACATATAAACACATATTTAAACATACTATATTCTTTCTCTCTCACACATAAACACACACTTGCACACACTATATTCATTCTCTCTCACACATAAACACAGACTTGCACACACTATATTTCTTCTCTTTCACACATAAACACACACTTGCACACACCATATTATTCATTCTCTCACATATAAACACACACTTGCACACACCATATTATTCATTCTCACACACTTGCACACACCATATTATTCATTCTCTCACACATAAACACACACTTGCACATACTATATTCCTTCTCTCACATACATACACACACTTGCACACTCTATCTTCATTCTTTCTCACATATAACCACACACTTACATTGACTATATTTATTATCTCTCACACATAAACACATACTTACACACACTATATTCATAATCTCTCACATATAAACACATATTTAGATACATTATATTCATTCTTCTTCTCACACAAAATACATACTTGAACACATTACCTTCTCTCACAAATAGCACACACTTGCATACACTACACATTCTTTCTCTCTCACACAAAATCACACACTTGCACATGTTATATTCCTATTCTCTAACACATAAACACATGCTTGTACACATTGATTCCTTCTCCACACATAAATACACACTTGCAGGGACGGATTTAGGGGGACAGGCGGGGGCCACCGCTTCCCTAAGATTCTAAAAATTAGAAATTTTACCCTTTAAAATTTTGAAAATTTAATTTGTATCCTTATAA
This sequence comes from Cinchona pubescens, assembly GCA_025175665.1. Taxonomy (NCBI): domain Eukaryota; kingdom Viridiplantae; phylum Streptophyta; class Magnoliopsida; order Gentianales; family Rubiaceae; genus Cinchona; species Cinchona pubescens. Next base: position 1,293,779 of record JANKKI010000300.1, on the reverse strand, counting down.
AATTTATATTTCGCCCCCCTAAATTATGTGGCTATTAAGTCTTGCCTCCTCAAGATACAATTTCTGCGTCCGCCCCGCATACTTGCACATAGTATCTTTCTCACATACACGTACTCTATATTAATAAGCTCTTTATTTGTATTAAAAATGAAATATTTAAAAAATTAACCTACTATGAAAATAACATATAATATTATCATCGAATAATATAATATATAGACAAATGGAGTAAAATTAATATTTTAATTCAGTATTCAAGTTCAACTGATCATTAAACAGATACAATTTTGTGAATTCAACAAATTAAGATTTCACTTCAGAACTTAATTTTTTAGTGTTCAGATTTCAATTTAGATTTCAAATCAGATTTATCAAATGATCCCTAAGGAAAAGGACCAATTCCCCGGGAGGGGAGGGGAGGGGGGAAGAAAAGAATGCAAAATTAACTTTGGCAATGTTATGTTGTCATACGTACTTTTATCGAAAGTTATTGAATCTTTCTCAAGGTACTGTAATTATTATGACGAAATTTAGTGGAAATAACTTTTAGGCTAACATGCTCACCTCTACTGATGTTACTGATAAAATAGGTAAATGCAACTCAATATCATCTTCAATCACAAAAAACTAAAAAAATAAAAAAATAAAAATAAAAATAAATTGTTTAAACATTAATAAATAAAAAAATTGATGCCTAAATTAGCAAAACCTTCATAACCCATTGCCCTTGTAGGGAGCACACTACATTACACAGCATACAAATCACTGCACCATGCAATTCTCCAAATCTAAAAAAGAGAAAAACCAACCTGTCTTGTACTAGCATTCAAGCTATACGTAGCTTTAACCAACGGCTGGATCTTTTTTGATTGATGACTTATAAAGATTTAGGCAGTTTGACTGAAAATTTGCCAAAGATTATATTCCCTCCTCCTTTGGATAGAAACAATTGGACAACCTTTTGTTTTCATTTCTTTGAACCCTTCATAGGCACTCAATATGTCATGACCAAAAACGTTTGATCTTGATATGATTTGATGGTTGAGATTTGGGTAAGGAACACATGATTTAGGTGTTATCACGCAAACCCTAGACAAGACTTTCACAAACTTTATGATTTTGAAGTGAAACGTGTTCATTTTGATTGACTATTCCTTTAACCTATGGAAAGCATCCAGTTCTAATCACAAATTTATTTGTTTATTTTTTAATTTTTTTGTGTTTCCCAACTGACTTCATATATCTGGTGAGGAAAAATGTATCTTTGTGCAAATGAAATGACACGTTTTGGTCCCAGATAATGAACCAATTTGGTTTGTTATTTTGACACAAAGGCAATCACGATACTATTTTAGATAGGTCCAAAAAAATGTATATAGTCACTAAACAATTTTTTTATAGTATACTTATGATGAATAAATTATTTTTTCTTCAAATTACCTACTAAATTTTTTTGAAGATTCACTTACACTTACTCAACTATTTTTTGTTTTGAATTACCTACTGAACTTTTAAAAGAGTATTATTAATAGATATTATATATATTACTGATATTACTATTACACTCAGCTCTCATAATGACCAATAGTATACCTTTTTAAAAGTTTAGTGTGTGTTTTGAAACAAAAATACTTAAGTAGCTATAAGTGAATTATAAAAATAGTTTAGTAGGCAATTTGAAAACAATGCTAATTGGATGACCATAAGTAAATTATGAACATATAGGTTTTTTGCCATTTAAGAAATTTCAATTTGAGATCTGCAATCGTATTGGGAAAGAGGAAAATATTAAAGCACTAGGAAGAAAATAATACAATAGGTTAATTATTTATCGGGTTAACATTACTGTGCCCTTTAAAGTAGGTAGGTAATTACACTTGACTTACCTAAAGTAAAAAAAAAATATACACTCTACCCCTTTCACACTATTTATCCGTTAAAAATTTTAACTCCATCAATAAAAGTCAGATAAATGATTAAACAACCTTTTAGCATTATTTTTTATTTTTCATGTATTTTATGTTTGATGTATGACAATTATAGAAAAATGAGGAAAAAATAAATTATAGTAATAAATAATTAATAACTTTTATTTTTAGGAGGTGAAAATATGAGAAAATATTGAATCAAATTTTCCTTGACATTGCTTTTTGCATAGGTTTAACCCAAAATTTTAAAAGTATTAAATATTAAGAGACATAAAAAGATCACAAAAAAATTTGTAGAAAATCAATTGTCACACAGGAACGTTAAAGAAAAAATTTTATCATAGATAGAAAATAATCCTTTTTGGGAGGCATGTTACTACTATGTCTAAACACTTAAATTCATAATGATATCAAGTGAACTCTAGAAATTTACTAAAATTTGACCACAACAAAATACTCGACATGGATTATATCGAGATTTGATAGAGAGTATATATTTTTAACCTATTTTTAATAATTGTTTCGCCATTATTAAAAATTAAATATATAAAAAATTAAAATATAATACTAAAGATATTTTAGTCATTTAACAAAAAATTTTTGATTGTGTTAAAGTTGTTAATTGAAGAATAGTAGCAATGGGAGCAATACGTATAATCTTTAATTTACTTTAAGTGGGTAAAGTATAATTACCCATCTACTTCAGGGCAAAATATTGTTAACCCTTATATTATCTCTCAAAGTAGTGCTAAGATGTACAAATTGACAATATATGTTATTAATCGTCATTTTAGTAATTTGCCAAACTTTTCAAATTTGAATTATTCTTGACTGGTTCAAATGGAAGATAATAATTCAGTGCTAGATGTGTTTCTCGTGCGAAACTCTATGCACAGTTTATTTATGGCACAAACTAGTGTGATTATAAGCTTTGGGTGGCATAAGATTTTCTGTCCCACACTCACTCCTTATTACACTATTTAATGAATTATTAAGATTGTGTAGAGTAATTTTAATTAGTAGAGTAATTTTAACAGTTCATTACGTGGTGTGACAGTGAGTGGTACTACATGTGGAATAAAAGATATTTAGTGGTTTTGAATCATTTGTTATACTTTTTAGTGTTGCATTTATATTACACCATGTGACGGTAACATGTGTATTTTTAACATAACAAAATATTAAATGAGGTGTCATCTCGCTAAAGATCTTTTGTCTCATTTCTTGTCCTACCCCTGTCACATTACCACATGAACTGTCAAAATTACTCCACTAAAATTTGTAATTATATTTAAAAAGAATCTTGACAATTCATTAACTAGTAAGACAGAAGGTGAGACAGAAAATAGAACAGAATTCTATGATCCTGTGACGTGTTATGTATATCACATAATGTAATATAAATGTAACACCATAATGTGTAATAGAAAATCCAATGATGTGATTAATCCTAATTTTTTATAACATTGAGGATTTTGAGTTTTGCTTTTGCATGTGAGTTCAGATTTTTTTTTGACACTTAAATAAAAAGGAAAAAACTGAACTTCCGTTAATAATGTAAAAAATAAAAATTAAAGGGGAATGATAAGTAATTATCTCTATATATCAGGAAAAAAAAACAAAAAAGAATTTAAAAAATAGAACAAATAGAGAATTGAACTTCCGAAAGGAAATAGTACTAAAAAAAAATAATCCAGTAAATGAAGATTAATGTGATTAGCTGGTTGTGAACACAAATGCAAAGAGATTTAAAAACCAAAGGATATTAAGGTGCAACAAGGGTTAAGTAGAGATACAAACTACGAAAGCTATAAGATCAAATGGCTTGGCTTTTTCAAAACCCCATAAACGAACCCTCTTTGCTCAGGCTATCATAACATATCATCAAGAAAGCTAAGGAAATCACTGTTTTATGTGATGCTAAGGTTTCCCTTATCATTTTTGGTACCTCTGGAAAGATGCACGAGTACATTAGCCCTTCAACCAAGTACGTACGAGGTTTCATCATCATACAGTACTAGGTTTTTTTTTTTTTTCCCCGTTTAAGTTTTTCTGTATTATTAACTTTCTTTGGGGGTGGTGTTGATTGTTCATGAAGTTTGATTGACATGTTGGATGCTTACCAAAGATCTACTGGGAAGAAGCTTTGGGATGCAAAGCATACATGAGGTAAAATAATAGTTTGACCTTATATATGGTACAACAAAGTACAACCTTTGGTTTTTGTGTATTTCTCTGAGAATATCTGGTTTGATGGTTTATCTCTCAAGGATAATACATGGGTTTTTGCTAAAAATATGTCAAGAACTTGAAGCATGAATTATAGGAACAGATCTACAAATAGCTCTATAGGGTTTTTGCAGCTCTCTCTCTTTCTCTCTCTGTGTATTATTTTTACTTTTTGATACTAAAAAAATACACGAGATGTTACCTAACATCAGATCTGGTAATTATATGTTATTCTCTATCTTCCCTTTTCTTGCAAAATTTGTTTTACTAAAATTGGTTCCATATTTTAGTTTCTTAGCACATAAAAACTCAATCATGTTAGTATTCAGGATTTAGATCTATTGGTATAAAGAGATCTATAAATATTCATACTTAAAGCACAGATCTATATTTTTTTTATTGATTTTAGTGATAATATTCTGTGGATCTTTTTTTAAACAGAAAAATTTAAGCAATGAAATTGATCGAATTAAAAAAGAAAATGATAGCATGCAGATTGAGCTCAGGTAACCTTCAAATTTTATTTTTTTTTATGCCCGGGTGGGGTGGGGGATTAGGGTTCATTTTATGCCTTTTGAGTTATTTTCTTCATGTTTCAGGCACCTGAAAGGGGAAGACATTTCCTCTCTGAACCACAAAGAACTCATGGTTTTAGAAGATGCACTAGAAAATGGGCTCATGAGTTTGCACGATAAACAGGCATATGTTACACCATGAAATCTTATTTATATGTTGATCCATGTCTCTTTTTTTTTATTTTATTTTTTTTAAAATGATTTATTATGAAGCAGAAATTCATGATCTTTTTAAATATGTTGTTTTACTTCTACAGAGTGAGATCATCAAGATGATGGGGAAAATGTAAGTGCATATATTGGAATCTTGCTTGAATATTTTTCTATATGCATTCTTTTATCTTTCACTTAAAATATGTTGCTTTGCTAGTAAAAAATTAACCTCAATTTCCCAAGTCATAACTAGATGTGCAGGACGCAAGTTTATTTCTTTTTACTATTAGTGTATTTTGGTTGAAAATGTCAGGGGCAAATGCTGGAGGAGGAGAATAAGCAGCTGCAGTACATATGTGTGAGTTTCTTAATCTTGTACAATAATCATTAGGAACCATCTAACCACAGAAAATCATTTTAAGAAATTATTACATGCATATTTTAGTACTCAACTAGTATAGAATTGTGTGTGCAATAGGTAGATTTACATACACTCTTTAATGACCAATTATTTTTATCACTCAAAATTCTCCCCCACAAGCTCATTTACACCCTCTTTCATCCCTAAATTTTAGGCAAACTACACTCATATTTTTAAACACTTAACTGGTAGAGTTATAATTAGTATTTCGTTGAAGTCCATGATTTTCAAAATCAGAGTATATTGAATGCTACTAATGCTCATTTTATAAACACTCTAATTAATGACTGCTTTTCAAACGTAATGTTGTTATATATATTAAAATGCCTGAATATTGTCTAGCTGCCTTATTGTTATTGTGAGATGAACTGTTTTTTATTCCAAAAAATTGAAGACTTTGCATGTATATGATAATCCAATTCGTAACAAAAATGGCTATATTATTTGGTGATGATCATCCTCTCTCTCCTTTTTTTTTTTTTCTTTTTTCTTTTGGCTAATTTTGCATAATGTTATGAGTTAATTTTTTCAACATCCAATTAATGTTGATGGTAACAAAAATAATTAATCTTTAATATGAAATATTAATGATCAATGCCTTCTTTTATTGAGGGCTTTAATTTCTTTGCAAATATGATGAATATATAGACTCAATTTTGACATTAGTGTTTCCATTGTTTGCATGCAGCACCAACAAGAGTTGGCAAGTATGAAGGCTGGTGTGGGTGATCCTCAGAGTGATGATGTTTATGTTCAAAGGGTTAGAGATTACCAATCCCAGATGCCTTTTGCCTTTCGTGTGCAGCATGCAATGCAGCCAAATTTGCATGAAAGGATTTAATCAGAACTTCACCAAATTAATTAGCCTAAACATTTTAGCTATATAAGCTTGCTTCTTGAAATGAAGGGTTCTCCAGGTTAATTTCCTGTAATAAATTATGCAAACTTAAATGGTGACATGAGACTGATTTAATTGCCTACCAAGCTATCCATCTATGTATGTTTTTATGTGTGTTATTGTGTGTCTGTTTTTTTTTTTTTTAATTTTATTATTATTTTTTCAAATATTAATTGCATGTTGGGGTATTACCTAATATTTATTGAGTGATATAATTTGGTCCATACATAGTTTGTAATTGTTTAGTTGAGAAATTTTAGGGTTAAATCCACTTTGGCCCCTAAACTTGTCACCATTTATCACATTGCATCTCAAACGAAACATTTTGATCACTTTGTCTCCTAAAGTTTTTGTTTCTTGACACTTTACTCTAAATTATGATGGAAGATATAAAGGTGACGAAATATTCACAAATTATTACGTACGTATCTTTAATATATGTTATGATATTTAACATAACATTTTGTTTTTTTATGTCTCTTGGCATTACATTAACAATGGACACATAGAACTTACAAATATTTAGTTATTTTATAGATTATGTAAAAATTTGGAATAAAGTGTCCAGAAATAAAAAATATAGAGAATAAAATGATCAAAAAATTAATTCAAAGTACAATGTGATAAAGGATGGCAAGTTTAGGAGACAAAGTGAATTTATCCCAAAATTTTATTTAGGCTTCACGACACTAATCTAAAACTGTCTTTTACTCTTATCTTTTCTTGTTTTTAGGCGCCCCTTGTGATTGAGCTCAATCCTCCCAACAAAATTACCTTTCGTTTCCTTTTCATATTAGAATAGATGTACTGTTAAAAATAATTTTTCATTTTTTGTCGACAATTTTTTTTTTAAAAAAAAAAAATTGTTTTTCAACTTAAAAAAAAAAAAAAAATACTATAAGCAACTTTTATAAACTATATGAGAACAATCACTTAAATTAACCTTGTATTTGGATGGAGGGATTTGGATTTCAAATCAAATACATCATAGGTTCATCCAAATAAGTTAATAGAGTTGGTTAGGGATTTGAAATTTACTAATAAATGAGAGTGAGATTTTAAAAAATAAATGATTAGATTCAAATTCATTCAAATTTCATATATTTCAAATCCACTAAAGACAAATTCATTCATTTGAAATCCATCATACAAATCAAATCTACCGATCAAATGTAGCCTGTGTGTATTTTTCAAAAGCTTGAACCAAAAACATGGTTAATTAGGTGACATATTTAAGAGTGTATCATCCTTAATGAGGTCAAATCATGCTAAACAAACATCGCAACCGTGCACTATGTATGCTTACATTAAAAGCTAAATATAACCCGACATAGTGCACGGTTATATTTAGCTTTTGATGTAAGCATACACAGTGCACGGTTGCGATGTTTGTTTAGCATGATTGTCCTTAATTATGATGGAGTACACGCACACTGTGAAGAATTTGGTTTAGGAAGTGAATTAAGAGCGTAAATAAACATAAATAAATTAAAAATTTTAATGTTCAAATTTATTGGATTATTTTAACAAATTTTGTTCAAATTTGACTTGGTGATCTTTGGAACCGAAACCAAACGAACTTTTATCGAGACAAACTCAAATCGAGATTGAGTACGTAATTTAGAATTTTTACATGTAAATTTAATATTTTTAACTTATCGAACTAAATTTGAGTCAAATATAAACGAATATTAAATTCTGTTTAAATTTTTGACGAACCAAATTCGAACGAACTTTTAATGAGTCGAATTCAATTAACGAGTAATTTGAGTTTATTTATAACTTTAAGAAGTATCTTTAAAATGTAAAATTACGATTATACTTACTTTTGTATATGATTTTCCTTTTTGACAAAAAGTTCAAAAGTACAAAAGTTACCGAACAAAAGATTTAAAACATCGAATCTGTTAGTTTTTCTAGTAAGCTATCTTGAATTCGTGATTAAGATTTTAGTCGTTAATTAATCGCAAGGGACATAGTAATGATCCTTTTTTATTCACTAAATAAGATAAGATTTTTTAATCCTTTCTTTAAGGTAGTCAAAGTGAGTTTACAAAGGAATATTGAATGTTATATTTTGCTTAACCTATTTTCAAATTTATCCTTCTTACTTTGTAATTTTAAATCTTTTTTTCCTAGATTATCTGTGTACTAGCTATTTTTGGTCTTCTAGTATTTGATTACTTTTTAGGTATCCCAGGTTACAAATTCTATGAGTAGTGAATGTCTACCTATGTATTTAAATTTGATAAGTTATAGTCGAAATTTATCTATATCCAAGTATTTGATAAATGTAAATATAAGTTATGTTAGTTACATTACGTAATTTATGGGTCATTGTACTCTTATAAATACATGCACAACATGAAAAATAAAAGAACATATTATTTGGTCTTCCATATTTCTGTTCTCACTTTCTCTCTCAATTCCATACATTTTCTTTAAGTCTCTTCAATGTATTTCATTTAATTTGTATAACATGTTATCAACACGATCAATCCAATAAAATTTGAAGATATTTAGAACATGAGCATTTCTCTTTCAATAATTGGATTCAAGAACAATAATAAAGACTTATATCTTGCTAATAGTGCAACAACACATATGATACTCAAAAATAAGAAATACTTTCCTCATTTAATAAAAGATAATACCAATGTCAATACAATATCAAATAGTACTCGATTACTTGATGGTTTCGGAAGAGCCACTAAGGGAACAAAATTCATTATAAATAATACATTATTTTCTGCTAAGACTCAAAGAAATTTGTTAAGTTTTAAAGATATTTGCCGAAATAGATATCATATTGAAACTGTAAATGAGAAATATATTAAGTATCTATATATCACAAAAATAATATATGAAAAAAAATGCGTTTAGAAAAGTATTGACTTTTTCTTTTGATTTGTATTATATATATATAAGAGATATATATATAATAATATATATTGATAGAACCTAAAGATTCCTCAATTTAGTGAATTTTCTTATATGCTTGTTCTTAAGGAAAATTAACTATTAGACATCACTAACTAAAATCGAGATTGAATCCCCAACAACGTATTCAAGGTGATATCTGTGGCTCGTTCACCCGTTATGTGGACCTATTAAATATTTTATAATTTTGATAGATGCATCTACTAGATGGTCTCATGTATGTTTATTATAATCACTTACCTGGCGTTTGCGAGATTACTTGCTCAAATAATTCCATTAAGAGCATAATTTTCACATTATGCCACCAAGAAATTTCGTTTTGATAATACTAGTGAATTTATATTTCAGACATTTAATGATTTTTATATGTTAATTGGTATAACTATTGAACATCCTATAGCACATGTTCATACTCAAAATGGTTTAACAGAATAATTCATAAAGCACATCCAATTAATAATTAGATCATTATTTATGAGAACAAAATTGCTTATTCCTACGTAGGGACATGGTATTTTGATATATGCAGTGACACTTAAATGTATTAGCCTGAAATTCTCCCCATTACAATTGGCTCTTAGTCAGAAGTCTAATATATCCCATATAAGAATATTTTGTTGTGCGATATATGTTCTAATTGATCCATCATAACACACAAAGATAGGTCCTTAAAAAAAGTTAGGAATATATGTCGGGTATGAGTCCGGCTTTATAATCAAATTCTTGATCCATTAACAGGAGACTTATTTACATTTTGTTGATTGTCATTTTGATGAAAATATTTTTCCAATATTAGGGAGAGAAGAAAAACAGTTGGATAGAAAAATTGAATGGAATGAATTATCATTATTGCATTTTGATTCTCGTATAAAATGATGTAAACTAGAAATTCAGAAGATAATTCATTTGTAAAATATTGCAAATCAACTGCCAAATTCATTTATTGAATTGAAACGAATTACTAAATCTCATATACCAGATGAAAATGTTTCATACAGAATTGAAATTCTTGTAGGATAACCTGTCTTCGAGTGGAAATGATAGTAAACTACGCTTAAAGTGTGATAGACTAATCTGCTCCAAAAAATAAGAATTCTCGTTAGAGAAAATGAGAACTATTCAAGATGGTCATATAATAGAGGAGGATGTTCCTGAAGAGACTCTAGATATAACTAATCATAAAATCCTGGAAGTATATCAGGTACCTGAATTTAATAAAAATGAAAAGATTTCGATAAGTTATATCTCTATTCAAAAAATATGGAATCGAAAAGATATTGTTATTGACAACAACTTTGTTTATAACATTGCAAATGATATTTTGGGTGAAAACGAGGCTCTTGAACCTAATTTTGTCAAAAAATGTAGACATAAAAATGATTAACCAAAATGAAAAGATGCAATTCAAGTAGAATTAAATTCATTTTCAAAATGTGAAATTTTTGGACCTATAATCCAAATGCCTAAGGGTGTAAAGTCGATGGGCGTATAAATAGGTATTTATGCAAAAACAAAATGAGAAGAATGAAATTATGTGATCCGCTACAAAACATGGTTTGTTGCATATAGATTTTCACAAAAATCTGACATTAATTATGAAAAGACATATTTTTCTGGGGTGGATGCAATCACCTTTAGATTTCTTATTAGTTTGGTAGTTCATATAGAAACTTGAAATGCGTCTAATGGATATTGCGACAACCTATTTATATGGCTCACTTGATACATAAATCTATATGAAAATCCTTGAAGGATTTAACATCCCCGAAACAATTAATCCTTGTAAGGATTAAAGCAATTTGATAGTATGTGGTACAATCATCCTAGTGAGTATCTCGTGAAAAAAGAGTTACAAAAATGACCTAATTTGTCCATGCATTTTTATAAAAAGAATTGGATCAAAGTTTGTGATAATTACTATATATATATATATATATATATATTATTTGGAACTTCTGAAAAGTTTCAAAATATAATGAATTGTTTAAAGAAAGAATTTGAGATGAAAGACTTAGGCAAAACTAAATTTTGTATATGTCTATAATTTGAAATTGAGCACTTAATGCATTGAATTTTCATTCATCAATCTACTTACACAGAAAAAGTATTAAAGCGATTTTATATAGATAAAGCACATCCATTAAGTACCCCAATGGTTTTAAGATCACTTGATGTGAAAAAAGATTCTTCTATCCTCGAAAGAATGATAAAAAACTTCTTAATCTCGAAATAACATATTTTAGTACTATAGGAGAATTAATGTATCTTGCTAATAAGACATAATTTGATATAACATTTGCTGTAAATTTGTTAGCAAAATTTAGTTCTTCTCCAACACGAAAATACTGAAATGGTGTTAAACATATATTTAGATACCTAGGAGGGACTATTGATATGAATTTACTTTCTTCAAGTAAATCTAGATTACAGTTAATTGGCTATGCAGATGTTGGATATTTATCTGACCCACATAAAGCTTGATCTCAAACAGGTTATTTATTTACATGTAAAGATACAACTATATCATGGCGTTCAACAAAACAAACTTTAACCACTATTTCTTCAAATTATGCAGAATTAATTGTTATACATGAGGCAAGTAGATAATGTATTTAGTTAAGGTATTTAACCCAACACATCCAGAAGATATATAGTTTAAAATTAGAAGATAAACTATTAATAATTTTATATGAAAACAATGCAACATACATAGTCCAATTGAAGGGAAGTTATATTAAAGGAGAGAGAATGAAATATATTTCTCCAAAATTGTTATACACTCATGATCTTTAGAGGAATGGAGATATTGGTATCCAACAAATTCACTCATATGATAATTTAGCGAATTTGTTCACAAAGGCATTAATTAGCAACATCAACATTCGAGAAGTTAGTTTGCAATATCGAAATGCATCATTTCAAGGACATCAAGTAATATTTTTACGAGGGGAATAATAGTACATACTGTACTATTTTTCCCTTGACTATAGTTTTATCCCAATAGATTTTTCAAGTAAGGTTTTTAATAAGGCGATATGCAAAAGTGTACTATAAGCATTTATAAGACATACTCTTTTTCCTTCACTAGGTTTTTGTCCCATTAAATTTTTTCCAGTAAGGTTTTAACGAGGCACATATTTTAGTTTATAGACATCCAAGAGGGAGTGTTAAAAATTCTATATCTAATAGATATCTACCTATGCGTTTAAATTTGATAAGTTATAGCGGAAGTCTATCTATATCCAAGTATCTGATAAATATAGATACAAGTTGCATTATTTATATTACATAACTTATGGGTCATTGTACTCTTATATACACATGCACTATATGAGAAATAAAAGAACTGATTATCTAGTCTTTCATATTTCTTTCGTCTCTTTCTCTCTCAACTTCATACATTTTCTTACATTTATATATATATATAAGTGTAAATACAAGTTACATTATTTACATTACATAACTTATGGGTCATTGTACTATTATAAACATATGCACTACATGAGAAATAAAAGAACAGATTATTTAGTTTTCGATATTTATTTTTTCTCTTTCTCTCTCAATTTCATACATTTTCTTTAAGTTTTCACGCGCGCACACACACACACATATATGAGATGCTTGTTAAGGGTCCCTAAGTACAAAGAACTCCTTTAAAAATGATACCATCCTAGTGAGGTTTTAGTGTTTAGAAGTGTCCACTGTTAATAGTAAACAGAGACAATGAGACGACAAAAATGGCTGGAGGTATTTATTTGATCCTTTGTTTTCCGCTGTCAATTTATATGCTATTATGTTAGCATGTTTAGGATCGTTTTTACTATCATTGGTATCATAGCTTTTAAGTTGATCTTGGCCTTGTCAATTTTGGTCACTTGCAATTTTCTAAAAATGTCATGTATATATCTCAAACAGTGTTACTTAATACGTCCTATCCCCTCTAATTTTTGTATTGGTACATTTGTACTAGAATGCAATACATTCACGTACCAATACAGCCACTATAAGTATTCCGAAATTTAATAACTGAAGACACAACAAACATACCTAATATTCTAATAAAACTAAAATTCTAATAACCTTGTACTTAGAATTAAAACTATAGTACAACTAAAATTCTTATACAATTAAGTACTAACTTATGTGTATACACAACAAATTTACCGACAATCAGGTATACACCCAAAATTTCTAGTACAACTACACAACCGCATACCTTGGACAAACAAATGCATACTAACAAAGCCTACCTCCCAATATTACGAATTATAAAACTACCGTCCTGTAACCATGCTCGTGTTGCATACCCCAACAAAACGCGTATTGTGCAACACTCTCGAATTCTAAGTGTTTATTTTGATGCACATAATGTTATGAATCATGAGGAAATTGAAATTCTAGTATTTCTGTGTTTTGAGACTTTGATTTTTGGTGATTGGAGGCTTAATATAAGTTGGGTCGCAAATACCAGTATAAAGGTCGAAGCTGACCACTATTTTTTTTTTAAACAGGAAAAGGGATGTAACAAGTTTCAAACTTGAAACTTCCAAGAAAAACTAAATCTTAAACTTAACTCATTAACCACCATGCCATCGTAGATATTTGTGGCAATGGTACATGTTAAAATATTTATGTGCTTAAATGTTTTATGTATATTATTTATTGCTTTTATATAGGAAAAATATGTAAGTACAAAAAAATTAGTTTTTTATTCATAATATTGTATACTGAAATTAGCAATTAAATTTCAATAAAATCCTGGATTCATGTCTAGTAATCCATATAATCTTATTTAATTAGGAATTAGCCACAACGTCTTTAATTAAATAAAATTATATATTGAATCACATACACATAGAGAAATTATAGACATTAGTGGTGATTAATTATGCACAATATAATAAATTTTATCCCACGAGAATTTTCATTATGTTTGCAAAATTAATTAGGACAAAGTATTAAATTCCCTTTCATAGTTTACCAACAGAAATTATGAATTAAAATTTAATAGCTCTGTCATAAGGATTAGGATAGAATGTCAAATTATAAGATTATGAATTGTACATAATTTGATAATTCTATCATAAAGTATGAATCGAAGTTGAATTAAAATTTTAAACCACAGGCAAATTTTATGTCATTGGATTCAAATTTTACATGATTTACATTCGTAAAGCATGATATATATATATATATATATATATTTGCATTTTTTCCACCTATGAATTTCTCTGATATTAAGAATCATATTCACAAGTTGACGGGAGATAGCTATAAGGTCTGGAAGGAGAAAATTCTTCTTCACTTAGAGTGCATGGACATTAATTATACTATTAGGAAAGACATACCGTGTATCACTGAGACCAGCGCTCCAGTTGAAATTGCTCTTCATGAACTATAGGAGTGATCGAATCGCCTCAGCATTATATTCATCAAGACCAAAATCTCTATTGGCATTTGTTGTTTAGTCGATCACCATGACAATGTTAAGGCATTACTAAAGGCTATTGATGTGCAATTTGAGACTTCAGATAAGGAACTTTCCAACACCCTAATATGAAGTTAACCCCTATGGCTCACCAGTGTGAAAGGTGTGCGATATCTGAGTATACCATGCAAATGAGGGACATTGCGGCTCAGCTAAAAGAACTTGAGGTTGAGATGTCTGAATCTTTCTTGGTGCATTAAATGTTGAACACTTTTCTATAGCAATATGGACCTTTCAAAATCTCTTACAACACACATAAGGATAAGTGGTCAATTATGAACTCATGACCATGTATGTTCAAGAGGAAGGAATGTTGGTAATGGGATTAGGAGAGAGTGCATTTATAGCAATACAAGGAAAGAACAAGAATCAAGCCAGACAGAAAGGGAAAGGCAAGATTCCTCCCCAAACTGATATAAAAAAGGAATCCAAGTGTTTCTTTTGCGAAAGGAAGGGACACATGAACAAGTATTGTGTCAAGTTTTAGAAATGGCTTGAAAAGAAAGGTATCCAATCTCATTCGTTTGTTATGGATATACTATGGTAGATATTAATGATAACACATGGTGGATTAATTTTGGTTCTACAATCTATATTTCAAATTCCTTATAGGGTTTTAAACAAAATCTAAGGAAGCAGTGGGAACTGAGCAATGCATCTATTCAAGCAACAAGATGCGTTCACATGCAGAGGCCATAGGGACATGCAATTTAGTTTTAAGTAGTATTTTTATTTTGAAATTAGAAAAACATTTTATATGCCAAGTTTTTCTAGAAATTTATTTTCAGTTTCAAAACTTGTACCATTTAATTATTCCTTTATTTTTTCAGACACTTGTTACGTGAAATATCTAGTTATAAGATTTATAAGATCCTAATCCAACTATTAACTAGATAAAACACCGCAAGTGTATGACATCAATAGTATATAATGGAACTAGGGGTCGACCCACAAGGATTGGTTCAGTAATTACTAGTTATTTGACATCAAACGCTATTTGAGGAAATCATTATGAAAGAGATTTGACTAAATTAATCTAAGAACTAAAATTATAATTAATCTACAAAAGCCAATAAACATCTCTAACTATTAATCTACAAAAACAATTAAAGAAATCATTAGTAATTTGAAAGCAAAGAAAACTATGTAACCCTAGAAAACATTAAATGATAGAAGAACCATAAAACGAGAACTAAACAACATAAGAAAAGGTTTAAGAATGCTTCTCTAATGAAGAATCGCAAGTTCTCAGTCCAAGGTTGTCAATCTTGAACCTTCTCTTCAATCCTTCTTAAAATTAAAAAAAAAAAAAAAAAAACCTAGTCTAAATCTAATGAATTTCTATTCTAATTTCTAATTTAACTAATGGCTGATATCTCTCTTCAACTCCCATCATAATGGGGTATTTATAGGTGTTTTTAGAGTTTTGGGGCTTCGGGATGATAAGTATACGATTTCCCATGCAAACGAGCCCACAAGAGGATTTTTCTTGCAAAATAAGTCACCTTACATGACCTGTCTGTCAACCGGCGCCTGGGTGCTACACTTTTACAGTGCCTGGGCACCATTCTAGTGAACATAAGTATCCTTTCTGGACTTGGCGCCTGGGCGCTGGGTCCAGTAAGGCGGCTCTCCACTTCATCTTTATTTTTCTCCATGATACATGCAGAATTTGGAAGAACTCAAAACATAAAGCTGTAGCTCTATGTCTTAGCTTTCCAAAACATCTTGAATCACCTCAATTGGAGCTCAGACACGAAAGTTATGCTCAATCTACCAAGCTGTATTAGAATCACTCCTTCCCGGTGCATATTTTAAAACTTTGCAATTTTGAACCAGGTGCCTATAGAATCCTGAAAAATTCAAAACATGAAAGTTATATAACTCTTATTTATCTTTTCAAATCATCCAAAATCACATCAATCAAAGCTGGAACAAGAGATTTATGCTTGATCTTCCAAACTATATCTGATTTGCACCACGCCTGTGAATGTTTTCCTCCAAAATTGTGATCCATTTTAACTCATTCTTTACTCAAACCCTATAAAACTCAAAATAAACTATTTTAGCTCATAATACTCAATTCTTGCTCAAATTACATTAAAATAGAGGTAAATGACACATAAAATATATTATATTATATTTATGAGCTTATCAACACTTCTTTCAATTTATTTTATATATCTAGATTTATTGGGAATGGTACATTTTATGATGGTCTTTTTGGTCTTAATTTACAAAATGATGCCACTTATAATGCCATGCATGTTCAAGCTAGTACTAAACAATATGTTACAAATGAAGATTCTTCTATTTTGTGGCATCGGAGATTAGGACACATCTCCATAGAGAGGATTAAAAGATTAGTAAATGACGTAGTACTTAGTATTTTGGATTTTATTAATTTTGATACTTGTGTGCAAGGTTTGTAGAATCGGGATCCTACGTAGGATCGTTTTGAAAGTTACAGGATCGGATCGTAGATAGGATCGTAGGATCGTAAAATCCTATCAAAAGGACAAAAATATAACTTTTATTTATTTTTAAAGCTAATATTCAATAAAAACTTATACAAATAAATATAAAATTTTAACATTCATCATGAAATAAGTTTCTATAACTAAAATTTATAACATTTGAGCATTGTATACTCGTATTGTAAAAAGTTATGCATTATCGCAAATTTAATACTGTTCTTTATTAAAAAATAAAAAAACAATATGAATAGTATAAACTCATAAAATATAGCATTTGAATGAAAAATTATCAAAATATTGACTTAACTTCAGTAAATATATACATAAATTACATGACTAATGGCACCAACTAGAGTTTATCTATAATATGCATCCTACCTCTAGGATCGGGATCGATTTTATAAATTTGGATCGTAGGATTGTAAGGATAGGATCAGGATTCTAACAACTATGCTTGTGTGGACTGCATTAAAGACAAGCAAACTAACAAATCAAAGAAAGGTTCCAAGAGGAGTTCAGGCATTTTAGAAATCATACATTCCAATATTTGTTATCTAGACATGGACGCATAAGATTAGAAATACTTTATCACCTTCATAGATGATTACTCACGATATATGTATCTCGACATGCTTTATAATAAGAACGAAGTACTTGACGCTTTTATACTGCAAAATTTTCAAGGTTAAAGTAGAGAAACAATGTGGAAAAGAAATTAAGATCGTGAGGACTGATAGACATGGAGAGTATTACGATAGATATACTGAGAATGGACAAACACCTGGTCATTTGCAAAATTTCTTCAACAAAAAGGGATAGTTGCCCAATACTCAATGCTTGGTTCTCCAAACTAGAATGGTGTAGTAGAAAGAAGAAACTGAACTTTAATGGATATAGTACGTAGTATGCTTAGCGGCTCTATGTTGCCCAAATCCTAGTAGATAGAAACTTTAAAACGGCTGTATATATATTGAACCCAGTTCCAACCAAGGCTATTCTGAAGACATGTTTTGAGTCATTCAAAGGTTGGAAATTGATTTTGTGACATATATCCGTATAAGGACGCCCGTTTGAAGTAAGAATTTACAACCCACAAGAAAAGAACTAGACCCAAGGACTATTGATGGGTACTTCATTGGATATGCTGGAAGGTCTAAATGGTATAGATTTTACTACCATCTATCTAATAGCACCATGATTGTGGAATCAAGGAATGCAAAATTTCTTGAGAATGACTTAATCAGTGGAAGCAATCAATTTCAAAATACAATTTTTGCTGGAGATCAACCTTCTACTTTAGGTGATAGATTGGTTATTATACACAAAACTCCTCAACTACAAACAAGTGTTGAGCAACAAATCATTGAAATTTCACAAGTTACTGACAACATTCCAGTAGACCAAGATGTTCAAGAAATTCCATAAATTGTTGAAGAACCAATTGAACAACAACATTATCCTCAAGAAAATATTAGTTAAACATTAAGAAAATCTACTAAAGAAAGAAAATCAGCGATTCCTAGTGATTACATTGTATATTTACAAGAATCTAACTAAAACATTGGAGTCGAGAATGATCCCATGTCTTTTTCACAAGTCATAAGTTGCAAAGAATTAGACTTATGATACAATGCATTTAAGAAAAAAATAAATTCCATGAAGAGTAACGAAGTTTGGGTTTAATGTAACTTTGTTGACTGCCTGATGGTGCAAAAGTTATTAGATGCAAATGGGCTTTAAAACAAATAAAAACTCATTGGGAAACATTAAGAGATACAATGCAAGACTCGTTGCTAAGGGATTCACTCAAAGAGAAGGAATTGATTACACAAAGACCTTATCTCCTATTTCCAAGAAAGATTCCTTGCATATCATCTTGGCACTGGTTACCTATTTTGACCTAGAGTTACGTCAAATGGATGTGAAAACAACATTTCTCAATTGAGATCTAGAGAAAGAGGTTTACATGAAACAACCAGAAGGATTTTCCTCTAGTGATGGTGAGCACTTGGTATGCAAGTTGAAGAAATCCAATTATGGTGGAAACAAGTCTCCCGTAAGTGGTATTTAAAATTCTATGATGTTGTCTCTTCATTTGGTTTCGTTGAGAATATTATAGATCAATATGTATACCACAAGGTCAATGGGAGCAAAATTTGTTCCTTATTCTATATATGGATGGCATTTTACTTGGCAACCAATGATAAGAGATTGCTGCATGAGGTGAAACAATTTCTCTTTAAGAATTTTGACATAAAGGATATGGATAATGCATCTTATGTCATTGGCATTAAGATTCGTAGAGATAAATATCGAGGCATTTTGGGTTTGTCTTAAGAAACTTATACCAACAAAATCTTAGAAAAATTTCGGATGAAAGGTTGCATACTAAGTGTAGCTCCCATTATGAAGGGTTATAGGATCAGTTTCAACCAAAGCCCAAAGAATGATCTGGAAAGAGAACAAATGAAAAATATTCTATATGCTTTTTTGTTGGAAGCTTAATGTATGCTCAAGTTTACACAAGACCTGACATTACATTTGTTTTTGGAATGTTGGGAAGATATCAGAGTAATCCAGGTGTTGGCCACTAGAAAGCTGCAAAGAAAGTATTGAGATACGTTCAAGGAGTCAAGGATTACATGCTTACGTATAGACGAACTGTTAATTTGGGGGTGACTGGCTACTCTAATTCAAATTCTTGGCTGGTTGTGCTGATTCAGAAAAATTAACATCAAGATATATTTTTATATTTGCTGGTTGAATTATGTGATGCTCCACATTATGGGCTCAAACTTAAGGATAATTTTTATATGAGATTTGTCAATTTTGAATACAAATTACAAGGTACTTTTATAATTATATCAATTAAAGTAACTTTGCAATTTGATAACTAGTTATAATGAAAATTATGTTATTAACAACTCTCAAGGATTCACGAAAAATAAATGGTAAGAAAGAATATTAATATATACAAGAATTGATTAGCAAAAATAATTTCTAAAGGATAAGGATAAATTAAGTACTAAATGATGATTAGTAGTAAAACTCTTCACTTCTGTAACTTAAATGGAAATAAGTATAGAAATAATGATGAGGTTACAACTCTTAGTTTTTTTCAATTAAAGGTTGATGATAAAATAGCTTAAAATTTTTATTAATTATGAAAATTGAATGAAAGGAAAGCAAAAAGAATGTGAAGGAAGTTCCGATTTTCTGGATAAGAAATAATTAAGTGACTTGTATACCATAGTTGATAAGAACTAAATATGCATGAATAATTAAGAAAATATAAGCACTGAAATTAATAAAAAGAAATTTCAAAACCTTTTTGCTTTCTCTATTAATAAAAGTAGTAAGTGTGGTTTCTATATAAAGATAGGGAGTTAAGAAAATAATGGAGAGTTTCCAAGTTAGAAGATAAAAGAAGTGAAAGGAGAATTGAGTGAAAGGGAGAAAGCATCATGAATTTGAGGTTCGATTTGGCATCAATATTTGCATCAACAGAGGTAAGTATTCCTTTTGAAAACATACTTGTTAATGCATATATTATACAAATGAATTTTGCAAGCAATAATCTTGAAATTATATTTGAAAACTGGAAATAAAAGTTTTGGAAAATCTTATTCTTGTAATATGTGATAGAGAATTATTTACTTTTATACAACGTTTTGTATAAGCCTGTTTTGTTTAGAATCAGAAAACCTTGACTTTTAAATGCTAGTTTTTATCAAACTTTTGAAGAATTGTTCAACTATTTATCCAAGTTTTTTTTTTCTTCACTTATTTTCACGTATTCATAACTTTATTCTAACACTTTTTTTAGAGGAAAAAAGGTCTTTTGGACAAATTGCTCTTTATGAAAACCTATTTTTCAGCCAGACTTTGTAGATTCCGTTTGTTTGCTTTATTCTAAAATTTGTATCTATTTTGGTGAACCTAGAAATAAATTTCTAGGGGGCTGTGAACCCAAGTTTGTTGGGGAGATTTTAGGCCCTGCATGTGCTAGCTTATGAAAATTGGAAAAACCTTGGGTTGACGATGAGTAATATAATTGCCATGACCATCTTTCTGACAAGACAAGGAGGATTGGTCTTGTACAGTTAGATGAATTTTGTGGGGATATTCTGGATATCCCATTCTATCACTAGCTACCGTTTAGGTAAAATTTGATATATTGAGATTGTTTAAAGCACGCACATCAGTAAGGGGTATAAGGTTGGAATATGAGTTACATGACTATGCCAAATAAGTATATGACAATATTCCTGTAAATCTCTGATGTTGTAATTGACATATCTATTTGATATTAAACATGTTTTTCACTTTTTCTTAAAGATGTTTCCAAATATGATGTGATTCTGGTTGAAAAGTTTTGAGTATCTTATTTTGACTTCTCATGGATAAAATATGTAATTGATTATTGAAATTATTAAATGTTTTAAAAGATTTTTGGTTTGGTATGTAGTATTTATAATTAAGTTATTATGCTTCTCATTAACAAGTTTTTGCAAACTTTATCACATTTTGGAAAATGATATTGATAATTTTTATTTAAGTATCATTTGCACACACAATTGTTTCATTGGGCTTTCAATCATCATAGTTTAAAAATTATTTTCAGAATGAGAGACTTGAGTTAAAGGAGGTATCGGGGCGATATCTAAGTGAAAACAGCATCAAAAAGTTTAGAGATTCATTCAAAAGAAATTGATCGATTAAAGAGGAACTGAAATGACGTTTGAGGCGGTTTATGAGAATTTTGTATTGAAGTTTCTTTTATGTAAGTCATGGGATTAGAGTTTCCTTATTATTATTGTGATTAGATTATTTTGGAGAATTTTTTTTGTTTGTTTGTTGAAAGTTTTAAACTTAGCAAGAAATTTAAGATTTTCATTATGTAACTTTGGTAGTTTAGGTTTCCGATCCTTGACGAGAACCAGGCAAGTGACCTATTCGGCCCTTTTCGAGAGGGTCGGGTTAGGTCATTACAAGCTATATCTTGGAGAAGCGCAAAGTAGAATCTGACTGCTACTTCTACTATGGAAGCCGAGTTCGCATCTTGTTTTGAAGTTACCTCACATGGTATATGGTTGAAGAGTTTCATTGTTGGGTTTAGAATTGTGGATACAACTTCTACACCATTGAGAATATATTACGAAAATTTAGCTACTATTTTTATGGCTAAGAACAACAAAAGTAGCAGTAGAAGCAAACATATCGACATTAAGTATCTAACCATAAGAGAATTGCTATGTGTTAAAGAAAAGAAAGTGATCATTGAACATATTTGTCACGCCCCTAACCCGCATTTTTCATGTACGTATTATTCATCATATTCATGAAACCATACTCCCACAAGTACAAGGCATCTCTCATATATAGTAATCACAAAAATAAATTATGCAGTGAAAATATTTACTCACAAATGATATCCAATTTAATGCAGTACTTATTCAAATAATAAATTCTAAAACTAATAAATTACCACATAAAAACATGGTGTTACGAGCACACATGCTCCATTTATTCCAATAGATGGATTATTTAAAATCAAATAACTATAGTAGAATCCTGTTACTAAATAATAATCTTCTCTGTCCGAGTGCATCTATGCTTCGTCTCCTATAACGTACTTGTACTCGTCTCTATACAAAAATATAAGGAATGGGGTGAGTGACAAATCGTGTCACGCCCCAAAAACGGGACCGTAACACGCCGCGCTAATGGTACACCGGACCAAAGCGCAAGGCACAACCTATTCACGAACAGAGCAACAAAATCTAACCGCAATGTAATAGAACCATCTAGCCATTTCTTAACTATAAAATCGAATATTTCATTTTACACAAAAAAACGAATTACAAAATTCCTTCTTAGTACAAAAGATGCTACATCAAAAAAACAAAGTTCATCAATACAAAACTTATCTAATACACTACCCCTCTCCAAACAAAAGAGAAGCTTGGAAGATTATCCGCAGAGTCCTACCAGTAATGTGGAATCTGGAGAAAATCTAAAAGCTGCTAACGCGGTGGAGAGTCAAAGACGAGCACCTAATCTGAAAAATTATAAGTCACGTGGGGTGAGCATAACTAGCTCAGTGGATATCATAAAAGCTCTTCAAATGGGCCAAGTGTTTCGATACAAAGAAAACATAAAGATAATAACATTTGCGAAAACCATAGTCATAAAGCAGTTTCTAAAATGTCTCATGCCATTTAAAAGTCAATAAACCATAATCATAAGTAGTTTCTAAAATGTATTTCATGCCATTAAAACGTCAGGCATGTCCAAAACATAGCCAAAAAGATCCAAACATTTCAAAATATAGTATGCTAAAGCATAGCTAACAAATCCAAGTACAGTTTCAATCCGGAATTTAATAAAATAGCATGAGTATCTTTTAGCATGAGTATCTTTTAGGCTCCAAGGTATAACCTTACAGTACTAGCCAATCATACACATTTTAAAACCCATTCAAACATATTTTGAAAGTCGTTAAACAAAATACAAGTGGAAGAGGGTCTATGTTACCCACCTATCAAAGCAAAAACTGCACAAAAGATCACTGAATGCGATCGCCAGCGGTAGGTGGCGTGGTACCTAAAACAGATATAAGAGGACTCTTAGAAAAGATGTAGAAGTTAAAGAATGACTAGGGAAGCGAAAACGACGCGAAACGATAGAAGGGCTGTCTCTTATACACATCTAGATGTGTATAACCTTTTCACAAATTCGACCAACTTCGACAAGCTAAAACCCCAGTCAAAACACTTAGTTAATCCCTCAAATTCGTATTACACTAGATTAGGAGATAATAAGCTCGTTTTCCGAAAAACCGAAAAACTTCGCCTCTCCCTAGGCTATAAGTAGGTTATCCTCCCTGCCAACAAAATCCAATTCCAAGGTATTCAAGGGACCTTGGTCATAACCCAACTCAAAACAACATATACAACCAACCAACAAAATCCATTTCCAAGGTATTCAAGGGACCTTGGTTACAACCCAACTCAAAACAACATATTCAACCAACTCAATCCATAAACGGAAAGATGCACCGAGCAATAGCCGGACTATATCAATAGCATTCCACAACAATGGAAAACACCTAAAACCATCAAAAGATCATTAAAGACCCTTTAAACATAACCAATTATCCAAATTATCCTAGTTGCGCCAAACTTCCGCTTACTTACAAAATGAAGGGAAATCAATTCCACTTGGTTTCAAGTCTCAATTCCTATCCAAACTAACCTTAAAACACTCTTAAATCATCATTACAAGCATAGACATAAGCATTCATAGCATAACATTCTAGGCTCATATGGAAGACAAAACCCTAACTCATAATCTTAAAATTTGTAATCTAACCATGGAAAGTTGTTAAAAATCAACCCCAATCACTTCCCAACCTCCAAAACACTAAAAACAACCCATAACATACATAAATCACAACTTATACATTGAGGCTGCAAAGAGGGTTTTCTCAGCCATAAATAATCCTACAAAACTTGAAATTAAAGCTTAAATCATAAAGCCCATAAGCCATAAATGCTAAAATACATAAAATCTTACCTTCCAAGTGATTTCTACTTGAAATCCAAGAAAATTTTTGAGGGAAAAATGGAGGAGAAGAGTCGGCCAGCTGCTGGAGAAAATGAGGAAGAAAAACAACAAGAAGAAGACTTAAAAAGAATTCCAAAGTTGACCCAAATAGTACCCATTTGACCAAATAGTCTCCAAGTTGACTATTTAACCCAAAAACTAATTTTTGCTACTAAATTAACATTTTAAATCAGCCATCAAACAACACTCACACACCACAATGCACTAATTACACTTAATCCAACTTTTGACCCGTTTACCCGCCGGAACCGAAATCGCGTAAACCGAAAAATTTGCCGAATTGAAAAACGAATAAGTTGAAGGTCTTTATGACTAAAAATAATATGAAAAACATTTTAACCCAGCTTAAAATCAAAGAACAAGGCTATTAAAATACTGGGTTTCACAAATCGCCTAGTAGATAGTACGTACATTCTACTGGATCATGCAGTTACATTCATATACATTTCACAGAGACAAGTCATACTATCGCATGCTTATGCCTTTTATCAAAAATCATCTTTCCAAATCGTAAGTTATTCTCATTACATGTAATCACCTACTTCAACTTGCATTTCAAAATTCATGTATCATTTATCTATATCAAATCATATAACATATACTTTTCAAATAATGTATGACATATCAGAAATTTATTTTCAAATCATGTACAATTTCTTAGAAACTCAAAAAAATACATGCCTTCATCGGCTTGAGTACTCCGCCTTGTGATGGACCTCACTAGAAAGGTTGTCAAGAGATTTACATGGAATCACTTCACCTATCATATATCGTTTATCGTTTATCAGGATATCACTATACCAATATATTAGTATAAATCAGGAGTATAATCCTTACCGAATATTTCATGTAGTCCGTTTTAGGCCTTTTTTCATTACTATTTACGTATCTGTAACATGCATTTCATACATATAAAAAATCGTGCATATATCATGTTTCTATAACTTAAAAATCAAGCAAGTAAAATAGTCATACATGATCCAGATTTTTATAATCACATGCATTTCATACATATTAAAAATTATGCATATATCACGTTTCTATAACTTAAAAATCAAGCAAATCAAATAATCATACATGATCCAAATTTTTATAATCACATGCATTTCATACATATTAAAAATTATGCATATATCACGTTTCTATAATTAAAAATCAAGCAAGTCAAATAGACATACATGATTCGGATTTTCTTAATCAAATAATCATTTTATGAAACACATTTCATAAAACAATTTAGAAAACATGCATGTTCATAAAAGTATTTAAGAAAATATATGGGTTCGTAAACAATTTACAAATTAGAGGGTAAGAGCCACCTACCTCGGTATGCCAAAATATATATATATAATTTCCTTATATATAAAAATCTGATTTTAATTCCAAGAAAATAAATTTTAAATTAATTACCAATAGTAACTTTTACATTAATTGAACTAACTTCCTAAGAAAATAATCTGATAAAATAAATAATTAATATTCAAAATAATTTAGCATCTAATTTTCCTAAAATTAAAAATAAAAATAATTAATTAAGGCTAAATAATAAGAAAACTAACCTCTAATATGGTTGAAGTTCTCTCCAAGATTTTTGTTATGTAAGAAAGAAATCAGCCATTCTACCCTATAGTGTATGTGTGTATATATATATATTCTAATCATTACTTATAGAAATATACTATTGAAACAATTATACTAGAAGTAGGATAGTACTATCGTGGTTATTTCGTCAATTAGGACTCTTACACGATTTTATTTTCCAGTAAGTTTAGGTATTATATATTAAATAAATAAAAAATCGTGGGTATTACAATATTAGTACTGAATTGATGATAGTTGATCCTCTAACTAAGTGCATGCAGCTGATACACCGTTGAAATTGAAGAATTATGTAGTCAGAACGGGACTTCGGTCCGCTATTCATTTGTTTGAATAAATGTTATTGTTTTGATGAAACTCAATCTATGATGTTTCTCATGATTGATTTTCTTGTGTACACATTGTAGACAATGAAATTTTATTTTAATTGAAATTATCATTTGTCTATAAATAAATTTAATTAGCATATTTATAGTCCAATTAAATAATGCCATATGTCATATATATTTTGGAACATTGGTTAATTTAAAACCAATTATATTGCTCCACATGTCAAACTGAGGAAGTTCGACCAATTAAATGTATTTGTGTCGCTCTTCCAATTAAATTGTGCCATGTCACATATCTGCAAGACTTGGCCAATAAGGATATATGTACTCTAGTATTTATCTCTTTATTAATAAATTAAAATAAGGAGATAATATCAAAGTAGTACAGTCCTTATATATTGATATCTCTTATGTGTGTAAAGAGATAAGAATTTGTTTCTTGGCAACTATGCAAGTAAGAAGTTACACATGTACTACAAGTTTTCTACCTTGCTCCCCTCCCATACATGTATAAATAGAGGTCATCCCTCAGAGGTTCAAGGCATACACATAGATACATACACACATATTTCTGAAGTCTAAAAGCTGTGGAAGTTCTGAGTCTTCAAATTTTCTCTTCAAGTCTTTCATATATCAAGATTTGAAGATCTTCATCAAGTGTTCTTCAAGTCTTCCATATCAAGATTTGAAGAATTCAATACTTGGTTCGGGAATAAGCTGTGAAACCCTCGGATCGTGTCTGAAGTAAAGAATCGAAGGAATTTTCTCCATATATTGAGAATATCCTAGAGATTGTAATCTTTTATTTCATATATTCATATTTTTATCACTATATTTCTTATTTTTTCAATTTTTACAGACTTCGAAGTATTTTGTTGCACACACACATTTATTCATTTTGAGAAATATCGTTAATATTTGGACCAAGAATAAACATTAGGTTTATTCATTAATAAATATTGGGTTAGCGTCCAAGAGACATGATACATTGTGATACATGGAAGAAACTACTTGAACTTAGTGGAATTATCATCATGATTTATTGATCGTGTTTCTCTTTTTAAATATAGATATTCATTGATTTTGGGTATTATGTAAACGGACCAAGTGGGAAAATGTTAGTTACAACATTCACTTGAACGTTCTGAACATTACACAATGTTCATTTGAACGTTATGATTGTGGTCCGTATAAATTAGAACCACCAAATTGTGTGTTGGTTACGGGTCCATAAACACAAACAACTCGTTCAAAAACTACATAAACTTAGTGAGATTTTAATGTTTAGAAGTGCCCATAGTTGATAGTAAACGAAAACGAAGACCACACTTAAAAGCACACTTTTAAGTGTGATATTTTATGAAATAAATTTAGTTAAAATATAAAAATAAATAGGAAAATGATGTGAAAGTTATTTTTGAATTAGTTCATTCATGGGTAATTACTCGCACGAATTAGTAAGCACTTTTTTTATTACATTAATTAAAAATTATACCAAATTATTACTGCGTTACTAAATAAAATGGCAACAATAAGGGATAATTTTAGAAACTTTCTCTGAGATTTATATTAATTTCACTTAGTAGTCTTGAAATTTAAAAAATATCACTTAACTCCTCTAATTCAAAATTTTTATAACATTGTCAACCCATTCTTTTAAAAAAATTGATTTAAGTAAGACGGACTATTTTTGTTCTAGTTTTACCCCTAGTATAAATTTTTTATTGATTAAAATGCTTAGAGAAAAAGAAAACAAAGGTGTAAAATAATTATAACAAATAACAATGAGTTGTAACTTTTCATATCCTTCACCAGGTAATATATAAACCAATGCCAAAAATATTTTAATTATTTTTCAATTTAGAAGTTAGTGATTTCCAAAATAAAATACCAATAACATTTTTTATTGTTATATACTTTGTATATCTACATGTTTTAGATTTTTGTTCAAAACGGCACATAGAAGTACATTAATATGTTTCTAATTATTAGTAAATAAGTTGACTAAAAACTTTATCAAAAAATTCATTTATTTTTTTTAAGAGTTTGTAATTTTCAAACAAATATGAATCACATTTGTTTTTATAATATTTGGTAGGCTTTTTTACACATTAAAATTTTTGTTCAAATCTATACATACAAGAACATTACATAACCATTCATTTTTGTAAATAAATATATTAATTTTAAAAAAATATATATTTTTCAAATTTGAGTTTTTGATTTACAAACTGAATAGTACTAGTTGTATTTATTTATTATATATTGAATCAGTGCACAAAAACACATTAACATGCACAATATTTTCATAAATTTACTGGCAAAAAAATCTATTGAGAGAAATCGATAATTTTTTTTATTTCCGAGTTTGTGATTCCCCCAAACAAAATAGTATGTGTTTCTAAGTGGTAACGTTTTTTTGTTAATACAGATAGAAGTAAGCAAATTAATACATGCACATAATTTTGTAAATAAGTTGACAAAAAATTATTAGAAACTTAAAGGTTGCCAAGGAAAAATTACAAAAACCTCAGGGGTGATTTTTGAAACTACTCTTTTGTAATATGACTAAGGTATCCATGGTATAAATGTCATTTCACACATTTCAGTATCATAGTAGGATCCATTTGTAAGAGAGGGAATGTAAATTGTATTTTTAAAAATTCGAAGATACTAAGTGATATTAATATAAATTTTAGAAAAAGTTTATGAAATATCCCTAATGATAATAACAAAAAAGTTTTGCTTACTCCAACCATACATATTGCTACCATTTACTCATAAAATCCCAATCATCAATGTTTTGTTTCTCATCGAGTACAAACTTTTTCAATACTCATCAATCATGAAAAAGTCGTAAGTACTTTCCATAATGAGCATTAAAATTACAAAGCTACCCTCAATTGCCATCCCCAAACTTTTTCAATACTCATCAATCATAAACAAGTCGAAAGAACTTTCCTTGATGAGCACTAAAATTACAAAGCTACCCTCGATTGGCTTCCCCAAAATTGACCACCTTTTAAACTCTATTCAAGATGTACTAAACCGTCTTATTATAGAATTAATTGCTCAAAATATTGATGCATACCATTTACAAATTCACAAAATCCCTATCATTAATATTTACAAAAAACAAACTCCCAAATTGTAAATATTCCTACAATAATAAAAACCAAAATTGTTTTCCTAAAAAAAGGAAAAACCAACACCTAAACCAATCAAAATTACCAAAATACTCTCAGTTGTCATGTTTCCACCAACCACCTCCCCATACAACAAAGTGTAAAAATACAAGGAGTACTTCTTTTCTGATTTCAGTAGAAATCATATAAAGACAATTCCTATTTGATATAGAATAGAGACTTCACTATTTGTGAAAGTATTTTACGATTAAGAAGTAGCTGTCTCTTGTACAGATAATGTATTAATCTACTATAATTATAGGATACCGTCTTTTCGCGAATTACTGCGTTTATCCGAATGATCCACAAACGACGAACGTTTGGTTCACATTTAACAATTAAGATTGGAATGGAAATCAGAAATCTTATAAATTTATAGCATTCTTTCTTACTTATTTCGTGATACTCACAAATTAATCAATTTGAAACCCAAGTCACAAGTAGGAATGAAATTGAGCATTTTCTAATATTTTTATTCTTATAGAATAATTTTTATAGTAATTAACCAAATAACATTTATAAATATCATTAACTTTGATTTTTATTCCTTCTATTCATACTTATAAACCAAACACCTCCTAAGCTTTCTTTTTCGAAAAATAGTTAAATAAATTTGGTCTAACGACCTGCACATAGACTTTGTGCACACAGGAGTTGGACTTTTAGGGGACAAAACTAAATAGATATACATCCAACTCGGGGAGATTTTTATAATTTTTGTAAAATTTTAAGGGAGTAAAACTTAATTTTTTTATGAGGGTGTTATTGATTTTTTTTAATAAAATCAAGGACAATAATATAATTTTGAAAGTTTTGAGGGATAAAAACTATATAAAATATATATTATGGAGACAGTTTCATGTATTTTTTAAAATTTTGGGGAGAGGAGACCAAAGTCTAATTTTTATAAAAGTATAATAAAAATGCTAAATTTTTCAAAGAGAAAAAACTAAAATTTTGAAATTTTTGGAGGGTGATTGCTCTTTGCGCCCCATGTAAGTTCACCCTACTTTGTATCCATTAATGAAGTTACATAGACGTGTAATGTCATATAATATTAGCATACTCTACAAGAGTATTATCATATAACATATCATATTTAATGTGGATTTACTAATAGACCCGTCGACCAAGCCTATCTAATTTATTTACCTTTTCCTTTCCCATCGGCCTTTTTCTTTTTTTCTGTCTTATTTTACCCATGTGATAAAAAACCGAAAAAAAAAAATCAATTTTAAAAAAGAAAACCAAAATAAATATCAAACAGGGTAATTGACAAAGAGAGAAAGAACTCCCCCTTTCAACTTCAAGTCTCAAAAAAAAAAAAGCGGACACCCTTTTCCGGTTTACTTTCCCCTTAAAAACTGTTTGCTGACACCGCCAACCAAATTCTTTCCTTTCTTTCCTTTCTTTCCTTCACACCCCTAACTCCCAAAATTGATGAATTATTGTTGATTCGTTTTCAAAGGGGGGGATTTTTTTTTTTTCCCTTCTCGAAGGTACGATCTCTCTCTTCTCTCTCGTTTTTTTTTTTCCTGTATATGAATTTTTGATTTGGATTTTTTATGTAATTTGTAAATGTGGGTGTATGGTAAAGATATGTATATGTAGGAATGCATGTATCTGCATTGGCATTGGAGCTCTGAATTTAGGGTTTTTGTGCCCCTTTTTTCCCCAAATTCTCAATCTTTTCGGAATTCGCTTAGGTATTTTTTATTTATTTAGTTTTGGGATTTTGTGATTTTTGGGGAGGTGGGAGATACATGCTTGATATATAGATGTTGGAATGGATATTTTCTTCTGATTTTTCAACGGGGAATTTGTCTGAAGAATGTAATTAAGCTGGTTTGAAGTCTAATGAAGAGAATAAATGACTGAAATATACTTATAAGTAGCAATGTGTGCAATTTCCAATTAATTTTGGTTCTAGTTTCCTTTTTTATATCAGCATTCATGCTCAGTAACTGCAAAGGGGTTTTTTAATTAACTGGTTTTATTTTTTTTGAGGGGGGGAGGTGGGGTAGGCCAAAATGTTAATTGGTTGCTGTGTATTTTGGGTTATTGTTTCCCTTCGAAGGGTTGGGCTCGATAATTTCTGATTTGTGTATATTTTTTTCGTTGAATTCGGGATTGTGAAAGTTGAAAAGAATGTAGTTAGTTAAGTAGCAGTTCGTTTTTTGTGTGAGAACTACAAAGTTGAATAAATTGCAGGCAAATAAAACGTAGATTTTTGTTAGTCCGCTAGTGTATGTAGTATGTTAAATATTGATTTGAATTCACTTCTTGGACAAAACAACTAGTTTTTAGTGTCGTTGGAAGTAGAAACTATAATTTTAACTCTCTCTGTATGTTTCTCTATAATGAGTAATATAACTCTTGAGGCACCAAGGTAGTGTAACCTGTATACCAATATTTAGGCTCTTGTCAATGGTAAGTAATGGCAGCCCTGGGTTGTGATGTATCCGCACTCACACACAAGAAGAAGGAAAAAAAGAAAAGAAAAGGAAGAAAAGGACTGTCAAGATATCAACATTTAAGCTGCTTTGCTGATTTCTCCCTCCTATCAAACTCCCTCTATTCTTTCTTTACATATCATGTAGAACTGTGTAAAGGTACTGTCTCTAGGATGTGATCCCTTTTACTCTTTTTCTCTATAAACTCTACCTTAAGAGGAGTTCCTTCGCTGTCTTGGTTTCTATGTCTTTCACAAACAAAGCAAGACTGGATGTGAAATTTCTGATGGCCTTTGAAACCTGTATCTCTATCTGTTATTGTTATAGAACTTTATGAAGTAGTGCGCTTAACCAAAGAATGCTGAAGGAGGGTTCAATCTCAGGACTTTTCATTTACTTTGGAATCACATTGCAATAGAGAACATCTCTCTACTATGCAAATATATCATTTTATAAAAGTGAAATCCCTAATGGAAATGGGTTAATTCTGTCATGATTTGAATTACATCGTGGGAGAGATATTTTCTAAGACCTCTTTGCCAGGTTGTTGGAATAAATTTTTGTCATTAACAGCTAATGGATGAATGCTGTTGAAATTTATAAAGTAGCTGCAAGTGTTGTCATCTTTAAGAACTATTATATTCTTTTGCTGATAGAATAGTTTTATGCGTATGTTAAGTTCATTTGTATCGTTATTTCTGTACTTAGATCATACGAGTAAGTCATAGAGTTTGTTTTGCATGTAAAATATATTTCCTTTTGGTTTCAGATTTTAGTGCCTTGAACTGTATACACGGTCAGCATCATCTTATGGCTTCTAGTGCCTTGTTTTGTACAAGGTTGTATTCTTGTTGAGGCCCCTGCTGTTCTTGAACAAAAACTGGTTAGATGATGAATATGCTTTCTGGGATACCAATAGGAGCAAATATACATGACTTCATTGAGGAATTCTCTGCAGTGGATTCACCGAGTGGTGTTGAAAAATTAGCTATCCCTCAGAAATCATCCAGATCCTTTTGTATGATAGATGATGATTCATCTAAGAGGGTGGATGCACAAGATCTCTCAGCAACTGATGCAGTAGCTGCTGTTTTTCAGTCTTTTTCCATTGATAGATCATCTATTGTGAGGGATGAGGAAGTAAAGGATACCATGAAAGTGGACTATAGTGCAGAATCATCTCTACATAAGAATGACAAAAGAGAAGATGCCTTGAATGTTAATAATTGTTAATGATCATCTTCAATAAGGGATGAAGGAAAAGCTTTGACTAAAGTCGTTGACATTTATAGCTCTCATAAACAACATGTCCTGATATTGCGTATACTTCTCCTTGTCAGAGGAGCAGCCATCACAATAAACTAGACCAGGAAATTAAGAAGAAAACACCAGCAAGAAGCTGCCGGAAAGGAGCCAGCAAGAAGGCAATGTTAGATGTGAGCTCTTTGCAGTTTACTAGAAGAAGAAGAAGTTCTTTGTGTAAACAAGCTCGGGCAACTGTATGGGGACTACTAGTAAATGTTGCACCAGTTTTAGAGCAGAATGGTCCACTTGATACTAGTCCACAGAAGGCTAAAAAGTCAAGAAGACTAAAAGGAGATGAGGGTAAGGCGAAGCGAGAAAAGAATAAGAGAGTTCAAAATTCTACAAAGCTTAAGGGTAAAAGATTCACGCCATCTGGTCCCATCTGTTTGAAGGTGAAATTTGGGAAAGAAACAGCTTGCTTGATGAATGTTAGGTCTGTAATTGATGATAACAAAGAGGAAGACTCCAAAGTTGAAAAATCTTCTTCTGAAGTATCCAAAGATGTTCGAGATTTGTTGAACAAAGAGGTGACTGGAAGTATGAGTTTCCAGTCTTGCAATGAAAACTTGGAGAAAGCATCAGACATGCATCTTGCGGTTGAGGGCATTACTGAAATCGCAGATAGAAACACTTATGATGATCTTTGTGAATCTCCCTCTCAGGGGGAGGTTGATAAAGTGGTAGTAGCAAGTGATACCAGGATCTCGGATTCGGGAACTTCACCTGATTCTGAAGTCATCAATCTAACTCCAGATGAACAAACTAATGAAGAGGATCCAGAATCTCTTCATCATGCTCTGAATTCAGCCAACATGTATCTTGGCTCTGAAAATATTTCTAGTTTGCATCGCCCGTTCAAGAATGCCGATAAAGGAAAGAGGGGCAATCAGCACCATCAGGCCAGCGACTTCAGTACAAACGGTGAAGTTCCTAGTTCAGCAAACAAAGTTGATGTTCAAGAATTCTCAACACTAGGACAGAGGGAGAAAGTGGGTGATCCATCTTTCTAGTGTATGTTACTATAGTGATGCTTCTACTTCAACAACAACTGAAAATGGATCTCTTAATATATTGTATGTGGAGGGGTTTACAAAGGAACCTTCACCTTGTACCAATGTTACAAACTTAGCAATCTCCTGTTTGGTGTCCAAAGTTGAAAGTGGAGCAAAAGCCAATCTTTCTCCAAGACCCGGTATTCAGCTCGAGTTAATGGAGTCAACTATATCTGACAAACTGCTTCCTTGTACCAAGGGGCAAAAACTTGCCAAAAGTTCGAGAACAAGGAAAGAGACCAAGAGCTGTTTGAAAACCCCTAATTCATCAAAAAGGAGAGAGGAAACCTCTAAAAAGAAGGAAAACCAAGGTGAATCATCTGGGAAGCAAAAAAATAAGAACAAGGGTGACTTTGCTCAGATTCTCCATGAAGTTGAAACCCATCGTGAAACGGGTATAAATAGCATTAACTTTAGTAAAATATCTCAATTGTTGCACCGTGCTTTTGTTGTTTGTTTGGTCTAAAAATTGAGCATATTCCTAAACTAAAGCTTATTTAGTTCCTATTGGTTGGTTTGTCTATTGGGTTTGAACTTTATTTTTGATGGAACAACATCATAGGTACTTCCAATAAAGTTACTTTTGAACTTCATGCATTAGCTGGTTTTGAAGAAGCTGGAGAGACTGGTAGTGGAAACAAAAGTTTGACAGGAGATACACCCCGAAAAAGTATGACGCCTGTTGGGGTGGTGCAGCAATGCATACCACTGAGTCAGGCTTGGGTATGCTGTGATGATTGTAAAAAATGGAGGCGCATTCCAGCTGCACTTGCAGATCAAATTGAGGAAACTAGATGCAGCTGGTAAGTAATCATGCTCTGTTTTGTTTCAACATTACAAATATGTTATAAACCTAATTGAAATTGTTCCTTGCTACTCAGTGCCACACGTCCATCTAGGAATTTTAAGATATTAATATGGTGAACCTGTCAGTCTTTTATTTATTAATTTTTGTTTACAGCAGTAGGAGTGCATCCTAGTGATTTGAAGTGTATTATACTAGTCTTGCAATTTGTTGGTGGCTAGACATTGGGAGGTCTTTACACTACAGTGATATGCATATCAAAATTTTCTGCACTGTAACAATTCTACTAATAATTTCAACATTTCAACCAGCATCCATGGTTCAGTATATCCGGCCATTGGCTGGGGATATTTGGAAAAAGGGAACAAAGTGGTACAGTGATATCAAAAGAATTAGACGTGTAGAGAAAAACACAGTATGGATGTTCAGGGACATTTCAGTAGATCTTATCCAAATGTAGAGAGAATAAAATTTTTTGGGTGTTCTTTTATTGTTTTCAGTACTTATGCATGAATATATAGCACCCATATCTCTATCACTTGCTTGGTACATGCGTGCATCAGATATTACAAGAAAGAAATTGAAGGGCCAAGCAAAAAAGCTTCGCTTCAATTGGTGGATTTTATAGGGATTCTCGAGTTATAGAGGCCAGTGATTATAAGTTTTGGTTACTTCCAATTCAGTTTTCTTATGGACATATTGCTTCTGTTAAATCTTTTCCACAGTTTACCAGCTATCAAGTTTATTCTAGACCTTTTAAGACATTTGGTAGATTTAGAGGGGGTCTACTTATAATTTAAGCATCAATTTTGATTGTTTTAATTTTCATTACATAAAAAGACTAGGAGAGAGTATCTGGATTTATGCAGTACAGAAGTGATAGAGAGTATCAGTCAGTTCTTATGTTTGGTATTACATGTATAATTGTTCGTTTGAACTGTTCATCAATAGCTGTTTGAGTAGATCTTTAACAAGTTTTAACTTGTTACTCAATATCATGCACAATAAGTCTTATCCAAATTTTTGCTTTATGAGTTCGGTATTTCTATGGAAAAAGTTTAACCCCTCTGTAAACAGTGATGAGATAATTCCTTCTTCCAACTAAGTGATATGAAATATTTGTAAAATGATGTTGTCTGTGGAAGCAGGATGTACCTCACCACACTATCCTATTAGGCAAAGAGAGTGCAGTTTGGGCTTGATGATTTGGAAAAGCACTACATTCTTTTCAAGTCACTGAAATTTAACCTTGATTGATTTGCACAATTTTTATTTGTAGAAGTAGCTCAACAAGTCAGACATCTAAAGCTGAAATGCAGTTCAAACCTTTTCTGAATGTTTTTAAATCCTTGCTTTAAGGTGCATGTTTGGTTTGGGATTTTACATTAGCAAGTGTGGTTTGAGAATGTGAAATTACGAGCTTCAAGTACCTTCTTGGAAAGAGGATCTGATTATCTATTTTGTTATGTTGTATGCTCCCTGTATACATGGCAATGCTATTATCTATTTAAGTAGCTGTTCCCCTAAAACATTTCATGAAAGAAGCATTAATCAACAACCAACAGGATCCATGATAGCACAATGATTCAAATATTTTTTAATGGATAATATAGAATAGAGCCCAATTTTAACTTGAGGTGGTCTACTCCTAGGTGGTCTACTGTTAACCTTACCTAGCAAAACTATGTAGCCTTGTGATATTGGATTACACATGGATTGCTCTTGTTCTTGCCCAAGTCTGGCTGAGGTTTTGCACACCATGGTTAAAAGGAATATGTGCAAAAGAATTAAGTTAGGATAGTAGCTCATATATCAGTCCAACTGTCGAACAATATAATTATGGGCTGATAATGATACTCTTGCCCGTGAATCATTGGTCATGTATCATTTTGATCCCTGAATTGTCTTTTTCACTTGGTTGTTGGTTCCTTTTATTTTTCATTTTTTGTAACTCTAATAGATTGCCTCTTCTTTTATTTTTTATTTCTAAACTCTTAAAAGATTTTGCTTCCAGGTAAATGTGTCTTGTATGCCTTCTCCTGTTTTGTTTATTTATTTATTTATTTTCATGTTTTTACTAGAAAGAATAAGGTAAGAAAGGTGCATAGTTTTACCACCATAATGGGTTTATGGTGCAATGCACATCCCTCATAATCTGTTGGATTTAACCTGTAAATGGATGAAATTACCGTTGTTTGAATCATAACAAAGAGTTGGAAGCTACAAAATGGGCGAAAAGTTGGTCAAGGGGATGAAACAAGATTTAATTTTTACATATGCGCAACAGTGTAATCTGTTATCAAATAATAAGGAAATGTTAGAAGTTTAAACTTTTTAAAGGCTAGAATAACAACAGATAAATCTTTTGTGTCTACATTTACCAAGTGCAGAACATTACTTTTTGCCTCTTGGGCCATGGGTGGTTGCCACTATGAGCGGAATCATGTAATGCTTAATCTATAGCTTGTAGTGATAGTGTTTTTTTTGGTCTTTGATCTACATCAAAAGGGTTTGCAAGGATAATATGGATAAAGATTATGCTGACTGCTTAATTCCACAAGAGAAGTCCGATGCAGATATTAATGCTGAGTTGGATATATCTGATGAGGAAGATACTTGTGATGTGCACTTGAATTCTATTCAATCAATACCAAAGCAGCCAAAAGGTATTGATTACCATATTCTTGTTATCATAGCACTACATCATTTTTAGCATGCCCTCCAGTATATAATTAGGATTTGTCTCTCTTAAAACTTAGACTAATAAATTGTGACTTGCAGTAACTCAACAGCCATCGTGGATGCTTATAAAGTCAAATTTGTTTCTTCATCGTCGGCGCAAAACTCAGGCAATTGATGAGGTAAA
The DNA here is from genome assembly GCA_025175665.1 of Cinchona pubescens. Taxonomy (NCBI): domain Eukaryota; kingdom Viridiplantae; phylum Streptophyta; class Magnoliopsida; order Gentianales; family Rubiaceae; genus Cinchona; species Cinchona pubescens. Next base: position 1,255,447 of record JANKKI010000300.1, on the reverse strand, counting down.
GGCATAACTGCACCTATGAATATCTGTGCTTTGTGATTTCTCTTTTTCTTCCATTTGAATTTAGGGCACCATGATATAATTAGGTGATTATCACTTCATGATTTGGCTGAACTGAGGATTATCTGATTTGCCTCACAGAATTTGGATTGGAGCCTTCTCACTGTTTTGCTGCTTTCCTATTTTTGACCAGATAATGGTATGTCACTGCAAACCACCTTCAGAAGGCCAAGTGGGTTGTGGAGATGGCTGCTTGAATCGAATGCTTAACATTGAGTGCATACAAGGAACATGCCCTTGTGGTGAATTTTGCTCAAATCAGCAGGTCATCATAGTTTTCGTCTGAATTTGTAGTTTTTGTATTCAGTTTTTTGATAAATTTCCCATTTGATACCATTTTTCTATGTAAAATTCTTGCCTGCAGTTCCAGAAGCGCAAGTATGCTAATCTGAAGTCCATCAAATGTGGAAAGAAGGGCTATGGTTTACAGTTGCTTGAAGATGTTTCTGAAGGGCAGTTTCTTATAGAATATGTTGGAGAGGTAATGGTGCTATCTGCTCTGTCTCAAGAGCAAGTAGAAGGAAATTTGATAAGTTAAAGTTGATAAACTGAATATGTTTACTTGGACGGTTTTGGACTTCTGAGTTCTGCATCTTCTTCAGTAACTGGAATGGTGGAAATATTTTAGGAGGATTTAGTGTTTGTCTATTTCTTGATGTCCTTGTGAATGTTTTCATCTGTTGAGGGTGGATTTGTGAGAAGTTTGTAAGTATTGGGAGTGAATTTGCAGAATGCATTGTCAGCATAAGGATAACTTTATGTAACAGCGAATACTCATCTTAAACTTTGACTAGTGGAATTTTTTTTGTTTTTTTGTTCTTTTTTCAAAAATTTGATGTAAAATTAGATCATTGTATGTTTATAATTCATCATGAATATGTCGATTTATCTCTCTTCTTGGTGAAGTTGAGCACAGAGTGCGTCTCATGATTCTTAATTCTTTCAGGTCCTTGATATGCATACCTATGAGGCGCGGCAAAAGGATTATGCTGTAAAGGGTCATAAGCATTTTTACTTCATGACACTCAATGGCAGTGAGGTTCGAGAATGTGTATTTCAATCCAGTATTTTTTAATCTTGTGATTAAAGAGTAGTACTCAAGCTTAACATGAGTCAGACTGTAGACCTTTCTAGACATCGAATAGTTGGGAGGTTTTGAACTAATTTTTTTCTGTTTGTGGATGGTGATTACTACATAGTATCTGTGCGTAATGAAGTGCTCCATGAGTTGGCTTGAAATTTGTGAAGCAAGCACTGTGCAAGGTTGTTGTAGAGTAATTTTTGGTGTAAAATTTACTCTTGAAGATTCTCATCATTATCACATTTTATATTTTCTTCTGTTGTTATTTAAAAGAAGAAATGGGTAGTGATATTGATTGGCACTCATTGTTCTTGACACTCCACTTATGTTTTTAATATATGCTAATGAACTAAAAATCCTTTTTACATTTTTGATATTTTAACAACTGTCAGGAATATTAATTTATCTTCTGGTGATGTAGAATGGAAAAAAGTTAAGCATGAATTTTATAGTATTTGACACATACAGATAATCTTAAATTTTAGGCTGGTTTACCTTTTTTTTCAACAAAATTTTGCTTAATGTTATTAACTTTTATTATCATAACATATTACAACAATTCTAGTGATGATATTTAATAAATATTTTGGGTGACAACTAGTTTTGGTATGTTGTGTGATATCGTTATTGCGGAACCCAATGCCTACATTGCATTTGCGGGTAAAAGAGTAATTGAAAAAACATTGAATACAACAATGTCTGAAAGTGTGCAATAGGTGGCTGAATAGAATAAAGTCTTATATAGAGAAATTTTGGATTGAAAATAATGAAATGAGCTCAATCAAGAAAAGGATTTTATGAATCTGGTTGAGTTTTCAAATGTTATTTTAGTTCTTTTTTCTTTTACTTTTAAAAGAAGAATTCTTTGACCGTTTGAACAAATTAGGAAGGTGGTGGAGTGCCAAAAATGAAAATGAAAATGAAAATGAAGTGCCTATATCATTTCCCAAAATAAATTTTCTGAAGTTCCAAGCTCTTTGTAGTTAACGGGGATTTACTCATAAGTCTTCACTTTAGAAGCAATGAAGATTTACCAATAGTTCTTACAATTAGAGGCAACAGGTTTTCTTTTGGAAATATTGTTTGTGCTTTATTACTGGTTTACCGTACATTAATAACTAAGAACACAATTTCTGGAGTTCAGAAATTATCAATCAGCAATCAACTGTCTGTTTCTGCCCCTTGTGTAAGATCTAGATCTTCTTTTCTTTCACAAATTCCTTAGATGTAGTTATTGTAATGTTATTTTAGTGCCTTTTTTCAGGTGATTGATGCATGTGCCAAAGGAAATTTGGGTCGTTTCATAAATCATAGTTGTGATCCCAATTGCCGTACAGAAAAGGTGAGTATACTAATTAGCTTTGTGCTTTATGTGCCAGAAAATTTTGATCATTCCAACCTTATGTGCCTAATTGGTAATGGGTGCATACTAGAATTGCAATTTTCATTTCTTTTTATTCAGCTCCTTTTGTTTGTTGTCTCAGCATTACTCCTTTTCAGTTTCGACTTTATTGACCTCATACTCCTTATCAGCAAGACTGCGGAAGGCCATACAGAATGATGTTTCAAGCATAGACATGAGAGATATGGGTATTACATAACTTGATGTCCTAATGTAGCATATTCTTGTTGATGACTGAATGAAGTTAGGACTGAGTTTTTAATGACACAACCATTTTTATTACTTACATTTAAAATATATCTTCCATTTTCTATATACCTTCTAAGACCAATGATTTCTATTGGAATCAGATCTATAAATTACTTACATTTGGAATCAAAGATACACATTAAACAAATAGAAAATAAAAACCTTTTGAGTTATTAAGACTTTTGTACAAGAGCTGCAAGCGCAATGGTCTAGAAGTTTTAGTAGGATGGAAGTACTAAATGTCTGAAGGACCTGGAAGGAATGTGGAACGGAATTAACAATGTGGTTAATGATGGTTGGCTTTGTCTCTCAGCCAATCCTACATTGTCTCGAGTCAGTGTGGTTGATTAAGTAGTGTCTTATTGATGAACAATTGCATGCAGATAGAAAGTAGTGTTCCATAGCATAGCTTTTCAAGCCTTAAGAGAAACATTCATGGATTTTGAATCACTAGATTTTCTTTTTGTTAAAGAGAGAAAATATCTTGTTTATTCTCACTATGATGTCAAGAGTACATAAGATCTATATATATACAAGTGTAGAATAATCTAGATCTTAAAATTAAAATTAGAACAAAAGCTAATCAATTTATATCCTAAAATCAAGCTGTCTAGATCCTATACTAAAGGTAAATAAACTAGCCTACAATCAAATCCTACAAACAAACAAACCAAACCTTATTCCCACTGAGTAGAGTCGGCTGCATGAATTCTACTACGCCATTACGTTCTGTCATGGACCATCTTATCAATTCCCAGATGGGCTATATCTTTCTTACAAGTTACCCACTAAGTATTTTTCTGTCTTCTCCTACCCCTCTTATGTTGACTACTCTGTGTAAAATCTACTGGCCTAATAGACGCTTCTATTGGCCGTCTTAACACATGACCTAACTACCTTAAGCGTGTTTCTCTCATCTTCTTATCAATAGGTGCTTCTCCAATCTTATCATGAATATGCTCATTGCATATCTTGTCCATCCTAGTGTACCCACACATCTATGTTAACATTCGCATTTTTCCTACTCTTACCTTTTGCTTATGTGTGTAATTCACTACCCAACATTCAAACCCATAAAACACTTGCTGCCTAATTGCCGTTCTATAAAATTTATCCTTAAGTCGTAAAGGAATTTTGCAATCCCATAATATTTCCCATGCCATTTTCTATTTAGTCCAACCCGCTTGTATCCAATGTGTAACGTCTCTATCTATACCACAGTCACTTTGAAAAACTGAACCTAAATAGTTAAAATTTTCACTAATGGATATCTCTTAATCTCCGGTACTGACCCTTGTTCTATTCCTATGTGCATTCTTGCTAAACTTAAATTTCATATATTTTGTTTTTGATCTACTAAGTCTAAACCCTATTGCCTCAAGTGCCTCTCTCCAGACCTCGAGTTTAGCATTAACCCCATCTTTTGTTTCATCTACTAAAACAATGTCATATGCAAATAACATACACTAGGTATTTCCTCTTGTACGTGCCTTGTAAGTTCATCTATGACCAATGCAAATAGATAAGGATTTAGAGCTGAACCATGGTGTAAACCTATGTTTATAGGGAACTCTTGTGTCAACCTAATTCCTGGTGTTCTGATACTTGTAACCATATCCCTATACATCTCTTTTATTGATTCTATATATGCTACTCTGACTCCTCTTTTTTCTAAAACTCTCCACATCGTATGCCTTTTCGAGATCAAATCCTACAATTAAGTAAATATATTCACTTTCTATATTTATAACACTCCCCCTCAAGATGGAGCGTAGATGTTTATCATGCCCATCGTGTTATAAATATAATCAATCCTAGGACCACTCAAAGCTTTGGTGAAAAAGTCAGCAAACTGCTCTTCAATTTTTACATGACTTGTTGAGACTAAGTTTTGCTGAATCTTCTCATGCATAAAGTGACAATCAACTTCAATGTGTTTGGTCCTCTCATGAAAAACCAAATTTGATGCAATATGGAGAGTAGCTTGATTGTCACACCATAACTTCATAGGCAATGAACTATCTAGACCAATCTCACTTAACAATTGATGTATCCATATCAACTCACAAGTGGATTGAGCCATGGGTTTATATTGGTCCTCTGATTTTGCACAAGATTGAGAGACTACATTTGCTTCTTACTTTTCCATGATATCAAATTCCAATAAAAACACAATACCCCGTAGTGGATCTCCTATCAATTTTAGAACCTACCCGATCTGCATTTGAGAAACACTCAATACAAGAATGACCATGATTATTGTATAATATACCATGTCTTGAGCTCTCTTGAGATAACACAAGATCTGCTCTAAAGCTGCCCAATGAGAAGTTATTGGTGAAACATATACTGGCTCACAATGCTAACAGGATATGCAATGTCAGATGAGTCACCGTAAGACAATTCAATTTCCCAACTAATCTTTGGTACATTGTAGGATTTGAAAACAACTTCCCATCATCTGCTGTTGCATATTGGTGACTATTGTTGCACTGCAAAGTTTAGCACCCAACTTCCCTATTGCTGTCAAAAGATCAAGGATATACTTTCTTTGAGACAGAAGATCCCCTTTTTACACCTACTAACCTAAATGCCCAAGAAGTAGAATTCAACATCCCCAAGTCTTTGTTTGGAAATGAGTTTGAAGAGAAGATTTAAGGGCTGTAATACCTGCATTACTACTCTAGTAATAACAATGTCATCAACATAAACAAACAAGATAAGGCCGGTTTTAGATTGTTGATATAAAAGATAATGGTCACAGTTACTCTTCTTCATGCCAAACTCTTAAACAACATCACTAAACCGTCCAAACCAAGCACGAGGACTTTGTTTTAAACTATATAATGACTTTCGAAGTCTAGAAACCTTATCAAATGCCCCCTACAAACACACCCAGGTGGTTGTTCCATATATACTTCCTCTTGCAAGTCCCCATGCAAAAGGGCATTTTTGACATCTAACTGGTGTAAAGGCCAATCATTAGTTGTAGCAAGAGAAATAAACAAACGGACAGAAGCAAGTTTTGCCACAGGAGAAAGTATCTGAATAATCTACCCCATATGTCTAAGCATACCCTTTTGCAACAAGACGAGCTTTTAGACGCGCAATGAGAACCATCAGGGTTAACTTTAACAACAAACACCTATTTACATCCAATAGCTTGCTTACCAGTTGGTAGATGTACCAAGTCTCAAGTACAATTGTTGTCTAAAGCCATCATCTCTTCTTCCGTAACAGCTCGCCAACTAGGATGAGCCAAAGCTCAGGGAGATTATCAGGAATCAACACTGAATCTAAAGAAGCAATGAAGCACTTCAAAGAAGGAGACAAATATTTATTTGAAGCAAATGAAGAGATTGGACGAGAACATTGTCTTTTACTTTTTCGAAGAGCAATAGGTAGATCAAAACTCGGATCTATAGACGAAGGAGCTGGTGGAGGATGCGAATCTGTATGTTGAGTCCGACGAGAGTACCCTTGAGTAATAGGTGGTCTCGTGGGAATAGGACTAACAGATTTGTCATAGTGTCAATTGGAATATTGTCTTCCTTCCCTCACAACCATAAACATTAGGTTCAGGAACAAGTTGGGTGGTTTCAAAAAATGAAACATTAATTGCAGAAATTAGATAACGATCCAAAGTAGGGGAGTAGCATCTATACCCTTTTTGGATAGAAGAATAGGGTGGTTTCAAAAAATGAAACATTAGCAGAAATTAGAAAACGACCCAAAGTAGGGGAATAGCATCTATATCCTTTTTGGATAAGAGAATATCCTAAAAAGACACACTTGAGAGAGTTAGGATCCAATTTGGATACTTGAGGGTGAACATCACTAACAAAACAAGTGCACCCAAAAATATGTGATTCAATGGGAATAAGGGTCGGGAAGGAAACAAAATTGAGTAAGGAATCTCACCGGCAAGTACAGATGATGGCATGCGATTAATTATGAAATAAGCTGTTGAAATAGCATTTGCCCAAAATTACTTAGGGACCTTCATTTGAAAAAGGGGGGTTCTAAAAACTTCTAGTAAGTGTCTGTTTTTTCTTGTTTCGGCAACACCATTTTGGGGTGGTGTGTCCCTACATGAAGATTGGTGAAGAATTACATTTTCTGACATGATAGGAATCAAAAGGATGAGAAAAGTACTCTTGCATCATCACTTCTCAGAGTGCGCATGGAGAAATTAAATTGTGTTCTAATTTAAGCATAAAAGGAGCAAAAGATGTTGAATTTTGATCTATTTTTCATTAAATATAACCAAGTAACACGAGAATAGTCATCAATATAGGTGACGAAATACCTAAAACCAGATTTGGAAACCATTGGGCAAGGACCCAAACATCATAATGTACTAATTCAAAAGGGGATGCAACCCATTAATTGACCCTAGTCAAATAAGAGATACGATAATGTTTGGTAAACTGACACGTCTCACAATCTAAATGGGATAAACTTGGAAAATTCAGAAATAACTTCTTCAAAATAGACAAAGGAGAATGCCCTAATCGATAGTGCACTTCAAGAGGTGTCAAGGTGTTTGAACATGCAATGCGTTTTGGCACTTTCATTGAAGGAGTTTTCAGTAAATAAAAACCGCCAGTCTCACGTTGTCTACTAATATTATCTTCCTAGTCATAAGATCCTAAAACACACAATGAAAAGGAAAAAATGAGACAACAATTGAGAGCACAAGTAATTTTACTGACCGAAGTAGATTGAACGAAAAATTAGTCAAACACAAAATAGATGACAATGAGATAGATGTTGTAGGAACAGCTGTTCTCATACTCACAATAGAAGTCATTGACCCATCAGCCAAAGTAACACTTGGAAGATTTGTGTGAGAACTAAAGGAGGAAAAGATACTTGTATCACCTGTCATATGGATTGTAGCACCTGAATCAATGGCCTATTCGCCAGAGGCTGACACAAGACACGAAGTAGGTTTATTTGACTCATTAAGAGAAGATGGGAGTAGATGACTTTAGTGAGGCTTGGTACTTGGTAAAACGAGCAAATTCATCAATAGAAACAAGTACGGATTTATCCATAGATGAAGGCTTTATAGACCCATGGTTAGTCTCTTGAGATGCAAAGCTAGCAATTTGAGAATGCTGTTGAGGTTTTCCAGACTAATGTATCATGAAGCCATGTCCATTTCGATCCCACTACCATTGCTTTTTCCTCGACCAGCCTCATTCAAGGTACCTCGGCTCACAAGGGCACTAGTAACACTAGGAGGAGAAGGTTGAGATCCCTCAACCCGTAACACTCGAGTGAAGGTGTCACGGAGAGAGACAATCTCTGAATTGGAAAGAATATGTGCTCAAGTAGCATCAAACTCAAATGGCAATCCTACAAGGAAACTCATAACAACCATCTGCTTACGTTGAGACTGTTGAGTTTTCACATCAGCACTCAAAGGAAGAAGAGCATTCTACTCCTCATCCACTCGTTTAAAATTCATAAAGTATTCAGTACGAGATCTTTCTTGCTTTCTGGACGATAAAACTCCTTACAAAGATCATACATATATATATATATGTGTGTGTGTGTGTGTGTATATACACACACACATATATATACATATATATGTATATATGTGTATGTGTGTATATATATAAAATACAAGAATGCCAAGTAATCGCATTAGATCTTTAACGAATTCACAGTGATTAATCAACGATTACCTCAGTAACGATAGAATTTCGAATCTGCAAGAATATTCTTTCACCTCCTCTTAACCAAGCCTTCTTTGTTGCATCATCTGATGGTGGTTCATCAATAAGATGATCATTTTTATCAATACTACGGAGATACACCAAAGCAGTTTTACTCCAATATAAATAGTTTCTGCCATTGTGTTTGTGTTCTGTGATTTTGGTAGTCACAGGAATAACATCAGAGATAACTGCCTTCATCTCTCTTTTATTACCTACTATGTTGTCTGCTATTACAACTCAGTGTAGGAATTTTAATGTACCAAACTAGAGGATGAAAAAGTGACTCAACAGGGTCACACCACAAAAAAGGTAACAGAGCCTAAAATTCTAATACCATGTTAAAGAGAGAAAAATATCTTGTTTATTCTCAATATGATATCAAGAGTACATAAGATATATATGTATATGTATGTATGTATGTATGTATGTATAACACCACATATATATATACACACACAAGTGTAGAATAATCTAGATCCTAAAATTAAGCTAATCAGTTTATATCCTAAAATCAAGCTATCTAGATCCAACAATCAAGGTAAATAAATCAGCCTACAATCAAATCCCACAATTAAGTAAATATATTCACTTACTATATTTACAACACTTTTATATGTTACCTCGGAGTTGGCAGACTATTCCTACATGCATACAATCTTGACGAACGCTTTTTGTTCTAAACTTCAGCTGTAATTGTATACCTATTAATGTGTGAAAACAATTTTTGCTTTATAAGTAATATATATTGTAGAAACTACTTGTAATACTGAAGTTGTTGTGATAAAGAAAAATGTAACAGCAATTGCAATTGCTTTGCTTTGATTAGAATGCATGCCTAAGATTTCTGTATGGTTTAATGAATAATAGGATGTACGAGATCCTGTCCTACTAGAAGATTTGCTGCATCATGTATTCTTCGTGTTTTCTGTTTTTAATCCTTAAAATGTTCTGGTTGTATGGTTTTTGATTAGGCATTTATAGTTTATAGAAGATTTAAATAACATAAGGGAATGGATCACATGTGCTCTATGTTCGAAAGCGCCAAACTTGTTCTGTTGTTTGGTGCATTAAAATGTGCACCTTGTAAACCAATACATGATAGTTTGTTGAAGAACTTGGGATTTTTGTTTCCAAAATTTTCATTGGATTGAAGTTGAAATTTATATATTTATTGTTTTAAACTTAGTATTGAAATTTAAAATACTTTTCTTGGACAAAGTGGAACCAATATTGATTTTGTACTGGATTTCTTTTAAGAGCATGGTGATTGGGACCTTTAAGATGACTGACCAATGAAACACTAGCTCATGCATTTTTTTCCTTTGTATTCTACCACAAAGAATAGAATCCGAAAGCCATATACATGGAGGCCAACTTTTATTAAGAAAGATCAGAGTAAGGTTGATGTCCGTTCTTGTTGGTCCAAATTAGTCATATATACAGAATTGGGCTAATTAAAATTGTTAATCATGTTGTTTCAAAGAGTCCTCTTGAATTGGGGAACATTTAAATAACAGGATATTTAGTCAGCTTAGGAATTAGACGCAATTCAATCCCGAAGGATGCACAGCATCAGATAATTATATGTACGTTTTGGTGTAATTTTATTGATTGATGGTGAGAGTACGATTTTGTAGTGGGATTAAGGCTTGGTTTGTTTGTTTGTTTGTTTGTTTGTTATAGTGAGAGTATGATTTTGTAAGCTACTTTATGGTCATCTTAGGTCAATGCATTTGGGTTGAACCCTATTTTTCTTTATGCAAAAGAATTCTAATTTGAGAATTAAATTGAGATATTTTAATAGGCTTTAACTTGAAGGAGGTTTGCACCAAGTAATGTTATCTTGATTTTTTCTCAAATTTGGAGAGTGATCTACTATATGCCTGGTATGCAAATAGTCACTGACCGCTAATTGAATTAGAATTGAACTTTTGTAGCTCTTGGCACTTATTTGTTGACTCCGTTGAAGATGTATGATCTTCCATAAGTTGTGCAAACTGAAACTGATAAGCTACTTTATTGCTTATGCTTTCTTGGATTTTATCATATTAAGAGATGTATGACAGTGATATTTCATTATATGTAGCTCTTTCTTACTTCTTTATGGGGTGTAATAGACCTGTCAAAATCATGTAAAAGTTCTTTATTATTATTTTCTTTTGTGCATCTCATGAAACATGGCTATGGTCAAAAGATGTAGATCACAGTCCAATTCTTGTAATGCTTGTTGGATTAAACAACATTTCTTTAGTTGTATATACAACAAACAAACCAAGCCTTATTCCTTTAAGTTGTATATGCCCCTGAAATATTTCCTTCAGTGGCAATTCCTTTAGCCCACTTCAATTCCATTGGACCTTCAACTGTTTCTGTTACTTGTGAAAAGAGGCAAGAAAAAATGAGTATCTGAAGTTATGGATGTTGCCATATGAAAGCATTTCCATGATAATGTAGAGATAAGATTCTACGAGAAAGTTAGGAGATGCAATATCCTGTTCTTAATTCAAAGCATTTGGAAAATGTCATACATCACATTTGAGTACATATACAGGGTAGTATCTTCAATCTACAAGATTGAAGTTATTTGACAGTAAAATGTAAAGAGTGAAGTTATGCTTGTGTATGACTCTTCAATCTCTGGAATTGTTCCTCTACAAGGTTGCTAAACCTTATATGTTAATATTGTTTGTTCTACAATATATTCGCGATTCTTCTTTACCCTAAACTTAAGAATTGAAGCACTTGTCTTAGATGCAGCTTCTGAAAAGTTTTGTTTGAGTTGTGAGTACACTGACTCGTGTTTTTTCTTTTGATTGGTTGATACAGTGGATGGTAAATGGAGAAGTTTGCATTGGGATCTTTGCTTTGAGGTATATCAAGAAGGTAAACATTACTTTTTAATTTTTTAATTGGTTTCCTGTTAACTTCCTGAATTCATCTATTGTTCCCATCCCAAAGAAAGAGACAGCTGAGCTAATAAGGCCTTCAGACTGATTTTCCATTTTTAATCTAGTTTAAAACCAAAATATACCTAAAGAATGAAAACTTTGAACATTCATGTCTTCCCTAGTTTGGCACCAGCATTCTGAATTTTAATGCTTTTCATGAAATTGCTTGTTGCCAAAGCATTTTTATCTGGATGTTCATATCCAAGTTCATGGCAGCATGCTCTCTGATGTATGTACTTTATCAATAGATTCTGTCACAGAAAAGGTGCTTGCACATTTTCGTGTGCGCACACATGCATGTACACACACACACAGTATGTGTGTGTATATTCTGCTTTTACAACCAAATAGTGGACCTCCTTTTATGTTTTTTGAATGTTAGTCATTAAATTTGTACTTTATTTTTGAATGATTATCATTGTAGATAGCGGATAAATGTTTATGTTGGATTTCTGGTGTGCCAGGGTGAAGAGGTTACATTCGACTACAATTATGTACGGGTGTTTGGTGCTGCAGCAAAAAAATTGCTTATGTGTTTGTGGTTCATCTCAGTGTCAGGGATATATTGGTGGTGATCGACTAAATGCTGAAGTAATTGTTCAGGCTGAATCAGATGAAGAATTTCCAGAACCGGTTGTGGTAAGTAGAAATGGTGAGGTGACCTGGAATCTGAACAATGCAACATCTGCGACAAGCTCCCTCATTGAGAAAGAGATAGTAACTGTAAGGGAGCCATCCAGAGTTGAAGATCATATCAATGGATCTGCATCTATTAGTGGAAAAATTGATATGTCCTCAGAAAAACAAACCGGAGTGATATCATATCAAGATAAAATTGGCATTGATGGCTCCACTACTCTTGCTGAATGCTTGGAGATTACAAAGGAAAGTGGAGACTTAAGCAGATCTGCATCCACTGCTTTAAGTATTGCAATATCTCTGGAAACAGAGAGTTCAGTTGAGCAGCATTCCTCCGTTCGACTAGTAGGAACTTCCTCACAATCAAGGGATATAACAAGTGAAAATATGTCATGTGCAGCTCGTGAAAATTGCTCTGCAACAGAAAGTAAGGGTAATCCTTTGTGCTCCAATCAAGGATCTGATGCTAATCCTCTGTATGGAATTTGTGATAAAATTGATTCTGAAAAGAAAGTAAAATCCAATGTTGGGGAAGTTAGAGTGGTTCTCTCAAAGTCTCACGCTCGTACAAAAACTTCGAAGAGATCATCATCAGTTAAGAGAAAACCTAAGACCCATTCTGTGGATATTAAAAAACCTCTGGATATTGACAATAAAGAGCATGTGCCACCCTTTAAACCAAAAAAGCTCCTGGAAGATCTATCTAATGGTCATTTTGAAGCTGGTAAATCATGTTGTTTCTAGTTTGATTAAAATCCTTTAGTAATTGAAGTGGTGATATTCTCACCTTGGTTGCAGTTCAAGAGAAACTAAATGAGTTGCTGGACAATGGGGGCGGGATAAGCAAACGCAAAGTAAGCAACTCGTGTAAATTAGAATAAATCTGAGATTACATCTGTTGTTGGTTATATCTTAGCTGTTGTGGTTAGATATATCCCTTGTTCTTTTTGTTCCTGATTATGCATCTCTTGTGTTGGTTTTGAAGTCCTCTTGGAGTAATCATTTGTTTTCCTTGAGTTTTCTTAAGACTTCTGCGCTTGATTTTTTCCCTGGAGCACAATATGCTAGTTGAAATTAGTGCCGGTTATTGGTGTTTAAATTTAAATTGTATTACAAAACCAATTTTCAAAATATATTTTACGAGGAGTGATAGGGAAGATTTGGATATATAATGTTTCATTGGCCATATAATTTCAAGAGCTTTACTACTGATTCGTTTGATTGGTTTATGGGTATCGGAGTAATTTGCTTGAAATTGATTCAGAACTGATGTATTCTCACAATCATGTATAGTGCATAGTTGGAATGATGGCAAAATACAAGTACTTATGCTGGTTCTTATTTTGCAACAGGATGCAACAAGAGGATACTTGAAGCTTCTGCTTCTAACTGCTGCTTCAGGGGAAGAACTAGTGGCAATGGCGAAGCAATACAAAGGTAATTTAAGATTCTTTAGTATGTATTCTTTTTATTCATGGATATTTATCTGAGCTTGTGGAACATAACTGATTTGGCATAAGATGCCTTTTGTTTGCAGTAATAGAGATCTTTCTATGATCCTTGATGCTCTCCTGAAAACAAAATCGAGGACAGTGTTGGTTGATATAATTAACAAGAATGGTAGTGTTTCTGGTTTCAGATGCATGCATGAACTTTCCTTTTTCTTCATGTCAGATATCAGTTTACATGTATGCTTATTTTCTTGCACTAGCCTAAAAAAAAAATTTCTTGCATGAGCTTTCTGTTTTCTGTTTCAGTAAAGCTGAGTATTGCTTGTACCCTTTAGGTTTGCAGATGCTGCACAACATAATGAAGCGTTGCAGAAAAGAATTCATTAAGATTCCAATCCTGCGCAAGCTTCTCAAGGTACAGGAATGAAATGCTGAAAAATTTGAATATATGGTTCAAATTTCTGGAAATCCATTAGTCTTTGAGGTTTAAAGAACTACTCAACCCTGCTAAGATGTTCATGCTTCTCAAAGTTACACAGAGTCCCAATTTCTTTTTATTTATGTGCATTTTGAAGGAATGAGGATACTCTAAATAGAACAAAGAATAATGATAAAAAAAGAACGAAAAAACAGAAGTTCTGAAATACAAGCTGAGGGTAGGATGTCAGAAGATGACTTCTAGTCCATACAATGGTCTGCATATAGTTGAGCTATTCAGAAGGACAGAAGCAATTCTGACGAATAACTACTGATGCATGTTGCTGTTCAAGAAGATGCATTATTAACTTGTTCTGTTTATAACAATTTATCTTTTGACGGTATGGATAGATAGACACTCAACGAATCTTTTATTTGGGGATTAAAGCAGTGCCCACTTTCTCTTTTGAAGTGTATCAAGGGAGTGATCTAGAGTGATAAATAGTGATGCAAGTAAAGTTGGTTGATTATTCTCTGTTGCAGGTTCTAGAATAACTCTGGCTACAAGGGAGATTCTTACATCCGAACATATAAATGGAGGTCCACGATGTCCTGGAGTTGAGAGGTCAGGGCCAATGACAAGAATTTTTTCTATTTAACTGCAGTGGTGTTTGCTGCAAATTTGGTATTGTTTTTTTGGTACCATTATTTAACAAACGCACTCAATTTTTTCTCCATGTACATGCATAGACATCCATCTATGAGATATTTTATGGTTCATCTGGCTGGTCCATGCTTGACCTATAGAGCTAAGTGCGTCTGTTCCAAGAAGTAGGCTCATTTATTGAGGGCAGGCCAGGGACTGGGTACGAGATAGGGCTGTAGGCGATTTTGGAATTAAAATGATACTGGAGAAAAGTAATGAAGGATTACTAATGAAATGTAGCAATTAAAAGACCTTGGTTTTGTATTTAAACTGATTTAGGCTTTATTCAGAGTACATAGTTAAAATTTATGTACTTGATGAAGCAGTAAAAACAAATAGATGGAAGGACCTATAGCTGAAGTATTTTTTTTTCTAAAAGTGCACCTAGCATTTGTTGCAGTAATACCTTCTCTGGCAGGTACAAAGTTACCCTTATTCGAAATCTGTTACTTCAGAATTAAAGTTTTCAGCATTTAAACAGTTGTACCTTGGAGTTTCAATGGGCATAAACCACAACTGAAAATCTTACTAGGGAGTAGAGCTGCATATTGCTTTCATAATCATCTTGTAATATCTTTTTTAATTCTTAGAACCATGTTAATGGATCTCTTTGTTGACTGCATCAGATGCTTTAGCTGGACTAAGTAATGGACTAGAGCTAGCAAACTGATTCCATGTTATAAGCTCTTTTTGAAAAGCTTTAATCCATATTCTCAGAACTATGTTAAATTTACTTTTCTGGATCCCTTTGTTGACTGTATCCTTTGCTGTGGGGTGTTTGCGAGATTTGTGGTCAACTTTTCCGGTCAGTATGTTTGAGGCATGGAAACCTTTTATGTGCAGGAAAGAGTTACTCCATTGTGTAAGAAACAGCATGGTATCCTATGCTTCCATATCTTAAGCATGCAGGTGCTTAGTGTTCAACTTTTGGCATGATATACAGAAAATTTCTACACATGCTATCTTAGGAGAGTCCTGTAACCAGTTTTACCCTTTTCTTTGTGTGCTCTTGGAATAGTGTTTCCTTCTCATGCTGATTACTATTGTTTTAGCTTTTTGGAAAACAGTGGATATATTTCTCCTCTTCTTGATCTGTGAAGTTGATTTTTTTTGTCTAAATAGTTGATAAACAATTATTGTAGATAGTTCAAAAGGTTTTTTTTTTTTTCCCCCCCCCTCAACTATGCAGCTTTAGAGACTCAATATTGACATTGACAGAGCACACTGACAAACAGGTATCCCCTTCAACCTTCTTTAGTGTTTTCTTCGCTTAGGTACTTGTGTATTTGCTTGTTTATCTAGTTTATTCGTGGCACATCCCTGGGAAGAAGTGTGTTGCAAATATAAAGTTGGCCAAGAAAAGAAAACAATTTTACAACTGTCTTAAATTTAATTTGTCATTCTTTATCAGTGTTGTTCTGGCTTGAGGCCAGTCATCCATTTCTAAAGGCTTAAAAAACGCTGCAAAGATGATGGTTTGTTAGCATTTACTGCATTAATCAACCCAGAAAGAGAGTATATTTGAGTTTGAATTGGAAAATTTTGCTTCGTTCTCAGGCCTTCGCTTGTTCTTTTCATCTTGGACTAGTGTTTTTTTTCTTTGGGTAAATTTTACAGAGTTTTAATATCCTTGCTATTTATTGACAAAATAGACCAGGAAATGTTACAATACATAAAATCTTGTCATTTGAATTTGCATGGGAATGCAGTCTTCTGATTTCTTTGAAACTCAAATCCTGAGTTTATCTTTCACTATGTACCGAATTATGCCAAGAAATGTTACAAGACATAATAGATAATATGATGCTTATTCCGAATGTATGCTTTAAATAAAATTTAGGAATCTAAACAAACCAAGGAAACTTTCATATGGCTCGACTACTTTTGTGGGTATTGAAATGCATTTTACTTGCTTCAGTCAATTCCCTCATAAATTATTGTTGAATGAGTCTGTAGCATATGCTGAAGGCTTTTATTTTTCCTCTCTCTAAATACCTTTTTAGGTCCATCAAATTGCACGAAATTTTCGAGATAGGTGGATTCAACGATGTTTTAGAAAATTTGGTGGAATAGACAGGGATGATTGCCCGATGGAAATTCACCGGGGTTCAAATCACGACAGGTTATCAGTATCGCATACTAATTCAAGTGATTGTACTGGAATACCTTCAGAAACACATGATTGCATTGCCAAACCAGTGTTTGTGTCGAGTTCTGTTGATGGTGAAATGCCAGATGTTTCCTCCGTATCACGTGGTACGCGCAAGCGCAAGAGTCGGTGGGACCAGCCATCCCATGGAAGCCCACATCTGGGAGCTAAAACTCACATGGCAAGTTCTGGAGCAAAGAATGACGATGAGGATGCTCCTCCTGGGTTTTCTTTCCCTCAGACTAAAGTTGTTATATATGCCCTATGCTTCCATCTGATGCTTATGTAAATGACACCAATCATAAGAAAGGAAGAACTGATCATGCAAACCATCCATATGGCGTGGCAATGGGTCAATCCCTGCCAAGATTCAGTTCACGTTTATCTGTTGCTTATGGAGTGCCTATTTCCATTGTGCAACAGTTTGGTACTTATCAAGGCGAGACATTGGAGAATTGGATTATTGCTCCCGGTATGCCTTTCCAACCTTTTCCTCCATTGCCTCCGTATCCCCGTGACAAGATTAAACATGCAACAACTAGTCAGGCTGTCCAAAAAGCTGAACTGGAATCTCAAAATATTTCAACTCTTAACTCAAGTCAAAACAGTACATCTGAAGCTACTGCAGTAGGCATGGAAACACTTGGTGCTATAAATCACCCTCATTTTCGATGAGTTAGGAGTCCTCATAATTTGTCAAGGAAATATTTTAGGCAACAAAAGTGGAACAGTTCAACAGCTGGTGCCCCTTGGGTTCAGAATTTAAGAAAAATGGTTGGGGATCTTTGGGGAACAATTCAAGAAATGGAATGTGTCAAGCAAGTTTAGGGAATGGCTACAATGAGTTCAGCAGTTCATATAGTTTGAAAGATATTAGCACCAATATGCAGAGTGGAGTTGAAGGTTATCAGCATCCATAGCAACAAAATTAGGACTAGGTTTATAGAAAAATTTTGGTGGAGTTGCTGGATTTTCCTTTCATGCTTCTCCCATTGTACTCGCAATTCTTTGTCGCTCAGGTTTACTGATAGTGAAAAGTATTTATTCAATTATTTGGTGTTAACATTAGAGGTTAGGTTACAATCTGCTTAGGTTTACTGAAAGTGAAAAGAATTATACAATCTTCTAAATTCAATCGCATACTAGCTCCAGGTTATCAAGTTCCATTACCTCAAAGAGGTAAGCATTCTTCACTGTTATATCTATTAATTGAAATTTGTTAAATAAGATTCTTAACTGGAGACCTTGCCAGATTGACTCTCTCTCTCTATATATATATATATACACACATATATACACTAGATAAAATATGTGCGAACTCTTGATTTATTGAATATTTTTATTTTTTAAAAAATAAATAAATAAATAATCAGCTAATGATAACATAGAGTACAAAATATAAATATTTTATTTGTTTTTCTTTTTTTTATATACAAATGATATATGTTTTAAAATATATTTTTAATATCTTTGCTCTTTTTTTCGTAATTATTTTCACCTTTCTTTTAACAAAAAAAAAAAAAATTCACTATTGTTTGTTATTTGTTTAATGTTATTTGTTTTTACAACATATGACATTATTTGCTTCTTATTTCTATTTCTCTTCTATATGCTTAGATAATAATTTTTTATAACGGCACCACCAATTACTTGATCAATTAAAAATAAAAATAATTTCTATAATATTGAACTTTTTAAATATATTTGTATATGCTTTGTCATTACTAAAATACAAAATCACTATCAAGTACAAAACATTATTTTATAGATGAAATTAGATTGATAGTTTTTTATTAGCAAAAAATATTTACATGAATCAAATGATATATGGATAATAATTTTAAAAAAATTAATTAGAATTTCCAAAGTAAAAAAAGAAAAGATAAAAGAATCTGATTAAAATGTAAAGAACGAATACATCAAGAGTTGTTATAAAAATTTAAAATTTTATTAAACTAATATATTCTACATATTATAAAAATTTAAAATTTAATTAAACTAATATATTCTATATATTATTAATAGATTCACATAGTATATTAAAATCATTATAAAAATTAAAATGATAACTTGTTCTTTCATGTTGCTCTGAAATTCACTGAATTAATAAAAACAATTCTTTATCTTACTATAAAATACATGCAATGTCAACAAAAAAACATATAGTTCTAAATATGTCCAAAATTACTGGTAACTTTAATTGGAATGTTATATAAATTTCTATCACAATTATTTATCATTAACTTATTATGTAAATGTGTATACATATAGTAAATATATTTGTATTTTTATATTTTTTAAACTTATGATAACATCTATTTTAGTATTCTATTGAAATTTTGAAGTTTGATCTCTTCATTCATATTGATGACACAAAATGTGGTTAATTTCAATCCAAAATAATTTCTATTTCACGTTTAGGTTCCCAAATTATAATTTATAATGACACCACCAATGACTTGATCATTTAAAAATAAAGATTTTTTCATAATATTGAACTCTTTAGATGTATCTATATATTCTTTATCATTACTAAAAAATAAAATCATTATCAAGTATTAAACATCATTTTATAGATAAAGCGTGTTAAAATTCTTTTATTAGGGAAAATATTTTTATGAGATCAAATAATATATGGTAATAACTACAAAATGATTAATTAAAGTTTCAAAAAATAAGAAAAAAATGAACTTACGTAACATATAAATAACAAAAATATCAAACTAAATAGATTAAACAAATATATTCTCTATAATATGAATAGGTACCACGTAATATATTAAGATCGTTAATCCAAAAATAAAAACAAAAGGTTGTTCTTTTTTCTTAATTTAAATGTAGAAAACATTAATGAAAAAAAAAATCTTTATCTAACTCTAAAATAAACGAAACTGTACTGAAAAACTTGTAATTCTAAATATATCCAAAATAACACATACTTTTTATATAATTTGTATTGTAATTAATTTTTTAACATATTGTGTAAATATGAATCAAAATATAAAATATATTGGTATTGTTCTATGTTTCTTAACCTTATAATAACATTCACTTCAGGATTTCACAATATTCTAAACTCTTCTCTTCATCCTGAATGGTATCGAACATGGTTAGCTCTGAAATCATATTTTGATATAGTATGTTTACTATGAAATTAAAATTTGTATTTATGAATGCAGACAAGAGTGTGAATTTTGTTTTCATTTTTTGCATAATTTTCTAATTAATTTTTTGTATTCTTTGCTAAGATATTTAATCTAAATTTTTATTGTTTTGTTAAATAATGTAAAAATTGCAAAAATTCATGCATAGTACTTTCCAAAGTTGACGATATAACGCAATGTATATCTGCAATTATTTTAGAATATTTAATATTATGAATTTATTTGCATAATTCATGTTGTTTTTTAATTACTTACTTACTTATTTTTTCTATATGTCATTCCAACAATTTGTGCGTAGTATTCTTATGCGTCTTACAATGATTATTTTAAACTATTTTGGTAATGTATTGTACCATTGGTTGAAATTTTTTTACCTTATCAATAGTTAATCTAAGCTAATATTATTTTGTTAAACACTGTAACAATTAGTATTGTAATTTCCAAAATTAATATTTAAACTCAATATATGCCAATATATACTTAGAATATTTAATACTATGATTTATTTGCATAATATGTATTGTTTCAATATTAATTAATTATTTAAATTTCTATATTAGCATCACAAATTATACGTAGAATTCTTGTATGTGTTACAATGATTATTTTGAAACATTTTAGGCATTACAGCGTATCACGGGTTTAAGAAAAAATTTATTTTCTATCTCATCAGTAGTTACTTAAACCAATATTTTACAAAATAATATTCTTAAAGATAAGAATTTTGTGATCAAATATTATTATTAAAAATATATAAAATTAACAAATACTTTTACCTTAATTAAAAATTATGAGCTTCTATTTCGCACTGAACTTTAGTTTCATTGCCTGGTTAATTGTTTTTTCTTCATGTAGGGAAGGAAAAAAAAATCTAAATTAATTGTAATAAAAAAATTTAAATGAGATAAGAAAATAGTGTTATATACTCTATTATTTTTTCACTTTTATAAATACTAAAATTTTATTTGTACGATTATTAATTTTGTGATTTTTAAGGTGGAAGAAAACTTTGATACTAAAAGGGCAAAAGTAAGTTTAAAGTGAAATAATCTATTAACACTAATAAATATTAAATTCGGTCCAACAATTTAACTTATCTACTACGATGAACAACAAATTAGTTATTATACATTGATCTTAAACCACAACAACTTCTCATGTTGTAATTAAAATAAATACATGATTAATCACATTACAATAGAGTCAAAAGTTTTATATTTTTTATTCAAAAATAGTTATAAATGTTATTAACATATGAAAATATATAAATATAAAGTTATAAATATATATATATATATAATAAATAATAGTAGTATTATAAAATATAGATAATCTTATTATATTTAATAGAGAGTATTTTAGATAGGCTAATTATACTTCATGAAGCGCATATTAGACATAACTATTTTATTAAGAGTGTATTAGGTAGGACAAAAAAATAAAAAAAATAAAAGATTATATATTTCAATTAGGATTGTATAACTAAAAATAAGTGATGGTTTCCTAAAAATAGGTAGTTAGATTAGAAAAAGAGTAATTTAATTATATTTTTCTATGAACTATATTTCATTAAGGGTCAGTATTTTGGGTACTACAAAAAATGGGAGAAACACAAAAAAGGGAAAAATAACTCACATTTATATAGGTGTAATATATATATAACACCAATATTTTTGTTTCCTCTCAATTTTTGTTTCTCTTATTTTTTGTGATGCCTAATATACCCACCATTAATGAAATATAATTTTTAATTCCCAATAAGAAACATATATAAGTTTTGCTCCTTTTTTTGTAATGTCTAAAATACCCTCCCTTAATGAAATATAATTTTTAATTCCCATTTGGAAAACATATTTAAGTGTTTCACTATTTTTTTTTTTGTAATTCTTAAAATACCCATTTTTAATGAAATATAATTTCTAATTCTCATTAGGAAAATATAATTAAATTACTCATCATCTATTCTACCTATTTTTTAGGATTAAACTACCTATTTCGGCATAAATATATAATAAGCTGGAAGATTTTTATGTGTATAAAAATATTTATTATAATTATTTATTTCAAAAAAAAAATAAAATGAATCACATAATTTCCAATCCTAATAGGAAAACATAATGAAATTGCTCATCATCTATTCTACTTATTTTATAGGATATAAACATCTCTTTCGACAATAAATACACAATAAGATGGAAGATTTTTATTTGTATAAAAATATTTATGACAATTAAAATTTCAAAAAATAAAAAATGAATCTAATTAAAATGTAAAGATTAAATTAATCAAACAAAAAATAGGTTTTCTATATAAGAAATTAAACATAATATATGTCTCCATATACACGGGTAGGTATCAAATAGTTTATTAAATTCATCATAAAAAATAAAAATAATAATTTGTTCGTTTGTCTTGCTTTAAAATGCACCGAATGTTCATAAAAACATCATTCATCTTACTCTAAAATGCATGGAATGCTAATAAAATAAATTATTTCTTCCTTAACTTATTACAAAATTTTGGCTTGAACACATAATACAAATGTATATAATTTTAAGAGTAGAAAAATCATTTATCATTAAGCAAAGAATAAAATAAAAATATTATATTTTGTAACTGTTATATATATTCAAATTGTTTTTATGTAGCACAAGAATGGAATATATTGTCTACTAGCATGAACGAGAAAGAAAGAGCAGATTTGGTCTGTTTCAGGGATGTAAACAGTAATTTCTGGAGAAATTAGAAGGGAAACGAAGGAGAAGAACAAAATAAATAAAAACATTCCTATTGTGATTAGAAATATTAATTCTTATTCTAAACATAACTAACCATCCTACATCAAATAGATTCTAAAGATGAACCTAATACAATTGGAATACTATTTAAGACTTTTAATTGATGTAGTACAAGATTGGAATATCTTGTCTACTAGCGCAAGCAAAAGGAAAGAGGGAATTTGAGCTATTTTAGGGTTGTGAATAGTATCGTTGAACAGTAATTTCTAGAGAAATTAGAGGGGAAACAAAGGAGAAGAACAAAATAAATAAAAACAAAAATTTTCAACTCATTCTTTCTATCTAAAATAATATAATAACAAGGCTATTCATAAACTGTAAATCTCCCTATAATCAGAATTTTGTTATGATTAGGTATTAATTCTTATCATAACATAACTATCCTACATCAATACTATACACTAATTATGAACCTAATACAATTAGAATATTATTTAAGACTAAAAACACAATCCTTGAAATTTATTGCGATAATTTAAAATATTAAAATAAACTTAAAATCTAAAATTACAATAAGACGATTCCTAAGATATCTAACAGCTATGGAAAACTTCAATTTTTCTTTTCGTTGATCTCTTCATGGACTGCATCATTCTCTCCTGGTTCGAACAAAGTCGATCTCGAGTTTTAAAGAATTGTAAAATAAAGAACCCAAAGGTGTGATATGTTGACCATGATTTAGAAGGACTGCTGCAATTCCAAAGCCTTCTCTTATCGCCATAATACTTGAGGTAGAAACAAAGTAATCTCATATGTATGGGTTGTTTTGTGAAACTCTTCAACAACAAAGTCTGAAGGGATAAACTAAAAATTCCTTATGACTTTGTTCTTGACCCTGCTCCAACTTTGATGCGTCAAGTTCTAAATTTAGATTTTCTTTGGTCATGCAGTCATCCTTAGGTCTGCTTGGCTGAAATAATAATAGTTTCCACAGGCTTAATTTTTGGAACTTTATCTACTAGACAAGTTTCTTCTGTGTCCACCTTAGGTTCATCGATAAACTCATCAAGTTTAGTTTCCAATTCTGAATTTTCATGCACCACTACCACTGATGCATAATTAGCTGCCAAAGTCTTAGAATTCTCAACTTCAATAAGAGGATCATAAACCAGATTCTTGCTTTCTACCCTTTCTAGGACCACAATCTGGTTTGATTCAACAAAGCTGCAAAGTTGCCAACTTGTGGATTGAGATTCAAGAACAATTTGGGTTCGAGGAGTAGATATATATCCTACCATTGATGGCTTGTTTTTTGCCCGACAACGATAACTCCTGTTTTTTATGATGACAAAAAGGAATACTCTTCTAAAAATAGCTCTCTCATCTCATCCCAGTTAGAGGTATATCTTTGGTGTTGGAGTACACCATATTCGACTGTACACTACCACAAATTAGCACATCTATTATCCAATTTCGTCTTGACAATTAGAATTTTATAATA